>OV884015.1:11696004-12400870 GCA_930367205.1 Acanthosoma haemorrhoidale | reverse complement strand
TTAAAAAGTATATAATTAATTAACAAACTAAAACAAAAAGTGGTGAAATATAATATGAACCACGTGTGTTAAAGCCTCACATAGGAGTATATACACAGGATTCATAAATGGAGTCACGTTACAAAGTAAACATTCAGGCGGCAAGAGTAGCTTTATTCAAATGGCGAATAAATTTGCAAGATATCATTTTACACTTAATAAAGAATATATTATACATTTCAAGAATAACTTAATAGCACGTGGCTAGACTTGACCGTATCAGTTACAGCTTTCGTAACAGTAATAGCTGACTTGAGACCTGTGACATTTCTTACAAGATATGTGGAAACAATTTAAGACAACGATTTTAGTGACACTTTTGTAATTTTGTTTCCGTTATTATTTCGTTTGTAATTCATAATAAACGTCTTGAAGCCAAGCAGAGCTGGTGGAAACTTTGCGAACACGGTTCTGAGGGGTTTCGTAATTATAGTGCCACTGAAGTCCACTCATTTATTAATTATACAATTTGCACACATGACAAAATACCTATGCAAACAGAAGCCGGAAACCCATCGATGATAAGCAGGCCTAATATTTTTCTTTTCTCAATAAATATCTGAATAAGTAACAGCATAAAATTAAATTAAATTAATGTAAAAAAAAAAAACACTTAAAATTATAGAAAACGATCACCATAAATATTAATAAATAAATAAAGTTTTTCATGTCATTGCACAATTAACAAATGTTACTTCAATGTAAAATTCCATATATCTAGGTGGCCTAAAAAACACTCTTACAACACAAAAAAAGAGGAAAAACCCACAAGGGATTTACAGTTTTAACGGTAAGAAACTATTTTGTAGTTTAGCGCTATTGTCTCATTGGAAATTTGAGCTGTTTCACTGGGAGCAACTACATTTTTAATTTACACTGCTTCGAGTGAAACAATCAACTAGGAGCACTTCAAACCATCAAACATTCCATTCACTTTATACCGAGGGGAGATATGAGAATATTACAACATTTAAATGTATGAGCCTGAAACAGTGCAGTATTGCTAGGGACATCGCAGATGTATTACATACAAGTGTGCCTGTACAGTAGTTTAGCTCGGAGAACATGTGAGGTTTCACTAGTAAGTTTTCTTGGATAGGATTACATAGACATGCCATGTTCGGAATTGACTATACATACACGATTTACATAGTTCATATGGTACAATTCAAGCTGTATTTTTCCTATTGTTACTATTTAAATATGCATATAGTTAAAAAACATTATCATAATAAAATCAGTTAATTACTTGAGAATATAAGAAAGAAGATATGTTATTATATTTGTCAACACATTTTCTGCAGTCGTTTAGACTTGGAGCAAGGCAACGAAAGAAAAATATCACACATGGACACAATACTTCTTGTTATGTTATTGCTTTATAATTTAAAACTTTTTATGAAATATTTGTCGTAAATACGAATTCACACTGCTAATGTAGTGTGGTAATACTAGTACAAGAGATGGTTAGGGCATGTATAATTTCGGTGATTACGAGATAATACTTGAAGTGTTAATTAAATGAAATCAAACATTTATTATTATTAGCCAATAAAAATATACTGACATACTGGGATTCGAACCCGGATTCCCAATTACTTGCCAAAAAATTAATTACGAATACTTTCCCCATACAGGTGCTCTACGAACGGAGCTAGCCTGCACGAGTTGGCGAACTTCCCGATCTGAGTTAAATTTGAATCTCATAGTGACTATAGTCATCTCAGACGGTAGGCACAGAGCTGTCAGCAAGCTCAGACAAGACCACCCCGGGGTTCAAGTCCAAATCATGTCACTGTATTGTTTCTTTAGTTATAACTATGAATAATCCTGGGACCTATACCACAACTAAAAATGAACACATTCCTATTGTCTAATATAACATCAGAATTGGAATTTTTCCTGATTTTTTCCTATGGTATAAGGTTCTAATAGTGTAACACCTCCTCATTGACTACGATGTTTGTCTGTGCATTTTTTTTAAAACGAATGTGATTTTGAGTATTCTAATATTTGAAACATTTTAATTAATGATTCCTTAAGAGATGGCCTCAAGCAAACTACGAAAAACAAATTAAAAACTAATCGGATTTTTTAAATTATTCCTTAATGTTATTTAATTACTGTACTAACTATGCAGACTACTTCGACGGACATACCATCTCTCAATAGAAAATAAATTACTAATCTACAAAGTTATATTTTAGCCAATCTGGACATACGGAATAGAGCATGGGGGGAGGGGCAGCAAAAAAGTCAATCCTTCAATCAAGCGTATCCAATCCTTTCAATCAAAAGTCCTGAGGACAATAGTCAATTCCCCTTATTACGTCAGTAACAAAACCTTTCATAACGATCTTAATATACCTTACATTCTCGAACTCATCCCTTCCAAGTTCATTAAATTCCATAGTAACCACTAGCACAGCCTTTTCATTGCACCACTCATCCCTACAACCTCCTCGGAGACTGAAACGGCAGTAGCCTCGTGAGCTGCTATAAATACGGGACAGTAGGAGTGAAATACGTGAGCGTCGTGGCTCTCGCGCTCTTGGTGAGCCTCCGCTGGCTCTTATCCAGTGACGCGACCAACAGAGGAGGGAGCGTGGGGGTCTTCCCAATACTTCCTCTTTCGCACTGGAGGGAGGTACCATGTGGACTTGGGAGTTCTCTGGGCTGTTTGTAAATACTGTATGAATGAAAACATTTATCACGATTACTTATCACCCAATGTGGCAGATTGTAATTCTATCATAATAAAGTTGTTAAAGTATAATTACTGTACCAATATGTCGTATATTATATTATATGGATTTAAATACGATAAAAGTAATATATATATATTGTCTGTAAAATATGCAACATTTATCACAGAAAGAAATGGGGTTGTGTTCATTTCGCCAGGTATAATTCCGAAATGAAAAAATAATATGAAAGGCCATTATGATTTTTTTTTTGATTTATTGCTAGCCTCTGCAGACCAAGGATATTAAAAAAGAACAAATATAAAACGGAAATGTTCATTTTTACGGTGCTAGAATTTGTTTTTTTTGTCACACTCTATTCCTCTCTCTCTCTCTCTCTCTCTCTCTCTCTTTCTCTTTCTCTGTGGTGCCTTATTGTGCATTCAAATTCAGGTGTAGTAAGCCAGGCTTGAACCCAAGGCGAACTGCGGACGGAGATGTAAAAAACAAACACCCGAGGGTAAATTTGTTTTTTTTGTTTAGTTTCGAACCGCAAATGCCGGAGCTTCGTAATTTGGTGCGTGGGATGGCGGACGGGATCCTGGTTTTTGCTCGAGCTCATGTGCGCCCCCTCCCACCATCTACCACTGACCCTAGTCACAAAAATATTATACCATTTTTTGCCCCTATTCGGTTCTTTTAAAGGACCAAACATAACTTTTTTTTTTGTTAGATACTTAATTATTCATGGCCGCTACAAATTATATGACTCATGTTTAAACATGCATATACTTCTAACTATTAACTAAATAGTGTATCTCACTCTGGAAAATACAAAAATTCGAACTCTGTTGATATTAGGTGTTTGTTATTTTGCCAAGGTTATTTATAAATATCGATGTTTGTACATAAATTTAAATTACCTACGAAGAATCCATCGAAGTATATATTTAAAACCAAGAAAGAATATAAGAAAAAACCACAATAATGGCAATATTATCTTTTTCAAATAAGGTTCTCCAATAACAGTCACACACCCTTCATTATCGAGCTACTAAAGGTTTCGACAGATCTCCAAAATATCTGAAAGAGGAGATGGAGTAATAGATAAACACACCTAAGTAAAGAGAGAACGATCATTTGTAACGTTCTAAAGCATCGTTCTGAAAGGAGTAGTCAATGGAAGGACTTGTGTTACTCAATGATGAAATGAAGTAAATATATTCGATTACGTTAAACTGTTCGCTATAAAACTTAAAAACTTAATGGCCAATAAACTATACAGTGCGCTACATAAAAAAATATATTTTGCTCCCACTTAAACCCCCCCCCCTGTTTTTTTTTTATAACACATCCATTGAGAGGTACTTTTTTTTTTATTAGGATAAGTGACTTTATGTCATTAACCTATTATGAAAGCTAGTAATAGTAATTTTTAATTCATAATCTGTGTGCTCGAAAGGCACTCAGGGCTAAAAAATATCAGTTGACGGTTAGATTATCCAGATTGTATGCTCTTAACGATCTTAGTACGTTTAAGAAACCTCAAATAACAATAAGACAAAAAACAAATATTAAATTCAAATGTAAAACGGTAATGAGGCGAGTGCGGTTTGTGTTTTAAACGTGTCGTTTACATAAAATGCGAGGCAGAAACAATCGCAGGAATGTAAATTTCTCAATTTATATGGAGATTTGACCTCACGGCTGGGAGCTGATTTGGAAAAGGCACGGCTTCTGTTTCAGGTCTTATATAAAATTCTAAACGATCTAAAGTTCCAAAAAGAAAAGAAAAAAAAAAGAAAAAAAAAGAAAAGAAAGGAAAAAGGAAATCAACCCCTGGCCCTTTCGACCTTAATAAGATATTAAAGATAGCCTAGAAATTCTAGATCTTTGGACCCAATGAAAGAAAAATGAGAAACGTTCTGAAAAAAAAAAGGATAGCAACAAACTATCAAGAATGGATCTAATCAAGCATTAAGTATGCTTAGGGCTTGGACAGCCTTTTAACGATGCCAGCATATTGATGAACCGCGGGTAAGATGAGACCTAGTTAGCGGCCATCAGTCGAGTATAATGAGACAAATAGAAATATTACCGGATGAAAGTATATATATTTCAGAAATTATTTTTTCTCGGGGGGGGGGGGTACCAGGTCAATCGTTTTCTCTATAAACTTTTTACTTCAGTTCCAGTCCACATGAAATATTAAATTATTGGGTTCTGGTTATTGGTTTATACGAACAATAAAAAAAAAAAAAAAACTATAGCTAGTATTTACGATTTGTATATATAATAATAGGTAAAAGTGTTTTCTTTGTTTTCTCTTTATATTTATTTTTTACATGTTGATTTTTGAGAAATAAACGGATTGAAAACAGAATAACCCAAGGTACGCTGACCGGTGCAACAATCACATTGCATCGGAATACGCGCACCCCAGGCTACGTAACCCCTGAGCTCGCTTCACGGGCTTGTGGGGAAAGCCCGTTTAAGCCTCAGGATGAGGCAAAAAAAAAAAAAAAAAGGTTTATACTAACAAGAAATTTAACTAGATAAACTAGATTTTAAGTTCTGATTTTTTTCTCGCCGAAGAGATGTGCAATCCAAAAAAAAATATATATATATATATATATTCAGGAGACGATAATTGGTTAATAGTGATGGTTAGTAATTGGTTACAAGCAACTTCATTTTTATAACATGTTATATAAATAAAATGACATATTTTGTGTGAAAATTACTATTTCACAATCGTTCATCTATATTGCTATAATAGTCCAGAGAGTAGCTTGCTGCTTTGCCTATTTTGTAAAAGAAAGGCAGTTTATAAATGTCAGATAACTGATCATTGAGTTTATTTATGTAAATATCTCATATTGTGGAATCTGTAACTCACATTGCGTAGGTTTAATGAAGGTTTCCATCATCATGATTGAAATTATGTCTTATCTGCTATAAATTTCTCGATAAGAGAAATACAGTTGATTACAAATCGATATTTTGAGCTTTACTGCGGTAGAGAGTGTGATGGAAAACAGCCTGGGATGTGCGACGACGCAGAAGAAGAAGAGGGAACCGGGAAGTTGTAACCGAGTGCGAGAGAGTTATCGGCGTGTTGTCCCTGGATTTAGAGAACGGCTCGGAATATTTACGGCGATCCACTGCTTCTAATTCAATTAGCACCTCCTGTCCAGTTGTAAATCTTCGCGCACCTTCCGCCCGACAAACAGCTCATTCTTCCTCTCCCGAAGGAAGTAGGGAAGGAAAAAGTTTCGAGATGGGGGAGTTTTGGCTTTAGGAAATTTATAAGTTTGTCGGGAGGATTCGACGAATAGCCTCAAAAGTTAGAGATAACAATCCACTGCTGACATGTTCATATTACTATTGACAGAAAATGATATATTTTATTCGTAGATTAAGTTACTATTTTAGGGTAGAAACATGGGCGTAAACTAGAACCATAACGCATCTCCATTTTTTTTTTCACAAGGGAGGTCAATCATAATCATCCCAACAAGATAAGACACGGAGTTTAAGAATATTAATTCAGTTAATATTTTCGCAAATCTACCTAATTATAAAATATAAATTCATCCCTCAAACGGCTCATTGTCAGAAATGATTTTGAATTTCTAACAACAACTTTATTATTATAAAATTACAATCTGCCTCGTTGGCTAATAAATAATCGTCATTCATACCATATTTACAATTTTCATTCACTCGCTCATTCATACAATATTTACAAACAGCCCAGAGACCTTCCGAGTCCACATGGTTGTCACTTCCCTCGCATGCGAAGGAGGAAGCGGAGTCTTGGGAATTCCCCCACGCTCCTCCGTAAGAGCCATCGGAGGCTGACCGAGAGCGAGAGAGCCACAGACGCTCAGGACATGATTGGAGAAACTGGCCATTGCCAAGACTACCACTATCACGTATTTATAGCAGTCGGAAATAATACTAAACACGCGTGTGCTAAGAAACCATCTCCTCCAAGCCAGTCGTAGAATGAGGTCTGAATTGATTATTATTTTAAATTATTTTAAATGTTATAAGTTGTTTTTCTCACATTATCAATTGGGTTAGTAGCCATGAGATTAGTGTATTATTTTGTTGTTTAATTTATTAATTTTTAACTGCATATGCAAACCACTACTATATGCACAGTCGACAGGTTCTGTCATATAACTTTTAATTTTAGCAGCTGAATATGGCCTGCTTAGAGCTAGCGCAAACGTTAAAATTTAATATTTAAGGAACGAATTTAATATTTATTTATATTTATATTGATTTCGTCGGAGCAGTTATTTTTTTTGTTTTTTAGTAATGAAGAAAAAATAGTTTTTCGAAAATAAAATTACATTAAAAATTGTTTAAGTGATCTGTACAATGTAGTTATATCGTTGTCAATACAATACATATTTCTGGCGCCTACGAGTAAATTTCTTTCACAGCCCCTTTAAATTTACAGATAATCATATACAATTATAGATTCTTAGGCGAATCCATTTACAAATTTGTATTTCCTGTAGCGCCGCTACATTATATACAGGTTTTGTTATTTTATAAAAATTATATAATGAATAAACAAGTATAATGATACACATTATACGTGACTGGACTAAACTGACTAATAAAGGTGATCAAACTTCAAACTAACTTACATATTAACTCTTAACCTAATTTTTCCCCGACATTGCCATCAATGCGGGAGGGTTAGTGTGGTCACAGTGTTAAACACTGGGTTTGTCAGGTGCTGCAACGAGTCAAAAAACTTGTGTCTCCGGCGGATAAATCATCAATAATCATATATACGACCGTCGAAACCAAAAAGAAAAATTTCATTAATATTATAAATCAATTTCAATTATTTATTATTTTTTTTAGAAGGAAGCTTTGCTGATAAATTTCTTCCAGATTCCAGATTTAGTCCATTGAATCTATCATTTGGGTTATTGGCTTAACGAATTTACCTCAATTATAAATTTACCCTCAATATAGTTCATAGTTATCCGCAAATTCATTCATAAGAGGATGTATTAGCTGGGAAACTCGATCAGGTCGATACCGGAAAGACGCCTTGTTCATATGTGGAATGGTCAGAGGATGAAAAGGTTAGGCTTAATACAAATTGTGCGTCGAAATTTCATCCAGAAATAAACTAAAATCTAAATCTTTTTATTGATATGTAATGTTGCAGAACTCCTTAGATAATAATCCCATATATCAGAAGAGTGTTTGAGCTGTTGCCGCTAGGATCAGTTTGCTCAAGAGTGACGTACGAGAGAGGCGGGCGGGCGCTATCTCACTGAGGGACACACACTGCTTGCACAAACCCTTCACACTTGTCTATGCATAGTTTGTATAGGTCAGCAAACACCTTTCATGTCTAGCCTCAAGGGCTTCTTTAGAGCACTGTCCATCTTTGTCGGGGAGGGATGATGACATGGTACTCGAGTGTCTGATTGGTCGAGTCGGGAATTATAGTAAACTTCAACTGTTACTATAGTAACTATTTACTACTAACACGAGACGGTAAAGTAGCTATATAATGACGTAGGTCACATGATCTATCAACAGTATCGAGGATCGAGTCAGAGCTGGTCAGACAGAAAACCCGATTCTTAGGTCATTTCTATTTTTCTTTTCTTTTTTTCGACATCTCAATAAACCACACCGTCTTCAAATTTTCAATGGGGGTACAAATCAATATTTCGAAATTTATTCGTAGGCGCCTGAAATTTGTATTCCATTGACAAAGAGTATTATTACTTGATAAATAAAAACAATTAAAAACCATTATAATTGGTAAAAGCAATTTAAAACTAATGAAGACCGATATAACTCGTGACCTGCTATAAATACGCGACAGTGGGAGTCCTGGCAATGGCCTTTTTCTCCAATCCAGAGCGTATGTGGCTCTCACGCTCTTGGTCAACATCCGCTGCCTCTTATCCAGTGAAATGGCAGATGGAGGAGCGTGCGGGACTTACTAAGACTCCGCTTCCTCTTTCGCATGCGAGGGAGGTGACAACCATGTGGATTTGGGAGGTATCTGGGCTGTTTGTAAATACCGTATGAATGAGCGAGTGAATGAAAATTGTAAATATGGTATAAACGAGTACATTTATCACAATTACTTATTGCCCAATGAGGCAGATTGTAATATTACCATAATCAAGCTGCTGTTGTCAGTATAACTATAAAAAAAAAAAACAATAGAAAAATAATTGCTTCGACGAAATCGAACTTGTAAAGTATCCGTAAATGACCAAGTTTAGTTTCAAATTGATTGAAAATGATTTGTGAGGCCAAACAAAAAATTATTATATTTGTCAATTATTAATTGTGCGATCGTCTAAGACAATAGCCATGTCTTTATCTTCTTCCTTTGGGGAATAGGATGTTGTTTTATAGAAAAGAGCAGCGCTCGACTTTAACAAAAATGGGAATAATTGAGCTTTTACTCGATTTGTTGGCTTCATAATGATTACAAAAACATACTCCTCTGATAACATATAAATATTTAACACATTCATAAAACACAAATAATAGGATCGTACGTACGACTATCAAGTGGTAATCTCTACACATATCCCGATATTGATTCTACCTCGTCCAGGGACCGGGAGGGCGAAGAGACAGGAGTAGAAGGATGGCCACAGCTGGCAATATTAAAGGAGTAAACAATTTATCATGGAGGCCATGTATGGTATGTATATGACAGAGGATGAGGCGATCCATCACTCAGTGCCCGTCCGTGCGGCAACCATTTTCATCTTGGCACCCCCCCCCCACCTCTTTTGTAGTCTCTTCATTATTGATCCATATCTTTGTCATTAAGTCATCTTTGGACATTAAACATAAACATAAACAATAAAACCTGTAATTGAATTAGTAAACTGTAAATTAAATTATTATTATCATAGGGATCACCTCAATGACATAATATAAACACGTGAGATCGGCGAGATGGTTTAAGAAGAACTCATTGACAAGAGACCTCAGCAGACTGACTACAAGCATTAGGTTGCCAGAAGCAAGCATCTAGAAAAAGATAATTTAAAGACAACAGCACCAACAGATTATGAAAATATCATACGATTTCTCGAAAGTCTCTGTAGTATTTGAAAAATCTGTACATTTGAAGATGTCCATTGAAATGTCTGAATGAGCTTTTTATAAATCATTTGTTCATTCCTCTCCCCTTCTACAGAAAATAATCTACAAAGTTATACTTAAGCCAATCTGGGCATACGGAATAGAGTTGTAGGGGACACCAAGCGTATCCAATCCTTTCAATCATAAGTCCTGAGAACAATAGTAAATGCCCCTTATTACGTCAGGAACTAAACCCTTCATAACGATCTTAATATACCCTATATTCTTGAACTCGTCCCTTCCAAGTTTATGAAATCAGCACAGTCATTGCACTGGACCACTCATCCCTGTAATCCTCCTCGGAGACTAAAACGGCTGTGGCCTCGTGACCTGTTATAAATGCATAATAGTGTGTTTCCTGGCAATGGCCAGTTTCTCCATTCACATCCTGAGCGTATGTGGCTCTCGCTCTCTTCGCCAGCCTTCATTGGCTCGTATCCAATGACGCGGCTGACGGAGAAGCGTGGGGGACTTCCCAAGACTCCGCTTCCTCTTTCACGTGCGAGGGAAGCCACGAGGTGTGGATGTTGGTCCACAGAGATGGAGAGAAGTATTTTAATATTGACATTAGAGTGGAGTAAATCTGTTAATATACATTCCACCATCGTAAATACATAAATCCTTTTCTAAGAGCCCATGAGTGAAAGTGCTTACTCACAGAATATCTAATGCTAAAACCCCAAACTCCATCTTTTTCTAGATTTATTCATGAATAATACATCTACAGTATAATATCCTGAAAATGTTTAAAGGAAATCGTTTAAGTACAATACATTATTTTTAACAGACAGAAAGATATTTACTTACGATTTCAGACATTTTTGTACAATGATAACAACAAACTGGTTTATTCATCATTTATTAGTTTTTATAATTAATGACTTTAAATTGTTATATACTAAAACAAACGTGTGGTATTATACAGTAAAAATTTTTTTTTAATAGGATTCATTTTCTCTAATATCACAATATATAGGCGGAGTTAGATGGTAATAAATAATTATATATAGAACGTATATTTTGTCATATTAAATATTAAACATATTGTTTTTGAATGTATTTTGTTTAAGGAATCAATCTTCGGTTCCTATATTTGGTGTATAGCGGGGTTATATATAAATCTAGGATTAGGCTTCGAATCCCTTGCTATAGGGTAATTTACTCATCTGAAGTGACATGTGGACGTGTCACAACTTTTTTATGTCATGTAGTATAGAAGTGTCAATTTTGAAAAAATTTATCGTCTAAAGTTTATCTATTGTTTATTCTGACGCGAACACGGCGCAACAATATAGAGACAATTGTTAATATTCTAGTTAAATATCCCCGAAAACCGGGACAGGGGGCAGAAGACATGGGGGCGGCGAGGTGACCCGGGTTGGGGGTGGGATCCCGCAGACCGAGCATTAGGCAGCGGAGCGAGCAACGACACATGTAGCTGGAAAAATGGTGCAATTTGTCGCGGACATTCCGAACAAGGTTCGCCCCGTTGGGACACGGGCAACAATTAATACCTACGGGGCAATATACAGCCCCAGGGGTGTTCAACCTATCGGCCCCTAATGAATTGGACCGGCTAAATTCTAACGCTCCCTTTAATTTTATCCCGTGTGCATGTATAAGCGCATTCGGCGTAGCCAGCAATATGTATATGTACAGCGGTAGACAAGAACAACAGAAAATTCTTTTGAGTCAAAATTGCTCATTTACTCAAAATAAAAAGAAAAAGGAACAGAAAATAAAACAAAATAGCAGTACTTTTTAAACTGGTAATTATTTATTCAATTACATACCCCAACCGTAACATTACTGAAGTTTACAACGCGTCAATGCATAAATCATGGATTGCATATTTCGGGGGCACAAGGAATCACTTGATGGGAATAACGTCTATTAGGGTATTCATTTCTTAAATGAACTAGTTATACACAGAACATTTTGTGTAACAAATCACAGTTTAGAGGAAACGCTCAAACTATTACAGAATTCTATGGTGAAAGTTTTTATTTTTGAAAGGAGTGCAAGAATAATTTCAAGTACAAAATTGTACAATCGTCTTAACATTTTAAACATACATTCGACAAAATCTATGTGTCAAGCATGAGAATAACCAAAAGCATTGAATTTATTCAATAATATCATACATTTTTCTGGTTTATTACATTTTTTTTTAAATATATATACTTATATTCTAAGCACTCCACATGGTAGTGTGAAGTGTAATAAATGTACTTGTATACAGAAATTAGTGGGGGGGGGGCCTATAACGCATCTTCATTTTAGATATGAAATTGTACTTTTTTTCCGTTAAAACATATAAAATTTTTGAAAACAGAATTAATATTATTAAAATACTATTAAACAGCATTACGTAGATTAAGCTGTATACTGAGTTTATTACTATTTTGTTTGTAACCATTGATGGGAATCGATTTGTTGTTTATATATTACAGCAAATTTTGTGAGGATATTTATAGAATCTTGAACGTGATTCTTAAGAAAAAAAAATACTCATTCTGAAAGAGTATGACGCCAGAGCCACCTCAGCCCCTCCTGTTGGAAAGGATGGTTCGTAAAGCCTAATAGTAAGAAGACAATAACTCATCTTAGGGCGAGGGTGTGAGGGGGGATGTCGGTTACAAATATTATCCTGTAAATCCCTTTCTTAGGTAGTTTTGTATTCGTACTAACAAGGAAATTTGTACAATGGAGCAAACAAGAAACTCGGCGGTCCCTAAAGTGCATGTGACAAATAGGGAGCAGGTGGTCCCGGTTATCCGGGAGGCCGTGATGGATGGCCTAATCCCGAGGGATGGGGGGGGGCGCCTTTAATATCCAAGCCCCGCTAATAAGTTTAGTCTCTGTGCGCCTGCTTGTGCTTGTAGACCTGGCCCACTCTCTCATTTAGCCGCGTAATCCTCATTATATATGGGCGCCTCAGCCTTCGCCTATTATAGTAAATTATGAATAATTGATTTCTAAGCCTCCCGGTAATCCTAAATTTAGTAATATTTAGGTCGATTTATATATAGAAGAAATCACTGAAGGGGTTTATGGATCAGAGGCAAACACTTTAATTAATATTTACAATCGAATCCTCCTTAGCAAGAAGAACAAAAGATACATGTATGAAAAATATAATTCCTGCAAAAAAAAATGTTATGATATGTTATGAGATCGTGAAGAATGGACTCAGTACTTTGAGGCAGCAAGTTGAACAAAGGTGGCATAAACAACTAAAAAGGTCTCAATAACAAGAAAATAATAGAACAAAGACTAAAACAATTTTTTTTTTATAGTATAATTTAGTACTGTACTGATCGATAGCTTAGCATCAATGGCCTTTAAATAATGTTTACTGAAATTTTGAAATAAAGAGAAAAACAATATAAAAATAAAAGAAAACGTTTTCGGTTTGTTATTGAAAAAAAACCCAACTTGAAGACATGAAAAAGCTGCTTTGATACCTCCAGTCAGTGACTTAGCCTAAGCACATATTACGGATGGCCCGAATCGGGGATTTCATCCGACGTTAGCCCATATTGTACACGAGATACTTTTTTTGTATCGGAGCCAGCGCTAAGGAGGATAATATCCCCCCTTCCCCACATTGAGGAGCACAAGGCCTCAGGATCCGGGAGCCTATTCCACAAAGTGACTTCTTTGTCCGGGACCAGCGGGCTGTGCCCGGTCCAGATCCAGCATGGATAATGGTCCTATCTCAGGTGTCTTTGTTCCCACGGGGTCGATATATTCCTCATTCTTCCTCTTTGCAGTTCTTCACTTCTTCCAGGGAATGAAAGCATCGATGGGCATACAAAATAACCTACTACTCATCATGTAAAATATTTCGTAACTTATGTCGTTTCCTATTATTTTTTTTCCAATGATTCTTCATCTACATTGCTCTTTCTTGAAGCGCCCCCACTACTATGTTAATAGTGGAAATATTCTTTAGTATAATTGTTCTTCGATAATTTTAAAATAACCGATCACTATGAACAAGAGTACGTCTTTCACTCAAGGATGAACAAACCTTTCCTTCCTCAACACCACCTGGCTAACTCTCATTGGCCAAAGGAGAGGTCCCGTCTTCGGTATTTTAAATTAATCAATTAAAAAATATCAGGTGGTGGATTATGGAAAATCAATAATCCGAAACATCTTAATTTAGTTCGAAACTGAAGTGCTCCTACTATTCCATTGCATAAAAACATAAGTATTAATAGTTTATAAAATGCTTGTCAGACTAACGGAAGCATGGCCAGTACTAGTAACTTATTTAGACTGCAGAAAATAACAAAATACATTTCTAAGAATACTAACTTCAATATTTATCTTTCGGCTAAATGATATGACATTAACCTTATTCATAATATATTTTTTCGATATGAGTGTTGAAAAGTTCGACGCCAAAGCACAGAATCAAGTTGATGCGGGGAACCGACCCGGAACGAGACTTGACGAGAAGCGCAAAAACTTCATAATGTAAGGATTCTGGTTTTAATTCCCTTCAGTAAATATAAAGTACCAATACATCATTCCGCCTTTTCTGACACTGACGTGGAGAGGACACAAAACCGTAAAACCTCAATTTATTAATCGCGGTCTCAAGATATTAGCCCTCCCCCCTTTCTTGACTATTTTCCTTTTCAAAATCTAATTGCTACTTACTGTGAGATTCTCAACGAAATATTATTCAACAGTTAGACCTTCAATAACTGTATATTCTAATACTTTGGCTCTTTATATAAATATCAATTTACAACACAATAGTCATAAAAAAATGATTCACAACGAATGACTATCCGTCCCTTGAGTGAATTACTTTGGGAGGTAACGACCTTTAGATGATCACCCCTAACTCAGAATATTTCGAAGTCGTTGCACCGAATTCTTTTTCACAAATACTAGCCAATAGTACTTGAGGTAGAGCGGGAACGGATAATTTAAACAGCTGCGATTGAAATTGAGCAGACTCAAGAAGTCATTGCGGCCCAAAGACATAAAAAGAACTCATCTTAGATTCAGCGAGTTTCATAAATAAATAAACAATCAAATGTAGGCGTATTTACGGTTTCCACCGAGACGTATGCCACGCTCCGAAGGACTCGATACTAACATAAATGTTTCATACAATGTAGAAAGTCGTTCGAGACTAACTTGTTTTCTTCCATTTTTTTGTTGCCGGCTACATTTATCACAACAACTTTCCATGAAAGCGAGAAATTTCTTTTTTTTTTTTGTTCTTTCCTCGAGAAATTTCTCGTTCCGTGGCCTTCCTTGGTCAGAAAACTTTTGAGAAAGCCATATTTTAAATAATAGATTTTCCCCCTCTTTTTCTTCAAGCGATTGTATGCTTTTCCGAGTGCTGTTGTATAGTCGAGAATATATTCACTATAATGTGATATAAGGTCGATTTTTCTAATATAGTACCATTTTAGGGTTAAAGTTTTGACAAGAGGCTTTATAATCTGTACTTAGGTGCATTTCATTCTAATAATATAACTTAATTAAGAATTTTATTATTATTCGGAGTAACACTCAAACAGATATTTTTGGGAATTTATAAAAAAAAGGAATAAATGAAGTAGTTTGCTGAAGTTCCACTATTTAAAGTTACGAACATAGGTAAAATATTTTAGGGATTTTCTAGTTTTTTTTTCAAAAAAAAAATATTTCTAGAAATTTGTTGGTGATATTTGATTTTTGCCGCTGCGATTTGAATGAGAAGTATTGTTTGTCGTCAAATTGTAGTGAGCTAAGGGGTTAGTAATATTTCTTTCAAAGATATATAACCTCTCTTTAACATAGTAGAGTTTGTTTTTCTTATAAAAATATTCAAATTATGTTTTCCACTATAGATTATTCAAATATATAGGCTTTTAATTTATGTTTGCAGGAAACTTACTAATTCCGTATATGTAAAAATAGCTGAATACAAATTTTAAAAAACAATACATTTCCAGGTGTGATTTTTTATTGGTGCCATTTTTTTTTTTTTTTTTTTAAATAAAATTAAGTGTTTTATATGTAATTGTATTTTATAGATAAGTAAATTTTTGTTTCTTATGTTGAATTGGACTACTAATAGTAATACATGGCTTGCATAGGGGAAAAATCATACCAATAAAACTTCTCGTATCGATTTTACTACATAAAAACTCAACTATCCTTCCAGTTATTTGTTACATATTTTCCATTAATGGTGTTTTCATATTGGTTATGGAAATTCATTAGGAAGAAAACGTTAATTGAAAAGAATATCCTATCACACGATGATAGCTGATCCAATACAATTGATGGCACTGATGTATTGCGGGTATGGTTGCACGTAGCGCCGTGATGACTATCCGCGGGGTGCCGTCTGGTTGATGTAATATACAGAAAAATCCATGTGGATTTGTGAGGTCTCTGGGCTGTTTGTAAATACTGTATGAATGAGCGAGTGAATTCTGAATTGTAAATATGGTATGAATAAGGCTGATTGTAATTTTGGCACAATAAAGAATATTATATTAAAAAAAAATTTTGCCTCTGCAGGTAACAGACCTTGTTGTAGTAAGACAATGTTCGGCCTACGACGTAATAATTATCATATTCATGTTTTCTCTAAGGTAAATGCCAATGTAAACAGAGAATACATTAATGGATTCCGTTACCTTTTATCTCATGTTTAACAAAAAAGAAAAAAGAAAAAAAATAGGTTGATTGCTGATAAATATGTAATGATCCTGTTACGGCACCCTGCTCTATAGAGCACTGTTCTAGAATAGAAAATCAATAGTGTGAACTTAGGGTGCTCTGACAGTCTCTTGAGCCAGCCATTCGTTCAACCTGGTTAAAAAAAGCTTCTGTCATGGAAAAAAAAATATTCAGGAAGATGACTTGATATGGCAGTACTTTTTAAAATGGGAGTTGTGTTATCTTTTATGGTGACTCAGAAGAGTCGTGAAGGTCCTTGAGGTGACGACCGAATGCCTAGAGGGAGGTGTGCTCCCCCAAAGGGCTGATCCAGGCTTAGGGCCCAGGGCTTACCCACTACGGCCAGTTTAACTTTAAAGCCGCCCTTCGGAAAGAATGCTAAGAACTAGTCCATGCACTGGCCGTGGGTTAGGGCCCGGCTACCTAAGGCTAACAGGGCTTTCAAGTTAGTTGTCTTAAATAGTTTGACATATATATATACATATATACACTACACTTTTGGTTCAATTAAGTAGAGGTATCGGCATCAGCTGAGCTGAGAGGCTTAAAATAAACTCCATTTTTCACGCTGACTTTTGAATGATTTTCATAGTCATTAAAAACTATCAAAATTTTACCCCTCTTAACATTAATATTATGATTTGAAATTCGTGAAATGTTCCGTAAACCATAATTTTTAGGACCAATTGACAAATACAATAATTAGGAACCATATTTTATAAAAATCACGTAAAAACATTTCTTCCCAATTATATTTTAGTTATTTACGCACATTTTTTGTTTCTATAGCTCATGAAATCGAAAAATTTGAAAAAAAAATACAAAATATGAAATGGAGTAATCTGTATAAACCTGGTTTATAGATTACACGAACATTGCTTAGATAATTGTATCTATAAATCTACCTCATTTGTAGGCTAACTATAGTGTTATTATTAAGCACTTCCCATCAATAGTTATCGATAATAGACGGAACATGCTGACTAGATCCTCTCAACACCATCAATAACTAGACGATTTTCACAGGGTAGTTATCTTGGAGTATCGATAAAATGATGTATTATAGTCAAATGTGGATAGGTATAAACTACTTATGAGTAATTGTGCACAAAGTCTGTCAGTATCCTATAGACCAATATTCGTCTAGTTATTGATAGTGTTGAGTGGATCTAGTCAGCATGTTTTATCGATAACTATTGATGGGGAGTGCTTAATAATTACACAATATTTACCCAACAAATGAGGCAGATTTCCTGTTTAAAACCAACAATGACAGGAAGGTACTAATTAATTATTTTAAATCAACTGTTTGGAGTAAATTATTCCACTCCTTTGTGGGGGAAATGAAGTCTCTCCGGAGCGTATGAAAGTACTTGAATAAACTATACGCTAGCAGGAAAAAGTTGTTTCACTTTGAATTGATTCGATTTTAAAAAACCTGTACCTAATTTAAATTTACAAAAAAAGCCTTGAAATGAAGAAAAAAGTCAGAAATTCAGAGCCTAAAATAATAATGGACTTATAATCGAAAGAGGTTTGTTGTTTACTTAGCGGTGTAATTGCTACACTGCAGAGCCGAGGACAAAAGTTACTTACGGACAGTTCGTGACGCAATAAACATTTGAAGAGATGGCGGGCAGAATAGATTTATGACCTCCGTTCTCTAACGCCACGTCCCACGTGTGACTCTTACCCACACTTCTCTCTCTAGGTTTTATCTCTTAGTTTAGGGACGTGTATCTGTCCGGTAATGTCTACGTCTGACTCGTCACATAGCATGTAAAATATAATAGAAATAACAAATGTAATTTGACATTAAGAGTCAGTGAGTAAGTGTCTATGTCGGTGGCCGTCAAAACGGGTTTGACTGAAAAGTAATAAACACCATTTTTAAACGGGTTCGAAAAGAGGTCAAGGGATATGGGGCTTCGTTCAAACCCTTTTTTCGGCACCAGAGAGTCAGATAAAAAAATAAACTTGGAGAAAAATGGAAAGAGTTGATTCAATTTTTGGACGGGAGGAGAACGCTTGGCAAAACATGGTTTTTAATGAAGACACATAAATGTTTATTTTATAAGTTTATTATAACCATCCATCATTTGATTCATTCTATGTTTACGTTTATACAAATGAAAAACAATGATATGGATTATTACAATATTTGATTTCATAACAATAATTATTAAAAAAAATAACATTTAATTAAATGAATGAATTTAAATCAAAGGCAGTGAATATTAAAAAGATTAGGAAAACCTTGGGAGTGAACTGCGGCCGAAGACTCAGTTATGTGATATATATAATCGTATCACTAACAAATGGTATGTTTATCAATAACATCCTAAGAATTCTTAACTTATAATCAGCTCTATTGTAATTATCAATAACTTATTTTCCTTTCCCAGACCCCCATTCTGAATATTTGTCTCCCACGACCTTTCACTAATATCTGTACTGTTATCATTACTGTTATCATTTTCATACATAAATACCTCTAGACATAAGCCAGAGTGTCAATTCCCTTCAGGCATTCAAGTGGCTAGTTAGCTCTTAGTTTACAACCATATCTAATTGTACATATTGCGTTTTATGCCAAATAAAGTATTTGTTTGAAGTCTTGCGTAGCAAAGTTATAATTGTCGATTGTTTTTTTTTACAGGGGAGTTATCTTGCAGAATTGATATGATGATATATTATAGTCAAATGAGAATAGTTATAAAATAGTTATTAGCAATTGTCCACACAGTATGTCAGTATCCTATAGTATATATTATACACCAATATTGGTCTAGCAGTGGTGTTGAGTGGATCTAGTCAGCATGCTTTATCGATAACTATTGATGGGAAGTGCTTAATAGCAATGGTTAGGCGTTTCGAAGCCTCGATATACTGTCAATTGTGACATGCTCCAAGTAATTTATTCTAAAATTATACAATCGAATGAATTTTAATTTAATGTAATGGGAGTAAGTTGTCTATGGCATGGTTAGAGGCTGATAATTGGCAGGATAAAAATAGGATCGAGACATTTAAACTAGCTTGGATCTTTTTACAAATGCAAAATTTGATTAAAAATAAATATTGACAATGATTCCGCAACCGAAGGATCTAAATATTATTTTAGAAAATTATTAGATCAGTGAAGTTCTCACCAAGTGTTTCGGAGGTGAAACTTTACCAATGACATTTAAATGTGAAAATTATCTAGGGAAATAAATAATTTGAACCGTTCTGAATCAATTAGTTATCAATTGACAATAATGAACCTTCATTACCATCATTGCAGCGTTTAAACTACTTCATGTAATACGCAGTAGCTGGACTCCAACTACCGCAGAGTCGTTAGCTTCCGTTTCTGGTCTAATCAGGCCCAAGTGTGGCCATCGACCATCCCCGAAGAGGAAGAGAACCTATAACGAGAGAGCCGCGCAACGATGACCGTTACATACAAATGTAGATCTATTGAGGGCATTCAATCGGGGAGCCATTACTTTCAAAGGCCGGTCGATAATTCCCATACGGACGTCATCGGCATAAATTATATGCTCGGACAATAGAGAGAGAGAGAGAGAGAGAGAGAGAGAGAGAGAGAGAGAGAGAGAGAGAGAGAGAGAGAGAGAGAGAGGTGGTGGGGGGCATTACAATTTCGCACCAGTTGGAAATAACAAGATTGGGGTAGGTATTAGGTAAGACGATTGGATATATCATTGAGAGGGCAACAATGCCCAGGCCTTGTGTGGGCACTCTTTTGTGCCTCCGTGTCCAACAATGCCCCTCCACTTAATGTAGCGCCCCCCACCAACCCCACCCCCGACACAATATTGTTAGCGCAGATGGAGCGGCGGGTAAATACGACCCCATTCACCCCGCCGAATGCCCTTTCATCATGATCCTTCAACTTTACATTTATTGTTTCTTTCTGTCTTTTTATATTTTTTATTACTGTTATATTATGATTATTTGGCCCGTCAAAGTATGAGAATGATTCCTCTATTCGCGGCTCTATTTTAAATCAAAAACTTTGAAAAATCATTATATTATATATCACGCTTTATGCCATTCCGACCTATGCTTTGTGAAATTTAAATAATATCTGACCAGCCAACAAGACTGAGAGAAACCGATAGATTTTTCAGAAATTATGTACAACGTAGCGCGTACATAGATTGTACCTATTTCAATAGACCCCCCCCCTCTAGGTTAATCGGCGGTAGCTTTATCGATCTGATCCGGATAAAAACATTTAATTATATAACGAAGGAGTTGAATAAGTACTAAATTCCATAGTAACCATCAGACCACCCTAATCCCTTAGCACAGTCATTGCACTGCACCAGTCATCCCTATAATCCTCCTCGGAAACAATAGCGGCAGTGACCTCTTGACCTGATCCTGGCAATGTCCAGAGCGTCTGTGGCTCTCGTACTCATTGCCAGCCTCAACTGGCTCGTATCCGGTGACGCTGTTGATGGAGGTCCGTAGGGTAATTCCCAAGGTTCTGCTTCCTCTTTCGCATGCGATGGAGATAACAGCCATGTGGATTTTGGAGGTCTCTGGGCTGTTTGTATATACTGTATGAAAACCCTTATCGCAATTACTTATTGCACAATAAGGCAGATTGTAATTTTAGCATAATTAAGAAGTTTCTCTCCCTATCTCCTATTATTACGTGAAATTATTGTAATGATAAATGCGATTTAATAATATTTCCGCATGATTTCAAATGTCATAAAAGTATTGCGCAAACTGATGCACTGACGGGGTTCTGTACGAGGGAGAACGAGAGCGAAATGAATCTGGAATGGGATTACCCCACCTTCACGTGCTTCCGCTGGATAGACTCCATCCGGTATCGAGTGTAGGGAGGGGAAATACACATCAGGAGCTGAGGATGAGATGAGGACAATGGAGGAAGGAAAAGGTACAGAGCGGAGACGAAGAAGGAAGACGAGGAGGAAAGGAAAAATTGAAAAGCGCCGCCGGCGAAGACCTAATCCGATAAAACGTCATTTCCGGCACAGAGACACAAGCAATAATGATCGGATCTGTGGGCCGCTAGGGACGGGGGTATTATTGAATGATGGGGGGCTGATTGTGGGGTGGGGGAGTGGTGGGGGGGGGGCACAGTGCTTTTCAAACAATTTCCTCTTAGGCTTATTTATGTCTTAGTTCTTCCCCTGTCTTCGCTCTCTCTATCGCTGTATATTTGTGGGACTAGAAGTGGTTGCCCGAATCGTTTAACAATTCACCGCGTACAAAAGGTGGTTGATCTTTATGATTTTTATCGGATGCGTATTTAGGCTCAAGACACTTGGATAGACTAAGTAGTCCATTACCTGTAACTAAACCTAGGCAAAAGTAGAAAATGTCTCGGCTTACCCAAATATTTAATTGACATTTCAGGTGTCATTTTGGCAACATCAAACACATAGTCACAAAGCACATAATAACATTATAATGGGCATGGTCTGACTCAACGTCTGATTTTCACAAAAAAATAATGATAATCATTGTGAGTTCATTAGAATACGTACTCAAAACTCAAGCACTTCGATAAAATAACTGAACGGTTACGAGTTCATACAACATGAGCATATAAATATAAAATAAATGAAGACAGCGGTGTGAGGAGCCAAAGGCTCTTGGACGTAACATTTGGGATACTTATAAGTGACTTTTCCTTTTAACCCTTTGAAAGTGTTCGTATTTGGGCATGTGAACAAAAAGCATTAATTTCTATTATATACACATACTACCCAAAAGAACTATACAAAATATTCAGCAATGCCTGGGAAACGAAAAGAAAAAGACATGAATATATACAGTTTTAAAAAAACCAAAAAAAACCTTCAAATGGTTTTAGCGTAGTTTATATAAATGTCGACTGCAAACAGCTATACATCTGGCAGAGCGTGTTATTGTTAACTATATCGGAATCGTGCACCTCAATGTGATCCCCCCCCTAAAAGTATTGTTATTTAATCGATATATTCCAAGTGATTAACACAACTGAAATTGGGTGATTATTAACAAAAAAAATCTTTCTCTCTGTCAGGGATTAATAGGAAGTGTACTAATAAGACCAGAAGATTATACGATAGATAACATACAGCGGAACTTAACTACAAATTAAGTTAGCGCGATAGTGTCAATGTACAAATTTTAATATATATATATATTTTTTTATTATTCGGCTCGTTATCTAAAAACAAAAATGATATAAATGGCCGTTGTAAATAAATCTAAATGACAATTTAAGTATAGGGCAGGTGATATGGAAGGAAAGAGGTACATAAGCCAAGGGCTGAGCACGCAACACACGTGTACTCGCCGCCACCCCCGGCGGTGGAGTCTCCGATAAATCTAGCCACTCTGCTTCACAAGGCTGTTTATAGCTGGGCAGTTTCATTTTTATCACCCTTCAACATGCCATTGTAAACAACAATATTACCGAGGCGTTGTTGTTGTTTTCCATGTTTGTTCAACTGTCATCATATCCGCACAGTTACAAAATCATTCATCGACAAAGATGGAGAAAAACCAAACCAACGCCGCTTTGAACTATAAAAAAACTAAAAAACTATTAAGGGTCAAATAAATCACTTACCTCTATGCCGGTTCGTTTGTTTATCAAACATGAGCATTGCGTCTTCAATCTGAAACAAAAATGAGTAAGTTATTTTTTTGTTGTAACATTCATTTATTCACAGCTTAAAAAATAAATTATACAATTATTGAATGAGGGATTTAAATGATGGCGGTTAGTTTAAATTGTAGATACCACGTTTGGAGTTCAGAGGGTCGTATTTCTGACATACCGATCGTCAATTTAAAAAGTCGTATATCACTTCAAGTCCAAGCACAGTTAAACTAGTACATTATAGAAATTAGTACTTAATTATTGAATACCCTGCACACCGATCTTAATATATATGACAATCAACTCATCCCTTCCAAGTTTATGAAATTCCATAGTAACCTATCCGACCACCCTAATCCCGTAGCACAGTCATTTCACTGCGACACCCATCCCTATAATCCTCTTCGGAGAGTAAAACGGCAGTGGCATTGTGACCTGCTATAAATGCGTAACAGTGGGAGTCCTGGCAATGGCCAGTTTCTCCAATCATGTCCTGAGCGTATGTGGCTCTCACGCACTTGGTGGGAGGGACTTCACACGACTCCGCTTCCTCTTTCACATGCCAATGTGGTGACTACCATCTGGATTTGGGAGGTCTCCGGGCTGTTTGTAAATAGTATTTGAATGAGCGAGTGAATGAAGAACGGTAAATATGGTTTGAATGCGAACATTTATGTACAATGATGCAGATTATAATTTTATCATAATAAAGTTGTATAAACATAAAAAAATATTATTTAATGAATTTCAATTATGTTTTATACGGTTGTTATAATGTCGGATGCCGTCAAGAGACGAGTAGATTGCCCACGCAAAATTTCAATTATGCGAGCTCGTTACTATAGAGAATTTCAACGAAGTTTCGTGATTATGCTACACAAAAGAATTAACATAAAATATAGCGCCATAGCGTATTTATTTTAAGACATATGCATTGTACCGTGATTCCCTCAGACATGTTTCTACTTTGTACGTTCAAGGTAACATTATAATGAAAGTGTATTATCATAATAACCGTTATATATAATGTCTATAGTGACAGCTTGGGAGGGACTACTCAGATTTTGGTGGTTCAGAAGGAAATTCAACATCTTTCTTTTTGAATAGTGGGCATAGGACTATCACGTAATAGTTTAGAGCTCTGTGATATTATTCTACAATATCTGTTCTGTGGTTGTATTGTTGCGGGTTTTGCTCGACACTGCAGTGTACTTACGGTTAGATTAGACGAGATAGGAGGTCTGATGTGTTGTGCATCGAGGAGGCGAGTCGGCAATTAGAGCCGCTTGTAATGAAACCAGTAAGGCCGCGGTTAACGAACCAACTCAAGTGTTTATTTGTACAATGTGACCATCTCCCTCAATTAGTTGTAACCAACTCCAACTCCTACTTTTCGACCCTTGGCTGCCTCAATAGATACACAGGGTTATGGCGTACACAATAACACAGACACATTTTAATTTACTATAATAAAGACGCCCGTCTGTCTGTTTGTATGTGAAACTGTAAGGAAGAAAATTATTAAAGCAAATCTAAATCGTAGGGATATATTGCACAATACCTAAAAATATTCTGGTTGGCTTTAGGTTTAAATACATGTAGACAAATTACGATATATTCTTTAGAAAAACAATACTTATTTGTAAGACATTTTACTGGGTCAAGGCGACCTCAAAAAAGTGTCCTTTTTACACTTTTCCAAAAGATTTTTCCCCCATATTGTATTTTTTTAGTAATTTATTCAATAATACCCACCATTCATGATTTTTGTTTCCGTTACTAATAACATAACTCGGTAGTAAAATTGTTTTTCTCTCCTCGTTATTTTTCTTCATGAGTATGATGTATGAGTGCGACCAAACAATACAATGATATTATACAACACTAATAGAAATAACAATCAATGGGTTGATTTCGATGTCAATATGTATGTACAATTTTATTTATAAATTGAGTGTTTTATTTTATACCAAATTTAGAAGTATTCAAGTAAGAAACAATGAGAAGATTAACTGCCTACGTTTTGTTACCTTAATTTTAGTTGAATTTATCTAAAATAAATACAAATTCTCAAACTTTTTCAGTAATGTTGATTTTCATTTTTTTATCTTTATGAAGAGAAAATGGTTGACAGGTCTCATCTTACCCGGGATAATACCTAAGCATTGGAATACATACCGAGACGAGGTCGCTCCTATCCGCGTCAAAGTGTACAAAAATTAATAACTGGTACATAAAACTAAACTGAAATTATTTTAAAATGCTTTATATTTTATTAACTCATCAAGTGTTCCGTTCCCTTTCATATGAAGGTTTTTTTCCCCCCTTTTATTAAATTTAGTTTACATCTAGACTGGTTTTCATAACAGCGGGGAATTTATTTGCAAGAACCACAGCAATAGCTGTTAACATTAAAAATAATAGCTAACAGGTTATTAAGGTCTGGAAGTTTTTTTTTTTTTCATTTTTTTCAGCTTTCTTCATTAATTCTTTCTAAGATTAGTTTTTCGTTTGAAAAGCATATATATTTTTTTCGTTATACCCACATCAGAAAGGATAAATGCAAATTTTAAACAGTTTAATTTGGCCTTTGATGAAAATCTTTTTATTTTGCAGATTTGTAGTGTTTTATGCGTCAGAACCAGATTTGGACTTGTTTCAATAGACAAAAATAATTTCAGGTCTTAATTATTTGTGTACATCTACTAATGTTTACTGCAGTAACGCATGAGGTGTTTATTATTGAATTTCGGTTCATAGCGCAAATATCTATTGTGAAATTGTTTATCTTCAATATTATTGTTAAGTATATATATAAAATACATATTGAAGTACCTAACTATAATGTTAGCCAAGTCCATTTGTTCTGGGGATTTGGCCGAAAACAAATAAAAAGTATCTGTCCGGTATAGCACATGTTTTTACTAAGTACGCGTAAGTTTTTGATGAAAAAGCGGCCACGGTGCGGTGAAAGACTAACCAAGAAACAGACATAAAAAGTTTCTTCAGCGCCAGCCCGCAAGGTCGCTAGATCTGAGAACACTGCAGGCACGTGCATGACTTTTAATTAAAGACTTAACAGGATTAGGGAACAAACGAAAGCCGTCTTATAAGCATATCCTCCAGTGCCGCCTTAAGCTGGAAGAAGAGATATTTATGGAAGCAGTTAGACTCTACGGAGGCAGTTAAAAATACCAGGGAGAGGTACGAACCTTGGACTTGATTCCACGGAGCGACCTGACAGAATCCGAATTTGAATTTCATGCAAATGCGCGATGGAAACTGCTCTAGCCAGCAAGTTCATATTCAAGCGCAGATTCTAGCACTTAATCCCAATTAGGCGGACCACTCCACTCGTTCAGTTTTTACAGGAAGCCTTCCCCGTATACTTTCAAAATTATATATATTTACAATGTTTGCCCCGTGGAAAATAGTCATATCCTCTGTTAACTTACCCCCCCCCCCCCGGCTCATTGGCTCAGCCCTATTAAGCTATGACGATCACTAAGTAGTTGGATTACCCTGGGTAAGATAGGACCTGCATACAGGAAGAAGACAACTAGAGTAGGTAATCTCTACAATAGGTTCCCAAAGTAAAAAATTGTATTTTTGAAGAACTAAAAGTGGAAATGTATTAGATAATACATTAAAAAAAAAAACACGATATTCGAAAAACACGAAATATTTAAATTGCTTAAAAAAAAATTAAGTAACCCGGCAGACTTCGTTTGTTCAATTTAACGCTTAAATAAAGTATTGTAAGGACCAAAACCAAACAGGATGAGATGATTGAAACTTTCCCGGAAGCTACTTGACCTGAAAAATGTTTGGAACTTCACAGTGCTCTTGGATGCCTAATCGTCCATTCTATGAGAGCATTTTTCTCTCTCTCTCTCTCTCTCTCTCTCTCTCTCTCTCTCTCTCTCTCTCTCTCTCTCTCTCTCTCTCTCTCTCTCTCTCTCTCTCTCTCTCTCTCTCTCTCTCTCTCTCTCTCTCTCTCTCTCTCTCTCTCTCTCTCTCTCTCTCTCTCTCTCTCTCTCTCTCTATCTCTCTCTCATAATGGATTCAGGACTCCTCGATAATGGATTAGATAGGGATATTTAACGATAAAATTTGTCCTGTTGGTTCACCTTTAAAAATATCTTTTCTTTCATCGTTTTCATGTAAATTAGATATGTTCACTCAACTTTTGACGATAGTAAAATTAGTAACGTGTGAACGTAAGCTATTAATACAAATTAAATAACTTAAAATTGAATAATTCCTAGAAAACCAATTTTACATATCTTTGAGGATATGTAACTAGCGACACAACCAGGGAAGAACGTGTGCTGTAGATATGACAAAATGTCTGACATGAAGGCAGAGGATATACAGTGATTAATATTTCATATTATGCAAACTAAATTTGAAGACATCGTTAATAATATATAAGATTTCTATTATAACGTAACCTCAGTCGAGGTAAGTCAGGTGTAGACAGTCCTTGCATGGGCTAGGGTATTCGAGGAGTTTGCTGTGAAAGTTACAGCATGATGTTCTTATGCAGTCGTGAACGTAAGAAATTTTGAGGATATGATACATTATGTAAAATGGTGCGCCTGTGATAGGTTTATAAAAAAATCAGTATCGTATTTATGTTAGTCTTCTTAGCTTATTCCGGGCTCCATATATTCGAAATTGGTTTCATTTTAAGTTCGAATGTGAATAGTTTCTGAGACCCGGGAAGTTTTAAAGAGTCGGTGTCTGCCCGATTTATTTTTTTTTTGCGGTTTCCAAGTCAACTCCTTAGCAAATGTAAGTGCATAATTGTGTGAACGTCCCTGTTTAAATCAAACGAGACACACTGATAAGCAAATGTGTTATGTGTTAGTAAGGTATTAAAAGGAAAATTATGAAAAATACTTAGACCTTGGATAATTAAAGAAAGCATTCATGTGTGGAAAAGGACGAAAAAGGGTATAAACGGTTTATCATGTTTAGACATGGAGTAGAAGAGAACAAGTCCTCAGATTTAATTAGAAAAAAAATATTAAGTAGCTCAGAGACAAATGTTTGATCAAAACGTTATTCTTCTTCTTATTATTATAAATCTAATTATTCTGTAAAATCATTATTATTATAAAACAGCTTTATTATGATAACATTAAAATCTACCTAATCGGGCAATAAGTAATTGTGATAAATGATCACATTCATACCATATTTACAATTTTCATTCACTCGCTCATTCATACAGTATTTACAATTCATCATTCACTCATCCATTCATACGGTATTTATAAACACCCAGAGACCTCCCCAAATGCACATGGTTGTCAGCTCCCTGACATGCGAAAGAGGAAGCGGAGTCTTGGGAAGTCCCCCACGCTTCTCTGTCAGCTGCGTCACCGGATACGAGCCAGTGAAGGCTGACCAAGAGCACGAGAGCCACAGACGCTCAGGACATGATTGGAGAAACTGACCGTTGCCAGGACTCCCACTGTTACGCATTTATAGCATCACGGGACCACTGCCGTTTTAGTCTCCGAGGATGATTATAGGGATGAGTGGTGCAGGGCAACGACTATGCTAGGGGATTACAGTGGTTGGATAGGTTACTATGGAATCTTATGAGCTTGGAAGGGTCGAGTTCGAGAATGTAAGTTATATTAAGATCGTTATGAAGGGGATTTTTTTTCTGACGTAATAAGGGGCATTTAATATTGTTCTCAGGACTTTTGATGGAAAGGATTGGATACGCTTGATGTACGACTTTTTTGCTGTCCCCCATAGCATTCTGACTGTAAGTATAATTCTATCCTTTGAAGCTACCAAAGTACAGTTGAGAGTTATTATATGTCCAGATTATTTCTGTGAACTAGAAAACTTTTTTAAGATTGAAATAATTATATTGAAGTACTCTTCACAGCAGGGTCTAGCCAACTGATTGATTTCCCTTTTATTGGAATCATATCCATTTCTTTGTCCTATGCACTCCGATTCAGATGTCCTCGACGGTACGTGATGATACGAGTACAGAGATGAAAAGATTCATATATTTTTCATCGCCGTCGCTCATTGAAACTGTATATAAAAAAATAAGGACGTTCTTCAACGACGGGGTGGGTCGTATAAATCTCCAGGGCCGGAAATAAAGGGAGCATTGAAACAAAAGAGCCGGGCGGAAATGAATATATGCAATTGAGTAATTTAATATTCAGCTAGTTAGGAAAGGGGAAGGGGTGAGGAGGAGAGAGGATGTAAAAGAAGGAGGGAGAATAATGCGTGGGAGAGGAGAGAGGCAGTTTTATCTGAGAGCTTGATATTCAAGTTTACGAGGCAGTAAAGGCAGGGACCCGGGTTAAGTCCCCCTTCCTCAAAGCCCGCGACTTGAGGTGTCGTCAACTCGCGGTAGTTCATCAGGCGCATTAGCCGCAGGGCACTAACCCGCACTACAACGGCCTCTTTTGCGCTTTATCGTCGTCGACTTCTTCTTGAGGGCCGGTCAATTATTTACACGTATGGGGAGGCCGGCGCAAGTGTGTCGCAGTCTCGGGTTGATAGCTTAGAGAGGGCGACATCAAAATTAACAAGTAGCATTTGAAAATCGTGGCGCATAAGGCAATTAGTATTTTGTTGCTTTTTATTGCTTGGTAGTAAAGAAAAGTGACTCGGAAAGATTCGTTTTACATATTATAATTACTACTACTAGGTACGCCTAACTACACACAGCCATACAGAAAATGCCAAGTGAAGGAACAAGATCAACAATCTTATTTTGCCTCTATCACAAAATTAGTATTTTTTTTTTTTTATAACAAGGTAGGTAAAACTAAACAGAAATAAGAATTGATTGAAAATTCTCTAGAATGACATTTATATCTTTTGTTGAAAAAAGACACACACCCGGATATGGTACGAAATTACCTTTTTAAGATTCGTTAGTAAATGTTAACTTACACAACTACCGGTAGGAGCTTGAGCTAGATATATGTTAATTTAGCGAGAATCCATTAAAAATCATAGAGATAAATTACCCAAAAATAAGGGCTTATGATATAATAATAAAGGGTGTCCCAGAATTAACGCAAGATTTGATTTAAATAGAAAACACAGTTTTTAGTATTTTTGTTATTTTTTTATTGAATTATAAAGTAAATAGGATAGGGTTATTTATGGAATAACACATCGGGCAAATGACCTCCACGACTTTGCTGGCACATACGCACCCTTTTGTCGAAATTTTCCATGACCATTTGGCATAAATGTGGTTGAATTTCCTTGATGCAGCGTTGAATTTCCTCTTTTAATGCCCGGATGGATGTGGGCTTGTTGACATACACCGTTGACTTCAAATAACCCCATAAAAAGAAATCTAAAGGTGTTAAATCACACGATCTAGGGGGCCAATTCACCGAAACGAGACAGTACACGACCTGGAAATGTCTCGTGCAGTATTTAAATTGTTTCATGGGCTGTATGGCATGTGGCAACATCTTGTTGAAACCACATATTGCCAATTCAATTAATCTCTTCACAGTTGATGAAGTCAAAACACTATTCCGACTATATTTTGTATGAAATTTTCGAACTGCGGCCGCCAAACTTTCATTATTTTTGAGATAATGTTCAACAACAAAGACACGTTGTTCTATCGTGTAACGGTCCATTTTTACTAATCCTAAACTGTCAAATTTTTTTTTTTAGGTTGCCAGCACTTTACTGCACAAATATTTCAAATCTCTATTGGATTCCTTGTAAGGATCAGTGTAGTGCGGGTATGGTTGCCCGTTGAGTCGTGATTGTTAAGAGGTTTATTAAAATAAGACAAGAAGGGTCCACATTTAGAGCAGTGTTTAATTTAATCAGTTTGAAATTTTTTTAAAAATAATTTTGATTTTGCGACATAGCAAATTTTTTTTTTTTTGTGTCTTGTAATAATAATGACGTTATACTTTATGGATTCCCATTTGTAGGGACCGTTAGTGAATGGTTTGTAAAGATTTGTCTCACGGCCGTTGTCAAGGAAAGAGGCTTAATAAAAGGCTGGGATGACAAAAACAGAGGCCATATTCCTGATGAAACAGGGCCATTGTCTCTTATAGTAGCAATGCCTCGCTCTAATATAATGATATGCCCCTGCCATTGTGTCATAGGATGTTTGCAATGTCTGGGTAGTATTCGACGGGCTCAAAAGGTATTCCTCCGCTCCTTTCACAGAGAGGCAGAGGGGGCGGGCGGAGTTTTAAAGTATGCTCCGCTGATTATACAGGTCTTTTTTTTAAAAACCAATGTTTACTTCTTCTTGTGCATTAGTGGGTGAAAGGACGTTTTGACTGCACTTTATAAGATAAGTCAATACAAACTAGAAAACGAGTAACGGGTGAAAAAGAAGTGTGGTTTCTGGTAAATAGGAGCAAAAGGATAAAAGCAATAACGTTAATTAATACAATGAAAGGTCTGAAATGCAGCTTTCGGAAAATGAAGGAATGTGAATGAGGTAAAAGAGGTATACGACAAACCGCTATTGTGAACTGTCATACGCAATTGTTGGGAGATACCTAAGAGCGTCCGGTCTAACCTAGAGTGGGAGAAAAAGTATCATCATGAACAGAAATTAAGAAAATATTAGATTATATACCTCATACAGATATATATATTACATTGCCTGCTGACATGAAATTTAAAAATAAAATCTACGTTACATAATATGTAAGTATATCCTTTATAGTGCTAAAATTACAATCTGCCTTATTAGGCAATAAGTAATTAAGATAAATGCTCTCATTCATAGCATAGTTACAATTCATCATTCACTCACTCATTCATACAATATTTACAGACAGCCCAGAGGCCTCCTAAATCCACATGTTTGTCACCTCCCTCGCATACGAAAGAGGAAGCGGAGTCTTAGGAAGTCCCCCACGCTCCACCGTCAGCCGCGTCACCGAATACGAGCCAGTGGTGGCTGAACAAGAGCGCGAGAGTCACAGACGCTCAGGACATGATTGGAGAAACCGGACATTGCCAGGACTCCCAATGTCACGCATTTATGGCAGGTCACGAGGCCACTGCCGTTTCAGTCTCCGAGGAGGATTATAGGGATGAGTGGTGCAGTGCTGTGCTACGGGATTAGGGTGATTGGAAAGGCTACTGTGAAATTTCATTAACTTCATGGAATTGAGTTCAAGAATGTAGATATTTATTGAGACCGTCATGAAGGGTTTTGTTGCTGACGTAATAAGAGGCATTTACTATTGTTCTCAGGAATTTTGATTGAAAGGATTGGATACGCTTGATCTTCAGCTTTATAACTTTGTAGATTAGAAATTTGTTATCTATTGAGAGATGGGATGTCCTTTGAAGTAGTCTGTACAGTTGTCCAAAGCGTCTGTTTAGTTCTTGTCTTTTTAGCCTCGTATGTGGGTTCCGAATATGTTAGTAAGGTAAATCAATGAGCAGCACGAAAATATAATTGAATTATATAGCTCTTGAAAGGCTATGAATTTTATTGCAACATGTAATGCCCTCAGTCCGGCACGTTTTTAACAATCCTTTGGTAGTCATCACTTTGTCCTGATCAACCTCAAAAGTACAACCACTAAATAATAATGTCGACAAAATGGTCATACCACTGCAATCGCTGCCACAGGTCTTTTCTTTGGTAATTTCAGCATGTGTTGTCAGATAACTTCTAATTTCTTAGTTTTAGAAATAAAACTAACATTATATCCTTTTATTTGCATACCGAGAAAGAAAATTACATTACAAGCTTCTCATAGTTCATTAATGTAGCTATGTTCTTCTCCAATACCATTGTTACTCCATGTGTATCAACAGGAATGAAGATAGTGTTAATGTAATTAGTGAGCGGTAGTTGGAATCTTAATAATATTTTACAATTCTGCCAGGCTATGAGGGTGTTGTAGATATCCTTGAAAAATAGCGACCCTGGGCAGGAGTAGTCCCGAAGCAAGGCTGAGCTGTGGAGGACAAGGAAGGGGATCGTTAGATGGAGATGGGGCTGGCTGCCACAAATCGAACTCCCTGCCTAGGCAATGCGGGCTCTCAGGTTGGGCATGTCTCCGCTATTCGGAGGCTTTAGGCTGCCTCAGTACATCTCAGGATTCGAACCCAAGACACTCTTATATAATCAAAATATATATTCAAGTCTCAAGATGCATTACTAACCAATCAATCGAGCGAACGAATCAGGAATTAATTCAACAAACATATTCTGACGAGAGCTAAAAAATACCATACTAGGAACCAATTATTAAAAAATAATGTAATCTAATACATACACATGTAGAATAGGTATTACATACTTAGACACAAGGAACGCTAAATAGAAATTATACAACCTTGCCAATTCGTTAACGCTTGATATGTGTGTGTTTAATTAACAAATTAAATGAGAATACCAAATCTCATCTAAATTACTTGTTTCTGTTCCATCCAACCAGGAATGTATTCGAGAGGACGCATAAGGTATGTAACATGTTCAAACTAATTAGGAACAACACATAAGAAAAACAAATTCTTGTGGTTTTAAGACTCTGTTCTTAAAAAATGTTCTTACATTACAGGTTTATCGCTAGCCACAATTACATAAATGGAGGAGAGATCACCGAAGTAACGATAATTAAAACGTAATTAAAAAATTGTGATTCTGTTGCCATATTGAAATAAATTTTCCTGGTACATCGACAATCAGGTTTTAATAATTATTCGTATGATTTTACCACGAATTGGAAGAGGGGACACTCAGGCAGACAATGCCATGTATGTAGACACTCATCCTGGTGAGATGGGACACGACAGCCTACAGGAGCCACTATATCAGGTTTGAGTCACCCTGGGAACAATCGAATTACTAGAAGTATTTCAAATTGTTAGAGAATTTGTATTTCCCTTCCGAACCTTGTAAAACACACTTTTTTTTTTTACTCCAAAAGCACTTAAATCAATGATAAAGGAGTAGGAAAAATGGAAGATTTAGGTGATAAGGATCGTTTTTCAAGGAGCTTAGGTTATCGAATAAGAAGTTTGAAACAAATAAACTTATTTAACATCGTTGTTATTGAAACCCTTAGCATTGCTTATTTGTCAACATAAGCCCCGAAAAACGCTTCAACTCATTGAAAATGTTACAGAGTGACAGAGAGAGAGGGGGATGCAGATTGATCGTAAATCATTGCATTTTGGTTTCACGGAAACAATGAACTATCTTAGCAATAACTTAAAAACGTCATAAATGATACAAATCTTCTCCATACCATTGTTACGCCATGTGTATCAACAGGAATGAAGACAGTGTTAATGTAATTGTTTGCTCATTGGTAAGGGCATTTTCAAAAGTAGATGAATACACTATTTCCTTATTGGTTCTTATATTTGTTTGTCACTTTACGTTTAAACAAGCGAGGAATAGAATTACAATTGAATTTAGCAACTAGTCACAAAATGTATGACATATAGCAAGATGTGCTAAAAATGCCAGTATGTTTTCTCCTCCTTCTCCATTGAAATGCACCAGCCGTTATAACTGCACTGTACAGCACAAGGTACAAGATGGCTGGGATGTAGCGCAGACGACATTAGTACAGAGGGACGACAGAGTTTAGTTAATTAGAGCGAGTTAATCCCGAGTCCACCCAGCCTGAATTAGGAGAGCAACTTCTTTGTGGCAACTCCCCCCCTCACTTAATGCCCAGTCTAATTACCCCCCTTCCCTTACCCCACTTCTGGAATTTATTAAAGCCTTTAAGGTTTAACCTATCCCCCCCCCATTAATGCTTTGTTCTTAGCCGAGGGCTCGCGGGTCCTTATCGCGCTCCCGAGAGAATCTTTACTAGGATTATATCTTCTTTTGTTTTCGCTTCAGCTCTAATAATTATCCTCCCGGGAAGAAAAGGATAGTAAAGTTGTTTTTTTTCCCTCTGTAATTAGTGATGTAAGGAGATTTTTCAATAATGAACGAGACTGCGCAGTTTTCAGGAGCAATGAACCCATTAACTGCAATTAGACAACCATGGATTTTATAATATTCTTATGTAATAACGAAATTTAAGGGCTATATTTAAAAGTCGATTGAAAAGGTGCAAAAATAACAATTTATAAGAAGTAGAACGTAAATATTCCACAATCGAGGCCAGGTGTGCAGATTACATCATTCAATCTCGAGATACAACATGATATTAATGAAGATACACAACATAGTTAATGTTGGTGACACGTCGAGACACTTACATAATACCAGTACGACTTTACGTTAATTTGACGAATCGATTTTGACTGGAAATGTTCTTTATTTTGAGATGGTCGACTACTTAAAGTAAAATCACTGTTATTGCTTTTACCGAAGATGAATCCTACTAGAGATTCACAAAGAAGTAGCGATAGAAGACGTAATTAAAACAAATTGTGATTCTGTTGCCGCAAAAGGATATTAAAAATAAAATTGTCTTGTACATTGAGAGGTTTTCATAATTATATATGATTTTACCACGAGGGGAGAGGGGACACTTAAACAGATAGTAGCTATACCGGCAAGTAGATGTTGTGACACTCATCCTGGTGAGATGGGACACCCCAGCCTTCAGAGCCTTCAGAAGCTAATATATCAGGAAAGAGTGACCTTGAGCAATCAAATCACTAGAGAATTTCCCTTCCGAACGTTGCAGCGTTGTAAAACCCAATTTTTTTTTTTCACCCCAAAAGCACTTAAATTTAAGATAAAGAAGTAGGAAAAATGAAATATTTTTTTTCAAGGAGGTTAGATGAAGGAGTTTTGACAATGCGGATGAACTCTGGTAAGGTGTAGATGGTCTTAGGGACAGTAACGAGAGTGACTTGTGTTTGATGACTCCACTTGAGGCATGGCGTCTTCAAACACAACCCATTATTCAATATACACAAATTGAGATTACAGATGCCACAATATGGAATCTTTACATAAATGGTTGTACGCTCTGATGAGATTTACTACAAACAGTTGATATCAGGTAATTAATTCTTACCTTCCTGTTATTGTTGGTATTTTAAAATTATATTCTTTATTGTGCTAAAATTACAATCTGCCTTATTAGGAAATGAATAATTGAGATAAATGTTCTCATTCATACCATATTTACAATTTTCATTCACTCACTCATTCATACAGTATTTACAAAAAGACCAGAGGCCTCCCGAATCCACATGTTTGTAACCTCCCTCGCATGCGAAAGCGGAATCGGAGTCTTTGGAAGTACCCCAGGATATTCCGTCAGCCGAGTTACCGGATTCGAGCCAGTGGAGGTTGACCAATAGCGTGAGAGCCACAGACGCTTAGGACATGATTTGAGAAATTGGCTATTGCCCTGGAATCCCACTGTCACGTATTTATAGCAGGTCACGAGGCCACTGCCGTTTCAGTCTCCAAGGAGGATTATAGGGTTGAGTGGAGCAGTGCAGTGACTGTGCTAGAGGATTAGGCTGGTTGGAGAGGCTACAATGGAATTTCATATACTTGGAAGGAATGAGTTCGAGACTGTAAGGTATATTAAGATCGTTATAAAGGGTTCTGTTGCCGACGTAATAAGGGGCATTTACTATTGTTCTCAGGACTTTTGATTGAAAGGATTGGATACGCTTGATGTTAGACTTTTTTATTGTTGGTATTAAAAAAATAATTTTATTTTCAAACCCCTTCATTCAATGTACAGAGAGTTATGGATATGACGACATGAAATCTTGGACATAAATTAACATCGTGCTAATTATATTTACTGTAGCTTAGCTGCATTTTATATACTGTCTGAGGTTTGAAGAATTTTTGTATTCTATGTCTCATGACGCCAAAACAATTGAAAGAATAGGACACCATAGGCTGAACCATATGTACTTCGACAGAACGGTTCTTCATTGAAAAACGCTGAGCGTTTTAACATTCCAAAATGGCCGACAGAGAACCTGATTAACACAATGACTCTATACAATATAGATAAGAGAAATGCACTGAGAACACGCTTGAATAAATTGGGATCCATCAACATATTTAAATGGACTATGTGAGTCCGTGTTGTAACTAAGTATAGCAAAAGACAGGTATGTAATTATTTTATAGTAATTCCCACTATTTACAGTTTTAAAGGCATTTCCAAAGATATATTTTATACGGTAGCAATATAACAAAGTGTCGCCAGAGAGAAAGCCTCGCCAGGACAGAGGTCAAATTGGCAGATACTACAGACCACGATAGGTGTGAGGGTCATGGAGTGGCGAGGTCTAATTGAGATGGACCCAACAGCGCCACCTAATGAGCCCCTACAGCCCGCTACTCCGTGGAAAAATTTAATGAGGGCATTTCTTCTCAGGGCGTTCCTTTCTTCAACCAAATCCACTTCTCTCGCTCTCTCTCTCTCTCTCTCTCTCTCTCTCTCTCTTCTTTCCAACTCCCCTCTTACAATTCAAGTGTCCACATAAATCTGCCAAGGAAACATTCTTCCTTCATCTCTATTTGTATAAGATATGAAAAAGAAAAAAAATATATAAAGAAAGAAAAAGAAAGAAAGAGAAAAACGAGAAAACAACACGCAACAATGGTTGCTGTATATCACCTCATTCTCATTTTGATGGTGTCGTTACATTGAGCGTTGAGTATAAGGTTTTGATTGGAGGTAGGCTCGAGTTGATGAAAAACGACTTTTAGGTTTTCATCAAGTTCATTAATGCACAATGTTTCGATATTATGCTTAAGTTTAAGCGAACTCAAAGTTTAAGTACGCCATACTTTAAAAAAATAGTTCAAAATAAATATTGCATTGAAACGCATGAAATTAATGTATTGCAGTTTCCTTAGCAACTTCTAATGATTATTTTTGTTTTGTTATTTCCTCTTTATTAGAATTCAGATCAAGTGAATTAATGCACATATTTCGATATTATGCTTAAGTTTAAACGAACTCAAAGTTTAAGTACGCCATATTTTAAAAAATAGTTCAAAATATTAATTTTTGCTATTGAAACGGATGAAATTATTGTATTGCAATTTCCTTGGAAACTTCTAATGATTATTTGTGTTTTGTTATTTCCTCTTTATTTCTTCTTTATTAGAATTCAGATCAAGTTTTCCAATGCTTTCGTAGCCTCAGTCCGAGTGAAGGTGCCTGTTACTAAATTCTTTAGAAAATCGTTTCTACCTATTCGTTTCTAAATAATAAAGAATATATTGAAACTTTTTTATTGTCCTCAAATTACAATCTGCCTTATTAGTCAATACATAGTTGTGATAAATGCTCTCATTCATAACATATTTACAATTGATCATTCACTCGCTCATTCATACAGTATTTAAAAAGAGCCCAGAGACCTCCCAAATCCACATGGTTGTCAGCTCCCTCGCATGCGAAAGAGGAAGCAGTGTCCCCCACGCTCCTGCGTCAGCCGCGTCACCGGATACGAGCAAGTGGAGGCTTAAATAATAAAGAATACATTTATTTTGGGTTCGTTGTCTAATCATTATCACACAACGTCTGCAAAAATTGATTTTAACGATATTAAATTCACTTCCCCCAAAAGAGCCGGAGAAGAGAATCTCTCAGTATATCTAGAGTTGAATTCATAGTATTACTTATTTCATAGTTCACGAAATGTTGGGCGATTAAATTTATAACCCTTATCTAAAGTCCGAATAATAACTCAGAAGTCATAAAACCTTTACGCTCTCAATTTAAATATATATTACAATAACTATAAACTAAATCAGGCTTCTAAGTAGGAATTTTAAGATGAATTTATTAATTATTCGGGCCTGTTAAATTCAGCTAGTCCATCCGAAGATCTGTTATAACTATAAACGGAAATTTCTACATAGGGAGCCAATCATATTAAAGTAAAAACTTAACTGAAAGGTTATAAAATATATTTATATGGCTGTAAAATCAGGCGGTGTAAAAGAAAAATCGATGAATTTATCTTAGAACGTCTAATAGAACCAGAGGTTCTAAGAGTATTTAATGTAATATTGTCAGATTATTATATCCTAAATTAGTTGTCATAAAACAACTCGTGATATCTCGTAACTCGTGTCCCATCCTTACTTTAATGGAGTCTACGGACAATGACTATTGTAGAGGGGCTATTGAAAGACACATCCTAGCAACGAGACACGGAATGGGGGGTTATCGATTTAGACATTAAAGAACCCAACAAGAGAAGACGAGCAACTGCTTCTGTCTGTTTGATGGCACACTCAGGCTGATTGTCTGTCTGATTGCGCTCATTCCAATCACTGGTTGACCTGATTGATGATAAAATATTTATTTTTACAGCCATTAGGTAGAATAGTGTAAACATAAAACTTTCATTTATTGTAGTATCGGATTCTATATCATCCAAAACTACAGCCCCCGAAAGGGCTTGTTTTTTCATGAGCGGAATGTTAGATTTTTGAGTTAAATTTTGGTAGTAGACTAATCAATTCTAATGGGCCAACTAACCCCAGCCTAGTATCTCCAAGACCTTCCCTCAATTTTTGCGCCTCTATTTCCTGTTTATACATTTCAAAGAAAAAAAAAAAAGGGATTAAATATATGATGAACCAGTCTTTGACGTAATGAAAAAAAAATGGAGGAACCACTCTTTCTATTTTTTTTTGAAAAAAAATAAGTGCTGTATTTATGAGAGTGTAATAGGGGATATCAAAGCTGAAACTACCACAGCACTCGATGACCCAAGAAGAAGATGGGTCACCGGCTCGTAGGCCACACATTTTTTATAAGGGGAAAATGAAAATGAAACCGAGCGAGGCCAACAGTTTAAAATTCATTGCTGTTTAAGCCGAAAAGCTTCCATCGGGAAGGCGAGGTTACCCACTTCTAATGCTCTCACACGAAGAGCACAACCAGTCTTGCGCAATTCATTTATAATTGAGGGGGAGGGGGATTGTTATTCCTCGATTGAATAACGAAAATCCTAAATGATGTTCGATAAATTATTAACATGTGTATAAAGCAAATCCTACTTACGCGAATTAATCTAGGGACGATTGAATCAATATGCTCCATGATTTAATATATTCATGAGACAGGAAATAGATCCGGAAATAGATACATAGATCACGTAAAGGATTATTAAAACAATTATAAGGGAGGCGAAATATTGATGAAATAAGTACGATTGAAATAACACTGCGACAAGTTTGGCAGCGATTACAGATGATTTAAATATTTTTTGCAAGTCCTGACGAATTGTTTGTTGGCAAGCAGTATTGTACATAGACGTAAATGGTTTATAAGACCACATCCTGTAGCCTTTAAAGAAGACAAAGCAATCTTTACTTCAGGAAAGATCTTTAGACAGCTTATACTATTTACATCTCGAGATTACCACTTAGATACAACTTTCCAGCGATTAATTCTCATCCGGTCAAAACTCTCTGACCGTCTCATCTGAGCTGATCTATTGCTAGAGTTTGATCATTGTTGAATCTCTTAAGGACATTGCTAAAGTACCAAAAAAATAAGTTTTTAGGGACTTACGATTCATATTACATAGACTCCAGACGATTCCATAATTTGATCTATCGCTGAGCTTGATCGTTGCCGGACCCCTCAATGTTGATTTGAACTAAAGATCCGTTTTACAGAGTCATAAAGCGACTTAAAAGTATAACAAAACAGGCCGGAGATGACAGAATGAATCTCACTATGTAAAACGCAGGCCAACGGTAATTTTTCAGTCCATGGTTTCAGAATGGAATAATATCAGATTTGCCTAATTTACTCTAGTTTTTATAAACTAAGGCAATAAATACTGTTAAAATGATATAAAAAGAACTTTTTTGGAGGGGGATTATTAAATCTAAAAGGCTGTTAATATTTGTTTTTTTAGAGCTAATGAGGAAAATGAGTGTGTTTCGAAACGGGTAGCAACTTTTAATAAAAAAAAAAAATATACATTGGAAAGCTCAAATTATGTTATTTATTTATTAAAGTCTACAAAAACTCAAAAAAAGTATTTTTTTGTCCCCAGTTGAAAGCGTTATTTTTGCCTGGCTTTGATCGATAACGATATTATTGATAATTGTTGAAAAAGAACAGGAAAACAAAAATAATAATAAAATAAAAAAAAAGTTGAAGTGAAATAAACAGTTTATATAAGATGAGAGGGGATAGAGAGAGGGGGGGGGATCGAGAGGGCCTTTTAATAACGTGGAATGGATCTTCTTTGAACGGTGGACGAGGCCAATTTCTCATGAACGACAGACATCTCTCCATCCTACCTCTTTGTTGACAAAACGCTTTATCTCGCTCAAGGCTTCCAATAAGTCACTTCCATTTCCGGCGACTTCGGATCTGTGCCCGCTAATGGCTGGCATTATTTCCTCTCTCTCCACTCCTATAATATAAATTATATCAATTATCTACAGTCTTTCTTCGTCGGAGGAAACACCATCGTCTACTCGAGGAGAGTACCTTAGAAACAGATCTTTAAAAATAATTTCGGAAACAATTTGCGAGCCTTGAGAAAGGCTTGTGGATCGGGTTCACTCAGCCTCGTAAGGAACTAAAGTTACACAATGACAAGAGATATCGCGAAAGCACGTTTCATGAGTGCCAGATATGAAATCATAGTTATGACTCAACAAATGCCTAAACATTACCGAGCTTTAATTTTTATTTATCCAATAATATATATACATATATTATAATACAGTGGAATCCCGATATTTCGTATCCCGATTATTCGTATTTCCGGCTAATTCGTACAAATTTGCCGGTCCCCAGAGAAAATCCCGGTAAGTGGTATAAAAACAATGCATTTCAGTCTCCTCGGTAATTCGTATTATTTTTATGTTCAAGGTTACTTAAAACGTCTTATAGTACATATTTCCAGCTTAAAAACCTCGTTAATTCGTACTGTCTCAAGAAAGGGAAAGAGGACAGTGAGAGACCAGAGAGCAGGATGAGTGCGAGATAAATGTTTTCTATGAAATCCCATATGTAATTCGTAATCTTTTTACTGAAAGGAAATAAGGAGAGGAGAGGGGGAAAGTTTTAGGAATCGTACTAAGCTTTTCTTTCGTTTCTACAGTTCGGTCTCGTTTTAATTATCGTTGTGACAGGTTACCATGCCTCCGAAAAAAGTTAGCCTCTCCATTAAAGAGAAACAACAAGTCCTTACTACATTGTACATACTTCTTGATACATACATGTTTGCATTAATACGCTTTTGTAATTTTGTACTCCCGATAATTCGTACCAAACTGTCAGTCCGTTGACAATCCGAATTATCGGGATTCTACTCGTATATGTAAACTCCAGCTGATGATCTAGCTAGCTGTGTTTTGTGTTTGAAAGTTACTTTCAAGATGACTTATTTTTTATTGTTAGCTTATGTGTTGCGACTATCCACTAAAATACCCGGTAAATAAAGTGTAATTTAATTAATCTCTACAGGTATGTTTTATTTCGTTTATTTTATATTGTTCAATCGTTCGATGCTTTTAATTCTAATGCCATTGTAAATCTCTAAAGATTATTAAAATCAACTAATATAATATCATTACAATCTCCAAGGAATAATTGTAGCTTAACTATAATATGAATAGAAGCTACGATGTTCTTCATACCAATCGTATAATAGATCGTACATTTTCGCCATGGATTCAAATTTGTTTCTGTACTAAAATATAATTTACTAATCCCATTAGTTCTTTCTACGGATTAAACTAGGAAACTTTGGCGGTGATATTTTAGTTTTGTGTTGCCATTTTTATACATGTATACAATTTTACTTATTAAAATTGTGGAAATAGAGAACAATACAAGCATACGTAAATATATATTCAGGGCTTTTGGATACCAAAGATGCGAGAAGACAGGGGCGATTGTGGCCAGTGTCTCCCGTTGACATGGCAAGAGACTGCCGGACACAGGCGAAGGTAAACACCAAGAAATCTGAGGTCGCATCCCAAGGCAAACATCCCGTCTTCTAGGCCCGGGAGCTCCAATGCTTTTTTTTTGTCACGCTTTAGGGTTCACGAAAAATAATATCGACTACCCATTTCTAGAGTAGGTATACTATATAAAGGCGAATTTTAATAACAGAGGTACGATAAAAACATTATTGGTCTAATACTCCAAAATTAAGTGATAATAAAAATATGAAGCATATATTTTAAATAATCATTACTAGCCAAACAAAAAATATACAGGCTCGGGAGTCAATAGTCCAAAATATAAGTAACAATAAGTAAATAAACTAGTAAGTAGTTAGCACTATAGTGATGTTTTATTGTCTTGTTATCTAAAGATTGATTTTTATTATATTTCATTCTGATCAACATGTATAATATTATATAATTAACATGCATAAATAGTAGTTAACAGTCTGAAAATTATGTGAATCAATAAATATTTCTTTCTAGACGAATGTAGAAGGATAGAATCAAAATTGCAAATAGACCAATATAACTAATATTATTAATGAATTTTAATGAATCCCTCTTGATAATCAGAAAAAGTAACAATATTTAAAAATAGTTTAGAATCGTTATGCTAGTCACCAAACGTAAGGACTTATTATTTTTGGTTTATTAGTAAAGTTTTGGCAGTGCGAAATTAGTTATTCAAACGTTTCATAAATTTATGGTGGTAAATACATAATATTGAGTTTACTATAAGAGAGTGGATAAACATAACTCATGTTTATCAACTGTAATGAAAATTATAAATTAATTAAAGAAATGACTAAAGTTAAAGTATAACCAGGGGTATCAATAGAAGTGACAATAAGCAATATAAATAAACTAGTAAGTAGTTAGCACTATAGTGATGTTTTTCTATCTTGTTATCTAAATATTGATTTGTATTATATTTCATTCTGATCAACATGTATAATATTATATAATTAACATAGATTTTATATAATGCCCAATATATACCAGGGGTAGACTAATGTGGTAATATGGACATGGTCTCATTAAATATCAGTAGAGAGGAAAATTCCATGGGTCGAAGTAACGAAAAAGCGATTGCAATAATAATAAAAAATTGACTAAAGAAATAGAAAACCATAAAAATTGCCTCACAGCCCCCCTCCACAAAAAAAAAAGAGGGAAATGTAATAACAGCTCAAATTATAGATGCGAATCAAACAAAACAGTAACGGCTCGGACAGGAAAATAATCGAACTGGATCTAGGGATAATGGGGGAAGAAAGGATCATACAGGATGTTGCTATAAAATAGAAAATAGGGATAATAGCATCGTATAGTTTACTGGGGATTCTTTCCTGGATGTGAGGAAAAAGATTCAGAAAAACAAAATTCCTTATAACGAAAGAAAAAAAACACACAATGAAAGAAGATACCTAAGAGAAAAAGGTAGGTGGTTTATAAGAGGAATTACCCAATCTCAGTAAATAGGTATAGCCAGCCCCTAGCCCAGATAACCGCAGCCATTAAGACATACAGACGGACCCTCTGTATCAGATGAAGCCCTCGGAGACCCCTAAGAGGCTGTTTGTCCTGCCCACTGTCCACTGATTAGAGGCTATTGGCATTCAGTCCCCTTGCCTCAGGGAGCACTTCCGGTCGGCCAGCCGGGGCCAATCACAGCGGCATCAAGGATCTCTGTCTGTCCTTTGAGGATGTCCCTGTAATATATCTGTCTCAGCCTCACGAATCCTTATTGCAGGATACAGTCCTCGTTCTGTCCTACCAAGGAGCAGAACCTCCACCATCTGCTGGGAGAAGAAGAAACAAGAGGGCTTTGTCAGAAACCTGTGTCCTGCAGGAGAGTGTGTTTAAGGAGCTTGAGCCAAGCATGTGTTATCAAGTATAAACAATACGTTTTTTGAGTGGAGTACACTTTTTTTTCTCTTCCAAGCCCCTTTAAATTTACAGATAATTATACACAATTATAGATCCTCAGGCGAATCTATTTACAAATTATTTTGTAGCGACGCTACATTATATACAGGTTTTGTTATTTTATAAAAATTATATGATGAATAAACAAGTATAATGATATACATTATACGTGACTGGACTGAACTGACTAATAAAGGTGATGGAGCTCACCTTTTTGATCAAACTTAAAACTAACATACATACTAATTCTTGACATAATTTTTCCCCGACAGTCTGTTGCCATCGATGCGGGAGGGCTGGTGGGGTCATAAGCAGAAAACTAGGTATCAAGATCAATAGGGCCCAAGGTAATACTTATCCCTATTGATCTTGGAATAGAGACAATACTGCATTCCTTAAAAATGTCGCCAAAGTTTTTGTCGTTAATATTGCTGGAGTTTAAATAAATCTTTTCAAAACAAAATGGCCAAGAGAGATTGGAGGGAGTTTTTCAAATGGCAAAGCCGGGCTGATGACTTTTAAAAATATTTATTATTGAGAGATTGTTACCAGTTTTTCTCAAAAGTTACCTTCTTGAAGTTGCAAGATATGGTACAGAAATAGTAAAAAGTCAACGCATCACCAATATCAACAAATTTCGAGAAGTGTAATAAATCGATTAAAAGCATGTGAATTCCTAAAAACCAAAACCGTGACTAAAGTATACTTAGAACGGTACACAGCGGCGGGATATTACAGATCTCTGGTCAGAAAAAGAAGCGACCGCCATTGTTGAAGTATTCATCCACCGACAGGCCATTGTTGGTTACCGCTCAAAGGATACCAGATCTCAGAGAAGCATCCCCATTCTCCAGTGCCGACAGGAAGTAGTGAAGAGGTGGAGGCTTCATTACCAACAAGCATAGCTGTTACAGGGCAGCACTGTATCAAGGAGGCCTTGTTAGACCACGTCTCGCTTCCTTTCTTTTACATAGATTAATTAGAGCCCTACTTTTTTGTTATTCTTTTGTTTATTCAACCTCTCCAGTTTTCTCTCAGTATGTGGTTTCAGTATAGCTAGGTCTCTGCCTTCATGGTCAAATTTCCTTTTTACCACCCTTTTCAATGAATAGTATCACAATTTTTTTATCATTGTTCATCATGTATAAAATAACCCAAGATCAATTCGTTGAATTATTTACTTCTTTGTATAGGTTGTTTTTTTCCCGCTTCTTAGTTCAGACTTACGTTCGAAGCGTTTTGTATTTGATAAGCAATATATACGTTCTTACCACCCTAATCCCGTAGCACAGTCATTGCACTGCGCCACTCATCCCTATAATCCACCTCGGAGACTAAAACGGCCTCGTGTCCTGCTATAAATACGTGAGAGTGGGAGTCCTTACCATGGACAGTTTCTCAAATCAAGTCCTGAGCGTATGTGGCTCTCGCGCTCTCCGTCAGCCTCCGCTGGCGGGGCTTACGGAGGAGTGTTGGGACTTCCCAAGACTCCCCTTTCTCTTTCGTATGCGAGGGAGGAGGATGCTCTGTTGTATTATTTTATGAGATAATTACCGTTTATCTCGCCTATTATGAAGTTCGAATACCAAACGTACAGTATCAAAAGTACAAGGTTTCGTTTGCTAATTATTAACCTGTAATTATAAATTTTGATTCCATACTTTTTTTTTTATAATTTTTAATATTATGATGAAAAATGTTGCTAATATTAAAATCAGATTAATCTAACTGAATTAAAAATAAAATGAATACAGAAAAATATTTTGGAACAGGATTGAACACTTATAGCTGTGTGTGTACTGTATATATTTTAGCATTTAGCCTGCTTTGAAGAAGCATGCCAGAATATAGAAATACTATTATCTCTATATAAGGATTAATATTATTCAAGTATAAACACGAACACTCACTAATTTCCCCAGGATTCATTTACACTGAGTTTTTTATCAAGCCGTCCTCAATAAAAAGACAAATACCTACCAGCTTTGCACTCTTGAAAAACATATTTGAACAAATAGAAACACAAATTAGATTTTTTCCAGACAAATAGAACGACTCCTCGTCATTAGTTAATCATTGGTCGAATGTTATATGCCTGAAACTTGCATGTATGAAACGATGAGGAAATTGTTATGTTAATATAATATAATATATAATAATATAATATGATATAAACTATTATCAGTTTAAATCCACTACTTACAATGACTGAAAATTAGATTTAAATCCAACAGGTGAAAATAACTAAAAAAAAAACTGTGGATATTAGTGTCGAGTTCAGTCCCCACCAGTAACAGTTATCTCATCAGTTAACAGTAACAGTCATCCCATCAGTAACAGTTATCTCATCAGTTAACAGTAACAGTCATCCCATCAGTAACAGTTATCTCTCGTTTTTTCGGTGGTACTTTTTGGGGCCTCGTAAGTGCATGACCGTTTGCTCAAGTTAAACTCAAAGTCGCAGAGTGCATAGTCACTCACTTCTATAATCGGATGTGGTTATGAAATGGTGGGCCATGCAACAGAAAGTTTGTTTTGAATAATTTGACTTTTTACAAACCGGCTTACTTGTGTACCAAAGTACTCACTATACTACCTAGTACTTGTACTAAATACCATATTATACACAATATATCTAAAAATTCAAATAACTCAAAACAATGAAATTTCGTGCCACTTGGTCTACCATTGCTTAACTACATCCGTTTATAGGTTAAGTACTTGACTCGAATCAAAACGCGATTGACCCTTGAAAATAGAGAAGTTTAGTAATGTAAAAACGTTATTCTAGAAAATTTCTATACAATATTGAGAAACAAATAAAAACTTATCAGCTCAACTTCGCGTCCATCTAAAACATATAGTTATATATTATTTATACAGACGGACATAATAGCTTACATCACTGAGAACTGTCCAACACGAATGACCAATTTAGATCCAACTTTTAGACCTAATTTGTTATAATTAACCATTCGCAGTAACAACATGATTGAGAAATCAATTTTCAAAACCGAAAGCTTGTAAATAGACGAAAATAAAGTATCAGTTGATTAATGATTCAGGTCGTAGAGGATAACGTGCTACATCAATTTCCGTGGATCTTAATTTTTTTTTTTTAATTATGAAATTACAACATGCATAGTAATTGTGATAAATGTTCCCATTCATACAGTATTTACAAACAGCCTAGAGACCTCCCAAATCCACATGGTTGTCACCACCCTCGCGTGCGAATGAGCAAGCGGAGTCTTGAGTAGTCTCCCACGCTCCCCCGTCAGCCGCGTCACCGGATACGAGCCAGTAGAGGCTGATCAAGAACGTGAGAGCCACAGACACTCAGGACATGACTGAAGAATCTGTTCATCGCCAGAACTCCCACTGTTACCTATTTATAGCATGTCACGAGGTCACTGCCGTTTTAGTCTCCGAGGAGGATCGTAGGGATGTGTGACGCAGTGTAACGACTGTGCTAGGGGATTAGGGTGGTTAGATAGGTTTCAATGGAGCTTCATGAACTTGGAACAACAGGCTGACGAAGAGCGCGAGAGCCTTTAATTCTTTAAAGCAAGTAAAGAATATAAATATAAAATTTTCGCAGAAGAAAGTCACTTAACTAGGATGACTTGCTTCTCTGCAATTGACGTTAAGAAGACTACCAGACCATCATGACCTCATAGTCAACTTCTCCTTAAATATAAAACAAATAGCAATAATAATTCTTTAAAAAAATAAACATGATAAATTCCGTATAGTGAAAAGATCTATTACATTTTTAATTTCAAAGGAGTCTATTTTGTCGATGAACGAGGCTTCTGACATTTTAAAAGTATATTAAACTGTTGTTTTTTTTCAATTAGTGCATTAACTGCTATCCTGAATAAAATATATATTTTATTTTACTTGGCCTGAAAATAGTGATTTAACTTTATATTGCCTTTAAAAAAAAAACCATTCATACAATGTTAACCCATTTATAATTCCAATATATATATATATTTTTTTTTTGGTTACGGAAAGGCCTTAAAGACCACGCAAATATCATTAGTCTCTCTTTCTCTCTCTCTCTCTCTCTCTCTCTCTCTCTCTCTCTCTCTCTCTCTCTCTCTCTCTCTCTCTCTCTCTCTCTCTCTCTCTCTCTCTCTCTCTCTCTCTCTCTCTCTCTCTCTCTCTCTCTCTCTCTCTCTCTCTCTCTCTCTCTCTCTCTCTCTCTCTCTCTCTCTCTCTCTCTCTCTCTCTCTCTCTCTCTCTCTCTCTCTCTCTCTCTATATATATATATATTTATATATATATATATATATTTATATATATATATATATTTTTATCATATGGTCATCATTTTTTAAAATATGGCATTTATGCATGAAAAATTTCTCTCTCTCTCCTACACGTATAGTTGCTTTTCTGGCTATCACTAATAAGAAGAAAGGGATTAAGTTATAGAAATTCCTCTCGTTTCGCCCCTATAAAATGATTCGAGTATGTGAGAAACAATATTCCCTACCCCAAACACTGGTATTTTACATGGAATATACAAAATGAGGATACTATTATAACGACCATCAGAGATAGAGTAGCTAAAATAATTCAGGGCTGATCAAGGGTTCATTAGTTTAGCACAGATCAGGGCCTCACCGAGTAATTGGATTCTGCGGCAAGCCTCATTAATAATGACCCTAGCGGCGTAATGAATACTCTGCCCGGAGAAAATTATACGACACTATCCCATCAGAAAGAGCTTACTCCACCTTTTGGATCAATTAGGCAATTTATGGCAACAGAAAGCGGGAATATAATATTTCATCTACGCTAATGCCAATACGGCTGCTGGCTCGCCTCATCTAAATACAGGATTACAATATATATAACGTAGTATTTTATGCATATTTATTTTATATTCTCAATTCTTTATTATATATTTCAGGGGGCGCACCTGGCCACTGCCCGACGGGCGTCAGAAAGAGAGATATGAATAGACCAAGCGGTCTATGACGAAAATGTCCGGTTCCCAAAGGCGAGTGTGAACCAGAAATGTAGGGCCCCAGAGATCGTCGTCTGCATGGGACAGATCCCTACCTAGGACGCGCTAGTTTTAGCGAGACGAAGATGGATATTTCCACTAGGAAGGTGTGGGGTCTGACAACGCCGGGCTAAAACACAGCGAGGTTAGGAAAGAGAGATGCAGAGGTACTTGAATAAGAAAGCCATGGTTCGAGTAGAGCAGCAAGCGCCAGTGCAGAGAAAGAGAGAGAGAGAGAGAGAGAGAGAGAGAGAGAGAGAGAGAGAGAGAGAGAGAGAGAGAGAGAGAGAGAGAGAGAGAGAGAGAGAGAGAGAGAGAGAGAGAGAGAGAGAGAGAGAGAGAGAGAGAGAGAGAGAGAGAGAGAGAGAGAGAGAGAGAGAGAGAGAGAGAGAGAGAGAGAGAGAGAGAGAGAGAGAGAGAGAGAGAGAGAGAGAGAGAGAGAGAGAGTGTGAGAGAGAGAGATGTGTCTATTTTGCACCTGTTTATTACCGCCAATCATATGACTGTTTATTTTGGCCAATGTGGGGCTACTACGCCCGAGCCCCTAGTGAGATCTTGTCGCGTCTGGATCTTGAACTAGCCTCCTCTTTCTAAACTGATGCCGAAGATTTATTGATAAAAATATGGAAAGGTGGTTAACTTTTATTATTTGTTAGCAGAAGATATGTATATATTTTCTCTTTTAATTTATCTGTTTGTTTGTGTCCCCATGGAAACGTCACGGCTCTAGGTGGTTCAGACTGGCTCCCCTTGAAACGTCGGTAAATCCTTCCAACATCAAAGGCTTGTGTATCAAGCTGATAAAGGAATCTTCATATTGGTTTACGGTGGAGTGGAATAATGAAGTTTTTGTATTTGTACACGAGGGGAACCTATTATATGACATACAAAAGATCAAGGACATAACAATAGGTATGTTTGGCAATGTATTCAAATTATGGAGAGTTCTTTGAAAGAAGTTAAAAATAAGAAAGAACATATGATGGCTGATTTCAGAAAGTTACCGATGGAAGTGAAAACCAGTAGATGAACGAATCGGAAGCCAGAATGGATACGAATAATTTTTAAACATAGTATTATTATAAAATGAAAAAAAAAAATCATAAAAACGTGGTTAGAAACATTTAATCAAGAAATGCAAAAAAAAAGTCAGAAATTTCTCTGAACCAGCCCTCTGTAAATGAAAACTTCTTTTAAAAAAAGAAAGTAAGAAAAACACTTTATTAAAAAAACAAGGTGAAGATATCCAATTATATTGGATTGACTTAATACAGTGTACCTTTTATAACTATAGACGTTTTATTCAGATATTGATTATATTTATTAGATATTTTTGTAATAATTTGTATTTTCGTGTCACCCCATATAATGTCTGATAGAAACTTAAATGATTTCTTTGCTCAAACTTTGTTACGCGAGTTTTAATAAATATCACTTCGGAATAAAACTTCAGATTCCATAGAATGAGAATTATCTCCTTAAAAGATCACTCGACGAGTTTTATTGTGAGGAGTTTATTGTGCAGTTTTTAATTGTGTCAATTTTCGTATCATCAATAATATGTTCAGTGCGCTATTTCAGCATGTCTGTATGAATATATAATGTGGATGGAAATACAGAACATTGTATGATTGAGTGGTGAAGAAGGGAAGAGAACGAGACCGTGGAAGAATGAATGCACGCCCTCAAAAAGTTACGAGTTCTTTGGGTTTATCGATTGGTTTGTATTAGTGGCTGGTACCTACCCCCTTCTCCTGGAGCTCCTGTCGATAAATAACCTCATGCCAGCCGCCAGTGGATTTTATTCTACCCAATAGATAGTTTTATGCTTGGTTCAATGGGATGGTTTATCGGGAGAAAGAGAAGGTCGTAACATATTCCACTGGATATGATATTACAAGAAAGATAGTTTTTAAAAAAGGAAAGGAAATAATGACTTTTTTTGCATTGTACGTTATACAAGAAAATATCTGTAAAAACTGAGACGAGACGCATGGCTTCATTCGGCTGAAAATACTTGACCGATGTCTTTGTCTAAATTTTGAAGATTTTATGTCGAGTTTGAAGGCACTTACAAGTATCAAAGAAGGGAAGACTCAATTCAGTAGTATTAACACATGGAGCTGCTTATATCAGAAATATATTTCAAGGACTAAATAAAACTAAATTCTGTCTGGAAGTCGGTCTGATATTTTTTAAGCAAGAAATCTGTAACGTTTTTATAGATTCTTTTCAGGTGAGCCCCATCACTTAGTTCTGTATATTTGTATTTTGACCTTTTAACTTCAAAAAGATATTGTTATTGTAATTCTACCCTCCTTCGAATGCATCAACAGGAGCATACAATATTGCGTATACAGCAAGAGGAGAAATTTGTTAATATTTTGTTCACTGAATTTTGTTCACATATTGTAAAAAAAATAATAAATAAAAGGGGTTATAAAAAAATTTTTTTTCAAAATGTTTGTAAACCGAAGGTGAGCCCCATCACCTAGTCCAGTATATTGAATTATGTAATTTTAACTATAAAAAGAAAATTTGTTTTTGTAATACTACCCTCCTTACAATGCATTATATGCAGTAATGCAGAATATGGAGCCACTTATCAATGTATATAATAAATGTATAATACATTTATTGTTCATAATTTGTTTAAAATGTTTTAAATAAAGGGGTTCAGACTGGTCACTTTTCAAATGAGCATTTTTTCAAAACCGTCACTACCACAAATATAACTTAATATATAATATAAAAAAAAAAAAAAGTATACTCGTCTCAAAAAACTTAATTGATTACTCAATTTTGAGTTCGTTTGGGCTTTAGTTAGTGAGAGGTTTCCATATTTTAATGGAGAACTATATATATCTGCATGAGGCTGTTACGTTAAATGGTCGGGGATGTCGACTGTTTGCAAGAAAAGTAGTTCGTCCATAAGTGAAAAAGATAGGCCCTTTAATAAATTTGATGAAAACTTAACAACTTTTTTTTTTTTTTTGATAAAGTCCGTTTAGATACTTAAAACTTCAACTTTTGACAGTCTATCCGTTATAATGATCATTCTAAGGGACTGTATAAGCCTCAAGTTGCATGACTAAGCAGCCCTTATTTAGTATAAAGGTCAAAGTTGAGGATTAAGCCTGCCTGAGAGGAGAAGGCCCTCAGGCCCAAGTGAAGGGCCGATCCCTAGGGCGGCCTGACCAAGCCTTCGAGGCGCTAAGCTGATAACGAAGACAGGGCAATCCAATTCCAGGCCATTTACAACACCACAATCCCTATAATCACTCCCTACTTTATTCCTCTTTTTTATAAAGCCTTTGTTGTACTTAAAAGCACGGACTTATTCCCTGATTCTTTATGGAGAAATATCATTCAGTACTGACAATAATTACTGCACAGGGTTTAATCCACTAATATAATATCCCCTTTGGGAATTTTAATCACTACTGTGCAGTGACTGTCTGAAAGAAGTTACATTCTCCTTAACAATAACTTTGTTTCGAGATAAAATTACAATATTGGGCAATAACCGAGTAAAAAAAAACAACAGAATTTTAAAAACGCGTTTCGGTTTTTGACAATATTGATTTTGAAAAGTTTGATGAATTTGCAAAAACACTGGCCACCGGCCCGATCACCACCAAAGCCCGCCCACAAGGGCTCTGCTGTTTAATGAACGGAACGTATTCAATTTTCGAAATCCCATCAACTTTTATGGCTTGGACAGATTGCTAAAGCATCCTCGTCTGTACACAGTACATAATTCCTGAATAATCCCAGAGTGGAAAACCTACAGTAACAAATGATTTGAAAAAAAAAAAAAAAAAAATAATAAATAAAAATCACAAAATAAGTAATAATAATAACACGTTTTCATAAATCCGACTAACAACAAATAAACCTGAATAATATAACTATTGCGGCCCCCGATATTTTTAGTAAAATACCCTAATACTTAAATTAAATACGATATACCTTCTAGATGGGGTCATAGTCTTAAACACTGTGAGTTTAGTCCAGTCACGTATAATTTGTATCATTATACTATATTATATAATTTTTATAAAAAAACCTGTCCATAATGTAGCGATGCTACAGGAAATACAAAAAATAATTTGTAAATAGATTCGCCTTAGGATCTATGATTGTATATAATTATCTGTAAATTTAAAGAGGCTATGAAAAAAAAAAAAAAAAAAACTTATTGAAAACGGATAATACCGTATTTAAATTATTTATTCTCATTTCCTAGATACAGTTCAAATTATCAGAACGCATAAATTATAAGATGGTGTGAAGTGAAGGTATTTTAATGTATTTAGCTAATAATTCTTAATAATACTAAGATTTATGCAAAAACAAAAATTGGCAAGTTATAAATGAGTTTTTTTAAAAGTTACTGATGGAATTTAAAATAAACATCATCATACGCTAAGGTAATTTTTCAAAACAGAAAGCTGTTTTTTTGTTACAAACATTTTAATTTGGTTAAACAGTGGGTATTCGGAGAAGCTTAAACAAAGTACCAATGCTTCTGCTCAAACCGCAAATATATTAATTTTTCTATAACATATAACATTTACACGTGGCATTTATTCTTAACAGCACATAGTATTGGTACCAAATAAAATATTGCGCCGAGTATTGCCTCTTCGAATGTGGCGTGAGCATGAAAAGCAACCGATCATTCAGAATAAAAATAATAATAATATCACACCAAAAAACAAATAAACCTAAACCCTACATTCTTAATAAAATACCTTAACACTTAAATTAAACTACGGTATGAGTTCTTAATATCAACGAAAAAATTCACTAGTATTTCAATGACTCCCTTTTTTAACAGAAACTCATCAGGGTATTTAGAAGTGATGCAGCTTATGCGACCTAGCGTTTATGCCCCCCCCCAACAGTGAATTTGCAAGGCACTTATTTGGTTTTAAGTCTCAAATGGGTAGTTTTGAAGCAAATTCGAGTTGATGAGGAGGGTAGAATAGAATAGGTACTAAACAGTAATCGATCTAAATATCTTTGTACCTGACCGACACAAAAGCCTCTCCCAGTTAAAGAAGTTTACACTGATAGACTTTTCAAGAAGAATTTATTTAAAAGTACGACGAGGTAAACGGTTAGTAGATACTGTCTTACGTCTAAGCGGGAAGAGAGAGTGTGTCTGAGTGAGAACGGGTAAAATCAACGGGGCGTGGGAAATATAAGGAATTGCTGGGCCATTGCTTAGAGAAGGATGAATTATTGTTTCCATAACAAGGCCTGATAAATGAGGGTTGCCTCATCTGGTTAGGTGCCATCCGGGCCACCGATGCGCCAGCAGCTGACTTGTTGTCTTTTGCAACTTCCCTACGGACTCGGGAAGTTTATTAATTCAAGCTTTATTCTGGAGAGTTGACATATCCTAGGATGACTTTAGGCCTGAAACTGAAGAAAAGAGAGATAACGAGAAAGTCGGAAACCCAGCCATCGTAGCGAACATAAACATGCAAACAAACAACAGCTTTGTTCGCTTCAAACCGGAGAAGGCAGCGACAAGACGGGCTCCCGCTAATGGCCGAGGCCGAAATAGGACGAATAAAGCAAAGGAATTAGCGAATAAGAGGGAGAAAGAGAAATGTCTTTCCGTCTCTCTAATTGTTTAACTCAGCATGCCTAATTGCACCCATCCCTTACCTACCCTTCTAAATTACTTTGGGTCTTAATGAGTCTTTCTACCATTAAATAATTAGAAAAATAAGATTGTCATCTGTTTGTGTTTTCATTTGTTTTCTTTTCGAGTAATTGTGATTTAGAATAGGGGAATTTTCGAGAATAATTGAGGGGGGAAAACTCCAAGAGATAAGGACACGTATTAGGGTTGGTATGGTTTATCAACAATATCAAAATCAAATACCTCGAACTAGAGTGATTTTAATCTGTGACTGTATTTCCAAAATATTACTTTTAAAAGAAACATATTATACCTAAAGTCCTTTGATTAATCTTAAAATTACATTAATGTACCAAAAGCGGATCTATTGTTTCACGTATACAACCCACTTTTAATTATGTTATTAATTACGATGAAGTAGCACAGTCACTGCACTGTACCACTCATCCCTATAATCCTCCTCGTCAACATTTTTCAATGTATGCCATATTAAATCATTTTAAAACTAAATGAGAAGTCTAGCGGTTTTAAAATACATAAGACAGATATTTTCTGATAATAAAGCTTTTCCCTTCTGTCTAGAAAATTGCGATATTTAACCGACGCTGAGTAAAGTATTTATAAAGTGCAAATATAAAAATTAAGCTGGAAAGTGGAAAGTAAGCACACTACCCTTAAAAGTAGAGTTGTTTCGCGATGCTTAAAATTACTGTACGTCATCGGATTTTTTTTTCTCCCTTTTAATAACGGCAGGAAAAATGACTTGAAATTACAAGGAACGGAGAGGGAAGAAAAATATTTAAAAGGGTAATTAATTAATTAATCCTAATTAGGAAGAGAGATGTTAAAAAAAAAAAGATAAAAGACAAGATAACTAGTAAATTCAAAGTTCAGTGCCCTTGTGTTTTTTTTTGGTATACTTTTCGAACAAATTTTTGGTTCATTCAATCTCGTCCAAGGAGTAACAACTGTTTAATCGATTACAGAAAAACACATACAACAGAAAACAAAAACAATTTTTTTTGACATTAGCCATTAGCCACCGACCAATTAATAAGTGCAATAAATAAGAACAGAATACATTCCTATCAGTAAATAATAACAATTCGTTGATAAACAGCATTAATGTAAACGTTTATAAGTATTTTAAAAGTGCGTAACGTGTAAGATGTGAGCTAGAAGTTAATCTTACTTATTATTAATACAATAAATACTATAGAAATACACATTTTTTCATTGCTATCAACAATAAATTGCCGAAACAAAAATACTAGCAAATTTAACATAAAAAAAGGCCAATTTTAAGTGCTCATTACTGGTTACATAGATATTTTGGTTGATGATTACGCTAGAGTTCAACATTCTCACAGCCTTCTGCTTCTATACTGCTTCACTCCGTATTCACTCATTTTTTATCGGTACAAGCCCACACTTGTGTGTGTGTTTCGTCCAGCCCCATTCGAACTGTGATAGTTTAACAGAGAAACACAGAGGTGCTAGGGATATTCGTTTTTACGGCCGGAAAGTCTGTATGGCTGACGGACAGACTGAATAGAATACAACAGACTTGTGTAAAAGTACAGCCTCTCTCCAGAATGGGCGAATGTCCTGTGGTCGGCCGCTGGGGCCCCGTCACAGGGGGGCCGGACCTACCCTTGTCCCATCGGACTAATCCACCATATCCTGATAATTAATCCATTAAGTATGTAAAGCCCTGGTCTAATCATTACAGCGGGGGGGGGGTAACAGAAGCCGTGGTTACCGCCAATCATAGGCGGCCGTCAATGACCGTTGTCAAGCCGACCGCAGCGCATTCAGCCAATCGCTGGGCGTCTTTGATCACAGATCGTCTCATAGTTACCGCTCAACTATTGTGCCAGCAGTATGTTGCTATGGCAAATGTTTGAATTTTTATTGAAGTATCAGGAAATTATTATTCCGCTGTCAATCCGACCATAAAAATCGAAGCGGGCGAAATGACGGGTGGGTATGAGGGTGTGGGTAAGGGATAAATATTCGGGATTAAAACCCCACAATATTCCTGCCTCAATTGTTGGGTTCACAGGCTTTTAGGGATCCACTATATACCTTTCTCCCTGTATATAACATATTTTCAATTCCACCCTCACCCTGAGACAATAGATTTAAGTCAATGGACAATTCATTAACGAATGAAATGCATATTTATTCTACATTACTCACTGCGGTACCTCTCTGTTTGAATAGTTATTCTGTTTACTCACCTGAAAAAAGAAAAGAAAAAAAATTATAGTAAAAAGCAGAACATACAATGCTAACTATTTACAACATTTACTCAGGTAAAAAAGACGTGGAACCATTTAATTATCTACTATTTTCACCCTCATGTAATTATAAAACGTTCTATTCTTTTTTAGAGATCCAACGAAAACAACAAGTTAGTTATCAGTCTTCAATAAATATCAACCAAAAGTAATGAAAGCTTCAAGACCATAAAAATTGTATCTACAACTCCTAAATAATCATTATAAATAATAATAATAACGGATAAATAAACAAATAAAACCTAGAAGTATAAATAAATTGTTCTCAGGTACGAATATAGGATAAATTATGCATGTTTTTTAAATTTCTTAGCAGCAAATTTTATCAGAAGCTTGTTCACATGTTTTTTCCCCCATAGCCCCTTTAAATTTACAGATAATTATAAACAATTACAGATCCTCAGGCGAATCTATTTACAAATTATTTTTCGCTACTATATATACAGGTTTTTTATTGTTCACACTAGGGGAAAAAGCTGAATGGAACAAAGAAACATTATTAAGGTAAGAATAAAAATAATACATTTAGTAAATACAAATTAATAACAGAGAGAAAGAGAGAGAGAGAGAGAGAACAGTGGATTAATTCGATAATCGTGTTAAGTAACTGCAAGGAAGGGCGTTACACGGATCAGGTAGCAGTTATATAACAGGTTTAATTTGACGTGAACAAGCCGCGGAACGGTTGATGTCATTAGTCAGTAGTTGCTGCTACTTGGTGCCTGCTACTGCTACTTCTGCTATTGCGATATCTCTAATTAACTGCGCCCTCATTAGCGACATGTCACAGCCAATGCGCTTTACCTCCCCCACCCTTCCGGGCCTGGCTTCCTTCCTCGCAGGCTAATATTTGCACAGTTGTGTGGGGGGGGGGGGGTCGATCGAACTTTTATATAGATTTTTCCAATCAAAAGCTCCTAGACTTCAATCAAAAGTGGACCAGTTTACGTACTAAATCACAGCCTGAGTTAAAAATTAGTTCATAACTTCATTAGAACACTATAGAAAAACTTTCACCGCAAACTGTGCACAGACAACCCACATCCAAAGGACTGTGGAATAGATCTTTTAAATTAATAACCATAAGATTTAGCTTTAACAGTGTAGGGGAGTACTAACTATTTTATTTTGTCATATTTACAGTTATACAGCTGCTCACAGTCATGAAATAATAAATAAAGTTTGATAAAAACAACTTTATTATGATAAAATTACAATCTGCCTCATTGGGCAATAAGTAATTGTCATAAATTATCTCATTCATACTATATTTACGATTTTCATTCACAAAGTATTTACAAACAGCCCGGAGACCTCCCAAGTCCACATGGTTGTCACCTCCCTCGCATACGAAAGAGGAAGCGAAGTCTTAGGAAGTCCCCCACGCTCCTCCATCAGCTGCGAGAACCACATACGCTCAGGGCATGATTGGAGAAAAAAGCTATTGCCAGGACTCCCACTGTTACGCATTTAGTCTCCGAGGAGGATTATAGGGATGAGTGGTGCAGTGCAATGACTGTGCTAGAGGATTAGGGTAGTTGGATAGGTTACCATGGAATTTCATGAATTTGGAAGAATGTAATGCATATTAAGATTGTTATAAAGGGTTTTGTTGCTGTCGTAATAAGAGGCATTTACTATTGTTCTTAGGACTTTTGATTGAAAGGATTGGATGAGTTTGATGATCGACTTTTTTGCTGTCCCCATTGCTCTATTCCGTATGTCCAGATTGGCATAAGTATAAATTTGTAAATTAGTAATTTGTTTTCTATTGAAAGGTGGGATGTCCTTTGAAGTAGTCTGTACAGTTGTCCGAAGCGTCTGTTTAGTTCTTGTCTTTTTAGCCTCGTGTGTGGGTTCGATGTCAGTCGTTTGTTGAGATGGAAGCCTAAATACCGTATTATCTCGGATACAGGGAGAGGAATAAAATAAAAAAAAAAACTAGTGGACAAGACTTGCAGCAGAGGTGAAGGTAATGTGGGAACATTTTGCTTCATTAACTTTGATCCGCCATAGGTTGCACCAATACTCGATCTCATCAAGGTGTTTTTGAAGGTTATGGGATGCTATATCGGGGTCTGAGTGGGATGACAAGACTGCAGTGTCATCTGAAAATCTGACCAATAAATAAAGTTTAAAAAAATATATAAACATCATGATGTGCTTAATAAAAGTTCATGTCAATATTACATTCGTACAATTGTAAGGACATAAGGAGGAAAACTCAAGAATGAATTAGTGTTTTTTTACATTTAAAGCGGATAGAGGTCTTGGTCTAGCTATGGTTCTACAGTTCTGAATAGTCACGTCTAGTTCTGTTTAAAGAACAGGAGTGTTCAGAATCAGCCTAGTGTACTCAAATTCTGTGAATAATTACAACACACATAAAGTTGAAAAGGGATTTGAAAAGAGTCCTAGAGAGAGGGAGGGAAGGAGAGGGAGTGTAATAGGGGAGGGGGCTCCTTTTCCCCCCTTCACCCCTTTTTTTAATTTAGCTTGACATTTCTGAGCCTGACACAGCAACAACTCGGGCCCTCGCCTAACAACTCCGCCCTAATTGCGGCCAACTTGCCAGCAACTCCGACGGCAACAGCCAGAGCAAACAGCCAGCGGATCAACAACAGACACCGAGTGGTCTATGTTTTTGTTGGGGAATTATCGCCCACTGTTGACTGTCAATGCTTGTCCTAATCGGATAAATACCTCCGCCAATCGGGTAGTCAGCTCTGCATCGGAAGGTGACCGTCAACAAACCGTCCGGCGCTCTTTCAAACTTAACCATCCCTGTCTAGCCGATGGCCTAGTCAATATTTAATATCTTTGAATGTCTAAATATAAACTTTTGAGTGATTGCACAATAGAAGAAATCACTGTTACCATTTGAATAGGTATATATTCTTGAATACTTCAGCTGTTTTATAAATAAAAAAAAGGATTTTAAGTTACCAAAACGCGGTTCAGAAAATAAACTGATTTTTGATCAAAGAATATAATTTTTGATGTGGCCTCCATAATCCACATGGTTGTCGCCTCCCTCGCATGCAAAACAGGAAGCTGAGTCTTGAGAAGTCCCCCACGCTCCTCCGTCATCCGAGTCACCGGATACGAGGCAGCGGAGGCTGGCCAAGAGCGCGAGAGCCACATACTCTCAGGACACGAGTGGTCCAGTGCAATAGGATAATAGGGGACTGCGCTAGGGGATTAGGGTGGTTGGATAGGTTACTATAGATATTTCATTATTATTATTATTAAACAGCTTTATTATGATAAAATTACTATCTGCCTTATTAGGCAATAAGTAATTGTGATAAATGATCTCATTCCTACCAAGTCAAGTCACCTTTAAGTACCCCACGCTCCTCCCTCAGCCTTGTCATTGGATACGAGCCAGCGGAGGAAGAGTGCGAGAGCCACAGACGCTGAGGACATGATATCAGAAACTGGCCATTGCCAGGACTCCCACTGTGGCGTATTTATAGCAGGTCACGAGGCCACTGCCATTTTAGTCTCCGAGGAGGATTATATGGATGAGTGGTGCAGTGCAATGACTGTGCTAGGGGATTAGGGTGGTTGGATAGGTTACTATGGAATTGTATGAACTTAGAAGGGAAGAGTTCAAGAATGTAGGGTATATTAAGAGCGTTATGAAGGGTTTTGTCGCTCACGTAATAAGGGGCATTTACTATTGTTCTCAGGAATTTTGATTGAAAGGATTGGATACGCTTGATGTTCGACTTTTTTGCTGTCCCCCATAGCTCTACTCCGTATGTCCAGATTGGCTTAAGTATAACTTTGTAGATTAGTAATTTAATTTCTATTGAGAAATGGGATGTCCTATGAAGTAGTCAGTACAGTTGTCCAAAGCGTCTGTTTATTACGTGTTTTTTAAGCCTCGTATGTGGGTTCCATGTCAGCCTAAATACCGTACAGTAATTAAAGATCATTTATTGCGTAGTTAGAAAAACGAAAGCTGACCGCACACGGGCAATTTCAAAACATTTACTTTCCGGTCTATCTTTAAAGAATAAATTAAAACAATAAATATTATTATGCTTTTGAATGAGGTCCGCGTTTGAAAAGAAAAATTACGTAAACAGTAAATGATCGTTTCACGAATCTCAAAAGAACACCTCTCTCTGTCTCTCTCTCTGTCTCTCTTGAGAGAGTACGAGGGAAGGGAGTGGTTGAGCCAGGAGGGAAGGCTGTTTCATTAGGAGACCGCAGTCAGGACTCTAACCCAAGACAGATATAGAGGCAGACGGGATCTCTAGGCTAAACGGAGTTAATTCAAGTTAATTTACATCTTACAACATGGCCGATAGATTAATTACAAATCTAATTAATCTCTAGCCCTTCGCATGTATGTCTGTGCCAGTCGGGGCTTTCTCTAATTGAAAGAGTAGGCTTCCCTTATCTAGTCCTCGCTATTATCTAGGGGAGCAGTCTTTCAATTGTATATTTAACCTAAATAGCGATTTTTACTATCTTAAAACTTAACTCCAGGCATTAGATATCAGCAAAAGTCGAAAAAGCGTTAAAATAATTCATCACATAATTTTCCCAAAAGGGCACAAAACCCTATGTACATAGAGTCTGAAACCTGATAGAACCCAAACCCTAAACCTCTCATGATTGTTTCATTTCATAATAATAACCCCATATAACTATCCTCATATAGAGTACAAAAATATTTCATTGCTGTAATGAATGAATCGAGTATTATTGAATTCTGTAGTCTGTTTTAGCATCTGAGGATGACAATTTCTCCTTGAAAGCACTGAGGACAATAAAACATCCTATTTTTAAAAAGATATTCTGAATAAAAATAAAAATTGCTTAATAAACTTTTCATGCCTAAAATTGAAAAACATCCAAAATATATATTTTCTTTATTAAAGGAAAAAAACGAGCCTCTATTAAAGCAGAAACCATTTCACGTTTATATTTTTTTCTTTTATTATAACTTCGCTAAACATTTCTAGAGTAATTGTGATTGAGTATATATTATAAAAGTTAACTGTATAAAATTAAAACATGACAATTGGAATAACGAATGAAATTAAAAAAATCTGTTGGTGATTAAATATCCAGACCTCATCCAATAAAATTAGTAGCAACCCATTAATTTGTGAAAGTCGAACCGTTAAATACAGAGTGGCAACAAACGAATACGATAACGCTAAAAAGTTTCATTGGCCAAGTACAGGTTTGACGGACATAAATGGAGTCAATTTCCCTTGGGGTATTTAATGAGAACCCCCCTTCCCACTCTCGTCCCCCCCCCTTACACCATCGCCACCACTAATGGTGCATTATACAGGGGGTAAATTGGATCTAAGCCTGCTAGGCAGAGAGAGTGGGGGGGGGGGGTCTATCCAAGAGTCGTTCTGGGTCAAATGTATCCGCTAACAACCCCGACTGATTCAGCAAGTTGCACCTTCACAATGGCCGACTAACTCACAGGCAATGAGGTTAGCAACTTCACTCAGTGAGTCGAGTTAAATCTCGAGTCATTTACTCACTCTGCTGAAATATGTAATCTCTCTCGGTGAGACTTTGTGCGGTTTCGGACTTGAGGTGAAGCAAGAGAACTTTACTTTCGCCTATGTCACGCTTATTAACTTCCTTCCGCTTCAATCATCGCTTTAAGTTTTACACAGAACGCTAGAGTTTCGTAACTTTAAAATGATATTTTATTTATATATATATATATATATATATATACTCGTAAAAGTGTTTTCGTGAGGAAAACTGAATTCAGCCCAGTAATTATTACCGAAAACCTTAACAGTAACAAATAAATACAATTTAATTATTATATGTAAAAAATTGGAGTTTTACCAGTGAGTTCTGCATTATCCGAACGACGCATTTTCCTCTCCTCTGGAAACACTCCATTATAGTCCTATTCGCCAAACCCGGTAAACCACCCAATGACGCCTCGTCTTACCGTCTAATTAGCCTACTCCCTATACTCTCAAAAATATATAAAAAACTCCTATTAAAACGCCTACTTCCAATTATTGAATCCAAAAACCTTTATCCTACTCACCAATTTGGTTTCCCCCAACCACATTCCACTGCTCAACAAGGCCTTGACGTTGTCGATCACATCTCCTCAGCCCTAGAATCCAACAGGGGAGTGTCCTGGGTCCCATCCTCTATAACCTATACACCGCTGATGTCCCCTACACCACCAATACCTTCATGGCAACATTTGCAGATGACACTGCAGTCCTGTCAACCCATTCAGACCCTGATATAGCATCCCAACACCTTCAAAAACACCTTGGAGTTTTGGAGCGAACTGGAAATGTTCTTATTTTAAAAATGATCTATAAACAAATACCGTTAGAGAATTACGATGAACAAAATACCAAATTCGATTGTTGAAATACCCCTTAAATGCAGGGTAACAATTTTTACAGATTACTATACTATCCTGCACCCGTTGCTTGGCGTGCCGTCAATGACTGACAGCACCTAACAAACCCAGTATTTAACACCATGACCTCACCACCGTTCCCGCATCGATGGCAATAGGCTGAGAACAATAGTAAATGCCCCTTATTACACCAGCAACAAACCCCTTCATTACGATCTTAATATAACCTACATTCCTGAACTCATCCCTTCCAAATTCATGAAATCCCATAGTCACCTGTCCAACCACCCTAATCCCATAGCACAGTAATTGCACTGCACCACTCATCCCTATAATCCTTCTCGGAGACTGAAACGGCAGTGGCCTCGTGACCTGCTATAAATGCGTGACAGTGGGAGTCCTGGAAATAGCCAGTTTCTCCAATCATGTCCTGAGCGTATGTGGCTCTCCATTGGCTCGTATCCGGTGACTTGGCTGACGGAGGAGGGCGGGGGACTTCCCAAGACTCCGCTTCCTCTTTCGCATGCGAGGGAGGTAACAACCATGTGGACTTGGGAGGCCCCTGGGCTGTTTGTAAATATTGTATGAATGATGAATTGTAAATATGGTATGAATGAGAACATTTATCTCAATTCCTTATTGCCTATTAAGTATTAAGGCAGATTGTAATTTTATCATAATAAAATTGTTTAAATAATAAAAAAAAAAAAATTACTCTTGCATCCACTGAAAATAGAGTCGATTTATATAAAACGAGAATTCTTCACCGATTGAGTTAACACGAGTCTTCCAGTCGTTGCCAGTATATTTTTTATTTGGCTATTTATTATTGATAACTATAAGTAATAATTATACATACACTAAAACTGAAATTCCTCGTTTACAGATAATTTGAAATTCCATTGAAAGGGCCTATTGGAAGTAGAATCGATCACCAGTGAAGCTCCTTCCACACTCAGAAAATACCACCATTTCACTGAGAAAGGATCATTTCAAAAATATTTGTAAGACCAAAAGTTATATGATATTGACTCATATCAGAAATTCTTTGAAAGGAAAAAGCTTTTCATTGACTTAACATGTTACGTAACTCCATGGGGGGATTTGAAGGTCTCCGGTTACATGAGAGTGGGAGCGAAGGAGGGGGAGAAAACATTACGTGAAGCCATGTCATGAAATGTTTTATCGTTAAGTTTAAATTACAACACTTTGATATTATTGTAATAAATACGTTATAGGGAAAGTTCAAAATAATTATAAGCAGTAATTGGATGATTAAAAAAAAAAAATATCTTCTACACTTGCTGAGTCTTAAGCGGGATTGAAGTATTACGTTCAAAAGTACATGCACTTCCATGTACATATTACATATACACCATTAAATTTATCAAGTCCATCATAGCCATATGTTTGATCTACAATAACGAGGGTGAATTTTAAAGATAAAGGCATGGCTAGTTATGAACAAACTGACATAAAATGTAAACTTGTAACATTTTATAATGATGTGATTTATGCTATTTGTAAAATTTCATCTAGTACCTATGACAATATAGTCCGCAAAAGACAGTGGCTTGATAAGGATCGACCACCCCTACCAGATCCGAAAGCAAACATCCATGGCAAAAAGATTTTATTGTGTGTATGGTGGGATCAGCAGTTGCAAAGAGTGCAAGAGAAACTCCATGAAAAGCGTCCTGCAGTCGGCAAAATTATAAAATTTTGTTTTTTAACGAGAGCAAAATAAATGTCTGATAAAAAAACGGAAGTTACTTACGACTCAACCTAAATAAAACAACATGTAAGTTATAAATTTCGTGTCTCTTACATAATGATTTCTCATACCAGAGCTCAGAATATGTTTAATTACTTAAATCATGATTGGTTTTCCAACTACTTTGAAGATACATTAAATACAGTAGAAAAAAAAAATGATGTTTAAAAATATATTCTACTCGAGATAGGAACAACAACACTGTTTAATATCAGACTAATGAAATTGCTGTTGGGATCCTACAGTAAGCAAATATAGGAAGAGAATGAAAGGACATGGGGAAACATTGGGAGTAGGAATTCAATTGGACAGGGGCAAGGAATGCCAAGGAAGGGTGGGTGGGGGGTGCGGCATTGCAGGTAGGGCCTGGCTACCTTAATACAGCTCTGTCTGCCCACTAGTGTTCCACCTACCTACCTACTTCCGAATACAATATTAATCCTACCTAGTTGTATAATACATAATGCATTGTATCTATTATGCAATAGCAGAAGACAACATTTTCAAGCGCCGTTCCCACGGTTAAAACTTAAGTGGCTTATTAAAAACGTCTCATTATTCTACTTGTGTTTCCCCCTACAGGATCTTACAGGAGTCCCAACGTCATAATAATCGAATAAAAACATTTTAAAATAAAGAAACAGAATCTAATGTATAAACGCCTAACGCCTTTAGGCTCCTCAATGGTTGACGTAACAACTATTTCAAACTATAGGCACCATTTAGGCCAATAGTATTATATCAAGTAACCCTCTAGGTCACCATAGAAGCATCCATAGCTGAAATATGTAGAAAGCTTGTAACTTAGCTTGAAACTTAAATGATTTCCGAAAGGTGAACGGATAGTTGACCTTAAATCAATTCCGAATAGGAAAGAAGTTGTGTGTTTTTAATGTCGTCAAGTTTTTTGTTGAATAGAAAACGATAACTAAAAAATTACTCAAGCTAGGGAAAAACAAAAACTCTTCAAAAACGAGTAAAATTTGTCTTTATAAAAACCATTTGAAGAGGCTTTTCAAGCATCATCCTCCCGCTGGACTAAATATTTCCAACTTTTAGAAAAAATTCCTTCTCGAAGTCCGTGATTGAATGAGTCAAACGTATTAACTTTGGTCTCTGACCAGGGCATTTCTCTTGGAGAGCAGATGTTGGCTGAACTGGTAATAGCCAGTTGCCCGTTTTCTTACACACTACTTTTTCCGAAAACATAGCGGCCCACTAGACTCCGTACTAAGTCGTATGTTTGACGCGAGGTTAGTAGATAGACCAGCCGTGTGCTATGTACTACCCGAGCTGCACTACAAGGATCATAAATGGAAAATTGAAAGTAAAAACAATCTGAGAATGATATATTCAATTTTCAAAATATCAATATTTTAAAAAACCAACCGTTTGATATTAGCCTAGACAATAGAAATCCGCATATTCGTATAATTTGCTTATTGAACTTTCAGATGGGTCCAATATTTTGACCATTGAGTTTCTGCGTTAAACATAATTTTAGTTGTATGTGTCAATGTTTTTTAGGGTTTATAAAAAAAACAAAAAACTGAGGGATATCAAAAAAAAAGTTACTGCCGCCTAAATAAAAAACCAAAAAAAAATGGTGAAATAGTCTGTTGGGTCGGTGTCAACCGCAGGCTGCGGGAAGGGAGTGCGTGCTCCACTTGTCCGGTTTTTTTCATGACCCTCCAACGTCACTGTTCTTCAGCACGCAGGGACTCCGCTTTTTCCAGCAGTCCGCCGTAGCTCCAGAGCCGCTGGGTTTGCGGAAAATGGAAAACCCGTATCCCTTATTCCGTTCAAAAGCCACGGGATACCGAAGCAAAATAGCTCCGTTCTGGTCTGGACATGTCAAGACTGAGCCTGATAATCGTCTGGGAATTCGAAAGAAACTTAAATTCTAAAAAGGTATAAGTTGCCTTAAAGGGTTGAATGAAAAAGTCATTTTCATAGGTGTCTACAAGTCTATACGCATGGGTTTTCCGCAAAACACTGCAACTTTCAAAATGCTAAAAAATGAGACGAACAGTGACAATCACATCCAAAACATCCCCGGTATTTAATTAAAGATTTGATTGACATCAAAGTCAAATATTTCTTGTTTAAGTTAACTGTTCCCCAAGGAAGAATGTCGAGATTTATCAGCACGCTTTACAATTAGCAACGTATTTAGACATTAATCCAAGATAGATTTCTTCTCACTATATTCAATGTAGCTTTTAAATGTAATATACTATAAATAAAAAAAAAAACCTCATGCCTCCCCAATCTAGAAAAACTACTGAGAATAGAATGAAGAATCCTAAGAAGGATTTACGGCCCCAAAAAGACACATGCTAAGATCCAACCAGGAAATCTACAAAGACACAAAAGACCTAGAAACGGACATAAGGATCAGGAGACTGAAATTCCACGGACATATGGTAAGAATGACCCCGGAAAGACTAAACAAGGAAACAAGGAGATGAAGGAAGAAACTGAAAGGCTAGGAATAACGGACCAGGATTGTCAAAACGGAGAAAGATATAGGAAAAGACTGAAGGAAATCGAGGTTCTTGTGGGAAAGTTAAAATCGAAAAAGGGAGTCGCGTGGACAGAAGAAAAAAAACAAAATCACGTAGAGATAATGAGGGAAAAATAGAAGGAAAGGAAAAACAAAAACAAGAAAAGAACCGGAAGTAATGGTATTCGCGTAGTCTTTAAGGCCTTTCTGTGACAAAAAAAAAAGGCTACGTTCACCCTGACGATTTGAGCAACTTAAATTATTTTCAAATACAAATACTTCACATATCTTCGGTTACTCAAGCCCAAACTTGGGATTGACAATTTCAACAGGTATACGCTTGTAAGCGATTTAGATACAGGACTTGAACCCATGGAAAATATACAACGAAAAACACAGAAATTATTTGTAATTCTTCCAGTGTTATGTACTTGTAAAATATACTGGTACATAATGTATTAATATTTTTTCACGAGCATAATACGTTTTTCTCTAATACCGAACGGAAACTAAACCAGGCTAAGACAATAGGATTTGAACGGTTATTTACAAGGAATAAAACCCTGGCCGCGAGAAAAAAAGTCCCACGTTGAGGAAAAGAACGAGGTAGGACTATTGTTAAACGGACTACGAAAGCCAAGTCCCTTTGCAAGGAGACTTGGCACCGACCCAGCCCAGGCGCTAGGGACTTAGCAAAGGCCTCCAAAAGCCACCGTTACCTATCACCATTAACAATCGGCGAGGGGGGGGCACTTTTAATGAACTTTAGAATTTTTTTTTCAATGGAAATTTAAATTATCTATCCTTATCTATAAGGCTGGACATTTAGTCTTCTAACGACAATTTAGAACTGTCTAAATCGGAAAATTAAAACATTCATCCATGAACTGTTTTACTTGTGTACATGTTTTAATAAATATTTCTAGCAGTGATAAAGACTTGGGTTCGATTCCCGTTAAGAATTTTTTCCCAATAAAAAGTAGATCCGTTCGAAGCTCAGCCAGCCTCAGTGCAAATGACAGAAGCTACTTCAATGAGGAAGTTGTGAAACCGGAAAAAAAATGAGCTAACAACAATGGCTAGCGCTAATCGGGCAATTTTAAATAGCAGAATAAAAGGAATATTTCTAATGAGCAAAAGTTATATTAGTAATAAAATACGTTGATTTTGTTTCCTGTGATACGTTTTCTAACGTGACCCCCCCCCCTGTGTAAGCTTCCACCTCACGTTTGTAGAGCAAAAACACGAAATTCGAATCAAAACGTTCGCACTTAGTGTTAAAAGCCATCGCGGCGCGCTGACAGTCGCAGCGACAAACACTCACGCACAATACGATCTGCTATCGCTCGCAACTCTTCACATTTCCGCGGCATTCACGCCGATGGCGGCGTCCAAAGGGGTCTTCCAAGAATAGAACATTCCACATCATCCAGACCAAGTGTTGTAATAATGATGTAATAATAAAATTGTCATTATGAATGAATTCAGATATTTACTTGGTTAAAATAGGTAGTTAAATTGTACTGATAATAATTAGAAGAACATTTTTAAGATTCATAAATTAAATTTTTTCAGCCTTTGAGCGCGCAACTCTCACATAGGCGTTGTGGGTTCGAGGCCCACAGAGGGAAGGACTATAAACGCCTATACTTGCCCTTTCATAGTGTGGAAAAGGTAAGACATCAAATGGAGATTTGGCACAGATTTAGAAGAGTAAAATAATCAAAATTGTAGCATAAGAAGATAAATTGGGATTTAAACTTTTATGTTTTAGACAAGGAGTTGAGCTGTATTTGAATCAAAATTTTTGTTGTTGGTTAGAAGACTTTCATGTTACATAAACAAACAATTTTCTATTTGGATTGTAGTTAAGACCAACTTTCAATGTTTATTGTTATTGAGAACTTAGAGCAGTAGTATCGTTCCAAATGTTAAATAGAGAGTATTTCATTAAGCGCTTCTTATCTTTAAATTTAAATAAAACGAAATGTGTGTAAGATATCATCGAAATTTTTTATTCGTTTGAAAGGCCTATCGATGCCATTATGTGTGGAATATAACATCGTGCAAATGTCCACCGCGGCTTCGCTGGGTGGTGCGCATCCTAAATGCCCAATTTTCCATGACTCTGACGCATAAATCAGGCTGAATTTGACCGATGGCATGGGTGATTTGTGGCTTATTCGCATAGACCTGCGACTTAAGAAAACCCCACCTCCACATAGATAACCACACGTCGTTGCCTATGGTCGTCTTTTTTTTTTTTTTTTTTTTTTTTTAAGATAAAATTACAATCTGCCTTTTATTAGGCAATGAGTAATTGAGATAAATGTCATCATTCATACTATATTTACAATTCATCATTCAGTCGCTCATTCATACAATATTTACAAACAGCCCAGAGGCCCCCCAAGTCCACAAGGGTCACCTCCCTCGCATGCGAAGGAGGAAGCGGAGTCTTGGGGAGTCTCCCACGCTCCTACGTCAGCCACGTTACTGGATAAGCCAGCGGAGGCTGACCAAGAGCGCGAGAGCCACAGACGCTCAGGACATGATTAGAGGAACTGGCCATTGCCAGAACTCCCACTATCACTTGGTTATAGCAGGTCACGAGGCCACTGCCGTTTTAATCTCCGAAGAGGATTATAGGGGTGAAAGGTGCAGTGCAATGACTGTGCTAGGGAATTAGGGTGGTTGGATAGGTTACTATGAAATTTTATGAACTTGGAAGGGATGAGTTCAAGAATATAGGGTATATTCAGATCATTGTGAAGGGTTTTGTTGCTGACGTAATAAGGGGCATTTACTATTGTTCTTAGGACTTTTGATTGAAAGGATTGGATGCGCTTGATGTTCGACTTTTTTGCTGTCCCCCATAGCTCTATTCCGTATGTCCAGATTGGCTTAAGTATAACCTTGTAAATAAGTAGTTTGTTCTCTATTGAAAGGTGGGATGTCCTTCGAAGTAGTCTGTACAGTTGTCCAAAGGGTCTGTTTAGTTCTTGTCTTTTTAGCCTCGTGTGTGGGTTCCATGTCAGTCTTTTGTCGAGATGGAAGCCTAAATACCGTACTGTCTCAGACACAGGGAGAGGAATTGAATTTAAAAAGACTGGTGGACAGGACTTGCGGCAGAGGGTAAAGGTTATGTGGGAACATTTTCCTTCATTGACTTTGATTCGCCATTGGTTGCACCAATACTCGATCTCGTCGAGGTGTTTTTGAAGGTTTTGGGATGCTATATTAGGGTATGGATGGGTTGACAGGACTGCAGTGTCGTCTGCGAATGTTGCCAAGAAGGTATTGGTGGTAGAGGGGACATCAGCGGTGTATAGATTATAGAGGGTGGGACCCAGAACGCTGCCCTGTGGAACTCCTGCTTTAATGGGATAGTAGTTAGAATATTCTAAACCACAGCGGACTTGGAAGAAACGGTTTGAAAGGTAGGATTGTAGGATTAGGAATAGGGTTTGCGGTAAATATCCTTTGAGCTTGTAAAGCAAGCCTGCGTGCCAGACTCTGTCAAAAGCTTGAGCTATGTCCAGAAAGGCAGCAGTGCAATACTGTTTGGTTTCAAGGGCTGAGGATATGTGATCAACAACGCGAAGGCCTTGTTGAGCTGTCGAATGTCGTTGGCGGAAACCAAACTGATGAGTAGGGTAAAGGTTTTTGGATTCAACAATTGGAAGTAGGCGTTTTAATAGGAGTTTTTCAAATATTTTTGAGAGGATAGGGAGTAGGCTAATTGGACGGTAAGATGAGGCGTCATTGGGTCGTTTACCTGGTTTGGCGAATAAGACAATAATGGAATGTTTCCAGAGGAGAGGAAAGTGCGTCGTTCGGATAATGCAGTTATATATATAGGTTAGGAAGATTATGGCTTTAGGAGGAAGTTGTTGGAGGATTCGAGGAGTAAGGAGATCATATCCTGGAGATTTTCGGTAAGGTAAACCTATGGTCGTCTACCTTCAGCTCCTGGGTCAGTTGAATTTCGTACGGGTGCAGGCCCAAGTCACGACGTAAAATTCGCCCAGTTGTGGTCTGCGAAAGTCCAAGTTCTTGTGAGCGACGCGTTATCGACTGCCCCGGATTCTCCTGCACTCCCTCACGGACAGCGCCGATGTTTTCGGCAGATCTTGCGTTTCGTCGACGCAGGGGTGTGGGTTGATTGATTACTGAACCAGTGGACTCAAATTTATCCACCACACTGCGAATAGTCCTCTCGGCAGGACGGTTATGGCGACTACGGAACGTTGCCTGAACAGAACACCCATATTGATAAAACAATATTATCATTTGCATGTGTTGTTGAACGCTATATCCGTCCATGGTGATTTGGCAAAACAAACTGAATAAATAACAGCCAATTCGACAGATGCAGCTTCAACAATATGGCCGCTATCAACTGTCAAAGTTCGGAAGTCCCTATTGGAAGACCCATATATTTAATTACTAATAATTATCTTGCAAAGGGAAAATTACTGGCAAGATCTGAACTCGAATCTCAGTAAAATCTAGTCGGGAGCTCGACCAGTAAGGTAGGTAGTCAAGTGACTCGAAGCAGCGCGTTACTAAATCTTTTACTGTATCCTACTAACGATAGATAAAACAAAGAGTATGACGACATTGCTAATTATATGAGGTGTCCCCCCCTACGACCTACCTTGAAAAAAGCAAACAGGTATTATACTTAAACAATGAGCGTATCCGTTACAGACCGGAAGACCGGACAGACAAAAGGGCAAGATGAATCCAAGCAGACACTAAGACAGATATAAAAATGAAACAATGCCTCCCCCCCCCCGTACAAACCTGACAGCACAATATCCAGTACAGACATTGTTACAGCTGGAACTGTCAACGACGCTCGCTCCAGGAGATCCCGACGTTTAAAAACATCTCAAGTTTGTTTGCCTGTTACTCTCTCTTGCCGGTCCTGCCCGCATAATGCACGCTCATTAAAACCTCCCCTGTGAAAAACTCCCCGCTCAACCCCCCCCCCTCTCCACCGACGCCATTGATTCCCCCACAATTACCCCCTAAAAGAAAGTTCCCTCTTTCCTCTGGAATTAAGAATTTTTTTTTTGCGCCCGTCCCCTCCACCCTTTCGTTTTACACAATGCCTCGGGTACCGCCACCACCCCTAGCCAGAGGCGAAAAAATCTCCGGGAAGAAAAAAAAAAAAAAAAAAAAAAAAGAGAAAAAGTGAGAATTTTCACCTCGAGATGGCCAAGAAAAAACTGCTGACACATTGCTTTAACTTCTCCATCGCTGTAGCGACTTTAATAAACGAGCCTTTTCATTCGCAATTTGACCTACATCGCTCCCTGAGTCAAGTACTCTCAATCTTAAAATTATTATTCCATTCAGAAAACTAGGACAAGTCCAACTAATTATTTAAAATTGCCCTATATTAAATAAATAAACATAATATAAATGCCAAAGTCATGCGAAGGGTTTCGAAGTTGTAAATCTCAAAAAGTTTTTTGACAAGAAAAACCCGCCTGTTTAATCCATATTAATTCTCCATTATTCGCTCTTCTTAATCCAAATAATTGAACAGCTACAAAATAAAAGATAATCAGTAATTTGGTTTTACTGTAGCTCTTCTCCAAATTTTAAATAAATACAGTATTCTTAAGAAGGATAGAGAAGAATTAGAGAGGTGGGAGGTACCAGTCATTTCAAAATAATTGGCCATAATGCTGTAAGTTATACCATGTAAAAACAGACGAAAATAAAATTTGACGAATTAGTCAAAATATACAAAGTTTGTTTTTAGTATTATTTAAAAATATTTATTTTGATAATGTTACAATCTTTCTTATTAGGCAATAAGTAATTGTGCTCAATGTTCTCATTCATAACATATTTACAAAAAGCCTTCCGAGGCCACATCGTTGTCACCTCCTTCCCATGCCAAAGATGAAGTCCCGCGCGCTCCTCCGTCAGCCGCGTCACTGGATACAAGCCAGTGGAGAGCGACCAATAGCGCGAGAGCCACAGACGCTCAAACTGAGAAACTGGCCATTGCCAGGACTCCCACTGTGTCGTATTTATACCAGGTCACGAGGCCACTGCAGCAGCCGATGAGGATTATAGGGATGTGAGGCGCAGTGTAATGAATGTGCTAGGGGATCAGGGTGGTTGGATATGTTTTTAGTATGATGTAAAAGTAGCTTGAATAATTAGTGATTTTTTTTATATAGAGAGATATTATTTAGTAATATAAATTAATTTCTAATTCGTGGACGTTATGTCACCTAGTACAGTTCGGGTGTTTAAGCCACATTACGATTTAGATAGGGGGGGGCGCTGTACCATAATATAGGAACGAGTTCTAGACAGGCAATGCTTTTGGCAAGGAGTGTCGTACGAACCAATACAACTTGCTTTCAATGGTCTGGGTTATTGTACCGGAGTACGACGGTTCATAAGATAATTACGTTATACTAATTATATAATTTGTATCACATTATTTGGTAAAAGGAAAATAAATCTATTATTCGCTTTTTTTAAACCGAAAACATTTAATGCTTTATATTATTCTTGTTTTGTGACTCCTAGTTTAATACATTAGCCTCCGGTACAAATTTTATTAGGTAATTTTACAAATATTTATTAATTTAACTTGGGTCTCCCACGCCAATGAATATTTATTCGAATACGTTATTCAGTTACAGTTGAACTTTAACAAAATTACAAATCACGTCTTTACACACGGCAAAAGTTCCCCACGGAGGAAAATTTCAAAGTTAACTGCGCACAAAGGAGAAATGGAGGTCAGGCCATAATCGATAGCCTGAGCACTTCGCAAGGCAATGAATTAATTACAATCGACATTGGGCCGCCTTTGAAATAAATGATAAGACAACATGAATAGAGCACAGCTCCTGTCAATAGGACACGTCAATACACAAGGGAGGGTCGAGCGAGCCCTTAATGTAACCTACCGGTTAGGCCTCTCGCTCTCATTGTACTGAGTGCTTGCCCGGAATATATAATTTGAAGACCATTTCTGTCTTTAATTGTGATTAGTAAATATCCTTTTGTTTCTATTGAGGTTGCCAAGAAAGTAATTTTGAAATAAAACTTAATTTAAATGTCTTCCGTTCTGTTCGATGACCTTTTGCCATCTTTCTGGTAACTTCATGATCCCGCGCTCATAGAACTTCCCATCAGCAAAAAACTCAACCAAATGCGATTTGAGGTCATCGTTATTATTGAACTTTTTACCATTTAAGAAGTTTTGTAAAATTTGAAATAAATGATAATCCGATGGCGCAAGGTCGGGGCTGTATGGGGGATGCGACGTCACTTCCCAACCAAGCTCGAGTAGTTTCGCACGTGTTGCTAAAGATGTGTGAGGCCTCGCATTGTTGTGGCGGAACCCAAAAATCGAGCCTTCTTAACAAGTCCAAGACGTCTTATATGATCTTCAATTGTTGTGTGTGATACATTTAACTGTTTTTCATATCTCTCGCACAGTTATATAACGATTCGATTCAATTATGGCTTTCATTTTGTCATCATCAACTTCAGAAGTTCGACCTGAATGTTGGTCATCTTCTCCAAGAAAAATCTCCAGAACAAATTTTTTTAAACCAATTCTAACAAGCGAGTTCTGTTAAACAACCAACACCATAAACTTCACATATTTCTTTGTGAGCCTCAGCTACTTTCTTGCCTTTATGAAAATAAAAAAGTAAAATGTGTCAAAAATGCTTATTTTTCCACTCCATGTTAAAACTGACAGTTGTCAACAGAATTACACGGAAAAGGTATCGACTACCAAGTCTCAAAAGAAAAAAATTCCAACATTGTCAAAAGAATAAGGAAACAAACATAACGCTATCTACTGCTGCAAACCGACATCATTTTGTTGCCAACCCAATATACATATGGCAGGACACATTGTTTGCAACGAGAGAACTAACTCCATAAGTACTTGTATGTATTAAACTAATTACAAAAGTCCGTCTAGCAAAGCTTTCAAGTTTTATAGCCATTTTTTTAAAGTGGCAGCGGAGAGGAATAAAAATAAAATTATTTATAAAAAAAACAAAAACTAGAGTGTAAATGTGCCGCTGCACAGTGATAGGCGGATTGCCGTTTTAGGCGGACACAATTCTGAAAGTGGTGTATCTTGTAGTAAATAGCTTGCTGATCACGAATATACCCCATATGTAGGGTTGCAAATGAAATTATGAGGAGCCAGAATTTCAGCTTTTTTTTTTTTTTCTCCCAAAATACTTATGAACATAATACGATTTGATGTATTACTTTGAGCTGTGCTTGGAGACAAACAAGAAGGAAAAGAATACTGACAAAATTGGCATTATTATAGGATAATACGGTTTTAACAGTAACACCCGATAATACTTCTAAAAATATAACATTATTGGTAATGTTACAATAAATAAACCCTTTGGTGTAAGACTTCGGTATTAATGAAGGTTTTGATAAATAATGTCTAAAGTTTATCAGGGATGCGCCTAAGTTGTAACGTACACATTACGAAAATAACTTAAGTCCTGCAACGTTAGGCAACTCATGGCTGCTAGCGCTTAAAAGCGCCTGCACTTTCTTTATCTTGGTCTTGTCACTGCCACTTCACAATAGGCTTTGACGGTCTTTTTCGGCCGCTTGAACTTCAATACAATGTTATCTTTTTCTAGCCAGTCTTTACAATTGTAAATAAATGCGTCTCTTTTTCGCTGTGACTTCTCCCATATTTTTTTGTTTTTTTTGTTTCAATAATTAATAGTACGCTTAAATTCCTTCAAGTACGATTCGGACTGACCACACACATCAAATCGATCAACGAAATAATTGTAAAAAGCTTCTACCTGCTTTCGTAGCGCAGTTTGCCCACAACTCGAAAACACCAGCCTTACTGATCGTGGTTTTGAAAGCTGAATACAAAAATTTAAAGCCTTGGCGCAAAAAAAGTATGGAATTCCATGAAACCACAATAACTCAAAGTTTCAGGGAAAAAAAAAAATTATTGCGGTATTCCGTGGTATTCGATACTTTGGAGGATATTTATAATTAAAAAAATGATTAAAACGTAAAATATCTCGGAATTTAAAACTTAATATTTAACTGCAACTTGACGAAAAATGCACTCACCCAAAACATGAATGATCCATAATAATAAGAGGTGCGGAATGATGCGTATTCAAGTGACGACTAAAATGACGAATGCAAAACAAAAACATGGTTATCTCTCTTCACGCTTGTTCAAAGGACGTTGCCCAGCTCATTGGCTCATTGGACCACCTTATGCAAACCCGAGCCGCTGAATGAAGATTGTAGTTACTCCACAACTCTCACTCAATAATAAAATACAATGTTGCAAGCCGAATTGAAAATTTTATTTTTGTACACATAATATGTGTGCATTGTGTTTTAGAAATCTGTTTGGAGGAGATGAAAGGATGGAAAATCAGGTATTTAATGTCTCAGGAATGATCAGGTACTTTTTAAGTTATGGCGACCCAATAAAGTTGTCCAGCACATTTATGGCGATAATAAATAATCTTCACTCACTATCCATGGCTGTAGTGACAAAATTATGTCGTTTGATCTTTCGAATACAAAGAGTAAACATTGCGAAACGAAACTAAACTAATAGGGGGACCGGAAAGTAGTGTCGACTTTATACATTAAATTCAAACATAAATTTTTACCAAGTTTTTTTTTTTTTAAATCAATGATGTAATCACCCTCGTTATCAGCAACCTTTTACCATCTAGTGTGCAAATTTTCAATGCCGGACCGATAAAAATCAATTGGCTACGGAGCAAAATATCTGGAGATGGCATTTTGGACATCATCCAAATTTGCAATATCGGGCGAGTATGGTGGGTGAGACTTGTCATGGAAAATGGGTCCTTTATGATAATCCAAAACGCAAAAGGCAGTGTCTCTCTGCGAAGTACACCAAAGGCAGGTTTACAACCCAAAAAGGCGTTTTTGTGTATTTAGTGGAGTATTCGCGTGGTCGTTCATTTTGAAGTGCTGAAACCTGGACTAACTGTGTGCAGATTTAGATTCACCTTTTCTGTGAAAAATTGGATCTAGCAAACTAGCGAATCAATCTTTAATTTTAAGAGTGCTCAGCGATTGTAAACAGAAGGCGTTATTCTTCAACACGATAATGCGCAAGACCGCACTGCGCAAGACGAACCATGGAAAAAATTAATGAATTGGGGTGGGAGGTATTGCCTCACCCACCATACTCGCCCGATATTGTGCCATTAGATTTCCATTTATTCCTATCGCTATAACAAGTGGCAAAAAATTTAAATGATGTCCAAAATGCCATCTCTAGATATTTTGCCCAAAAACCAATTGACTTTCATCGATCTGGAATTAAAAATTTGCACACTAGATGGAAAAAGGCTGTTGATAACGACGGTGTTTACTTCATTGATTAAAAACAAAAACTTGTTAAAAATTTATTTGTTTGAGTTTGGTTGAATGAACGTAAAAAAAAAACGACATTACTTTCCGATCCCCCATGCTAATACGAACTCGAGTTTTCCCAACGACTTTGAATGAACAGGAATAAAAGAAAGTTGTGAGGATTTAACTAAAGAAAAACTACACAGCTAGGTAGGCCCTTGGCTAGAATGATGGGCCCGTCATTCCAAGGAGGGCAACCCATGTAGGTGGCGTGACCGATCCATTCGATGCCTGCGCAAATAAAATGGGTCAGTCCATTTAACTCCCAACCAGAAACCAAGGTTGAAAGCCAAATAAGATGGACGCTAGGAAATGAAACACACTGGGGTTTTTTTTTTTTTTTTTCAATTGGTTTCAAGCTTAAATTTTCCGACAGAATATATAAATAAATATGCGGGAATATATATCATAACGTCTTTCTGATCTTCATGCCCCTTTCTACATAACTGCAGAATATATTTCTCGGTACACCATTCTCCTGAATTCTCTTCCTCTTAATACCCTTCATGATTCACCCTTAAATAGTTGTTACCTCTTGTTACCAAATGTCTTCGCTTGCTAATCTAAGATGCGTTCACTATATATAACCTTTAGTTCTGAAAACAATTGAATTAGTTCTAACAAGGATATTCTAAATATTGATTTTTTTAACCCAGCCTCTGCTATAGTTGTTGGAAATCCGGCCATGCGGGCAAAGAAGATTTCGCTGGTCTCGTTCAGTCGGAGTTTTGCGACCCGCCGGTAACTCGTTAATGCAAAAGCTATGTACAGCGGGCTTACAATTAGTCACAAAGTTAATCTGCTGCTCTGCTCTGACTGAAAACTGATTAAATCCCCCCCCCCCATGGTCCCTCGGCCCCATCCTAGCAGAGGCGGAAGGGGGGGGGGTCGTAACTGAATTTAAACTGGAATTAAACCTAGGCCTACTCTCCTCTTTGCTTCTTAGATTAGTTCTAGGAGAACAGAGAGAGTCTGGGAGTTAGCAATATAACTGTGCAAAATGAATAGTCTAGTCGCATAAATCCCATAATGTAATCAGACACATTTAGAAAGAGCATTTTGAGTTTACTCAAATTTATTTAAAATTCTTGGCAACGATACATTTTTTTAATTTAAAACGAACATTATATAAGTGTAATGCTTAAAAAAAGACATTTATTCCCGGACTAATAAATTGCTCAAGTTATGACTAACAATCTCAATATATCTTACATTCTTGAACTCATCCCTTCCAAGTTCATGAAATTCCATAGCAACCTATCCAACCACCCTAATAACCTAGCACAGTCATTGTACTGCACCACTCATCCCTATAATCCTCCTCGGAGACTAAAACGGCAGTGGCCTCGTGACCTGCTATAAATACGTGACAATGGGAGTCCTGGCAACGGCCAGTTTATCCAATCATGTCCTGAGCGTATGTGGCTCTCGCACTTTTGGTCGACCTCTATTGGCTCGTACTTCCAAAGACTCCACTTCCTCTTTCGCATGCGAGGGAGCTGACAAACATGTGGATTTAGGAGGCCTCTGCGCTGTTGGTAAATACAGTATGAATGAGAGAGTGAATGATGAATTGTAAATGTGGTATGAATGAGAACGTTTGTCTCAATTACTAAGTGCGTAATAAGGCAGACAGTAATTTTAGCACAATAAAGAAGTTTTTTTAGAAAAGGTTTGTGACTAAAGATATTTATGGATTCGCAACAGACAATGACTTCAAATCGGTTAGTACTGAAAAAGAGGACCTTCTGTCCAATAGTAAACATACGAAAATTGGTTGTTTCAAATAGCTGAGATTCGAAAAAAAATGATAATCTGTGTTAAAAAAAATAGGCACATAAATAAAATGGTATTGGTAGAAAATCTTTAAATAAATGCAAACTAAAAATAAAATCTTCCATTGTAAGATATTATCCTTAAGAGAAACAAATATTATTGAAAATTTCTGGAAAAGGTTTAGGACTCGTATAACATTCGTCGATGATTGATGATCATTTGTCCGGTCATGTCGACAAACCAAAGACAAAGAGATACAGAGGTGCCAAATAAATGCGTACAGTTTAAAAATTAAAAAGAAAAACAAACAAACAAGCGATTAATAGAAAGATAAGGGGAAGATTTAATCAAAACGCGGCACGCACGTGTAAACCAAACGATAATTGAGACAGCTGTTAAACATGTGTGGCGTGCACTGGCGGCCTCGCACTCCATTTCCGCATGGACGGCAATTCGTTAATCGGTTTCCGTTGTCGATGAGACGATGAAGCGGAAACGAGACTTAAGATCTTACTATACATTGCTAAAGAGTGATAAAAACGGTTTCAACTAAATTAATCTAAAATTGTTATAAAAATAAAACCATTGTTAAATATGTCAAAGCTCTTTCGACTTTCAGTCATTCTCGGTGCTCCAATGTCATAAGCATTAGTACAACATACATATATTAACAGGTTCTTATTATGTATTTTTAATTTATTTTTCTATAATCGATTTATAAATGGTTATAAAATTGTTGTTAGTCATCCATGTTTGGTTAAATTTAAATTACATCTATATAATTAATTACGAGCCAGTGGAAGCTGGCCAAGATCACGAGAACCACATGAGCTGAGGACATGATTGGAGTAACTGGGCATTGTCAAGACTCCCACTATCACGCATTTATAGCAGGTCGCGAGGCCACTGCCACTTTAGTCTCCAAGGATTATAGGGATGAGTGGTGCAGTGCAATGACTAGGGGATTAGAGTGGTTGGATAGGCCTTGGGTGGAATTTCATGAATTTCGAAGGGATGAGTTCAAGAATCTAAAGTAAATTAAGATCGTCATGAAGGGCTTTGTTGGGGATATAATAAAGGGAATTGACTATTGTTCTCAGGATTTTTGATGAAAGTCCTCAGATAGGCTTTAGTATAACTAAGTAATTTATTTTCAATTAAGCGATAGGATGTCCTTTGAAGTGGTCTGTACAGTTTTCCAAAGCGCCTGTTTAGTTCTTGTCTTTTTAGCTTCATATGTGGGTTCCAGGTCAGCCGTTTGTCGAGATGGAAGCCTAAGTACCATACTATCTCGGATACTGGGATATTGTTGGAACATTTTGCTTCATTAATTTCGACCCGCCATTGGTGTCAACAATACTCGGTCTCATCAAGGTTTCAACTTGTTTGTTGTTCAAACAACGAAGACGTTTGTCTCAGAAGGAAATAAAAATCCATGTATACATGTATAGGTAGAAATAGGAAAGAGGCGGATAACAACAGTTGATACAATGCTGGGATATAGGACTTATCCGACAACAATGCCACAACAAGTTAACAATGAACGAACTGGGGCAAGCCCCTATCAGCAGAAGATGGGTGGGTGGGAGGGGGGGACATCTATCATCAATTCATCTTATACCTGCCCCCCCCCTTACCATCTTGAAGATTAGATTAAGCCCATGCTACTGTGTATCTCCAAAGTCACGGTTCGCTAGCGATTCTGAATACAGTTCGATCTAAGGGCCTGTTTGCGGCGCAGAGATGGTTATGTCTTTGTCTGTACGTCTGTTATCCACCGGGCCATCTTCGATTCTTACAATTGGCGTTTCGATATCCGCCTATGTTTCTGCCATTGTTGGTTTCGAATAAGTCTTCGCATCTGGAGTAATACAATGTCCGCGCTCTAACAAAGTAGATCCACTCATCGAAAAAATTTGACATGGACTGAAAAGAAAAGGTTATTAGCTATAGAAATGTATTTTGAGGAGTATCAGTAGTGGAACGTCGAGGAGAAGGCTAACCCTTAATTAGAAACACAGATAATAACAGTGCCCGAAAAACCATGTGTATGACAAAAACCAAAAGTTTGAAATGGTATGTGAAACCAACAACAGCACTGTCCAAAAAGAAAACTTCATATTGGATACTTAGGGCTTGGAACGAAAGCAAGAGGATTAAGAGATATATCAAGTACTAAAAGTATAAATGAATTGTTAATGAACTTATAAATTAAAAATGAACAAATACATAAAGACACAAATTTCATCCTGGGATAATTTAGTTATTTTTACAAGGTTTACTTAGTGCAGATCATGAATTCAAATTAAATTCAATTTGTCACACACATTCACGTAGGCTTAATCTAGAATGTAATCAAACTTCGTGGATAGAAATTTATTTTATGCATAGTTTGTTAGCGTACTTCATTTCTCTAAAGAGCCGCTTAGTAAACCCCAACTAGAATTTTCGTAATAGTCACAAATAAAAAATAAAGTATTAACTGGTAGCTATGGTCCACCCGGGAATTATCGATTTCTGCTTATAATATAGTGCTGTAAGGGGTTTAAACTTTTAGGTCGGGATAGATCGCCTACGGGATCATAAATTTTGTTCATATTGTTGTAATATTTAGATGTTGCCTTTGACTTAAATTTGAAATTAGCGGGCATAAAAGGGCGGCAAACGACCCGTGGAAAAAGAGGGGTGCTTGAAAAAGAAGATGGCGAGAAGGTTGTTCTGCTGGTGATCCCGTGAGACTGTTGAATGAATAAATTGAGTTTTGGAACTTTTAAAATTCTTTTATTTATATTGTGATTGGGAATATGAGAACAGATAACGGAAAAGGAGTTTTCATCAAGCAAGAAGATTGAGGTAATAGCAGTGGATTTTACCGACCGCGTGGCTGACCAATTGAATGAACCAAGAAGAAAAGGATGTAAAAGTTTATAAATCTGGTCAGTCGCGAATGATAGTTAGGTAAATGAAAATTAAATTAAATGAAAAAATTAACTAAGCACAAACAATTGGCGCCCGAAAAAACTAAAAAGAAAAAAGTTCAAGTAATTGTGATGTTGCTAGTCCTTATCTTTGTAAGGTTGTTTTCTGGTGGTTTGCCTTTTGGAACCCAACCATTTCTTGAAGTTTAAAAGAACCTTACAGTGCTCTAAGACCAGTTATTAAAATGTATGTTGAGATGTGCAGACAGGGATGACAATGAAAGAATACCACTTCAAGCGAGAACGGCTGGTCAGAAACGAAAACAAATTTCTGCGACATAGAATAATAGACATTCACGTACTCTTTCACCAGTTGAATCTACAAAAATGAAAATTATGTATATGCTATGAATATATGAACATGTATATTCGATGCTATGATTAAACTCTGTTCGCCTTTGGATAAATACTAACAAGCTTATCTGGCTAAATAAAGTGATGGATCATCATCCAAGTACTCCATTTCACATACAGACAATAGAACTAATCAAGTCAATTATAATTCGTATTTGATTGGTATCATATTTTCCCATTTAGCGTATAGGTGTACACTGAATCAACCCCGGTCTATGTGTCTAGTATAATATGCACTAACATCGGCCCGGATGATAAACCAATAGCAATACCCGAAGCGAGAGATGGCACAGCTGATTAATAATATGAAACGTATGTATGTGCATATATTGTAATAAGGTAGATAGAAAATGTTTTGAGAGTAGAGGCGGCTGGTTCCTATATATTGCAGCGGAAGCAGAAATGCCTCATATCCAGCCAGGAGAGTCCTGGCCCTCCCACAAATCTCCTTCCTTTATTGTTTCCAGTTCCAGGTCGTCCCCGATCCCCCGTCCCTTCTTCCTGTTCCTAGTAAATATCAGCCCCCCATACGTATTTACCAGTTCGGGGCTTACATTCATAATTTAATAAATCCAATCGCAACATCTGTTTAATTAGACTACACTCCACGGCGGTAACAGATTTAATTGTTGAAACCCCTGGACATACAGAATAGAGCTATGGGGGACAGCGCAAAAAAGTCGAACATCAAGCGCATCCAATCCTTTTAATCAAAAGTACTGAGAACAATATTAAATGCCCCTTATTACGTCAGCAGCAAAACCCTTTACAATGATCTTAATATACCCTATATTCTTGAACGCATCCCTTCCAAGTTCATAAAATTCCATAGTAGCCTATCCAACCACCCTAATGTCATGCACTGAACCACTCATCCCTATAATCCTCCTCGGAGACTAAAACAGCGGTGGCCTCGCGACCTGCTATAAATACGTGACAGTGGGAGTCCTGGCAATGCCCAGTTTCTCCAATCATATCAGCCTCCACTGGCTCGTATCCAGTGAGGAGCGTGGGGGACTTCCTAAGACTCCGCTTCCTCCTTCGTACGCGAGAGATGTGACAACAATGTGGACTTTGGTGGTATCTGGGCTGTTTATAAATACTGTATGAATACGATCATTTATCACAATTAATTATTGCCCAATGAGGGAGATTGTAATTTGAACATAATAAAGTAGTCAATTAAAAAAAAAACAAATTGTTAAACGTGTGTTGGTCAGCTAAGTTTAGCTCTCAACGTCCAATCAAACCTTGTCAACTGATAAAACTTCATAATAATCATATACATTTCTTTGATCTCCTTAAAATCAAAAAATACTAGAATGTAGTAATATAAAATGTAAGTAAAATATAAATGAGTTTTATATAACTTTCCTTTTAATTAAATTAAAGACAATTTTACAACCAATTCCAGGATTTTACATTTACTGCAGCGTTTCACTAAGAGAAGGAAAAACAGGCAAAAAGGAAAAAAAAAAATCATCATTAGATAACAGAGTAATGAGAAACTGTTATTTCTCTTCAACTCAAAATTAAAAAAACGAGAGCAGATAGAGAGGAGAAACATAAGTCAAGAGAAAACGTTAAAAACGTGCTCGCTCGTAAACTAAACGAGCGTTTTTCCAGGGAACAATGATAGCTTCCCTCCGTTGGGGATAAAAATTTTTAACAGTCTTCAGGCCAACAGCAGCAAAATTTATGGGGACAATTACCGGGGTTAATTAAAACCATCTCTCTGCCATACGGACCGGGGGTTTTACAGCGGCAATTTCTATGTTTGGGGGGGGGGTGCTTAGAAAAAAAAAAAAAAAAAAATGTCGGAACAGTTATTGCACGTCGATTATCCTAAGGAGGTGAGTTATAGGCGCATGTGGGCGTGGGGGTGGTTCCTGGGAGAGCGTACGATTGCACGCAAGGCTGGTTGAATATTTTCATCAAGAGAACATTTTTTACACAGGGGGTAGTGTTTAATTGTGACAATCAAAAACATTATATACGAAAATAGTACATTTCTATTTAAAAAAAAAAAAAATAATAAAAAAAAATGACTTGCTACGTGCAGTGTAGTTCCTAAAAGACGTAGATTGCATGAACGGCAAGGGAGTAGAATAATGGAGGATCCACAGAAACTAGGCACCAATACATAAGATCCTGTCAAATCACAATTGTGACAATATGTAAACTTGTAACAAACGTTTTTTAAAAATATATTTTATTCATTTTTTTTAAATTATGCTGCATAAATTCGATTTATTACAGTTGCCAGAAATATAGATTAGATCAGAAATGACATAATGAGAGCAACACCCGAGGAATCATAAAACACAATAGAATAAATAAATAATAGCATAACAGGCGATACATTGAACAGGAAAGTGAACACAACTTTTTCTCAACAAGAAAAAAAAAATTGTTTTTCTTGATTTGCTTTAGGAATATTTTTAAACACTGGGTTTTGTGAGATGGTGCAACGAGTCAAAAAACTTGATGTGTCTCGGGTCGATGTATCAGGCATGTTTTTTTTTTTTGGTTAATTTATGAAATAAAAATATTTTATATTAAGTAAAAAGAATACCATGTAATTTTAGTTAATTACTAATTAGATGAAATTTTATTTGTTATCTAGTTTTTATTAGATAATTCGTAAAATTCTGAACATATCGGATATAAATAAATTTATTTAAAAAATACAAGGCTTTAGGTTATCTCAAATGGGGATTGGACACCCCCCCCCAAGAGAAAAAACCCTGAATATGTTCTATCTATAATACATTTTCGCAGCTGTCATTGGCTTAGAGTGAATAAGACTTTAAAGTTTGCTTCTGTATCTATCTTCTGATGTCTAAAAGAGAACTAATAGGAAAAATACGGAGTTTCAGTGCAATACACACCCGGAATTGATGATTGATTAATATGTTTACAATTTCATTCACTCGCTCATTCATATAGTATTTACAAACAGCCCAGGGGGCCCCCAAGTACATATGGTTGTTGCCTCTCTCGCATGCGAAAGAGAAAACGGAGTCTTTGGAAGTCCTTCACGCTTCTCCGTCAGCCGCGTCAACGGATACGAGCCAGTGGGGGCTGACCAAGAGCGCGAGAGCCATCGACGCTCAGGACATGATTGGAGAAACTGGCCATTGCCAGGACTCCCACTGGTTTTATTCTCCGTGGAGGATTATAGGGATGAGTGTTGCAGTGAAATGACTGCGCTAGGCTATTAGGGTGGTTTGATAGGTCATTATAGAATTTTATGAACTTGGAAGGGATGAGTTCAAGAATGTAGTGAATAAAAAACCCCCACCAGCAAACTAACCAGAAAATGAATTATATTTGTTCAATTCTGTTGTTTGTATCAAGTACTCTCTTGCAGGCGTATAGCAAAGCGGGAATACAGGCAGTACATTCTCCACAATAATCCCCCTTTTCAATACCGCCCATAAATGAAAAGCACATTTATTCTTCGAAATCCTCTTAATGGAAAATCGCGGGGATTTTTACGACTGAGCCTTCAACACCGAGAAGAAAGATTTCCCTGAGGAGTAACGTCTTAGCCTGGAGCACCCTTTAGGCCTCTGCTATAGACAATCAGAGGAACCTCTTAATCGTCTATCGGATCTTCTTTTAGGACGGTCTGCCGCTTCACCAAGGGGAGAGGAGAATGAGTGGCAATAACAACTAGCCAGGATCCATTATATTGTCTGCGGGAAATGAATGGAAAAATTAACGAAGGAAAAGCTACACAGACAAAGGGTGAATTATGCCTTAAGCGGGAGGAAAATATAATAGGACTCCTGCAGGAATGATCCTTCACAATGAGGCGTTAACAATGAGCCCCTGGGATGAGGAATTTATCGCTCCTAGTTATTTCAAGTCTCGGGCTTAGCTTAGGGGCCAGGCACAATTATAATTCAATGCTACTTTCAATGCATCACTCAAAGGACACAGGGCTTGGTAATACGGCATTAGTACTATAGCTAAATAACTTGTCATTAGGACGACGTAATAGGGATCTGGTGTTAGTGAAGCAAAATATAATCACATTTTCACAATCTTTCATTCCTTACGTTCACTGTTAAGCCATAATTTCCACCGGTTGTAACAAATAACATTTTTTACTTATATACAATAATTTTTTGATGCTATGCACAACAATAATGTTCGACCAACCAGTAATTTAATCACAATGCAGGATAAAATTTTTTTGTTTCATATCCCCTTGTTATGTTGTGATCTGCATTGTACAAAAGTATAATGATGTACATTAATGGACTGAATTTATTAAAAGTGATGGAGCTCACCTTATTTATCATAAACTAAAAACTAACTTACATCTAACAATAAAACTTAATAAACCTTAACCTAATTTTCCCCGACAGTCTGTTGTCATCGATGCGGGAAGGGTGGTGTGGTACAAACACTGCGTTTGTCAGGTGCTGTAACGAGTCAAAAAACTTGATGTGTCTTCGGTGGATGAACTCAGCTACCGATAGAGCAACAGATTATTTTTTTTTTTTCATATCCCCTTGTTACAAAATTAATATATGTTACAAAACATAGATTCTACAAACGAATCTATTTACGATTGCTTCATTATATTTTCTGCAGCTTGGATTCATTTTATACAAATTGTGTTTTCTACTAATAGTGATCTGGATCGTACAAAATTATGGTGATGTACAGTATCCATTAATGGACCGAATTTATTAAAAGTGACAAGGCTCACCTTATTTATTATAGACTTAGAACTAACTTAAATCTAACAATGTATTTGTTCGGTCATTAACCCCGATATTTGTATATTTAAACACATTTGGACTTCCCGAGAGTGTACTAAGAGAGCATAACCACCAGTCCCGCATGCCAGGCGGCTGCACTACCTATTACATAGTGTTTTATAGAATATGAGGTATGGTCGGAGGATGTAGGTAAAAACCATGTAAGCCACTTGGCTTAGATACGTTAGTACAGTCTACCAGTTCGAGATAAAAGTTAATTTTTACAAGCAAGAGCTCTTAATAAAGTTTAGGTATTATCAGTTATGTATTTTTGTTGTTTTATTTAAAGGCAATCAACCTTTTCTAATCATAGATGAACTGTAATAATACTTTATAAAATTTTTTATCTTCTATAGAGATAGCTCACAGTAACCATGGATAAGGCACGAGAACAGTCTGTACGTCGATTTATGACTTAACAGGGTAAGATGGGACACAATTATCCATACAGGGACGCAGGTACTGTACAAAATGTATTTCATTCACTGCCGTTACACCTTTTTCAGCCTAAACGAAAATACTAAAGGTTATATTATAGGGCGAACAAATGTGACAATATGTAAACTTATTGTTTACTAAACTGTTTATGTTCAGGAGTGATCAACAATCCACACAGTTCAAAAAGCCTTTTAAATTCCAACATAGATCATTCTCGATCCGTATAATCAAATCAGAGAGTTTCGGTAAATACTAGCCAAATTTCTCATGCCTAACCTAAGGCTGTATTTTGTGTAGGGAAGATTAATAATAAGTTATTATCAACAAAGAAAAAGAGCCGGAAATCGAACCGGGGCTGGTTGTTTGGTGTCTTGCGGAAATTCCACTCGATCCCTCAAAAACCGCATACCCCTTATTTCAACAATATTCGTATTTATTACCTTCTTAATTTCACACATTTTCACATAGACCCTTCAGGGTTAGATAATGATGACTGAGTCGAAGTCTTGGAGTCCTGTTATACTGTCAGTAAAATACCCATAAATTTCACAAGATATGAATCATTATTTATCTCAATAGAGTTCCTTTATATTTGTCATGCACCATCCATCGCGTATATATGCATTTGATAATAGTTGGTTGTCTGCAACGTTCGGAGATAAAACAATCTTGTCCTCATCTTCATAAAAAGAGACAGAATAGAAGATAAAAAAAAAAGGGGTACGTAGGCAGGATAAAAAGTGTCGAAGGACAAAGGATGGCATAGGGGGGATGGGGGGGATGATGGTGCACCCAATCCCATCTTGCAGTGGCAATCTCTAAAATGCATCTTTTTCCAGAGAGGCCCCTTCAAAGCAGTTTTCCAGCCGCTGGAGCCATTCTTATCGATTACAGTAATAGTCAAATGGAACTCATTTTGTCTTCCTTGCAACAAGGAGAATAAGAAGAAGAAAAAAAAAAGTCTCGTTCATAACAGAAACACGAGTTTCATTTCTTTTTCAATCAGTTCTTATTAGATTGCTCGTTGGTGAGGTAGTCAAAGTTACTAGCTTTTACAGAGTCTCTTTATGGTAATCATCTGGATAATTCCCTACAATCTTAGCAATCGATAAGCCCACATTGGGATTCGAACCAAATTTTCTTCAGTAGAGTTTAAGCTAATATAAATATACTCATCTCTATCGTTACTAGTAAACCAGGCCTAAACATTCAACACTACCGCGGCGCAAAGATCAACCATCCCCGCAATACACGAATCCAACGCATTCAAATAGTGAAGCAGATATATGAAATGAATACTTAACCTGCAGATATTTATATAAATTTAGAGGAAATGAAGGGAAGGTCATAAGTATGATGGTTATTTTATTAACGAAGCAACAAACCTACGACTTCCGGCCATTTTTGTATTTACATAAACCTTTGCTCTCTGCCACCAGTTTTGTCCACTAGTTTCTTTTAATTCAATTCCTCTCCCTGTGTCTGAGACAGTACGGTATTTAGGCTTCCATCTCGACTGACATGGAACCCACACACGAGGCTAAAAGGACAAGAACTAAACAGACGCTTTGAACAACTGTACAGACTACTTCATTGGACATCCCATCTCTCAATAGAAAACAAATTACTAATTTACAAAGTTATACTTAAGCCAATCTGGGCATACGGAATAGAGCTATGGGGGACAGCAAAAAAGTCGAACATCAAGCGCATCCAATCCTTTCAATCAAAAGCCATGAGAACAATAGTAAATGTCCCTTATTACGACAGGAACAAAACCCTTCATAACGATCTTAATATATCTTACATTCTTCCAAATTCATGAAATTCCATAATAGCCTATCCAACCACCCTAATGCCCAAACACAGTCATTGCACTGCACCACTTATCCCTATAATGCTCCTCAGAGACTAAAACGGCAGTGGCCTCGTGACCTGCTATGAATGTGTAACAGTGGAGTCGTGGCAATGGCCAGCTTCTCTTATCATGCCCTGAGCGTCTGTGGCTCTCGTGCTCTTCGTCAGCCTCCACTGGCTAGTATCCTGTGACGCGGCTGATGGAGGAGCGTGGGGGACTTTCACATGCGAGCAGGTGACAACCATGTGGACCTGGGAGGTCACTGGGGTGTTTGTTAATACTGTATGAATGAGCGACTGAATGATAAATTGTAAATATATAGATAAAAACATTTATCACAATTACTTATTTCCCAATGAGGCAGATCGTAATTTTATCATTGTAAAGTTGTTGACATAAACCTTTAAACATTATAACAGGACTCCAAGACTTCGACTCAGTCATCATTATCTAACCCTGAAGGGTCTATGTGAAAATGTGTGAAATTAAGAAGGTAATAAATATGAATATTGTTGAAATAAAGGGTATGCGGTTTTTGAGGGATCGAGTGGAATTTCTGCAAGACACTAAACAACTTATCTTCGATTTACGGCTCTTTTTCTTTGTTGATAATAACTTATTATTAATCTTCCCTACAAAAAATACAGCCTTAGGTTAGGCATGAGAAATTTGGCTAGTATTTACCAAAACTCTCTGATTCGATTATACGAATCGAGAATGATTTATGATGGAATTTAAAAGGCTTTTTGAACTGTGTGGATTGTTGATCACTCCTGAACATCAACAGTTCCAAATATTCATGGAATGTAGCCGGTTATATGCGGCAGTAACGGGTCCGTTCCAGTCGCAATAACAGTTACTACCTCTCCCTCTCACTCTTTTTCGCTTTCTATCTGCTGCTATTTTGATATATCGGAACAAGTTTGCCTTACGAGGGGACGGGCCGGGAATTAATTGGGCAAAACTGCTTTTGTAGGTCGACACTGTGCAGTTTATTTGTTTTTGCAAGCGGGCCACAGAGAACAGATGAGGGAACAAACAAAACCCCTCGGAAAATATGGGCGACTTTCTCTTCTTGCCTACTACACGCCTTCGTCCAACTTTCCAGTTCTGGGCTCAGGAGGCCACAATCTCACTAATGGCCTCTAGGTCCTCTCTCGTGTCCACTCCTCAACTCCTTCGGACATTAGTCGAAGCACGGACAGATAAGACGCCTAAGAGCGATTCTTGGCGAGAAAACAAAAGTTTTGCCCCACGAGCTTTGAGAGAAACGTCAAAGTTTCGTAACTTCATTTCATTCAAAATGTATTCAGAGAACGACAAGTTTGTATGACTGTGATATATGCCTAGTAAACTTGTTCATACATTTACGTCTACCTGCGCGATGAGGCATTTGTCAAGACTCCTAGTTGACCTAGTTGCATTACAGATGTAAGAACGTGTAGTTGATAAGATGTATGATGTCCAATGCCAAGGCACCAGGCAATTTTCATTTAGTGCTCTTTTAATTTCCAATAATAGTCGCCTTTACCCTCTTATAATGATTAAAGAAAAACCTCACACAATTAAGAGATTATATTATGTAACTATGGAAATCCTTCTTGATCTATACTTCTAACAAATAACAGCAACGAGTTGACAAATAAAGTTAATCAACATAAATTTTAAATGACTTTTGGAAATTAGGGTCCACTAAAGCCACTAGATATGTCATATATAATACAAGAATTTTATTACGATAACCTATATAACATACCAGAAAATTATTTTATTACTTAAAAAAAAAAAAAAAATATCCTTATAATATATAAATCTGTTGGATATTAATTATTATTTTATGTATTATTACTGAATTTATATTGCGCTCATTATTATTATTTACTATTTGTGTTAATTGTTTGGTGACTTTGAAGTTTATCGTTTCTTGGCAACACTGTCAAATTGCCGCCATATGTTTTTTCGGGACTGTGTAACCTTCCAGATTGTATTTGTTTAATTTCTCAATACAGTTATTTGTTTAAATTTGGCCTTTTTAGTTTTGTTTAATAACCCGATTGTCAACAAAATCCTTATTTTCCCCTTATTATGTACGTTTCACTTCCACAGCTTATTTTTACGCATAATAAATAAATAATAAGTTAATAAAGGCCGTCTACTTATAAGCCACGAGATAAAGCATTTTTGGGCAGGTTCAGTTCACGCTAAGAAAAGCTAAAGTTTACAATGTCGTTTAAAAAAGATTCTTTGCAGCTAACCGTATTTATATATTCATTTTGAAGGAACTCTTTGCGGCAAAAACCCAACAAGAAAACTGGAAATACATAGTAAATAATAGTAGCTTTAATAAGAACGGTATAAGATACGAATTTGGTACTACGATTAAGAACGTTTGATTATTCAAAGCGGTTCAACGTATCAAATGTTAATCAATCACAGTTGAGAGTGACTGCTATACAAAATAGTTGAGACCATCTACTGTCATAATTTATATACGAAAAGATCAATATCCAGTAAGCTTCGAAATGAAAATATGAAACATTAGAAACCACCTATCTCCACCAAGATCCATCAATCAAGATAATAATATTTTAAATGGTTATTTTAACCATCGTTCCTTCAAATCATATTCGTGAATCGTGAACATATCCCATGAATATTTTATTAAATTACCACTTTGAAAAAAAAAAAATGATATCCAACTTAAAATATTACTAAAGACACCGTCCGTAAAAGAAGTTTAAAGAATAAGAAAAATGAAAAAAAAACAAAAATTCATTTCGCTACGCAGCCCCTTGGAAGAAAAAAAAAGTAATAGATTGAAGAAAAGCTTCAAATAAAAATATCGGTTTTCTGACGGGTTTAATTTAAAATTGAAGAAAGGGAAGAACCATTCATTCTGATATCGAGAAAATAAGGTTCGCGGTATTAATTTTTATTTAAGAGTTCACAAGCGCCTCGACATTTCCAGTAAATTGGATTCCAAGAAACAAAATCGCTACAATTCGCGGCCGGTCCGATCGGTTTGTTTGTATAATCAAAAAGAGTGTTTAGTTGACTCTTTTGAGATTACTAACGCCGTAGTTTAACAACCTTTATTGAAATGAAATTACAATTTGCGTTATTTGGCGATAATTAGTTGTGATCAATGAACGCATTCATAGAGTATTCACAAACAGCAAAGATACCTCCAAAATCCGCATAGTCGTCACCTCCGTCGCAAGCGAAGTAGAGTCTCTGGAAGTCCGAGAGAGAAGAGCGAGAGCCACATACGCTCATTAATGAAATGCACAAGTGAATAGCCAACTCGTGACTGAAAACTAAATAAATGCATGTTTGCATCACATGTGCGTGGGCCATAACATGGGGTTATAGTTCAAACAAAAGTGTTCATAAGTACTATTCTGCCTATGTTATATATATTCTACAGAAGAAATAATACCGGTCATTTTAATAATTACATCAGGGATGTGTTAAAAGAAATTAAAATTCACTGTATACAATAAAACATTTGTCGAAGCCTATAATATATATTATTATTATATAATTAATAGCCATATAAAAATATACTGGCAGGATTGGGTAAGTAAGCTTCCCTGCCTCGAGTGACAATCTTCACAACACCCGTTGGGCACCGAGTGGCCTATAACTTACGAAGGAGCTATTTAACCAAGATGAAGGCTTGGTATAGAAACAAATATTTTAATAAATAAATTTAAAATTGAAGATTTTACTGGAGTATATGTATTTTGTTAAGTAGTATGCCTACGGTGGCCATAGGGTGGTTCACTGTGGGTGACATACATTGTTGTATAAATTATATAATATTGTTGTAATACGTATGCAATTTAGCGAAACTCCATAATAAAGTTTTACATTCTAAATATTTTTTTTTTTTAACTTTGTTACTTAGAGACAATTTAATATTTTGTTTATGTTTGAATACGTGAATACAGAAAACATGTGCATCATAAATTTGGAATCGCCAATGACCACATACCTGATGGTAAATAATATTACTTTTCAAAGGTCCAAAAAATAAATATATATAACAAAAAAACAAAAGAAATGATTATATTTGTATCAAGTAATTGTTAATAACTTGAAAATATGAGGTCCTCTGGATGTGACCAAAATCACTAGGCACGCCACTGATTATGGTGCGAGCGGGATAAATAATTATCTCTTATGACTAATCATAATTATAAATATAGTCATCTCAAAATAATATTTTATCATTTACTGTCTACATACTTTTGGTAACCCATATATGTATATATATATATAATATAGGCACAAATCGTTTAACAGAATTATTTTCACTTAAATTGACATTAGACTAATTTATGGGCAGAAGAATAGAAACTGACTAGATCGTTCTTATGAGGAAGAAGTATGGAGGATTCATCAAACAAATACTGTGCATTGTAGATCATCCGGTGAGTCAAGGTAGTTCTTTCCAACGGTCGGCCATATACATACATACATTTGAGAAGGGAGAGAGAGAGAGAGAGGCCCATAATTCAGACAAAGTGTCAGCTCGGCCGGGACACAGAGATACAGAGATTTCCTGGGCAGGACTCACCCCCCCCCCCCCCCAGCTCCCTATATCCCGTGGAAAATATCATCTCCCGTGGGAGAGAGAGAGAGCTCAGGACATAAATAATGATAGGACAGCCGCTTTAGGTGACACTCGGGCGATAAGACGAGCCAGCTTATCCTCGGATCCGCATTTCAACATCCGGCCACCCCCCCCCCACACACATTCAATAAAGCCACTGCGGTCACAGATACATCTTCTGGTTCTCAAACATTTCATCTCCTTCTCCCCATCACTACAGAATCAAATGGACATTTAGCTTCATTTCTGCATAAAATTAAGACTTCGCTGAAATGATTTACCATTTAAATTAGTAAAATGTAATCGAAACTTTGAAAAGGTTCGCTTCCATGTCCACAAAGAATTTTTACTCAGCACGAATGAGAAATTTTAAAATCCCAATTTGTTGTAAGGCAGAACTATCTTTACTTCTTATTAATGCTATTCAGTACCTGCGATGAATAATAATTGTTGAATAATTAAAAACCTCTTCATCATGTCAAAATACATATATATGTAACTGTAAAATATGTAAAAAATGCAGTCTGTTTATATTTAACTATACACTTGGCTGTGTTGTTTGTGCATAAAAGTGACCTAGCATGAATTAACAAACAAATGCATCAAACTCTCCGTAAAGTGCTATCTGCTGTTCTTTATCAAAATTAATTTGGAATTGACAATGCCACCACAAGTAGATACTGATTTTGTCATCAAATATATTATAACGTTCCTCATACTCATCGGAAATTGTTTAAAATTTTTTTTTTTTTTTTATTAATTTAGAGTGAACCCAGTCAAATGTTGGTCAAGTCTGTATCCTACCCTAAAATGACAAATGTCAACCCCCAAAACCAACACATTGTTTGGTCAACTTTAGATTCAACGCATTATTGGTTTAAATCGCCTAAAAAATTAGAAAAACAATGATCGCAACATATTTTAAAGTTTGACTAAAAGCCCAATAATCCTAACTGTTTAAAATATATAAGTATACATTTCTTCATAATGGGATTGGAACTGAGACAATTTGTATTCCTTAAGCTGTTCTATTTGTATGACAATTTTATCGAACTGATTCTAGACATTTGGCTATTGTCAAAACACTTAGAAAATCTAGGTGTAATCTTCTTAATCTTAAACCAGAGCCAGCAATCAACCATAATGCATAAGATGTATGCCTGTCAAGCAGTTAGTTTGGCCAAGATTACATGGGGTCCTGAGATTTATCAAAACACCTTCTAACTGGTCCATGGTATTTGGCAGACCTAGTAGAGTAATAATATAGCCAAAAAAAGCTTTTTCCCTTAGCTCTCAAATTTTTAAGATTATGGATAAGAGAAAAAAAAGGAATTTATTTGGGGTGAGCGGATCCTTGTACTAGGAGTACCTGCTTGAAGGTGGTGTGAGGGAATTAAGGAGTGTGGGTAGCCTCGGTAGAGGTGGAGAGTTTTTTGTTTTTATATAAAAAGAGGATTTTTTTTCCTTTCTTTCATAGCCCCTTTAAGTTTACAGATAATTATATATAATTATAGATCCTCAGGTAAATCTCAAGAAAAAGAGTATATTTTTTTTTTTTTTTTTTTTTCTTAGCTCTCAAACTTATAAAAATAGGATGTGGGAAAAATAAAGGAAAAAGAGTATATGAATGTTTCCCAATTCTATTTGAAATAAAGCGACTAAAAACTCTGGGAAGATACAATTTCACATTGTATTATTAAAGCTTATAGCGATTAGGCTTAGAGCTCGTAAAGATTCGTACTAATTGATTTATATCATTATGTATAATTCTAAAAGATACATAAATGCTAAATAAAATAAAACTAAATAAAGTTAATCAAAATTAAAAAAAAAAAAATTTTAAATGACTTTTCGAAATTACAGTCCACTAAAGCCACTAGATATGTCATATATAATACAAGAGTTTTATTACGATAACCTATATAACATACCAGAAAATTATTTTATTGCTTAAAAAAATAAATAAAAATATCCTTATATTATATAAATCCTTATTTTCCCCTTATTATCTACGTTTCACTTCCACAGCTTATTTTTACGCGTAATAAATAAATAATAAGTTAATAAAAGCCGTCTACTTATAAGCCACGAGATAAAGCATTTTTGGGCAGGTTCAGTTCACGTTAAGGAAATCTAAAGTTTACAATGTCGTTTATAAACGATTCTTTGCAGCTAACCGTATTTATATATTCATTTTGAAGGAACTCTTTGTGGCAAAAGCCAAACAAGAAAACTGGAAATACAAAGTAAATAATTTTAGCTTTAAAAATAACGGTGTAAGATTTTTTTTGGCGAATTTGGCTCTACGATCAATAACGTTTGATTATTCAAAGCGGTTCAACGTATCAAATGTTAATCTATCACAGTTGGGAGTGACTGCTATACAAAATAGTTGAGACCATCTACTCTCATAATTTATCTACGAAAACATCAATCAAGTGTTTAGTTACTTGCCCCATAAGCAGGCCATCGGCTCGGTGGACCTTGGTCCAAAGCATATGGTCCACTACTAATGGAGACTATTTGTATTCCGCCATGGCTCGGACAAACAGAGAGAGAGAGAGCATCCTTTATTTTAATAAGCCCACCCCCTTACCAGATAGGCTGTGCTGTTTTTGCCGCTTCAGCCACCGCTATTATATCCCACCTCTCTTCTCAATGGCCGAGGTAAAATTGCACATTCTCTCCTACCCCCCCCCCTATCGCCCCCCACAATCTCTGCCTGGGGAATTTTCGTCACGTCTCTCCGTCGGATCCGAGGACATTAGAACAAATCTACAGAGTGGAATCCTTTTACACACATTATATACATACCGTTCTGAATATCTCCCGCATATATTATTTTTATAATTATGCAGAAATAGCTTTTACATTCCTTAGTTTAAATGGACTGTGCCTTTTTCTTTGTAAGCAAGTCGTTACACTTTGTTTATAAAATGTACACCTCTGATATATTGTAACATTCATGATATTTGAGAATAAAGATCATGACCCTCACATATGGTAAGGGTCATTTTCCCTAATACTCCTAGGAGTGGGGATGAGCTGAAAAGCAGTCTTTGCCTAGCCGTCGAGAAGAACGCAGTGGCAAGCTCCCGAATTGGCGGTTACCATACTATTGAAGAACCAATAGTAGGTAGTAACGTTGGTTGGATCACAGGAAGAATGAGAAGAAAAGCAGTTGAACGTTATTGAATACCATGGTGTGTTGAGACAGATGGGCGGATAAGTTGTAGGTTGGTGTTATGAATATTGTTTATTATTATGGATCCATTCAAAAAGTAATTGAGCTCAAATTCATCTTTTGTAATTAGTAGTAGCTATCATAATTTAAAAGAACTTGAATATTTTTTTTATACATTTTGTCAATACTCTATTGTTATTATAATTATTTGTCATAACCATTTTATTTGAATATATTTCACAATTTCTAGTTTCTCAATTTATTAATAACCACAACATTAGCCTTGAGATCGGGCGATTCAATCGGGATAAATTCCTATGTCAAAGACATAAAACAATTTGAATTAAAAGATCTCCTGACGGACCTGCCAAGTCAGTTAAGTTAAATTGATCAAGTAAAGGAAAAAGAGAGATGGTAAAAAATGAGGTAGGTTACAATATATACAATCTTTAAATGTTTTACTTTCTCCTTAAGTTTACATTAACAAACACTGTAATTGATATAAAAATTTTATTCTGTTGTTTTTATCGAACACAGATCGAAACAGAGAAATACTTTATTTACACGGAATAATGAGAGTTGCTCTGTAACTAACGCAGAAAGCACATTAACCAAATTTTAATATTATAAAATTAAAATTATGGATTTTTTTTTTGAGAGACTGAGTGTTGTAATCAATTACGAGTGGTTTTAAAGACGTTTTATTTAAATAATTAATCTCCACAATCATTCACTTTTTCTTCCTCGCTCTATAGATTATAATCGTTGATAGCAACAATTTACCCGGACTTTTCATTTCATCAATTATTCATAAGGTGTATGGTTCCGTAATGACGATTTCGTACATTCTATTCAGACACCGTCACACTGAAGCTTTCAAAGTTTTCATGCTTAACTCATGATAGATGAAAATGAACCTACCCACCATAAAAACTTTCATCCTGCTGCTATATAAACCATTACTCGGCAATTTTTAATTACTCCTATAACCATATCCTATATAAAATATGGATATAATTAGGTAATAAAAACCAATAACGGGCAGTTAAGAGCAGAGGAGTGAGAGAACAAGGAAGGGGGACGGTGGGGGGACTACAGACAGGTTAGAGGTAAGTAAATGGACCATTATCCCAAGTGGGGATTCGGGAGTTAAGTGGCCCCGCTAACTGATCCCCAGTTAATGTTCTACTTTATGACAGTGCCAACGGGCTTGTTAGGGCCCTCGTACACTCTCAGGACTTACTGAGGAGCTTCAAGGCTGTAATATGTAGTCTGGAGTACAAATCTGCATATCTCTTGTTTATAGGCTCATGGCCGGAGGCACAGAGTAAGTATGTATAAACTCGTTCATGGGAGGAGGGGCACCAATGCGAGAACAGAGCCCTGGAGACACCACAGCCCCACGTCCGAGCCGGCCGTTATAGAGAGTGTTTTATAGGGCACGAGCTATGATCGGAGGATGAAAACTTGATTACAATTCATCACGGTGACATTTTCGTGATGATAAAATACTGTAAATAAAAAATAAAGGTATGGGGTGTTCAATTTCTACTTGTACCTAATTTATCAGATATAATAATTACATGGGAGTTGGCTAATTACAAGTCACCACCCTTTTGAAACTGCCAAGCACTGGGGAGTCAATGAGTCGGGGGGAGGGGTCGATTTGCAAAATAAGGGCTCGACTAATTTTTGGGGACGACTTGTAAGTTTCAGTATTTCGTCAAACTGCCAGATGAGGTATTTTTGGATAAAACGCGCAATAGAAACAGAAAACATTATCGACAAAATCACATCTTCCTTGTCACATGAGATATATCAAAACTAGGAAATGAATAATAGGAAAATAATCAGATAATGAAACAAATGCAAGGTTTTTTAGTAACACAAATTGACGTTCTGGACCAACAACACACCACTAGTTAAAACTTTGTAAGGAACAAAACCTTACTTTATACCAATTGCAATAACCCTCACAGCTTATAACACATATATTTGAAGCAAAGATAATTTAACTCAAGCGCCACACAGACCCTATAATCTCTTTCAAGATTTAAGTGGCAAAGGGGGGGGGGATATCGGCCAAAACGTTGAAGTACGTTATGACCAGAATAAACCAAAACATTCCACCTATGTAGAACTGTGCATTGGGATCTGAGACCCAAAGCCAGAACCGCCCTAAACCGAGAGACAGCACTAATGCAGCGAGGTTTTTCATTAAAGGAGGGTGGAGAGGAAGAAGAGCTTAACGCTGATTGGAGGAGCCTTAGAAGACGAATGCTCGTTCCTGATTGCCCGGCCATTGTGTCCCGCCGACACATTGATTCCCGCCGATAATCCCTCAGGCCAGATTAACCGCGTGCGGGCCGGCCACCACCTACCCATGTACAATCCTAGCCCCCTCGCCCCCCCGGGACAACATTTCGGGAGTCCCCCCTTCTATCTAGCTTTAATTCAATTTATATTTCCCTATCGCGTTTTCGTTCTTTGTTTAGTTGTTAATTGTAAAGTGTAGAAAAAATGTATCCTACGTTTTCTGCCCCTTAAAGCGTAATTTTAAAGAGACTATGGACACCCTAAGGTGTATATATCCCATCTTACCCGGAACCCTGGAAGTAGCTTGCGATGACTGACCACATTTACAGTTCTTAATTATAGTTTACTATTAACTATTACAGCCATTTTTCTAGATATATCTGCTGTGAAGGATACGGTCAGAAAATTAACTGTTATTAATAATTATTAGCTATAAAAAAAGATCCTACTGGTGTTAATTTTCATAATATTGACAATCATAAAAGGGGATAATACAAATAGTCTCCCTTTTTTAACTAATATTTATCAAATCAATTTACATAAGTATTGTATAAGTTAGTACAATGGGATCAGTTTGTTCAATTGAATATTAAATGATTGGAGCTTTAAACTAAAGCAGCGCGTTAATTAATAAAATGAACCCAAGTTTTGAGCACAGTATTACTCCATTAAGTACTTCAACTGACGGCAGAAGCTGAAATTAGTATCGGGGGAAAAATTGGCCTTTTTTTTTGTTTTTATTTAACTTCCGAAAGAATTGTGTAATGAAATATAATTAATAAACTTCTCAACGGTGAGTAATAATCAGACAACTCAGAAGCGAATGGGATAAGGAACAGTTTTTGACCGGGGAAAGTTTCCCTGTCGAAGAACGAGAGAGTGAAAGAGAGAGGTGAAGAATGAAAAAAACAAATATACGAAACAACACTAAAAAGCTCAGGGTTCCCAGCTTACAAGTGCTTAACAAGTAGGTACTTAGGAGCTGGCATAAACAGAAAATTGCCATTATATGAAGCCATGGGTAAGAACTTTCATTTAATTAAAAAAGTATCATCCTCCTTTATTAAACATGCACTTTATTTTCTACTGCCACCCCCGCCCTTCAACCCCCCCCCCTCTCTCCCTCATTCGTACTCTTTATTAAACATCTAGATGGTTTGTTCTTCTTTGGAGCTATTTGACAAGAGCTTTTAAAATTTATCATTTCTTAATTGAGTACATGAGGCGCCCCTGAAATTTGTTTGGAAGGTCTTAAGGAAAATGATTTTCATCACGAAGCACAATGATTGTTTGTTGTTGTTGTTTATAGTCGAACAAAAGAGTGGTCTTGAGCACCTTGTAGTCTAGTAAAGACTTCCCGGGGTTAAGTAAACACATAAGCCGGCCGAAATCCCGGTGGCACACCAGACCCACATGACAGTTAGAGAATTCATATTCTTGGGACACGGAGGCTGGGCGGAAAATGCGATATAAATACACCAGTACATAGCATAATTTTGTGTTGAAAGCATATATTCGAGCAGTATCATTTTTTCTGTAAAAAAAATCAACATTTAAAAGCACCTGGAAATAAACGTGTGACGCATCAAGAAAAAAGTCAATACATAATAAGAAACAAAATCGTTTTGACCTTAAGTCAAAAGAAACCCAATATTTGAGTCGAGTCTCTCATTCAAGCCCGATATTTGGGCAACATTTATGAATTATTCATTGTGAAGAAATGAAGTCAAATAACACTTTATTATCTGACATTGCCTCGTAAAAATAACAGGAACGAACAGAATAGGAATGTCTACCTGACACGAAAAAGAAAAAAAAAAATGCTTACACATATTTGATAAGCCTCTACATGATAAAGGTGTCATGTACATATGAGATGACTACAAAGAACCAACAGAAATAGATTGTGACAGAAAACATAATCGAGCAGGGAAGGAAAAACAAATAAAGGACACATGGGAATAATTTATTACCGATGGCGCTGGAGTTCCAAAGGTTTGTGACACGGATAAAAAAATAACAGTCCAAGGAAGGACATTTGCGAGAATGGAAATCCTATGAATGTGCTATTTCAAGTAATGAAGAACTAATTACAAAATCAGTATAATAATATTATAGTAACAGTACATAAAAAAACAAGTACAGTAGAATCCCCATAATTCGTATTGTCAAGGGACTGACAGTTTGGTACGAATTATCGGGAGTACAAAATTAAAAAATGTATGCATTAAAAAGTATGTACAATGTAGTAAGGATAAAAACTATGCAATAAACAATGCTTAATACTAAACTAAGAAATAATCAATACACGCAATAAAAATATGTACATACTTATGTTCTAGATTAAATAAAAACCAATCGTTTGTATGGAAAAAATGCTTGTTGTCTGGGAAGTGATTTTGTCCTTGTTCTTCAGCATTGATGTGATCGTGGAACGAGGGACGTTAAAACGCTAGGATACGTCAATTTGCTTAAAGCCACTGGCTGCGGCGTTTATGATTTGTTGTTTCTCTTTAATAGAGAGGCTAACTTTTTTCGGAGGCATAGTTACGTGTCACAACGATAACGAAAACGAGACTGAACTGTAGAAACGAAAGAAAAGCTTAGTACTATTTCTATAACTTTCCCTCTCTCCTCTCCTTATTTCCTTTCAGTAAAAATAGTACGAATTACATACGGGATTTCATAGAAAACATTTATCTCGTACTCATTCTGCTCTCTGGTCTCTCACTGTCCTCTTTCCCTTTCTTGAAACAGTACGAATTAACGAGGTTTTTAAGCTGGAAATACGTATTATAAGACGTTTTAAGTGACCTCGAGCATAAAAATAATACGAATTACCGAGGGGACTGAAATGTATTGCTTTTTATACCACTTACCGGTATTTTCTCTGAGGACCGGCAAATTTGTACGAATTAGCCGGAAATACGAATAATCAGGATCCCACTGTATAAATAAAGCTTAACGTGGCAAGCGTAGAGCGAAGGAATGTTTGAAGAAGCGAATAGCATTAATGCCAACCTCGACTAGGGCGCTCTAAGCTGCGCAAAGGCTAATGAGACTCAAAAGGGAATGAGAAAGCGGAAATAGAAGACAAAAAACAACTTTTGGGTGCATACTGCGCCAGCCACAGTACATTATTAGGCAGTGTTCCAGTGTGCCAGCGCTCCAGTGTTCCAGCCACCGACAAACGCAGAGCCGAGGGTGGCCCAAGTCAAAGGATATTGCGGTTCAACCCCCGGCACAATGCCCTTACCACAAACGGATTTGCTCTTTCCTTCTTTTTTCTCTTTTTTTTTTTTTCTTTTTGACTACCTTACATAATCTATGGCCACTTTCAGGTATAAAAGGGCAGGTAACTATCGTCTGCTTACAAATGTAATTCTCTTTTATCTATTGTATGAGAAATGTCACAAAGGGTAGGCTGCCTGTATAATAAGCTCTAATACGCAAGCCCGTCCTACACGAACCGCTAAAAAATAAGAGGGCGTACCATATTCCCTGTCAGCGAATAACCAACGAGATAAGTTCAATTATAGTTAATTTCTCATAACAACTGTCCAGAACTGTTACCAATGTTCTTTTTCATACCATATTTACAAATTACAAAATCCACATCGTTCACACGCGAGAGCCACAAGCGCTCAGGACATTGCCAGGACTCCAACTGTCACGTATTTATAGCAGGTCACGAGGCCACTGCCGTTTTAGTCTTCGAGGAGGATTATAAGGATGAGTGGTGCAGTGCAATGACTGCACTAGGGGATTAGGGTGGTTGGATAGGTTACTATGGAATTTCATGAACTTGGAAGGGATGAGTTCAAGAATGTAACGTATATTAAGATCGCTATGAAGGGTTTTATTGCTGATGTAATAAGGGACATTTACTATTTCTCTCAGGACTTTTGATTGCAAGGATTGGATACGCTTGATGTTCGACTTCTTTGCAGTCTCCCATAGCTTTATTCCGTCTAAGCTATTATGTCTAAATTGGCTTAAGTATAACTTTGTAGATTAGTAATTTATTTTCTATTGAGCGATGGGATGTCCGAAGTAGTCTGTACAGTTGTCCAAAGCGTCTGTTTTGTTCTTGTCTTTTTAGCCTCGTGTGTGGGGTGAAATAAATTACAGCAACATAAGAGAAGAGATAATATATTACGAATATATGTTTTTCTAATAGCATTTCGTATTTTAATTTTTTTTAAATAATTATCCCTCAGTCAAAATATATGTGTACTAAAATGAAGGCTTTATTTCATATAATCAATAATAATATGCTAGTTTATTTTAGGCCAGATGGAGTGGATATTAGTACAATATTATTTATAATATATATCAATAAACAAAAAAGTAAATTAACTATTCCAGCTTTCCATGTACGTATCCACCTTAATCCTTACTTTCTCAAAAAAGTAGAAATTAAATAAACAGAGTAGTCCAGCCAGAATATTCAATGTGCCTATAACATTATTTCGAAAATACAATTAATGTGAAATTTGTGTAGTTTGGCGCTTACGGGGAAAATAAGCAGCTACGATTCCGGGCGTACACTGGGTCTACCCCCCAATATACAAACAACAACTAGAACAATATACAAAAAAAAAACAGTACCGTGAATATCACACAATGAAAAGAATTTATCCAACTTGAATGTAATTCTGTCGGAATTTCAAATTTCATTTAAAAGTTATGAACAAATAATATGACCAAAGTGGCAAATTTCTCTCGTTTTAACCAGACTTTCATGTATGTACTGCCATATTTTTTTTTCTGGTGTTTATTCAATTTTAATGCGATACTGTAATACCAAATTTTAATTGCATTTTAAAATTATAAACTAAAAAAATAAATAAATCACTAAATGCCATATTTTTATAATAGGCGACTAAATCTCATATCAAAATACATGTTTTTTATATATAGTTTCAGGACTAATCCCATTTTAATAACACATTGGCGTTGCTTTCTCTTGCATAGACTCGTTAAAAATGTACGACAGTAGCAAGAATGTATATAATTGTTACATTTCAATGAATCGTTGAAATGTCCCTTGACAGTCGACGTCAATATCGTTATCAAGCCATTAAACTGAACCGAAGAAATTAATTAATATAGCTCATATCCTATCGAAATATGCTTTTAATGCGGTGCGAATCCACAACACAAAACGAACCGGATATTGAATTAATTAATTAATTCTGGCTAAACTGTTAATTGATTAAATTAGTTTTTATAATTCCAGGGGGGAATATAGGATAGGGGAGGTGGTGGTGTGGGGGGGGGACTAAAATGTTCCCCCTTAATTTGATAATAACTCGACGTTAATGTAGGGAGGGAGATTAAAATATAAACGGCTATGTGTTGTCATTATTTATTTCAAGAGATTTTTTTTTCGTTTTAATTTTTTTTTCGCTACTAAACTGCGGAAGGGAAGAGATAAAACGAATTTTAACGAGGGGCCCTGTGTCGGAGCGAGGGGGGGCTCAGCATTCGGAAAAAGCGGGAAATGATTGAAAATAAATTAGTGAGCAGTGTTCACAAGTTAATGAGAAACGAAGAGATACTGAAAAAAAACATTCAAGATATAATATCGATCCGGGGAAATTTATCACTTGGTTTCTAGATTATTCACTTCGCGAAATCACATCATTTGGATCTGGATTAGTTACAATGTGGCCAATTCAATAATATACAAAGTATTAATGAAAAAGTTTAATATAGGTTTTTTTTTTGATGATATAATAAAGTATGTACCGAACATTTATTCATGATTAAAAACCAAAAAAGCCTGGCAAGTGACACGAACCCGGTGGTTAATTAAGAACTTCCCAAGACGAATTCTCTTTTTTTTTGTCAAATTCCCGCTAAGAATGTACCCACCAGAGGCAGGGAAGCTCAGTTGGTAGAAGGTTTAAAACCCAGAGGGGTAAAACCCAGGACTTGGCAATCTTCGGTCGGGTGCTTCATCCACAGAGCTATCTTTGCACAAACACCTTCAAATAATAATTAATGATTAAGAGAGGACTAATCCGATAGTAAAGCTAACCAATAACTACAGCCTAGGACAGGGACTGCGTTGTTAATAAACTGATCCTGGGGTTCACAGTAAATTCTTTTCAAGTTGTCACCAAACAACAGGGTTTTGGTAATCTACATCCTATATTATCCTGTAATTAATTGTTTAGTATATTAATTCTAGATTTTACGACGAAACTATGCGACTGGTCTTTTGGATTTATCACTCTATAAAGGGTCGATAAGATTGTTTACAAAAAATAATTTCATAATGCTTCAATGTGCTTCTTGATGACGAGAATAATCGTTCTTGAGACGGACTCAGAAATGCATTAACCGATAAAATAATACTGACAAACTCAAATTGTATATATAATTTCTTTACGTTGTAGATATAAGTTTATACCTCTCATATACTTGAGGTGGATAGAGGACGTTGACTCAAATATACTCCCACAGTACTTGACTACTGTACTGTGAAAAAAAGGAAAAGAAAGAAAAGCCAAATAAGATTTTCAGGTCTGAGAAAGGAAATAACTAATACTTTGATATCCAAGCTGAGAGGTTATATCGAGCAATATGTTATCTCCTTGCTGGCAATGGGACTAGCGCCATCTAATTGCAAAGCAGTCTTCCTTCAAAAACCCACATCTCACTCCCTCTTTCTCTCTCCCTTTCTCCCTCCCTCACTCCCATTCAGATCTCAGCTTCCATTTATCACTTATATTCCTCCGCCTTTCCGCTTTACATGACAAAGCTCTAACCGCAGTCGTCGACGATTTAATGCTAATTTCGGCGTCCGAGTCTCCCCCCCCCCTCCCCTAATGCCTGTCAGCCGAAAAATGGGAAAAAGAGATGGGAAAATGAATAGGGACACGCCATCTCGCTTTTCCTCATATAGCCTCCGCTGCTTCGTCATTCGTATCGCTTTCCTTTTCAAGATCTGCACGTCAGCTATATCTCACCGATGATAGCAAGGGAGTACCCCTTTGTCGATATCTGAGAACGTTTCAAATATATTATTCCAAGATTTTACTGTAATACTATTTATATTTCAAATGTTCCCACATTATCTTCACCCTCTGCCGCAAATCTTGTCAACTAATTTCTTTTAATTCCATTCCTCACCCTGTATCCGAGACAGTAAGGTACTTCGTAGATCTCGACCAACGACTGACCTGGAACCCACATTCGAAGCTAAAAAAAACAAGAACTAAACAGACGCTTTGGACAACTGTACAGACTACTTCGTAGGACATCCCATCTCTCAATAGAAAACCAATTACTAATCTACAAAATTTAGGCCAGTCTGAACATACGAAATAGAGCTATGGGGGACAGCAAAAAAGTCGAACATCAAGCGTATCCAATCCTTTCAATCCAAAGCCCTGAGAACAATAGTAAATGCCCCTTATTACGTCAGCAACAAAACCCTTCATAACAATCATAATATACCTTACATTCTTGAAATCATCCCTTCCAAGTTCATGAAATCCCATAGTAACCTATCCAACCACCCTAATCTCCTAATACAGTCATTACACTGCACCACTCATCCCTATAATCCTCCTCGGAGACTAAAACGGCAGTGGCCTCGTGACTTGCTGTAAACGCGTAACAGTGGGAGTCCTCACGAAATTTCTGCAACCACCTGAGCATTGCAGTGAGGGACTTCCCAAGACTCCGCTTCATATTTCGCACGCGAGGTAGGTGACAATTTGGATTTGGGAGGCTTCTGGGCTGTTTGTAAAAACTGTATGAATGAGCGAGTGAATGCAGATTGTAAATATGGTATGAATGAGAACATTTATCACGATTACTTCTTGCCTAATAAGGCAGATTGTAATTTTAGCATAATAAAGATGCGTATATTACCGTAATAAAGCTGTTTAATAATAATTTAAATTTCAAAAGGATATAATTTCATTAAGGAAAAAAATTGTAGAACTCATCAGCTTACATCACAGCAATGACAGTTTTCTGAAAAGTGCGAAGAACAGAGCCCTTGCCCAACCTTAGGTATTAATAATAACTTGATCTGAGGCCGAGATACTACTCATCACAAATAATTAATAAATGAGATATTCAATTTTGAGTAGTTTCTAACCCTCCTTTAATAATCACCACCTTACCTTTCGAAACATCCTATCAACCTGATGAATCTCACAAGTAGGAGCTAGAACAGTACCCACTCAAAGCATTCATTATTCCTACATAAATTAAAATAGAAAAACGTTGCAATAAACATTCGACTTATTTTGTACTATCCTAGGTTGCATGCGATAGCTACAATACAAAATTTCTTCGAATATAGTTAAATCAATCGTGAACTAACATTCATTCTTTGATATAAAGCAGAGAGGTCCGTTAGTGTTTCTTGGCTAAATAGCTTCCATTTCTGTTTTTTGTTCCTTTTCGATTGTGCGATATCATTATTTTATAATGATGATAAAAGGGATGCTTTATTATAATTATTATTTTTTGAAAAAGGTTTGTTTGATTTGTTTGTTTTTATTGGTTCTATTATTTTCAAAAACATCAACAATTAATTTGACGAATTTCTCCTTACCTCATATAAATTCGTGAACAATGAATGGGCTAATCAGCTCTTTAAATATTATGAGGTTTTTCAAGTATGAATTTTTTTTACATATTCCCGTTACAACGTGGCAGCATATAAGTTTTCGATTTCAATTAAGCCATCATAATAACTTTCGGAACTGCCAAAAGGTTAAATAAGTTGAAAATAGTTAAATAAGTTGAAAAAAAAAACAGATTCAAGAAGTCAAACTGTTGAAGGCGAATGCTGATATTTTAAATTAGATATATGTATATTGTAACATTCATGATATTTGAGAATATCATGGCCAGGAACCCTCACATCTGGTAAGCATCTTCCCTTATGCTCCTAGGAGTGGGGATGAGATAAACGGGCAGTCTTAGCACAACCGTCGAGAAGAGCGGATTCTTAGCAAGCTCCCGAACTGGCGGTACCATACAGGAAGAGAGGAGAAGAACCAACAGCAGACAGTGATGTTGATTGGATTACAAGAAGATCATCGATTGGGTGATATTAATATTGTTTTTATTATGGATCCATTAAAAGAAATTGAGCTCAAATTCATGTTTGTAATTAGTAGTAATTATCCTAAATTAAAAGGAATTGAATATTATTTTATACTTTTGTCAATAATCTATGTTAATTATAATTATTTGTTATAAACATTTTATTTGAATATATTTCACAATTCCTAGTTTCTCAATTTATTAATAACTACAACATTAGCCTTGAGATCGAGCGATTCAATCGGGATAAATTCCTATGTCAAAGACATAAAACAATTTGAATTAAAGATCTCATGACGGACCTGCCAAATTAGTTAAGGTAAATTGATCAAATAAAGTAGAAAGGGAAATGGTGAAAAATGAGGTAGGTTTCGATATATATATATATAAATATATATATATATATAACGATATTTGACTTAGAAATAATATAAAGAAAAAGTGTGCATAGTAAATAGGGTAGATAATAAACTCCAAGTCGTTCCTTTCAAATATTGCTGGAAGACATAAAACCTACCCCACTCAATGGCCGGGTCACTAGAATGCGAAGCCATATGCTGCAAAGCACCATCTGCCAAAGACGACATCAAAGGCGCACCTTGTGCTTGGCGAGCTAAATAATCGTTATTGCCACGGCAACCATTCAATATCCCCCCACGAAGAGATTTATGTAACCCACTTTTCTATAATAGCACCGGTCATTCATAGGGTTTCCTAGGATACCGACAAAACTGTCATCTTCCACCATTTTTCTTTTATTTATTTATTGATCAATAACAGCGACTAGCGTCTAAACCAGCGAGTAGCTGTACACAGTCCTTGTATCTGTGGGTGTGCTCGTCCAGTTTGCCACGTAAAATGGTGCAGCTGCTTAAACACCATGTTTTATAACAAGTCGACTATATTTTTGGATAAACAGTCTTTGCACTGGACGTAAGACGATACCTCCACACTTGTCAGAAAGTAGAACCTCCCCCTTCAGGCTCCTAAAATACCTGTTGGTACTCCAAGTCACCAAGAGTACTGAGTTTTTTTATTCATTTGAGACAATCACTCAGGTCTGGGCTGAAAATCACAGTCAGTTATTGAATTGGTTTGTGGCGTGGAACTGTTCCAGATGAGAAGGGAACTTGCGCACTCAGGGCTCGGGACAACTTTGGGGAATGCATAACACTCCACTGAATCATTATTCCATCAGCTGTAAACATTGGTATTGTCTACTTTTGGCCGCTTTGATGCCATCGCGAATAGCCGTTCAAGCGTCGAGGGTCCGACAATGGAACCGAGTACACCGGACAACAATAACATCCGAATATCAAATACATTGAGCGCTTCACCGGGTGCCAATACAAAGAACTCACGGCCAATCACCATTGAACCGAAACGGCGAATAATGGAAAATGGCAATTAGTGTCACATCCTTAGCTTCAATGCTGAGCGCCATATTTAAATATTGATAGACACCCTCGGATGGTTTCCGGCACCGGGTGCTCCTCCAACTGGAATCGAAAGATAAGCATTTAGTTGCCTTTTTTTCCCCGCCTCTCTTCTCTTGCACTGTGACCCGACATGAAGAATACGCGGTCGTCGATAGCGGTCTGTGGAGTACTTCTGTGTCAAAAACGAGACAGCTTTTCCACACGCTCCAATAAAAACCACACACGAAACCGTTTGAATTAACCACTGACAACCGCTGAAGAAATTATTTAAATATATCTACATGTGGTGTGGTGATGGCGGAGTATTACAACAGTTTTAGTAACTTATACTCGAACGTTTTCGACGGAATTCGAGCTATTTACTATTACAATACAAGTACTAACGATACTATTACAGTACTATAGTATAGTATCAGCTCGAACCCTTGTGGCTGAACGTTCTAGTCACTTCTACTAATGCTATGGAGACAGATATATTTAATAATAAACTCGCCTATTGATTAAAACAAGTTTTGTCTAGCCACAATTTTTTTATATTGATATTAATCAAAATATTCATTGTATTCTAAATTTAGGGTCAAATAGTTTAAAAGTAGAGAGCAGGGGCGATTTAAATTAAAATAAATCACGTTTAAAAAAAATAAAGTTTCGTTTTTTTAACTGGTACTCTCCCTCAAGGCATAGCTCAAAATATTCGGTTATAAAACATGGTGTGTTTTCACACTGATCAAAGATGGTAACGCAAAAAAAACAAAAAAAAATGTTTGATTTCCTTCTTAAACCGAAAATTAAATTGACCAAAAGGTTTTTGGAACTTATTTTACAACTTTTCTATCACATAATTGGCTTAGTACGGAGTCTAGTGAGCAACTGAGTACTAGCTGCTCAGTAAATTTTCCTGCTATACACAATTAGAAGTTATATTTGAACTAAAAAGATCTTTTTTATTTTTTTAGGCATCTGAAATTGAACAAAGACGAAATATTAGCTTTAAAATACCTCTAGAAACTTGTACGGACTTGATTAAATACGTTATATTATGAATTTGCTCTCAGAAGATTTTATGCTTTTAAGCAGCAACAAGAGAAATTTTCAAAGTATTGAAGTAATGCACTATTTTGACGTTTGTTTTATACCGTTATTATTGTATATTATATTTTTTTGAGCCAACACATCTACAAAGTGATCGTCTCAAAACAATATTACTTTTTATAATATCACAATTTCATTTTCAAATAATGAAATTAAAGTCTCTCTCTTTGGTCTGCGCAATAATTAAAGAATGTCAGCGTACACGGAGTCTCAAAAGTCTTTATATCAGCTATGGATTGGGTAGACTTGATAAATATATTTTGGCAAAGGTTTCGCCTGTGGATCTTTTGTAGTAAGTATTCAAAATACTTAGGAGTCTTTTGTCTGTATTATAAAGATGGCTGTCGATAGGGATTCGGGGAAACAGCAGTGCTCCAGTGAGTGCCAACAGTGCACTTTGCCGAATTAAAGCGTTCATTCTCGAAAAGCCGATAACACGAGAGTTCGGGCCAAGTCGGCGAAATCCATTGCAAGTGTATTATGTTTACTCCGAAGTAGTCCCGATAACGGCGAGTAACAATCTGTCACAAACATGTCACATTAAGTAGACAACACAAAGATATACTAGACTAACTAACTATATATATTAGCTCTAGTAACTACAGGCCAGCTGTGAAGCACAGGCCATAACTCAAGCCCTGTTAGAGCTATGTGTTAATCTGTATATGGCGGGAGAGGAAACGCATGACATAGATCACATGGCGTGGGCGGTCACCATGTCAGCTCTGGCGTTAGCGTCTCTTTCTTTTAATGTCTCGCACACAAAATGGCAAAGCAGCCCATTCCAAGATAAGCTAATATATAAATACTCAAACACAGTATATAAATATATATATATAAAAAAGTTACTCTCTGTTTTCGAATACATAAACTAAAATACTTGAGCCCCATAACTATTGTTGTTTTTTTATAAGCAACGTAATATAAATTTGAAGTTATTTAGGTCGAGTCATAAGTGACTTCCGTTTTTTTTATCAGTCATTTATTTTGCTCTCATTTTGCGATTGACGAGTGCAGGACGCTTTCCATGGAGTTTCTCTAGCACTCTTTGCAACTGCTGAACGTATCTATCCGCAGTAATCGTTAAATTTGACTTCAAAAACTCGTGGTGAATTATTCCTTGACAATCCCACCGTACACACAATAAAATCTTTTTGCCATGGATGTTTGCTTTCGGATCTGGTAGGGGTGGTTGATCCTTATCAAGCCACTGTCTTTTGCGGACTATATTGTCGTAGGTAACCCATTTTTCATCGCCTGTTACAATCCTGTTTAAAAAAGGCTCAATTTTTACCCGTGAGAGCAGACTTGTGGCGATTGACATGCGATCTTCTTTATTCCGTTCACTGAGATTGTGAGGTACCCACACTCCTAACTTGCTGGCTTTCCCTAATTTCTCCAGGTGGTCTTTAACAGTTGATTGTGATGTATTAAACCTTTCTGCTATACCTCTTGTTGATTGACGTGGGTTTTGCTCCAATATTGCCTTTAAAAGGTTGTCGTCAAAGTCGGAAGGACGCCTCAACCCTCGGTTCGTCTTTTATGATCGTTTCTCCAGAACGGAATTTTATAAACCGATTTCTAACTGCCCGATCAGTTATTAGTCCTTCACCATATACACTGCATATTTTTTTAACTGTCGCCCTAGCACTATTGCCTTGTTTAAATTCCCAAAGCATTACATGACGAATATGTACTTTTTGACTCTTCATTTCAGAGGTTAAAATAAACAGACTAACTGAAGCCTCGTCTATATAGTGAAAACAAAAACTTGTCGTCATGGTAACTCATAGCGGGTAGATACGAACAATAGATTCTAGCTGCATCGGAAGTTACTTATGACTCGACCATATAGATAGAAGTTTTAGTCAATCCTGTATTTATAATATAATTTATTTCTATTTCATTATATATCTTATTATTATACGTATATGGATTATTTTATAATTACACATGACTTAATCATGATATATATCCACGAAATCACTATTATTTATTTATTTTTTTGGTGATGTAATGTGTAAGTAGTAATTGTTTAATTATGTACCAAAGGAAAGAAAATGGATCCTATAAACCTCCCCACCTTAACTATTTTGATGTTCTGATAAAAACAATCAGATGGAAATGCATTTTTTTTCGTGGTTTAAGCAAATTATTTAATTCTAAAAAAAAAAAAAGTTTTTTTTTCCTATACGCAGTTCTATTCATCATTCATCCTTTTTCTGTAGGACATTGTTCCAAATATGAAAATGAGATATATTTAATAATGGATGGGGAAATTCAAAGGAAAACAAAAGCACGATAACACACAAAAGGGGTGGGGATAACACATTTAAAAAAAACAAAAAAACATTTGAGCACAAACATTATTTTTATATCGTTAGAGGTAGACAGAATGAGAGAGAGATATGGCTCAGTGTAATCTGGGAACGATGAAAAATTCAGGATTATGAATAGTTCATTTGTGTGACTACATAATGCATTTAGTAAAGGAGTGAAGACGAAAACAGCTTGTATGATGGATGCTCCTCTGTTAGACTCAAGAGCCAAAAATAAAAACGCCAAAAAAAAAAACAAAAAATGAATCAAAATATATAGGTTGGATGTATAAATTTTTCATCCCCTGAACGGCTGGTCATTAGTGCCAAGGGGGCGTAGTCCCTTCCTCCCAGCGTGGCCCCCTTCCACCCCCCCGCCCCACTTCGACACAGACTGTGATAAATTACATTTTTTTAATTAATGGCTACGGACTGCTCGAGACGGCATGACTGATGAGCAGCGACCGATTGGTTTTGTTTAAAAATGCAAAACCTTCCAATTTTCCATAGACATTTTCACCGGCTCTTCACTTTTTTGCCCACCCGCTCTCTCTATCTCTCTCCCCTGTGTTTTTTTTTTTTATTTTCGTCAGGGGGGGGGAGAAGTTTTGCCAGATGGTGTAACGTTCAATAGGCGCGTTATTTTCATTTTTTTTCCATTTTATTAAAAAGTTTCTGTCGGAAGGAAAAAGATATATTTCTTTTTAACAATTTATCCAAGCTGCTTCACTAAATAGCTTAATAGAATAAATAAAATTACAGTTTATGTAATGTTTCGTCACAGGGACCTTAATTCACTGAAACTAAAAACCATAATCCTATTATAAATTACTTCTTTTACTGTTAAATACAAAATTTTAATAAATTTAAGCCATTAAGAGACAAATGCAGACATTGACATTTGAACGGCTTGTTTTTGGACAACCAGTGTGTTTAGTGTCTCCAACTGATCCAGTCTCCCTAAATTTTTCAATTAATCTCTTCACAGTTGATGAAATCAAAACACTATTCCGACCATATTTTGTATGAAATTTTCGAACTGCGGCCGCCAAACTTTCATTATATTTTTGAGATAATGTTCAAAAATAAAGACGCGTTGTTCTATCGCGTAACGCGCCATTTTTACTAACCCTAAACTGTCGGCTGTCAAATTGTTTATGTAACAGCATCACTTAGTGGCAATTTTTATCACAAAAAGTACATTGTACTGGTAACCTGATGGTTTTTGACAAATATTTTTAAATGTGCTATTGAAATTAAGGCTATACATGCTAACAAGGAAGGGAAAAAACCTACAACCAACGATGATATGAACCTTGAACATAAGTCAGCACAAGTCATCCATATTGTAAAATAAAATTGTTATTAAACATTATTATTCTACAATAGTGTAGTAAATACGAAATAGACAAATGACTTTATGAATTCAATGGTATTTAGAGTACATCATTAGATACTTGAATATTTGAGAATGCCAAAAGGTTAACAGGACGGATACATTATTAATTCAGTGTAGTCTACCTAATTCATGTAGTTTTATTTCTGTTTTCCACTAAGCCAATTACAGCGTTTATGTCATTTATTCCACTTGAAATTGAAATGGGCAGTCAATTTAAATAAACTATGCCGTTTAAGGCAACTGTTAAATAAAACCAGATTTAGCCTGAATCATGAATTTGATTCTTACCTGTAGGAGATTTTATTTATTTATGTGGCTGTAATAAATTAATTAATACCAACACAGCAGTATCATTTTCTGCTATGATTTTTATAGTGAAGGCTATTGTGAAAAAACCGAACTAAATAATAATTAAACAATTATAATTTGTTAAAAATACCTTTAAAACGACATAATAAGATATCGCCAATATATTTTCGGGGCCTCGAGAACCTTTCCGATGTTTCTCTGTTAAATGAATGGGCTGGTGAATGCGTGCGTTTTAGATTATGTCTTTACAAAAAAATATAACTGTATAATTAAATGATACTTATGCAGAATGTCTAAAAGGATTTCAGCAGAGTAATCACTTATATATATATATATATATATGTAAACTCCAGCTGATGACCTAGCAAGCTGTGTTGAGTGTGAAGGTTACTTTCAAGATAAGTCTTATTTTTTCATTGTTTGGTTATGTGTTGTGACTATCGACTACACTTATTGGTAAATAACGTGTAATTTAATTAATCTTTACAGGTATGTTTATTTCGTTTATTTTATATTGTTCAATCGTTTGATGCTTTAAATTATAATGCCATTGTAAATGTTTACAGATTAATAAAATCAGTTAATGAATTATTAAAACCAACTTACATATATATGTATATTATATTATAATTAATATAATAAAATAAACCAGAGCGAAGTCTGAAGACCTGTAAGATTGACATAATTTTTGTTGAACCCCAATATGTTCAACATTCGGAGAAGCTTAAAAAAAAAAAAACACTAAACGCTTTAAGGAAACTTTTTGGCTCGAGAGCAGATATATCCATTAACTTTCCGATGGCACCAGGTGAATAAAAAAACTCAACTTCGTATCATTTTAAAAGGAATCTAATAAAATATGTACAGAAGAGAGCAACGGGGGTAGATTTGCAAGTTGATAGGCAGGTAAATGGCAGGAGAGTTGATCTGGGATTTAGTCATGAGTCGAGGGGGGGCCCCCTGTCGAACTCCGGGCCCCCGCCCGCCCCCCGCTATTTTAAAGGCCCAGCATGAATACAAAATAGGCAATCTGCATTGAGGTGCAAAAGAGGATTGAACTATTCAAGTGCGCTTGGTGCCCTGTGTCCTACGGTATAATAGAACACGGACCCGATAGTAGTCTCTCGGGTCCCACAATGGGACCTGGGACGGGGGGGTCGTGGGTCAGGGAAACAATCTTATAAGGCTTACATATTTCAAGATAGTCCCCAGTTGTCGAAGATAAGTACAATGTTGCACAAGTTGTTCTACTATATACCTATACTAGTTCCCAGGATGTGAAGTATGAATGCAGAATGTAGTCTCGTAAAGTCTGTTTAAACACAAAATAAAATGCGCATAGTCTATATGATGTGGAATATTAGGCTTAAGGGTCACACAGGCCATGACCCAACGGCGCGGTCTGACTAAAATACTTGACCTGTATTCGACCCTAATGATTCCTTCTACGAAATCGGAAAAGTCTCTTTTGACCCTGTAGGGATTAATGAGTATTAAAAAGGGCCCCGCTGCTTACAAGTAGATTAGAACAATGATAAAATAAAAGACTAAAAATTGCATTCGATTGCCGCTAATTGTGCCTATTCCATTATTTTAGATCGACTTAGAGGCAATAGTGGATGCTAGTTCAGGTTATGAGAGGGAGCACCTTAATTAATTCACCAGTGAACCTTAATTACATTAAAGCGAATCAAAAAAGATTCACTAATAGCAACGAATACGATTTCCATGTGCACAGTAAGCCAAATCAAATTATTGCCGATGAAGGAATTTTCAAATTTTCACCATTGCTTCAACAAGTATGTCCATTTGTTAATTATAATCGTCAGTTAGGAAAATTCAACTAGTTTTTGGTAGGCTGCGTTTGGGAATTATATCTACAATTATCACTTATTATACATGTAATCGTTTTTAACGATGCGTTTTTTTCGTAGAACAGTTGAAAAATAAATATAAAATTCGGCCTTCCAATCGCAAAAACCAACATGGTAAGTCAACTTATATGTCTGTATCAGGATGCAATGCTTTGTAATTTGAGCATTTGTTCCGTTGTACAATATTTCCCAAATGGAATGTCTTTGAGATCGTTATTTGTGGAACTCCATTATTTTATGCTGTTAAGTTTGTGTCATATTTCGATCTACAACAGTCACATTTATTAAAATTAACCAGAACATAAAAAAAACATGTTTCAGTGCAAGTCAACATTTAAATTTCGGATGTATTTCAAATTTGCAAAGACCGGCATCTTAAGATACAATAAATTCTGTTTCAGGGTGGCTTGTTTTAACTTTGAGCCCAATTTCATGGTAAGTAATTTCGTTCAATCTGCCACACCAATTTAGGGCATTTGAAATGTCAGTGGTGCCAGCTGAATAGTCTTCTTTTTGAGGCGATAGTTTTCGACGGTTTTCATAAAACTTTATAACAGAATGTTTGAGAAGTAATTCGCCTAGATATGGCTGCATGCCGAGTAAGTTACATATGATTTTTTAAATATTCATTTCAGAGAGCATATTGCTAACAAATTATTAAAGATTAAGAATGAAAACCCAAGGGATTTAAATATAAAAAAAGTATTCATGTACCATATTTTTCTTACAAGAGGCCCTAAAATTAGTTTTTAAAATTTGTTTCGTTTCATAACCTAAAGTGATTCAAGTTTTTTTTTTTTTTTAATGTATTTTCTTTCCCTAGCCCTAGTGATGAAGTGAGGGTTGAATAGGCTATGACCTGGACAATTGCTTCATGACGGGTCTTACTACTAAACTATCTGACAAACTAGGGGGCATATATAGCCCCAAGTAGCCAATGGACTGGGGTTTTATTCTGGCTAATCGCGTTCAGCCAATATAAAATGTAAAAATTACTAATTCTACCATTATTAATACTAATACTAAGATTAATTAATAAATCTTGATAAATATATAAACTAACAAAAAATAAATAAAATAACTATAACGAATGAGGTTTTATACTGACCAACCGAATTGCAGGGTTTGGTGACACATTGACTGTTCTAGACCAGGACCCGCCCAGCCCCAGGGCTGACCCCCTCTTCAAGGGCCACTAAACTAGTTTTTTGCAACTGCGTCTTTTATTGCTGACAATATTTACACTGATATGCCTTATGGTTTAGTAACATTATTTAAGTTTGTTTAAATTAACTTACAAAATATTGTAACCAATTTACAATATATATACAAGAGAATATAGGGCGATTTATCTTATGTAGTTAGCGGTCGCTACAATCAGCTCAGCCCAAGTTTCCACTAACCTTTACCGCCCCCCCCCCCGACAAGCTAGCTCGGGTGTGCCTACAACTATAAGCTCCCTGTATAGCGAGGGCAGACAGTTTTGTTTAAACTGTAACAAGGGTAGAGAAGTGCTGAACCAGACACCGCTAATGGCGGCCCTGTGTAGCCAAGCCCTGTCCCAAACTGCTAAGCTATCTTTTAAATAACAGCTAATAGCTCTTGTTTGCACTTTACAATCTTCTGTACCGTTAAACCTTTTATCCTATTTTACAGGGTTTTTTGTTTTTTTTAAACTGCAAGTCTTGTTCACTTTAATCGGCGATGAATATATAGCCGTTTTAAAATATTTCAATTAAGAAAACGCTTTCGAAAGCCACGAAAAAAAAAAATAGCACCTGCTTCGGCATAACGTTTTAATATTCAATCTTCTTTTTTTCACTTAATACTGCTGGCAACATTCACGACAAACCTCCTATTGCAAGGACTGGCTAAACCTGACTGAGTCTATTTTGAATATAGACAGATCTTTCTAAATTAATAACAATAGGATATCTTTAAATTTAGCTTCAGCTATACAAGGGACTGCATATGACTGCAACTGTCGTCATGTCATCAGACATGCCATTTTGTCACTAGTAGTAGCTCTAGTCGCAGTTGTGAACGAATAAATAAAGTAAAAAAATTGACATAGAATCAATGAGTCGTATAATATATTTTCATAGAAGGCTAATAAATAATAATAGATACTATACAATATTTAGTACCAAATCTTTAATCTTTCACACGCCCAAGGCGTCGGGAGGAATGGATATTTAGTTACGTTTTTGTAAAAAAAAATTCTGCAACTTTTAAAACTATCAAGGGACCTTCGAGCCACTTGTTGATGGATAAAGCTTATAATTGTAATTATAACCAAATCTCTTACACATCGGTTAATATTCAGTTCTATTTTATTGAATGTGGTAATATAAACCCTTTAGAAGTGCTGCAAGCGTAGTAAACAAAAAAAAAAGGTGAGCCCCATCACCTTTATTAGTCAGTTTAGTCCAGTCACGTATAATGTGTATCATTGTACTTGTTTATTCATTATATAATTTTTACAAAATAACAAAACCTGTATAATATGTAATACAACAATAATTTGTAAAAAAGGATTCGCCTGAGGATCTATAATTATCTGTAAAATTAAAGGGGCTTTGGAAAAAAAAAGGAAAAGAAAAAAATGTATGATAATCACTTTATTTATGACAAACTGTTCTTTTAGAATAATGCATTGAAGTGTATGAATTATTTTGCTGCTTTTGTTAACGAAATTTCACAAAGATAGGACGCGTCTTGAGTCATTGTAGTTCTTAATATAACAATCTCCTGCGCATGACCTGAGTGGCGACATCACAGTGAGGCAGACAACTGAACGTCGTGACGAGAGGTCATAGAGAAAGAGCAGTGGAAAGTAGAAAGTAACATTTTGAGTCGTGTAAAGTTAATGTCGGGTCGTCAGTATACCTGAGTATCCCCATCCACATTTTGGTAGTTTATGTGGTCTTGGAATGACCACGAATTCACACTCGGCATCTAAGGGTAGGCGAAAACTGTCCGGATCCCAAAGGCGAGTGTGAACCGGAGAGAGGCAGATTGGATTGCCGTGGGAGACAACACTGCTGTTAAAATTTGCAGGGCCACGGCAATTGTCGTCCGCGAGGGAGAGGTCTCTCCCAAGGAGGTGCTAGTTTTAGCGAGACGAAGGCACTTTCCCACTAGGAAGGTGTGGGGTCTGACGACGCCGGACTATAACACAGCGAGGTTAGGAAAGAGAGATGCAGTGGTAGTTGAATGAGAAGTCCATGGTTTTGAGTAGAGCAGCAAGCCAGTGCAGAGAAGAGAGAGTAGTGTTCCAAGTGAAGGTCCGATTAGTTATGTTAATTTGGTCTCATCCGAGGCTTATATAGGTACCAGCCAGTAGGGTGGGGATAACTACCCACCTACGACTGTCTCCCCCACTATTTCAGTCCCTCCTCCCACTCTAACTGACGTCATAACCTTTATTAAACATAATAAAAACAGCGATAGATATAATCTGATCGAGTTCTTAATCGATTAAAGTGTCATGAAAGAACAATATTCGAAATAAAGGATTTAAATGTTGTTCATTTCTTGAGTTTTTATTTAAAGGAAAAACATTACCTATATCAACGGATTATCCAGGCATATAAAATCATATTAAATATGAAGGATGCCCCAGAATTAACGCAAGATTTGATTTAAATAGAAAACACAGTTTTTAGTATTTTTGTTGTTATTTTTTTAATGAATTATAAAGCAAAGAGAAGTGGGTTATTTGTAGAATGCACATCGGGAAAATGGCTTCCATGACTTTGCTGGCACATACGCAATCTTTTGTCGAAATTTTCCATGACCATTTGGCATAAATGTGGTTGAATTTCGTTGATGCAGCGTTGAATTTCCTCTTTTAATGCACGGGTGGATGTGGGCTTGCTGACATACACCTTTGACTTCAAATAACCCCACCCCATAAAAAGAAATCTAAAGGTGTTAAATCACACGATCTAGGGGGACAATTCTGATCGCCAAAACGCGATAGTACACGACCTGGAAATGTCTCATGCAGTATTTGAATTGTTTCATGGGCTGTACGGCATGTGGCACCATCTTGTTGAAACCACACATTGGCCACATCAATACCATCCAATTTCGGCACAAAGAACTGTGTTATGGATTTTCAACAACACTCTCACGCACTGCTTCGATATTGACATTTGAACGGCTTGTTTTTGGACGACCAGTGTGTTTAGTGTCTCCAACTGATCCAGTCTCCCTAAATTTTTCAATTAATCTCTTCACAGCTGATGAAGTCAAAACACTATTCCGACCATATTTTGTATAAAATTTTCGAACTCCGGCTGCCAAACTTTCATTATTTTTGAGATAATGTTCAACAATAAAGACACGTTGTTCTATCGTGTAACGCTCCATTTTTACTAACTCTAAACTGTCAGCTGTCAAATTGTTTTTTTTTTTGGGTTCAATTCAATTCAAATCTTGCGTTAATTCTAGGACACATTATGTATAGACTATATGGTCGTTTATGGAACCTGGTTCGAAAAGACGAATTATAAAATTCTATTAAAAAAAAACATCTAAATACAGATTGAAAAATCAATCGAGTGATTTTGTCAATGGCACACACACCGGTTGATAGAAGGGTTATGGATTGATTTTTCCCTGTGGATTTGGCAGGCTAAGGGATCCTTTCCTGCAGGACGTGGGGTTATAGGGGGCGGATTATAGATTTACATATTTAATAACAGATAGCCCGCCCCATTGTCAGTCAGCCAATTTCCGCTCCTCTTCTACGGCATGTCGTGCTCCAATCTTTCTCTTCCTATCCTACAATTCTTATTTTTTATAAGCAATATTAACGAACGTTTAGTACCCATGATAATCTGTACCACACAATGATAATCTCCCAGCAAATTTAAATCGATAGGAATTAGGTTCGGAGTATCACCAAAGTATTTACTAAATGCCTGAACAGTAGGAGGGGAAGGTATTCCTGACTGAAATGTACACCATGTTCCCTAAGGTACAGGGGTGCTGGGAAACAAATCTGTCTACCTGACCAATACTCAATAAGGACTCATGCCATCGAAAAGTTTGGATCAACTATCATATATATGACTGGTAATGTGCATATCGTGCCAAAATTGTTCATTTATTATTTACAATACAAATTTACTATTTGTCGACTGTTTTTGTGATTTGATTGACTTATTTACTGGTTTGGGCTTCCTCTGTTCAGTCTAAAAACAAAAAGGGTTTTTCCTTCTGTTGTGTAACTAGACTCTCCCCCTAAAGACTACAGGATATTTCCTTATAATACCAGGAGACTTCGGTACAATCAGTCCTAATTAGCAGTTGAAACGTATAAGTATAGTTATCTTAGTACGTAATCAACTAATTAAGAAACTTAATAATTATATTTAATTAATAATTAGGAAAGATTTCCAATTTTAAAGAGAAAACAAATTATACGACGATCCAAAAATATAAACAACAAACGACAACAAAAATCTACTGTTTCCTCTCATTGCTATCTGGATTGGGATATATTTTATGTTTTATCGCTGATCTATACATGATGTTAATGGATATTAAACTAAAATTCCAGTTAGATTGTATGACTGCTGTTGTCACAACAAAGTAGGAAGTCCTTAAAGCATTTACAAGCACCGGCATTAGCATGGGTTAAGCACCTTAATGGAAGCAGCACATTTCCGTGCTGGGGGGTGAATGTACTCAGACACTGCGGTGCAGTAACAATGCGCGCAGGTGCCCCCGGGTCCTAATTTATTTCCAGGCCCTTTGTCCCTGAGCAAACAATGACTACAACTACAACAACAAAGACAGAGAAAGAGGTACCATCTGAAATACAACTACCGCTCATTGAGCCATATTTCCAGCCCTTATTCAGGAGCTATGCGAAGCCTAATACAGTGGAATCCCGATATTCCGTATCCCGATTATTCGTATTTCCGGCTAATTCGTACAAATTTGCCGGTCCCCAGAGAAAATCCCGGTAAGAGGTATAAAAACAATGCATTTCAGTCCCCTCGGTAATTCTTATTATTTTTTTGCTCGAGGTCACTTAAAACGTCTTATAATACGTATTTCCAGCTTAAAAACCTCGTTAATTCGTACTTTTTCAAGAAAGGGAAAGAGGACAGTGAGAGGGCAGAATGAGTGCGAGATAAATGTTTTCTATGAAATCCCATATGTAATTCGTACTCTTTTTGCTCAAAGGAAATAAGGAGAGGAGAGAGGGAAAGCTTTAGGAATTGTACTAAGATTTTCTTTCGTTTCTACAGTTCAGTCTCGTGTTCGTTATCGTTGTGACACGTTACCTCCGAAAAAAGTTAGCCTCTCTATTAAAGAGAAACAACAAATCATAAAGGCCGTGGCCAGTGGCTTTAAGCAAATTGACGTATCCAAGCGTTTTAACGTCCCTCATTCCACGATCACATCAATCCTGAAGAACAAGGACAAAATCACTTCCCAGACATCAAGCAGCAAAGTAAAACGCTTCAAGACTAGTGATTACCCACAACCTGAAGAGAACTTAAAAAAGTGGTTCGCGCAAGCAAGGAATTCAAATGTACCAGTTAGAGGAAATATCTTAAGGGAAAAAGCGCGAGTTTTTCCAAAACAAATGGGAATTGAAGACTTTCGTGCAAGGGATGGATGGTTTGATAGATTCAAAAAAAAGACACAACATCAAATTTAAGAAGTTTAGTGGGGAAAGTGCAAGTGTGTCAGATAACGTTTGTTCTGAGTGAAAGGACATATGTTTTATTGCATGTATTGTTTATTGTAGTACTAAGCAGTGTTTATTGCATAGTTTTTATCCTTACTACATTGTACATACTTCTTAAAACATACATGTTTGCATTAATACGTTATTTAATTTTGTACTCACGATAATTCGTACCAAACTGTCAGTTCCTTGACAATACGAATTATCGGGACTATACTGTATTGAGAAAAGGTAGCAAATTCCTACTAAGTATGACGATAGATAATTTTGTGTAGAGAAAATAAAAGATTTTTTTTTTATTCCACGTCTAATCAAACAAGAAACAATAATTTTCTGTTCCCGAAATGTCATGTCTTCAAACAGAAGTTTGAAAATTTGTAAATATATCATTACACCTAGTAGGTTATTTAGAAATCATTATCTCCAACAACAACAATTTTTATTAAGATAAAATTACAATCTGTCTGATTGGGCTATAATAAATTGTGATAAAAGATCTCATTCATACCAATTCACAACTCGCTCATTCATACAGTATTTACTACAAACAGCCCAGAGGCCCTCAAGTTGACATGGTTGTCACCTTCCTCGCGTACGAAGAAGGAAGCGAGTCTTGGGAAATCCCCCACGCTCCTACGTCGCTGGATAAGAGCCAGCAGAGGCTGACCAAGAGCGCGAGAGCCACAGACGCTTAGGTGAGAAATCATTATAGAAGAAAAATGTTATGAACCGTAAAGATTGCCACTTTTATAGAGAAAACAAACTATACGACGAGACATATAAACAACAAATGACAACCTATTCCTGACTTATGATTCTGTATAACTTTCAAAAACTGGTCTGACCTTATGTACATATAATCGTGTATATATCACAGAGCTAATGGAACTGGTCTGTCTTAGTGGGACGGTTCATGTATTATTGGCTAGAATTTAGATAGAAACGAGACCATTTAAGCAATTTCAAAAGGTATTTGACAATAAATGAAATGTTTGGTAATTTCTGTACTTAAAAAGCAGTATGTCCATTACGAAGAAAAAATTACAAATACAAATTTGCTTAATGCCCAGTGTTTTTTTTATAATACTTCATGTTAGTAATCAGACCTAATAAATGCCTACAAATAATATTAAATTATTAACAAACTAAGGTCAGGGTGTCTCCCATTGTATCTCTATGCAAATGATTGTTTTTTCATTCTTTAGTTATTTTGTGGTCCATAAACATATCCCAAAAAAATCATCAACCAGGCTTTGCATTAACGTCTAACAACCAACGAATTGAAAAACCTCTATGAATTCAACCGTCCGTGTTCGTTAGCATGCCCTGGTCCTTAGTGAGTCACCACTCCAAACATCAGGCATAATACATACAGGCATAACATCAGGCATAATACATTTTACATAGAGTTATGATATTCAAAAGTAATAAAAAATATAGACTTCCCCATAAAATATAATACAAGCGGGAAATCGAGTACAAGATCTTAACGTCTTTGTTAACAATATGTTTGTCCGACAATAATTAAATTTAGTCATTAAAACTGACTTTGACATCAACACCGCTTTAAGTCAACCAAGTTTTTTTTCTATTGCATTGTAATAACAATTGATGCCAGTTATAATAATACTATACAACAATACTACATACATTTCGTCAAGGCGAACAGCAACGCTTGTGGTAGAGATTTGATCCAGCGTCTACATATGGAAATAGCTCATTGTGGTATGAGTCACGGAGTGGACAGTGACCCTTACTAGGCCAAAGTGCCCGTTGTGAAGACGGCCCTTCCTTGCCCGTTGTGCCCGTCGTTCAAGAAAGGGTCGTTCAAGAAAGGGCCGTTCAAGACGATCGGTTAACTTTAATTGAATCTAACGCTGCGATGGGAAGCCGGATAGGATTCAACCACCCACCTACTTATTAAACTTTCCACGATTCTATCTCGCTATTACCCTCTCCCTACTCCTTCTACTTCTCGTCCTCTTCCTCACCAGATACCAACAATTAATAATCCCATTATTGGATACAGTTCTCAGAGCGTAAGTTTAAAAGTCATCCGCGCCAAGCCACTCCTCAAGGGTATTAGGGATAATTTATCTTAATGGGGTTTTAATTCTTGAGGGTATTTAACTTTTAATGGAATACTCCCGCCAGCTTAAGTTTTATTATAAGATTGGACCGGGAGGGGGTGGGGCAGAGAGTTGTTAAACTATCTTTTACCACCATCATTAAAAGCAGTTTTCATCTCACATCTTGAGAATCAATTTCTCGTTTTAAGCAGTTCGGGGTTAGCCCTAGCCTCTAAAGGGTTCCAATAGACGATTCAACAACCGATAGTTTAATTCCTAGGCCTTCTGGTAGAAGCCATTAAACGTTCCAAGTTCATTCTAGCGATTGAACCATAATGCTCCCTTTAACAGACTTTTTTAATAATCAAAATGTTAGCAGTTAACATTTGTTGTTGGTACGAAACTAAGATTTTTATGGATTTCAACTCAAGAAATTCATACAAAATATAACTTATATAATTCAATATATGACAGATAAATTCGAAATAAGAAACAAACACATTGACACCAGTCACAGAATAACCTTGTGACCTAATATCAATATGACCAATACTCCGGATTGTGTTTGTTTACACTATACTCGTGTACGTTTTAACTGTATCCAAATTTTGAATTTGACAAATTTTTGTTCATTGTTTGTTCGCTTGTGTACAAGGTTTGTTTTTAAAACATGTATATCTAATTCATACTTTTAATTTGCTAATTTCAGTTGAGAAGACGCCCCAATAGGCGTGCATAAACGTATATGATATATAATAAATGAAAATGTAAAAACGGAATTAAAGCTATATTTTACTGCAGGGCATATAGAATAGAGGTATGCGGGACAAAAAAAATCGAACATCAAGCGTATCCAATCCTTTCAATCAAAAGTCCGGAGAACAATAGTAAATGCCTCTTGTTACGTCAGCAACAATCCTAATATACCTTACATTATTGAACTCATCTCTTCCAAGTTCACAAAATTCCATAGTAACCTATCCACTATTCCATAGCACCACTCATACCTATAATCCTCCTAGGAGACTAAAACGGCAGCGGCCTCGTGACCTGCTATAAATATTGTTTTCTTTCCACCACCCCTCTAAATATTTTCAAAATGGTCTCACCCCTTGAGCAGTAAAGCTACAATATAGAAATGGTCTTCGGAGACTATGAACGTGCGAAATGATAAAATAATATCAATAAAAACATTGTTTCTTCTGATTTCCTTAATTGGACATTACTAACTAGGTACGGACGATTCGCTGCTCACGTTAGTCGCTGAGTGAAATGTAGAGACGAATGCTCTACTATATCGATTGAGGACCCAAGCCAGGAGATGAGAGAGAGAGAGAGAGAGAGAGAGAGGGGGGGGAGGAATCAGGAGTAACGAGGAGATTAGGAAGGCCGGAGCAAAATCGGACAACTTCCCTGCATATTCATTATGTGGGGTCTATTGTGGCCATCGGGTCCATTGTAGGATTGTGCCCCGGCGGGCAAACAGCAGCGATTGTGGGGGCAGCGAGCGATGTGGGAAATGCGGAGGCGATAATCGTCCATTAGGCCGAAAGGGTCTATTGGTAAATTGTTCCCTACGAGATAGCAATGGCGCGATGAACAGCCACACACACACACACACAAAGAAAAAAGGAGGAAAAATTGTTATAAAAATCACATTTCCTCGACGGAAAACAATAGTGAATGACATATTCATGTTTGATCATTTTCCGGCAACCTTCAGATCGATTTAAACCACAAATATTCTACTCGGAGTCAAACAGTATTTCAGATCATTACCTCGTCACCTAATTGACTGAAATACAATCTTGACTTTTATTTGATCCTATGGGCTCGCTCTGGAAAACATTATTGCATTTAACTTTTAATTTATAACATTATTTCATAAAGATATATTTGCTTCTCATATCCATATTTAATGCGTAATCATTGTAATTGATCCCCATGATGAAATAAGATATATCGTATACTGTTATAAATTACCAAGTTTAAAAAAATGTATATTAGATAATATGGTAAAATTATCATAATAAAAATAAAAGTAAAACAATGTAATACGTAAATTACATTGCAACCACACTTCCATACCATCCTAAATGAAAAATTTAAGCAGATTTCGTCTAAAATTCAAGCCAGGAAAAATTTAAATTAATTATAAATGCTCACTTATAAATGTATACCGCTGAAATGATGAAAGTAATGTCCTAACCTATTTATGTTATAAATAAAAATCATATAACGTACCGTTGCATGGATGAATCAAAAAGTAAATAAAATCCCATGACACATGAAAAGAGATTTAACAATTGAGGCTGTCCTCATTGCACAATGAATGAAGGCAGACATGAATACTAATTAAAACGGGGTTGGGCAGGTATAGAGGGAGTGGGGGGCGGTGAACATATGTTGGGGGGGATGTGGGCTGTGTCACATTGTTCAGGCAACGCAATAAATCTTTGATAAGGGCTGATAAGGGTGTGTCTTATGAGGGCGAGACAGCTGAGCACTTTGCTAGATTAGTAAAGACTTTCAGAAAAATCTATAATGAAATAGTAGCAGAAGAAGAAATATTAGAAAAATATCGCAACTTCACCTCAGCAATATTATTATATACTTCTTTATATATAGTTAATTATTTACTATATATATATATATATATATATATATATATATATATATATATATATATATATATATATATATATATATATATATATATATTATCATCCCTGAATAAATAAAAACACTTACCGGGCCGAACTGCTCGAAGTAGTTCTTCACATCCTCTAGGGTTGTAGGGGCCGAAAGACCACCCACAAAAATCTTCTTTGTCCTTGTGACCATCTGCAACAAAAAAAAAACACATATAATAACGTTAAAAAACGCTAAACCAAAAAAAAATAAAACTTATTTGTAAAGTACACAAGGTATTGACAAGACTCAAATCCGAAAATTCCCCAAACCTAGTCCGGGAGCTCTACCAACTCCACTATCCTACCTCGAGTTACTGAATTCCCAATATGAATTCTATTTGGCCAAACCCTAGCAAAAACTGTGAAGCAATTTTCCGTTCGCTGGTTTTTCCAATGTTAAAGCGAAATATGAACAAAATATAATTATGAACAACAGTGGGAACAATGACACAATGGAAATATCTCATTTACCACAATGAATAGTTTACTAGTACTAACGGGATAACCAATTTCAATAAATATAAGTTATAATTAATAAATAAATGATTTGCTTACTTCCTAGGATAATTTTTTATTACAAACAACTTTATGATTATAAAATTACAATCTGCCTTAATACTTAATAGGGAATAAGTAATTGAGATAAATGTTCTCATTCATACCATATTTACAATTCATCATTCACTCGCACATTCATACGATATTTACAAACACCCCAGGTCCTCCCAAGTACACATGGTTGTTACCTCTGTCGCATGCGAAAGAGGAAGCGCCGGCTTGGGAAGTCACCGGATACGAGCCAATAGAGGCTGACGAAGAGCGCGAGAGCCACATACGCTCAGGACATGATTGGAGAAACTAGCCATTGCCAGGACTCCCGCTGTCACGCATTTATAGCAGGTCACGAGACCACTGCCGTTTCAGTCTCCGAGGAGGATTATAGGGATGAGTGGCGCAGTGCTATGACTGTGCTTCAGGATTATCCTAGGATGATAAAATTAAAAAAAAAACGCCAACAATCTTGAGGCTAGACAAATATTTCTTCCTAATTTAATTTCTTTAAGAGTTTCAGCCGCATATAAAAAAAAAAAATATGTGACCTGTACCATCTTCATTTCCGAATGTGTTATCTAAGTATGGGTTTTTTTTTGTTCAAATCACTTTTAGAAGGGAGATAACGTGGAACTTGCAAGTTGATGAATGAAAATTGACCTAAGATGGCTTATAAAGCAAGATCTGGCTGTGTGGGGAAAACGCTGATTCTCAAAACTGCATAGCTTACCCTGAAAATAACCGTATGTTATCCCACCCTATTGCGGGGAAATTTATTCCCAGGAAGAAGGGTTCAAGACGAGAGAAACAGAGAGATAGAGAGAGGTAAGAGCTGAGAATGTAAGCTATTTTATCGGCGAGGATGCTAGCTAGCTAGGAGGAGGAGGAGTAAGGAGGAAGAATTAACTCCCACCTCCCTCTCTTCGGGGGTGGCTATTGGCAGGGAGGCAGGATTTAGGTGCAAACTTGGGAGCGGCAAACAATAAGTTCACTCCACTATTTCTTCCCCTTACTTCCTGTGTTTCTCTCAGGAGCATTCTATCTCTCCCACTCCCTCTCTATCCCTCTCTCTGCCAAAACAATCCCGTTACAATTGATCCGGCCCGGCACGAGCCAGGGCTACATCACGAATCATTGGATCTCAGGCAATCAGTTCTAGGGTAGTTATGACCCAATCTTTCACCGGCATTTACATATAAACAGTTCGCTTATATGTGATTTCCACATGCACATGCTAACGATGAATCTGTACTCCATAAAAATTAAGCGAAGAGTAAAAATTAAATAATTTTCAATCGCATACCGTTCTGAAGTGAAACAAAGCCATGGTATGTTTTTTTAAGAACTATTCTAGGATTATTACGAAGAATAAATGTTCATTTAAATTAAAAAAATAATTTTGTTTGCAATTACAGTCCACTAAACCCCTACAATATACATATAATACGTATGATAGATTATTTTCGATCAGTACATCGAGAATTTGCTATTGTACAGAATCAAAATTTATCACTTTACATTGGGCTGAGTTTTTTTTATCATTTTCTCTCTTTTTACAACGGGGGTAAGTTACACTTGCGAGCACGATTTTAATGACAGTTTTAATGAATATGTACTATTAGGATCGAATCAGAGACACGAGATCTTTAATTTGAAACCCTAATCAGTATAATAGGGTTTTTTTATTGCCACGTGATTAATTAATAACTCTTAAATAAGTTTTATGGAGTCGAAAGTATTTTTCATGCCGTCGGGTAACCAAATGGAATCTTGACATGAAATAGCATGTTATAGATAAAAATGGAGACTCACAATCACCAGAAGTAAGTTGGTATATATAAACTCTGAAACTGGAGTCAGAGAAGTTCTCTGGAACATTGGATTAAAATATCGCACCAGTTACAAAACAAAATGTTGGTGAAAAATACAAAAACACTTTTACCGACAATGCCGGCAAATTAGCGCTATTAGTGATTTATAAACGGAAGGCTAGCGAGTTTTAACCAAGCTTATTTTAGAGCGCTACTTAATAACCTTGGTTTTTAACCAAACGGCATGATGATAAAATATTAAAATGATACGCTACTCGAAAGTATTTGAGAAGTTGACCTAAAATTTGAAATCTATCGAGGAATTTTAGTTTAGCTAACATTCATACAAACAGACGAGCGGAAACATGGTAATAACTAGTTGATTCCAAGCTCTCTTGCCAATTATTTTTTGCAACACAGGTTTAATATATTTTTTTTATTGTATAAAAGACTTTGTTTACATCAATTATAAACCAAATTTTATTTTTATAAATATACATAAAACAGAACTAGGGGCATAGAAAGTCAAAGAACACTATTGAGAGGACTAGTTCAGACAGCAGAGGTCTGTAGTGCAACAGGGTAATCAAAACCATATACAATAAACTGAAAAGTGCACGGGCACCATTGGGTTCGAAGGAAGGAACTCAACAAGTCGACTGAAATTCTCAGATTGTTGATCATGGAAACCCTCATGCTGAATCACAAACAACAACAAAGGTACACTTAGAACAACATTAAACAGTGGAACATTGATTGGGCGTCCTGAGAAAAGCCTATAAAAATTAAAAGTCTCTCAGAATCCATCACGAAAAACGAAAATCAAATTTGTCATTAAGGTTTGACCGTTTCTTTTTATTTGCAATGAGTTATTGATTTTCTACAATTTATATTCGTGATTTTATATATTTATTTTATGTGGTATTTCAGCAACCACAAATGTAAAATAACTACTAACTACTATCTAACTACCTCACTGTATATATGTAACACGGGTTCGATTCCTGTCAGGACTTTAGGATAGGGTTGCTGCCCTGGATATTACCTAGGGTCGTGAAAACCCCAGATAATCGGACATGTGGATGGAACGGCACACCCCAGATCGTGCGGTCATAAAACTCGAGCCGTAAAGAGATCCGAAAAAGCTCTATGGGGAAGATGTAAAAAGGAAGGTCGGGCCGTCACTAGATTGCCAGATGAACAGATCATTACAGGACAAGACACCACAAAGTTCACTGTTGCTTTCTCATAAAATATTTTAAGGCAAAAAATAACGCGTTTAGTAGGATCTGGCCACGGGAGTTTTCGGAGTCCCTGTGTGATGCTCCGAGTTGAAGTCCTTCCGTAGACAATATTGGGTCGTGGTTCTCCCTCGCTCTACTCCCGTGAACGTCAAATTCGCAAAGTAAAAGAAAAAAATTTCAATTGATTAACATCAAATCACCCAGCTTCACCATAGACGGGACTGAATGAAAACTTTCCAACAGCATATGCTACCTCGGCATCAACCTAGGGAGACACATGACGTTCTACACACACCTGCAGAAATAGCTGAAAAGAGTTCGTAGGGCTTACTACTCTCTCCAGCATCTCATCACAAGCCCGGCTATATCCCTTCGGCTGAAACTGTTAATATATAAGAGCGCCCTGAGGCCAGCTCTACTGTTTGGGACACCACTCTTTCGATTCCTACACGCCAGTACCATAACTCAACTCCACAGCTTCCAGAACAACATCCTGCGCACGGCACTATGGCATACCCCTTTTCGTGATATGAAGGCTCCCGACGTCCACGAAAAGTTCGAAGTCCCCACCATCACCGAAGCCATCAAAAGAAGACACATCAAGTTCTTTGACTCGATGAAACATAGCCAAAACCCTCTATTCCGAGACATGACACCCCCACCGCTACCGGAAAGATGGCAACTCTCAAGATATGGTAAAGCAGACCAAATGGTGGACATCACGGCACTTGGCCCACCAACAAGCCTCTAACGGGCGCCCATCACTGCTATCCGACTAAATAAGAATACACTGCATGCCTAGAGAGACTCTAGGCTCAGCCACCAGTGGACTCTCACCACTGTACCGAAACTATCAACCTCTATCAAGGCTTCCCACACTCCTTAATCCTCTCACACCACCTTCAAGCAGGTCCTCCTAGTACACTCAAAACAGCTTAGCTCCCATATTATATTCTCTAAGCATATATCTTTTAAAACAGGCCTTAGTTGAATTTCCGAGGATGTGCCTTGTTAAAGATTCGCAAAGTAAAAGAAAATTGATTAACATCAAATCATTTTTTTTCACTTAAATTTAAATTTTATAAACGATGTCGCACTAGGGACTCTCAAGAGAAAAAATACTCATATTCATTTGTGAGGCCCTCTCTTGACAGGCTTGAAACACGTTTACAGTTATACACTAATATTTGAAAGTGACATGACTAAAATACAGAGAAATTTTCAGGTATTAACATAATATGGAGTAAATTATGAACAAATGATGGTGGTATATAAGACAACAGGTACCATGGTTTTATGGTTTTCACTTATCCCAAAAAGCAGTGAGTTATGCGCAGATCCTTAAAGGAACAGGCCTTGTCAAAACTAATCCTTAGGGAAGGGAATGCCCATTTAAAATTCCGTATATTTTCAGTAGAACACAAATAATGGGTTTTGGAATGAATTTGAAACAGTTTTTTGTTTTAAATCACCTACTCTATACTTAGACAATATTAGGTCGACTATTTTTTGTTCGCTCCACCGCTCTCTTGATTTTTCTTCCCCTCGGTATCCTACGTAACTTTAAAACTCTTCAGGCAACTATATGTAATGAGCCCATGTAACGTCAATACAAAATTATTATTTTGACTATATGCGATTGTTATCATTTAACTTTTCTGCTGGTAAAACCTTGTTAAGCCACTCAAATTTCTGTTAGGTTATAATTCAACTGTGTATTATAATATTAAGATGTATTAATAATTTTTAGGAGGTTGAACTTAAAATCTTAAGCCATAAGGATCTGGTAGACAAGAGCAAAGATATGACGCGACAAACACCTAGTCAGCGAAGACAGCTTATTCCGAGTGGGCCCCGGGGACGGATCAATTCTAACGAGATTGTCTTCTGCCCTACGCAGGCATCGACCTCCCTCCCGTCCTGATCCTCTACCTTCTTAACAGCCACTTTCTCTTCCCAATGCATAATCCCGGCCCAATATTTCAATAACGTCAAATATCGTCACAGGAAGGAAGATCCCCTACCATGAGAGGGTGTCCTGTTTTATTGAAAATTTTCTTAAGTATACATCACTCTCTCTGCTTCGCTTTAATAAATAGATGAATTTCACTCATCACAGCTTATCTCCCATATTATATTCTCTAAGCATATAATATTCTTTAAAACAGGCTTTAGTTAAATTTCCTAGGGTATGCCCAGTTAAAGATTCGTAAAGTAAAAGAAAAAAAAATTTCAATCGATTAAAATCAAATCAAATGACAGTCAAATTGAGAAAAAATGCTTCAATTCATTTGTCAGTCAGATAAAATTAACCTATATGCCCAGCATTAGTGTTATCAATTAATAGCAGTAAATAAAATTATTTATTAGCTTGTTAGAAAAAAACAATGTACCCTGTGTCATAGAAATCTAACTAAATTATCGCTAAAAATGTATTTCTCTACTATAACATACATAAAGTCTCTTTCTAAAGGGCTATGACTAGTTAAGATTCAGACATGAGCGGCGTGGCCATAGGAGTTATGGATTAGAGGCGAGACATGAAAAACGAGCCTCCACTTTGACAAGGGTGACCCAGAACCGTCCGATACGTCACCTATCTCGTCTTAGGCTTTTTTTTTTTTTCATCTTCGGGCCTTCACAGTCCTTATAAACTTCAAGGTGAAACACACAACCCCTCAATTGCTCGACCCACTTCTACAATGAAAAACCGACGAGGTATCGGGAAACTTGATATTGAACAATGAACAGATCAAACGAAGTTTTATAGATTTTCTGAAAATAAAATGAGCTATTTTAAGCCGTTTTAATACTGCAAGTCTCTTCAAACAGAACAAGCCGTCAAAATTTGAAGAACAATGAACACTTGAAGGCTTCCGGTCCTTGAATGAACAGTCCTAAATGTGCCTTAGAGAGGCAATATGCCTGGGTATACCCCAATACAAGTGGATCAGCCATTAACACTCTCTCTCTCTAAAGTCTCAACTCGATCAATCGGAACCACGGTTTGACCATGAAATATCAGAAAATTTTCAATAATTATATTTTTGTTATAATGAAAATTAAATTAAATGACAATAATATTAAATGATTAACCCCGGATTATGAATACGGTGCATGCAGTAGAATAACACATCCTTTTTTTTTTTTTTTTTCCATAAGTATTAAGTTCTTTTTCATTTTTCAAAAAGGTTCTTTCTACAACTCTAAGCTAATATTAATAATATTTCAACGAACAGTGCTGAACTGTACTTAGTTTGAAGTCGTCTTTCTATTCTACTAAAATTAAAATATTTGGTTATTTTACAAAAGACTATTTAATAAATTAATAAATATGGTATGAATGAGATCATTTATCTGTATTATTATTGCCTTATAAAAGCCAGATTGTAATTATTTCACAATAAAGATTGTTGAATATTAAAAAAAAAAAATCAATAAATAAATTTAAAAAACTGTCTATCATTTGTCAAAACCTACTATATATCATACTGCTACTCATCAAATTGATCATTTAGGATATTTATAACATCTAAAAAAATATTATATATTTTCAAAACTTTTAAATGTCTGGTGTATCCATGCACCTCACTCTAGGACTGGCTTTGTCCAGGAGGTATGAAGGGGGTTGGTTTCATAGCATACGGGTGATTGCTGTTTCTTCTTTTTTAATAATATTATTCTACATTAGGGAATCTAATTTTATTTCAATGTTTTCCAGGTGATTAATTAATCTTTCATCCATTTTAGAAAGATTTGCCTTGAAGTTTCTTTCAGATGTTCTTTGTATCTAATTGGCAATTTTCTATTTGTTCTGCCAAAATAGGATTTATTCCATTCCTCTATTCTATACAGACCTATCTTTTAATTGACTAGGGTCTTTAATGGGGGATATTAAGTTGGGTTAAGTTACTTTACTTTAGTAGGTCCTACAAATTTTCCTTAATTTGTTGGATATATTTCTTAAATATCGGATATCGCTTAATTGTTTCATATCCAGATTATTTTTATCTTCGTTAATCTTTCACACTCCGAATTCCATGTCATTAAGTCTACATCAATCAAATTATTGAGTCTTTTACTTGCATGTCAAGATCGGCTCTATGCCATTTTTATCTTTTGAAAGTACTTACTTATTAGTTCTTTGAACATTACAGAGCGATTCGTTAGGGTCAAATCCAGGTCAAGTTCGCAGTTCTTTCCGTCAAGTCACACGGTCATGGCCTGACTGTGCAATGAATTTTTAATTAAAATCGACCTTAAAAGGACTGACTCGCTTCTGTGTGGGGACAATTCCAAAACAGTACAACTCACATCACGAGTCCGTATTTACAGTTAGGGGTGCGCCATAAAATAGAACAATTAGAAAATTCATTTATTATTACTGTTTATGATAGGAGATTCGTTAAATACATAGTAACAAAGTACGCCATACGTGGCACGTATAATTTCAGTGTTACCCTCCACCACATGAATTCATAGCAAATATAGAGGGGTCAAAAAAAATGTATCCACTGGTTAACAGTCCATAACTTGCAAACTAATTGACGGAGTTGTCTCATTTCTGGTGAAAGTGTAGCTTAAAGTCCAACTTAAAGATATCAAAATTCGCCGAACACTTGAGCGACTCACTCCAGTTTCACGGGCACCCTGTCTCACAGACTTCTGTGGTGAGCGAGTGAATTGTTGTAACACAAGATGGGAGTTAAATGGACTTGTTACTGTTACAGGTCGTCCAGATCGTTGTTTGTGTACATCTTTAACACAGCCTTCGGCTTCAAATTTGTCTCGGATGCGACGAATCGTTAAACGTGTCGGTGGCTCTGTTTGATACACATTTCGCCATTGCCGTTGAACCTCATTAATGTTTTCGTACTTAAAATATCACTTTAAAACAGACTTCCTTTCATCAAATGTAAGCCTTACGCCAGCCATGTTTACTCGAGTAACAAGGTACAACTAACAATAAAACACTAACTATTTGGCGACTGTCATCTGACAAAACAAAACAACGCAATACAACGCTTGTATGGCGATTGCCGGAACTACAAACTATTACATTACCAAAAATGAGACAACTCCGTCAATTAGTTTGCAAGTTATGGACTTTTAAACAGTGGATACATTTTTTTGGACCCCTCTGTATATGTTGTGTGTTATTTCCTTCAGAAATAATTATCTGACAAAAAGATGTTGATCGCTATTACAAAGTCCAAAGCAAAAACAAACAGATCTAAGGACAGCCCCTGGAAGGAATCACGGCGCAAGGAGCAACCATACCCACAATACCAACCCGGAATGCTCATAGCCCCTGAGCGAATTGCGTCAAAATTACCTTTAAAAGTATTGACTATAGTCAGCCTCTGGTTGGGGTTGCCTAGCTGTGCAGAGACAGAAAAAGCTTTCCCCGAGAAGAAAACTATTTTTGTTTTATGTACGTAACATCGTCCATGTTAAAAATGATTATTATTCATGATAATATTATTATTAATAATATTATAATGAATAAGAATATGAAAACACTCATTTCACAGCTGCAAGTTCGATCCAATCGACTTCAGTCAGCACTCACAAGGAAAAGACTACGCTAAAACAAAATATTTTATTTCTATAAAAGAAGGCGACTACCCCATGTTAGAAAAAGTAAAATTGTTTTATATCAACTAAAATAAATATATTAGGGTTTTTCTGACCGCAAACTTGGATATGGTCATTTTTAGAGATGTTTGAGAATTATGTATGCCATTTCAAAATTGAAAACAAGACACATTGCACATATTTAAGTCATGACAGTAAAATAATGAAGCATGATTATATATTCAATGAACTGTATCAAAGTATTCTATTGAGTGAGTTATAAACATTTATGAATAGAAATTAGAAAATAATACGTTTCGCCGCACTTCGAAAGTTTTAGAGAACTTAAATTTTAAGATATGCGCCCTCTGTCCATTCGCTATTTCGTCAAAGCTGCCCCGATTAAGCGTTTAAGTTCGGAGAAAAGCCCAGAAGAGTAAGTAAGTAAGTGCAGAGGTGCTTGACGCTTCACGCGGAAGGTCGGCGGGTATGAGTGTAAGTCGTCTCAACTTTACTCATCTCGGAGGTTTGATGGCGCCCACGCAAGTCAGCGACCCTCCTAAGGTCATAGAGTGGCTTTGTAAATGTCAAAAATACATTACGAGGATATCTCAGCTCTGCCAAGTCTAAGTTTTACTCCACAATATTATTTCTAAGCATTGAACAGTAACAAATTATTATATCTTGATGAGCTAATTATAGATTGAAGTTTCGGCAAAAAACAGGCTTCTCTCAAATAGTACTATCCTTTTTTTTTCGGAGTTTAATGATTGTAGTACGACCGAAAACATGTGCCAAAACGCAAATACATGTAAAAAAAAAAAGAAAAAAAGTGGCTTAAACGTTTATTATAATGAAAAAAAATATTGATGAATATTAAAACTAATAATTATCACAATAAATTGAACATTGGATTAATTAAAATTAAAGATTTCAATGACAAATGTATTCTGATTTTGTGCCCTGCTTATGGCCGGACAATTAGCGGGAGAAATAAAATCAAATGTTAATCTCAATCTAAACTTTTATTGTTGTAACGGTTCAACAAGGTTATTTTTTATGTTGAATAATAAAATAACAATTTTAATGTTAAGACTGTTGAAACGTTACAAGTATAGTAAGGTATAAACATGCACGTAACTTATCAATTTGCTAGGCTTGGTCCTACGGAAAAAAAAGGTTTTTGACAATGTCTTGAATTTCACTTAGCTGATCTTAATTTAGTCAAAATCTATTCTTATATATAACGTTTCTTTCTGTAAAGCTCGCTATGTAAGAAAAAATATTAAATTTCAGAAAAAACATCAATCCTCACCTTTCATTAATGAGGTCTAATTTATTTATGGAGACCGAATGGGTGTCATTATGTAGGGTAATGTGGATTCGTAATGCCGTGTTATTGAAATTATCGATTATTAAAAAAGTCCATGAATTTAGAGTAAATTACACGATATATACAGAAGGTCTTTCATTAAGCATTTACTGCATTTAAATTTGAATAAAACAAAGTGTGTGTGAGATATCATCAAAATTTTTTATTCGTTTGAAAGGCGTATCGATGCCATTATGTATGGAATATAACATCGTGCAAATGTCTGCCGTGGCTTCGCTGGGTGGCGCGCATCCGAAATGCCCAATTTTCCACGACTCTGGCGCATAAATTAGGCTGAATTTGGCCGATGGCATGGGTTATGTTGGCTTTGAGGACCGCTGTGATTTGTGGCTTATTCGTTTAGATGCGACTTAAGAAAACCCTAACTCCACGTGAGTCTATGGTCGTTTACATTCAGCTCCTGGGTCAGTTGAATTTTGTACGGGTGCAGGCCCAAGTCACGACGCAAAATTCACCAAGTGGTGGTCTGCGAAAGACCGAGTTCTTGTGAGTGACGCGAAATCGACTGCCTCGGATTCTCCTGCACACTCTCACGGACAGCGGCAGTTTTCAGCAGATCTTGCGTGCCGTCGACGTGCGGGTGTTGGTTGATTGTTTACTGAACCAGTGGACTATAATTTATCCACCATACTGCGAATAGTCCTCTCGGTAGGACGGTTATGGCGACCGCGGAACATTGCTCGAACAGAACACCCATATTGATAAAACAACGAGTTTTTGAACGTTATATACAAGTCCCTACGGGAAGACGCTATATATATATATATATATATATAGGAAATTCTATTTAAACATATACTCGAAAAATAAATACATTTAGTTTATTATTATGCAATATACAACAAGATAAATGATAAATATAGCTTATATAGAAGAGGCAGGTATAGGATATTTAAGCACACATAAGTCAAGCATAAGCCCTCGAGATAAGGGCTTGGATGGGTTTTATCTGCAACTATTGCGCCGGTGCCCGGACAACTTGTGCCGGAGTCGACAGATAGCACAGAATTACGGCATAGTCATCGATAAACCCCTTTAAGTGGTTTAATTCCCCATTTATATTTAACAAACTACGCTTTATCGAATCTATTTACGATTAACAAGGGGGTTTTTATAAGCCTTGAAAAAACCCACCAGAGGTACGCCAAAATGTTTATACCATAACGTTTGCATTTTCCTGCTGTTACAGAATGTTTGTAAATAAAAATTAACTCGTAAAATATCACCTAAACATTATTAATTCTCAAAGAATAAGAAAATGACTTCTTATTCGTCATTATTTTGACTTGAACGGCCAATATCCACTTAGACCAAAGTGAACTAGATGTAACTCCTTACACCTAGGCACAAAGACTTCGTCATTGTCAACCGCTTCCGTTCCAGGACATTCTGAGCCCTTCTTCTGAGACACACTCAGCTCTGGGAAATAGCTTCGAGATATGGTTCCAGTAGAGCAGCACACATGCTTTCTCGAATACTTGGCCCAAGTCTTTAAAGCATTTTCCTGCCTACCGGTGTACAGTCCAGATCTAAACGCTTAAGCGCACGACACAGCCTAATCACCTTCGGGGATGGCAAGGGGGGGGGCGAGATTCCATTAGTGTTGTCTCCGAAGAGAGGGTGCCCCCCTTCATCCCAACTTCAACTCCTGTCTTTCATCTCCCTCTCCGCACTTCCACATCCGGCAGCCCTTCACGGCTAATTGCTCTCAACCTTCTCCCATCGAGAAGTTTTCAGGTTTTACTGTCGTACAAGTTTGAACCTTTGAATTATAAACCCTAAGAAAATATAGCTCTTCTACTATCTTCACTGTCACTCCCAAAGCTACTAGTTAAAATAAAAATATATTTACAAGACTTCTCAAAGAGGAGAAAAAAAAGCCGCTTACCTTTTGACAGTCAAGGTTTATTCCAAAAGAAACTTTTAAAATAGTAAACAAAAAACGTTACTTTTAACAAGCTCATCATGGCCAATTCATAGAAATGTAATTAAAAAAAATCAAAAAAATCTATTATGATAAAATTACAACCTGCCTCTTTGGGCAATAAGTAATTGCGATAAATGTTTTCATTCACTCGCACATTCATACAGCATTTACAAACGGCCCAGAAGCCTCCTAAGTCCACTTGTCAACTCCCTCGCGTACGAAAGAGGAAGCGGAGTCTTGGGAAGTCCCCTACGCTCCTCCGTCAGCCGCGTCACCGGCTCCGATCCAGTGTAGGCTGACAAAGAGCGCGAGAGCCACGCTATAGGACAAGATTGTACTGGCCATAGCCAGGACTCGCACTGTCACGCATTTATAGCAGGTCACGAGGCCACTACCGTTTTAGTCTCCGAGGAGGATTATAGGGATGAGCTGTGAGTGGAGTTACTAGGGAATTTCATGAACTAGAAATGTAATTACACATAAAACATTAATAGTGGAAACTTAACATATCTTCTTTAGAATTCCTGGTTATGTTGAACTCGAGTACATCGAACATGGGGGTATGAGACCCATGGCCTAGGAAGGAATTTCTCTTTCATCCATATACAGGAATGTTTGTCTGATAATAGTTATATAAAATAAAAACTCAGTTTCGTATGCCAATAAAATTACGATGAAATTGTACAAGTCAGGTTATCGATATTACCATCAATAGTCTATGGTTTAATAGTTCAAAGGTTTAAGGCCGGTTTTATACATCCTTTAGACTTTTCGTCCATTTTTGAAAAGTAGTTTTTACTTATTTTCCGAGTGGAAAGTGTGCTATAGTTATTAACAATGCGAAAATCCATCTCTGCCCTAGAATATTTTAATGTTTATCACTGTACTTTATCTATGAACTTTTATAAGCTGCACTTGGAACTATAGCAGACCCATTTGTTTAGAGTCATTACTCTCCAGTTTAAAAAGAGCCCCCCCCTCTCACATTCGCCAGCCCCGAGTATTATATTTCATAAATTGTTTGAAAAACAGACTCTCTCTTATTATGGTCGCTTGCCAAACTACAGCCTGTTGATTTCAACTCCCTGTTGACTGCTCACTGACCACTTAAAAAATAGGAATATTTAATATTTTTTGTTTTGGCAAGGGACAGTTTCTTACCAACCCCAAACAAAACCAACATTTATTGATGTAAAACAATATGGGCCTAAGCAATATGGCGGAATAGTAATTAAAGAATAATCTGGCCTTGAGTAATTTTTGTTTAATTAATCTATTTCGCAATATCAGGCATCATTTTGAGTTTTGGCCTTACAGCTCCAACAATGCAAATTCCTAGCAATGTTAATTCTCTAGGAGATATCTTAGTAATAATATAACAATTAATTTTGCGGAAAAGTTCATTTAAATATAGTTTTGTATTATAAGGCAGGGGATAAAGTATATAATTATTATTTTTTGTTAAGATTTATTTTATTTTTCTACAACCTCTCCCTCCCCTATGAAAAAATATAGACAACACTCTTTCCAAAACGTCAACAATGGGGCAAATACTGTGTTTAATTGCTACTTTGATTTCCAAAAGAAATGTGAGACAGTCTAGCTTTTCTACCAGTCTTCACTGTAACTCCCGAAGCTACTTAAAATAAAAATATATTTACAAGAATTCTCAAAGAAGAAAAAGAAATGCCTAAAGCCGGTTACCTTTTGACAGTCGACGTTCATTCCAACAGAACCTTTCAAAATAGTAAACAAAAACTTCCTATTATGTGATTTCCACAAGCTCATCATGGCCAATTCATAGAAATGCAATTAAACATAAAACATTAGTAGTAGGAACTCAACATATCTTCTTACACTTACACACAACACTCATTCCAAAACGTTAACAATGGAGGGTAAATACCGTGTTTAATTGTGACTTGCAAATTCGATTTTCCAAAGATTCACCAAGAAAAAAACAACTGAAATACCAAAACGAAAGGCAAAACAGGAGAAATGGGACAGCAAAAAATACCCAACTATAGTAAGATATCAAGCTGCCAAAATAAGATATGACAGCTTTTTTACTGATAACTAATATTAACTTACATAATTTTCCCTTTACAATAGTGATAATAAATAGGGCGATGGGATATTTATTAAAGTTTCATACAATATACGTAGTGCCAAGTATACATTTGTAAACCTACAATATAATTGACTTTCAGTGATTTTGCTGAAACGGTTATGAGGCGAGGATTTCATAACCATAGTTCGCACCGTGCGAATATTTCAGCTAGACTTTATCAAGGTTAGTGGTTGATTAAAGATTATGAACGTTTGGTTACTAAATGGAACAAAGGATTTTAGGTCAGAGAAACGAGAAGCCAATCCATCAATCTGATGATCCGGGCAGTTCCTGTGGGAATCGATCACCTTTAAACTGGATTAAGAAACCTTTTAATTCACTCTGGGAGGGAGAAGGGGGCACAGAGTACTAATATATTATATATAACCTCTACCGGAGCGATAAAATATAATACATTGAGAAATAAATCATTTTATTATATCATTTGTAAAATAATGAGTAAGACTACAAACTGACACCTAGTAGGATTTTTGTAATCTAGAAGTGAGTAAAAATGTAAACTAAAAACAAAAGTCTTGCAAGCATAATAATTTATCGTTTCAATTAAATCCTAAAGAAAGTAAATAAACTTGTGTCATAAAATGCAATGTTATCGTAATTAAGAACGAAGGAAAGTAAGAACAAATACAGGACTCCTGGTTTGTTTAAAAATACTAATAAACAAGATTTTAATGAAATGTTTTAAAAATATGTTTTTGTGAGTGACAAGGACCACAAAAGGGTAGGGACACATATTAATTCATTTTTGAAAGAATATTTTTCATTAAATAATTTTTTTTTTTTTATTATTTTTCTTTTATTTACCCTTGCAACCATTTGTCTCGTTCCAGCCCGGCACAGTTTAATGCGTAATTTCCATTGTTATTTGAAAATTAATTAAATCAAAATCTATACGTCAAAATCTTAAAAATGTATTGAAATGTGATAAATTGTTGGTTGAAAGAGAAAAATTAGTGAAAATACCTCGTAAAAACTATAAAAAAAAGAATGAAAACATTCACAGCTCAGTTGCAATAAAGACAAAAAACTGTAACTTAAAATAATATATTACAAAAAAAAACGAAAAACTTTGAAAATATTGAAAAAGCTTCCGGTTTCATTCCTTGAAAAATTTCGATACGGCTATTTGGTATAAAAACAAGTATACCATTTTCCTTGTTTATTCGTGGAGATTCTCATTAAGAAATCTTGAAACGTGATATTATTTTGGAAAATTAATGTGTTTACAAAACTCCCTCCATCCCTACCTTCAGGGGTTTCTCTTAGCTTACAAAGCTTCTCTCAGAAACTAGTCGAATCAAAGATCAGTTATATTATATCAATTATGAAATTAATTATAAACTATTTAATAGATATCAACTAGATATTTGGTTATCATCGATATATTTTCTTTATGTACCATCTTGTTCTTCATCGCTTCTACGTATATAAGATTATTTATACTGAACCACAAACTTCATAGGGCAAACAGATGAAAAATCGATTACCAATAAGAGGGGGTTTAAAAGGAAGCTGTTTCCGGACGGGTGGCGACCCCCCCTTATGAAGAGAGGACCCCCTTTCAAAGCAAGGAGGCACGGATAAAACAAACGGTGGCTACATTGAGAGATAAAGAGGAAGTGAGGTAGGAAGAAGGGAGAAGTCCCTAGGGATTATCGTACACATCGTTACTGAAAGGAAACTCAATCCCTTCAATATGTATACCATATGTTTAGCAATTCCCTCATATCCCCACTTTTTAAATTACCTTATTAATATTGCCTAAAGTTATGATATATATATATATATAACTTTTTACCTGAGCCATTTTGTATTTAAGTTAATATTTGTTAGGACGCATAAAAGTTTATCTTTTTTACGATATGTTTTATATGACCAAAAAATTAAAGTTGTTTCAGTTTTTTAGGTGAAAAGACTTTATACCAACGACTTGGCATTCCAAAACCATATCTACCGATTGTAGAATCATGATTTTTACATATCCAATCGAAGAAACATAAAAAACACTACAAAAAGACAATATGAACGTCTTAAAGTAAGGGCTGAAGATATAAGTATGAAATATTGAAAAAACAGATTTCCACCGATATTTAGCATATTTTGTCTTTTTTTTTTTTTTTACGAGCTTGAGTCATTAATAAATATGGCATATAAATGATTTATATAACACATATATGTGATTGACCACAGATGAATAGTGCTGCTTTCAATTCTTGTTATTCCATACATATGACGTATTTTCCTTGGACGGCCGATGGGGTGCGCTCAAGACCAGTGTTGTATTCAGGTACATCTCGAGGGGTGTGAGGTATATCTCAAAATGGAAACAGACCAACAAAACTTTTTATAAGGACTTTGGAGCAGAAACAGCTGTGTTTTCGCACATTGTTTTCATTCGGTCCCGATAATGAAGGGGTCAGATTCACGCCACTGATCTGATTTACCTTTGTATTGTCACTGCCCTCTTCTGACACAAATAGTAATTAGCGAAATTACGGGGTCTTATTCGATGGATCGCTTCGAGCAGTGGGTCAGGTCATAACTCAAAAAGAGTTATTAGGAATTTACATAAGAGTGAAGAAGTTATAAAGAATCGAAAAACTTTGAAAGCCGATATGGTTGTTTGAAACCACCCTAAATGTATTCGTACGACTAAACAGAAACGAAATGTCAACTTGACACGATCTCACCACTGTACCGCAACAACCAACCTCCACCGAGGCTTCCCAAACTCCTTAATTCCCTCACACCACCTTCAAGCGGGTACTCCTAGTATAAGGATCTGAATAACCTAAATATTCCTTTATTTTTCCCTCATCCTGAATTTCTAGCTAGGGAGCTTAGAAGAAAAAAAAACAACTTGACACGATAAGCGTTCTCACATTAACGTTTAGCCGCGGGAACTTATCTAATTTCTCAAACGAGATTCTTGGAGATGGACCTACAATTCTCTCCTATTTCAAGTTGTCCACGTGTGGCATTGGTTGCACGAGTTAACATTATGAAGGCGATGAAATAAAATCGTGAACAGAACCCTTGGTAGCTATGTATTACATCAATAAAAAAATCTAAACGAGTAATTCTACTATCTATTTACACGTTTGGGGAAGCTGTTATCTTCAGAAAAATATTAGACCAGGTTGGCATTAGATTTCTTAAAAGGCATTCCTTATATATATTTTGATGTTCAGTTTCAAAATATACTTTATCATGGTCACGACAATATAAATAACACAAATTTATTATTATAGAAGCTGTAAATATACCGTGTGGGATTTTAAGATGAGAAACTACAATATAAGGGCATCGATATTCAATAATATTTACAAAGAAATAGGTACTCAAATCATTACGTGAGCTAACTGTTGTATTTCTGGCGTTGTAACATTTACAAAACAATGATGAAAATATAAAAATAGTCATACGTTTATATAGACCCATCAGTTATTTTTCAGATAAGCCTATTTAACCTAAAACCTCTCTAGTTTTGGAGTGGATTTTCCATACGAATTAAATAATGATACAACGAAAACAATTAAGAAATTGTATGAGATACCGTTTCTATATAAAACCTCTTCATAGGAAGGAGGAGCAGTAACTGCTAAATCTATTACGAGATTTATTAATGATGACGAGATCCACTAATTGGTTGCCTGTCTTGTGTTCGACACTATGTACAATAATACACCAAAGCCTAACTAACACAACCCCTATGTGGTCTAGGGATCTAAAAAAAAACCTCAGATACAACTGACGTAACTATAGTGACATACTGTTAATAAATACAGTGGAATCCCGATTATTCGTGTTTCCGGCTAATTCGTACAAATTTGCCGGTCCCCAGAGAAAATCCCGGTAAGTGGTATAAAAACAATGCATTTCAGTCCCCTCGGTAATTCGTATTATTTTTATGCTCGAAGTCACTTAAAACATATTTTCAGCTTAAAAACCTCGTTAATTCGTACTGTTTCAAAAAAGGGAAAGAGGACAGTGAGAGACCAGAGAGCAGAATGATTGCGAGATAAATGTTTTCTAGGAAATCCCATATGTAATTCGTACTCTTTTTACTCAAAGGAAATAAGGAGAGGAGAGAGGGAAAGTTTTAGGAATTGTACTAAGCTTTTCTTTCGTTTCTACAGTTCAGTCTCGTTTTCCTTATCGTTGTGACACGTTACCATGCCTCTGAAAAAAGTTAGCCTCTCTATTAAATAAAAACAACAAATCATAAAGGCCTTTAAGCAAATTGACGTATCCAAGCGTTTTAACGTCCCTCGTTCCACGATCACACCAATTCTGAAGGAATTAAAATGTACCAGTTGGAGGAAATATACAAAGGAATTGACAATACCCGTCTGCAAGGATTGCGTCAAAAAAAAATATTGATTTTTTTCGTACAAATGATTGGTGTTTATTTAATCTAGAACATAAGTATGTACATATTTTTTATTGCATGTATTGTTTATTGTTTAGTTTAGTATAAAGCAATGTTTATTGCATAGTTTTTATCGTTACTACATTGTACAGACTTCTTAATACATACATGTTTACATTAATACGTTTTTTAATTTTTTACTCCCGATAATTGGTATTCCCGATAATTCGTACCAAACTGTCAGTCCCTTGACAATACGAATTATCGAGATTCTACTGTATAGGTTTATTGCTACTAGTTACAAATAAAAATTATTAGCAGTAAAACAGGCAGTTTAGCTCAATATAAAAAAAATAACTTTTGCCAGTATTTTCTTTTCAAGCATTAGGCCTATTGTATAACCTCCTTGAGGGATTCTGAAGAAAACCAGCTCCGTCCTGATGAATAAATAACGAGAACTTAAAAAAAAAAATCACCGCAGAATGAATGACACTCGAGATACAGTTGATGGCATTGAAGAATAATTAAAATAAATTTAATCATCCTTACAATTCTTCAAAATATATTTTCGTCCGACTCTTAGTAAAAAAAAAAAAAGGTACTAAAAACATTCTCATGGTAGTTATTATCACGGCATTATGTTCTAATCGAGAATGTCGGATAAGTTATTACGAAAACAAGCGAGTTAAAAACTTTCAAGTTTTCGAGAGAGGCACAAGAGAGGAAAAAAAAAAAAAAGATCAAACACGATAATATTTTCGAGGAAGAGTAGGCTAGGGCTAACTGGAAAGAATGTTTGTCGGCGAGGGCAGGTTGGGAATTTGTGTCCTCCCCCCCCCCATCTCTCTGAAGGGAGAAGAGCTGTTTACCAGAGAAAAAGGCCACAAAACATATTAATCATCTTCAGGCGCTCTTCGGCAACGGCGATAAAACAAAAAATCTCTCTCAGACGGACACAAGGCTCTCTAATACCAGGGGTAGAGCGAGGGACGGGGTGACGCCACTCGCCGTGTGTGTCGCATCAGCAATCTTAATTGGCCTGCCTTAACATCTCTTCTGAGAGTCATGCTCTCTCTTTTCATTCAAAGAACTCCTTCTTGGCAACTTCTTCCAGTGGTTATCTAGTAACTAGTTAACCAGCCCAACCACACTCACAACGATCCAGGGAAATCTCATTTAAGTCCTAAACACAACCCCTTTCAAATTAACCAAACGAGAGCTGTAATTGGACCTGATTGGAGTTTAAACTATAAAACTACAGCGAGCTAACGAGAGCTCAATGCTAATCATAAATAACTCCCCAAAGCACAGCACTTTGCCTTTAGTCAATTGTAATTTATCCAAATGGATCCGTTTTCCATATTTATAAATTGAAAATTTTTTATTGTGCTAAAATTACCGACTTATTAGGCAATAAGCAATTGTGATAAATGTTCTCATTCATAGCATATTTACAATTTTCATTCACTCGCTCTTTCGTAGGGTATTCAAAAATAGCCCAGAGGCCTCCCAAATCCACATGGTTGTCACTTCCTCGCATGCGAAAGAGGAAGTGGAGTCTTGGGAAGTCACCCACGCTCCTACGTCAGCCGCGTCACCGGATACTAGCCAGCAAAAAAGTCGAACGCTTTATATACAATCCCCCAAAATCAAAAGTCCTGAGAACAATATTAAATGCCCCTTATTACGTCAGCCACAAAACCCTTCATAACGATCTTAATATACCATACATTCTCGAACTCATCCCTTCCAAGTTTATGAAATGTCATAGTAACCTATCCAACCACCCTAATCCCCTAGTCCCTAGTACTGCACCACTAATCCTCCTCGGAGACTGAAACGGCAGTGGCCTCGTGACCTGCTATAAATGCGTAACAGGGGAGTCCTGGCAATAGTCAGTTTTTCCAATCATGTCCTGAGCGTATGAGGTTTTCCATATTTACGTAATAAAAATAACCCTATGCCGACATGCAGGGGATGTAGTCTAAAAACAAAAAAAAACCTATCAACGTCGCTCTTCGTTATAAATTACGGTTGCAATATTAAAATTAAATAAAAACTATATGCTAATAAAAAAAATGATTTCTTCATAATATATTATCCCCTAAGCCCTGCTGGAACGACTGGCTATGCTACAAACTGCGTAATTTAGTCACGAGTTTAGAATTTCTATCAATAAAAGACAAATGGATAGGCATAGCTGATTTTCCGGTTTAATGAAAATATACGAGATCCAAATGCTGCAATGATCACGAATGGTAAGGAATACACATTGATAAAAGGACAAAGTAAAAATAAAAGACAACTGACCGGAAAAAGACTCGGTAAAGTGTGAAAAGAAATAGCTATGAAGTGACCATTCCAGCAGCTCCATGAAAATTTCTCAGTCCATTGAGAGAGAGCAGTGCTAACCCGCTTCTACACGTTCAGTGAATTCTTGGCGTGTCTTCGTGCCATCTTATCGCGCTCAACTCTCGATAGCTGTTGAGCTGGCGTCCTATCATTACAACTCTGTGTAAATAATATTAAGTTGTAAGCTAAGTGAGTGTTCAAATGAGTTGAATCGTCTTAGGTCGACGACTAAAAGACCTACTAAGGTCTTTGTGGTGAGTAAGAGATTTTATGTCGACTGTTAAAGACTTACGGGGGGGGGGGGCGAACTTATCAGTTCAATGCCATGAAACCAAGTGACAGACCTTTTCGGTACAACCGGGCCGATAATTTACGATTGTGTGCTAAATGTTGAAAAGTCCAGCAAAATGGATCCTTTCCAGACAAATCCATCGTAATTTAAATCAAAAGATGGTGTCTTGGGTTCGAGTCCTGAATCAGCTAGAGTATTTTATCTTTAACTTCCCCCCCCCCTTTCATAGCCTCTTTAAATTTGTAGATAATTATATATAATTATAGATCCTCAGGCGAATCTATTTACAAATTATTTTTGTATTTCCTGTAGCATCGCTACATTATTTACAGGTTTTGTTACTTTATAAAAATTATATAATGGAATGAACAAGTATCATGATACACATTATACGTGACTGGACTGAACTGACTAATAAAGGTTATGGGGCTAACCTTTTTCATCAAACTTCAAACTTACATACTAATTCTTAACCTAATTTTTCCCCGACAGTCTGTTGCCATCGATGCGGGAGGGGTGGTGGGGTCATAGTGTTAAACAGTGGGTTTGTTAGGCACTGCAACGAGTCAAAAAAACTTGGCAAACAATTATTAACGACAGTAGGATGGGATCATGTATGGGAATATTTACGACAGATATTTGCAAGTGTTTACACAATATCTCCTCCAAACTCCCATGACCACTGTTTTTCGTATAGTCGTTTTTTCAGAAAAGCGTGACTGGAAGTTATTCTTCAGAATATTTCCACGAGTATAGTTGAAGTAGTGTGAGTGTTTTACAGATTTTACAGAATCACCTTTTTTCTAAAGGAACAAGCCTTGTCAATATTGAATATTTTTGGTATTCCTCTCGAAACATTGCAAGGTATCTTACCAACGTTGGTTTTTGTAGTTCAGCGACTATCGGGTAGTATGAGACTAGAGAATATTTAAACGGCTTATAATTTAAAAAGGTAGTTACGTGTAAGTATTAATTTACTTGAGTTGCTTTATAAAATTTTCAATGATTTTGTGAAGGATATGTTAAATTCAGGTTAGCTCTCGGAGCAAACAAATAGTTAATATATAATTCACATGATGGAAGAATAAAAGACCTGTCAATCGTCAGGAACAACAGATTAGTTATTTATATGATGAATAAGGCATAAAAAGGAAACTCTGCCAAAACATGGTGACACTCCAAAAGCTGTGTCATTCTTTTTGTTTTTTGTTAAATTGAAATACAGTTAAAATCAGAAACTACATGCTTTTTCAATATACATACAGGTGAGTACAGTCGAAAAAAGAGAATATTGGTGGAGCATATATGTTGGTATTAAGACGATTTACATACTACAGCTATTAGTATCAGTTGGTGACGTATTCGAGCCGTATCTATTCGGCTTAGCTAACTAGATAACATACCATATAATACCTCATACAGAAAAATATTTTTTAAAAGCTTAACACAACTTAAGACACTTTTAATTTTAATTTGTCTGCGATAAAATAGCTCACGAAATGTTTGCTATCAAAAACGAAATTTCAATTTCATTTTGAGTTGTTCTAAGATTACTCCAGGTACAAACCGTCAGAGTGAAGAGAGTGAAAACTCAATCGATAGTGCGTAGGCGAAAAGCTCCATAGACACACCTATCCTGTAGCTTAGTTTGAAGTTAGTAAAATTTCTTTTTTTCACACATTTTATGCAAATTAAAATTAAAGCATTAAACTATTTCTTAATTCATTTTACGTATTTAAATTATTTGTTATAGATAGTAAATTTCTAACGTCACAGTTTTGTCTCATCATTTGTTCAAAAAAGATCTTCACTAAGAACAACATACAATATCATTATGTTTTAAGTGGTTTATATTATTATTATTAAAATAGGCGAAATGTATTGATGGTGCGTAATATGTTTCAAGGTTAAGTCAAGCTTCACTAGAGTAGTAGTACTAGGCTGGAACTTAACCCATAAAAGACGGGTTATTCAAATGTTGCTACAATTCCCTAGGCAGTGAAATTAATGGATTTATTCCGACAATCTGCCCAGAAATAGAATGCCGGTTGGTAATCGAACCCACGCCGGTTCAGTCCTCGAGATTACTAGCTCCACTGTCATTTATATTTGATAATATTGCCCGAGGCCATTAGCTGTAATTGCCAAGTTGCTCACAAGGTAAGTAATTATGGTTTCACAGTAGGACTTAGGAATCCTGAGAGGCGAGGGGGGGAGTATTGGTAGGGGGAAGGACGAGAGGTATTTGACCCAGTTATTTCCGTTTGGTTTGCGCCTGTGGGTCAGACCACTACGGAAAGGGGGTGCTTTTTGACCCTGGATCGATAAAAGGATCATTAAAAAAGAGGAAAGGATTAATTTGCTTTTTATTAGGGTAAGAAATCACAAACCTAATGTAACAAATTATCGTAGAAAAAAAAAATTATAAACATAATTATGTTTCTGCATATGAATGTTAACACAAAATATTCATAAAATAAAAAACGACTGTTAATCTGAAAAAAAAAAACAAACAATGAAGTTAAAAAAAAAAAAGTTGACTTAATCAAATTAATAACTTGCGATTTTAAAGTTGCTCTTGTGACTAGCACTAAATAATAAAAACCACAGCAGAATTTCACTTTTGAAATTTTCATAACACATTCAAGCACAGAGTAAAATAACTTACGAATTGCATTTTAAAAAGTATAATATATATAATTGAAACCTATTATCGGTTTAACAAGTTATAAAAGAGTCATAAAACTGTTATATCTGATGGCTGGTACAGGTAATAAAATCGGGTGAGGGCAATAGGCCGCTTTATTATTGTCTAATTCAAAAATCAAATCAATTTAGGAAGACCTGCGAGAGATGAGACGACGTAGGAACGACCGCTCACCAAACCGGATAAATATGCAAATTGTACAGCCCATATTTCAAATTATTATCTGGAAATATGACGGTTCTCGGGGGGTGGGGAGGGGGGATTTAAAACCTTTTTTTACTGCCATTTTATTTTTAATTTTTTTAAATATTAATCTGACTTAAATTCCTAACAGAGTTATAACGTTAATTAAACATATTAAAAATACTTAAATGGCATATTACGATCAGAGCTTTAATTTTGATTTGATTAAGGTATAAAATTAGATTTTTTTTTGTACGGTGTAATTATTTTTTGTAAACGAAGAAAAATATTCTGATAAGTTGGATTTTTAGAATTTCAAATATTTATAAAATGTTTTCAAAATCTTTCCGCTAGGAATTAGAAAAAATAAATTAAGTATCAAACATATTAATTCAAAACTATTACCACATTATGCGTAATTTTGTTAATTTTTATTTTTTTAACATGACTTCTAGTGTATTTGAAGGTTAAGGGAGTGAAAGCGCAAGCTGAGCCCGCGGGCGGGTAACGAACTCTGCCACCAACGTAAATAAACAGCGACATGGGTTGAATGTGATAGACTCAAGGAAGTGGACTCCAGAGGGTCCAATAAAGCCTGGATACATTCACAGATAGTAGACATTCCAAGATACATATGCATACATATATTTATAGATACTTGCGAGATATATTCCAGAGACACTCACCATGGTGGCTGGAGTGTGGAGCTGGAGATGCGGCCACGAGAGCGGAGGCGTGCAGGCGGCGGCCGGAGGCGGAGTGCGGGGGCGGCGCGGACATGTGCGCCTGCGCGCCCCCACCCCCCTCACAGCCACCCCTCTCGTCCCCCCCCCCCGCCTCACCAGGTTATGATTAAAGATTTCCAGGCTGTCCCCCGATAATCCGGGCGATCGCGACGTCTCTACCACTCCGGCCTCGTGTCGACGAGGGAACCGATCCGTGGGACCACTTACCCCTAATGCCGTAAGGGTGGTCTGCTCGCAGGGTCTTGAATGAGACTTATGGGACTGGAGGGATTTGAACCCAAGACCTGGGACCCACGAAGCTGGAAACATTGCTGTTAATTTTTCCTTTCTTACTAAATATTAACAATTATGAAAAAAAAAAAAAAAAAGACAGCCATGCCAAACTTCAAAGGCTTGAAAGGAAAAATTACTTAGTGCTCTTTTTTTGGAATTCCGGAGATGTTTTTTTCACTAAGAACAGTGTGAGTTTTGCATCTTAAGCTGTCCTTTTTGGCACAGCCAGGATGATAATTTACGATTGTGTGCTAAATGTTAAAACGAGGATAAAACGTCAACACCAGCGAAATGGATCCTTTCCAGACAAATCCACCGTAATTTAAATCAAGAGATCGACAACTCTACAAGGCGTCTAGGGTTCGAGTCCCGATTCAACAAGAGTATTTTTTCTTCGGCTAAAAATTATTAACGGTAGTAGGATCCACACCAAAGGCGAAATAGCTCTCGCTAACTTTAAATTAAGGGATCTTTAATTGCCCTGGCTTTGAACTCAAAGTGGCTTTAATACAAAGAGGATTCATACTGGCTTGAACCTCACTCGTGCAAGACTGACCAAGTTGTATGAACACCCGACCATCTATTTTTTCAATTAACAATTATTAATAAAGACTATTGTATTGCTTTCAGCATTGCTCTGGAAAAGATGATAAGAATCGTTAAGTTCTTAGTGAGTAAATTTTAATGCACAATCCACAATTGTACACGCAGGAAACGGTTGTAAGATATTTCGTTTTTAAAAATAGAGCATATTCCCTCTTATGAGGCAATTAATAGAATTTTATTTTGTTTTAAACGCCTTTTTGAACATTTTTTTTTTTTTTTTTTTCCATTTCAATAAGTCTACATGATCCTACCAATTGATAGATAGGTGTTGCCAACCGTAACTATAAATTTTTAACAATGTATAAACAGGAAATAAGGAGATTTGTTAAGACGTAACTAATAAACTAGTCAGAAAAAAATAAGCAGTACAGGCAGAATCTCTTAAAAATAGTGTTTTTAGCGCAGGCATGAAACAGATGTTTCTCATTAAAAAAACAACAACATCCATTGCTTGAAAATATGGGTACCTGTACCATTGCAACATTACGCTTTCTCTACAGTAAAAGAAAAAGTTTTTCTAAAAAAAATTTGTTTTTAATTATAAAAAACCACCCAGTATTATTCTTAGAATTCAATGATCTCTTAAGTTACTTTTCTCAATTATAAAATAAATTAGGCCAATTTGAACCCCAATCAATCTAAACCTTTGACCTTTTCAAACAAAATCCCTCTGTTTGGTAGAGTATTCTCACTCACCACTGTACCTATATCTACACCTCATCCGAGGTCTCCCACACTCCTCAATTCCTTCACCCAACCTTCAAATAGCTCCCTCCTAGTAAAAGGATCACTTTCACTCCTATAAATTCTATTTTATTTTATTATTTCCACATTCATAGTTGAGTAACGACAATTTCAAATAAATATAAGAGATGGAAACGTTTTTATTTTCAATCCTGTGCGTAGTTAGCATACGTTAAAACGGCAACCGACCCTGCTGTCAGCACATAGCGTAGAGTAAGCGCTTCAACGCAGGAAAATAAACAGACTCGTTGGAAGAAAGTTATTATTAATTGCAATTAAATTGTATTTAATCAAACCTAATAATATTGTTTTATAAGCCCACAGAATCAGCCAGTGATAACGGCGAGTTTTGATAGTACGCAATCAGCTTATTTTAATCAGAAAGGCGAGGAGGTAGTTGTAAGTAATAACTGTGAAAAGAGAGAAGAAATTACAGAAAATTATATAAGAGAAAAATATTTTTCTTAATGAGCTTTCCTTTAGAATAGAGGAAAACTCCGAAAAAAAATTAATCTCAAACAAATCCTCTTCTTGTGAATTTAACTTAGTATTTTTAAAAGATTGTCTAAAGAGAGACGACACGGTTGAGGATAAAGAGAACGCCTGATTGTAAATATTTTCATTTTGTACCTTTACGAGATGAAAAAAAACACAAGAGCTTTGAACTGATTCCTACTATTTTACGAGAGAATTCTTTGAAAAAGTTACTATATTTTCTTAACTCGAATTCTGTACGATAGAAGTCGAAACAAATATTTAATAAATCAGCTTTTTAAGTTAACAACGGCTCGAAATATGTTTACAGTTAAGAAAATAAAAAAAAAAGCATCATGCAATAAGTAATCAACAATAATATTTAGTTTATAATTTCTCTAAAAAAAAAAATAAACAATTTAAAATTATAAAAATAAAATATAGCAAATATACTCATCATTGTATGAACTAGTTGTGAATATGCCTAAAATCAGTTTCTTTAACATGTCCCATTGATTATTTTAATGCCTTATATAATATTGGTGATTTCATTGTTTTTAGTACATTAACTAATATCAGAAACACAATATATTTAATATATTTTCTGAACTCGAATTCTGTACGATAGAAGTCAAAAAAATATTTAATAAATCAGAAATTCAAGTTATTCCCACAACGACTCGAAATATGTTTTTAGTTAAGAAAATACAAAAAAAAAAAAAAAAAATAAGAAATTATAGAAAAATACCCCGCACATTATTATGCTCGGAAAAAAAGAAATATTTTTTCACTTAACATTAATTACAGATTCATGACAATTTTTTTATATAAAAAATATTTTTAAAATAGAAAGAAAAAAAGTATATAATTATTATGTGCAAAATTGTTTATTTTCGTAAATGACGGAATGAATAATTCTATAATAATATGAGTGCATTAGTTCTTAGAAAAATTGACCACATTATTTGAGTTAGGTATATATACATATGTATATGACCTAGTCATCATGTATTGCAGACTTGACTTGGTCATATTATGATGACTTTTGGCCCCCGCGATCTGCACAGCGATGACATGTGGCGGGCTCCCTCGCCAGTGGCATGTGCACCTACACAAGTGTACTTGAGGTATTGATCCGGGCCCAGTCAAAAGGAATGCGAGCGTTAACGTTACATTTCTCCCTTTTAACGGCACCCAAGCATGTTAAAGCAAGTCATCACAGATGTGGATCAAACATTAAAAAGTTGTCGCTTCTTTCATTTCTACTCGTAAAAATTATATCGCGTCAGATAGGATTAATTAAAACGAAATCTCGCAAGATCTTGAGGAGGACGCTCTTAATAAACATTAAATAAAATGAAAAGATTAAAGTTAAAAATGTAATCTTTAAATTTTTCTTTCATTACCACCGCTCATGTGTCACATGAACTTCTGATGTGAGGCTTTTTAAATCTCTTTTAAAGCTGTCCGGTTAAGAGATATTGGAGCTCGAATCTATAAAATAATTTCTATGGGCACTTTTACAGAAAACGCATACAAACAGATTTATTGATAAAAAGTGAGATTGTTAAAAATAAAAAACAGTAAACAATACTAACAGCTGACCCTCTTAGACCTAAGCAGCAAAGGCCAAAGCAGTTTATAGTGAAACAAATGATTTTCCATTATATTATGATTCTAATAATTATATTGATTCCATATTATTATTATTTATTATAGTTATAATAATATAAAATGGTTAAGAGTAATGTCATCACAAAACAACGGTTCTTGGTTCAAAAATCCCAAGAAAAACAGTGGAGTTCACATTCACTGTCGTAACATCACTACCTTCAGTTATCGCATTGTCCTGGTGTTTATAAGTCCCTTGTTAGATGGAGGTATATGAAATTGGGGTATATACAATCGAATATTTTGAGGTCCTATCTAGGCGTCCCCTAAAATCATTTTCTCTTTGGTTTCCTTGATTCATCAAGGTTTAAACAATTAAATGCAAGGACTCCTTTGGCCTAATTTAAGATCTAAGACTTGCTGTTAACCGTTATGATACTCTATACCCATCACTGCTATCCAACTGCTTAGCTGTAGCTTGCACTACATGCCTAGAGAGAGTCTAGGCTCAGCCTTCAGTGGACTCTCACCACTGCACCGCAACATTTCCACCTCTACCGAGGCTTCCCACACTCCTTAATTCCCTCACTCCACCTTCAAACAGGTACTCCTAGTAAAAGGATCCGCTCACCCCAAATAAATTCCTTTATTTTTCCCTTACCCATAATCTTAAAAATTTGAGAGCTAAGGAAAAAAAAAATAAATAAAAGGACAAGAATCTGATCTTAATTGTTGTGTTTTCATTTGAATGTATTGTTATGGTTTTGATTTTTCTTGCTATTATTTTTCATACAAAAAACTTGTTAAAATGTTTTATTTTCAAAAAATATTTTCATTTTAATTATTCTTACCTTTATTTAATTTTACCTGAGGGTTAATGGTTGTGCTAATATAAAAAAGAATTCCGGCAAAAAGGAAACTGTTCAATTACAAAACTCTTCTTTAATTGTTCAACAAGCACATCTGTGACACAAAACTACAATGGTTTACAAAACAATTTTTGATTATTTTACCTTATTATTATTCGCGACTGGCCAGATTTACTAGTTTTCATGTACATTTCTATTGTTTTATCAATTTTTCTTCGTTCGGCGAATTTTCCTTTATTTCTCGTTTGTTCGTATCCTTTGCCATGCGATTAGTAAAAAATCCTTTGTTATGACTTCAATGCTTTTTCTGAGAAAAAATTCTTCTTCTGTCAACTGTTCTTTTATGCCCAATTACCATTTATCGTTAAAAAATTTAAAGTTCCACAATATTTCTAATCTTAACTTAACAACTTTGTCTCACGAGATCAAAAGAAGAACAACGCTAATTTTAAATTCAAATCCTTGATTTCTTGCTTATTTGAATTCAAATCAAAGGCAACATCACAAACATTCACAACATACAAATATCACGGCAGTATATTACTTATATCATTATCAATCGCATAGCGTTATTCTAAGTTCATCTGAATGTTCATGATTAAGTACAAGGGTTTCATTAGAACAAACCCTATCAAATGTCCTGGCAACGTTCAATTCCTTTAGAGGGAGGGATGCCCACCTATAACCGCGTTAATTTGTATGCATTGGTTAGCACATGTAAATGAGGTCGTTAACAGATGATATCAATACCTAGGGGGTACAGAACACTATAATTGTTTTACCAAAATAGCGTTACAATATTTTTTGCTTCGCCCAGAAACATAAAAGACTATGTGAACGACAAGTTCACTTCTATTCGAAGAAAACCCTGTTCAAACTGTTCTAGTGTAAAGTTAGGGAAAATGTGACACACTGTCCAATACCTCCAAGGTATTTCTAGGCGGGTGTTATTGTAGTTTTACAAAATAAATTAAGGAAAAACTCCAAGAATATCAAGAAGACTATAATACTACTAACTACAGGCAGGTTGATATCAGTACCTAGGAGTTACAGAACACCATAATTATTTTACCAAAATAGCATTAAAATATTTTTCGATTCACCCAGAAATGTAAAAGACTATGGACTTTGGCAGTTATAAGGGGAGTTACGTGCTTTTAAAACAACACCAAGTTCACTTTCATTCGAAGGAAACCCTGCTCAAACTGCTCTCCTGTAAAGTTAAAGAAATGTGACATAGTTTAAAATATAGTGAAGTTCTGTTGTGAGGCTTTTTAATTCTCAAAGAGAAGCTGAAGAGATAATGGAGCCCAAATCGATAAAATAATTTCTAAGGGCACTATTACAGAAAACTCATACAAAGAGAGTTATTAAGGACAAACTACAAGGAAGCTACGAGAACAAGTATACTACAATACTACTAACTACAGGCTAGTTTAACGCCGCGTAGCAGAAGGTAACCATGTTTGCCAACTAGCCGAAGGCCACCGTGATCAATCCACGTCAGAATAGTTCCAAAGCCATCTATTAAATGATACAATTTCAATGGCATTGTCCTCTGCGCCGGCAGGGATTCCTGCTAATGGCCCTAAGCCATCCACCGCCACTGGACTAGCGGGCCCACCAATAGGGGTAACTATGCCCTCTCTCGAAAACCTTTTGATTGGATATCTAATTGGGCTATTGTTCCATAGCTTATTGATCGAGCAGGCATAACATACTAAAGCTCACTTTTAACTTTCTTTTTTTAATTCGGAAACCATTTAGCTTTCCCCCTTTCCTGGTATTTGTGAGAGCTAAAGACATGCCCATTAGATACAAGAAAAAGAAAAAAATATTTAAATATTTTATTTATTTATTAATTATTAATTAATTAGTTAATTCAATAAAAAATCTATAATTTGCACACAGAACTACATTAACATCGTGTCTAGCTTCAACACAACCTTTTTTTTTTTTTTTGGGTAAGTTAAAGTTGCAAAAAAAGGTTAGGAATTATTATATGATTGGCAGCAGTCTAGCAAACCCAGTGTTTAACACTATGGTCCCACCGCCCCTCCCGCATCGATGGCAACAGACTGTCGGGGAAAAATTAGCTTAAGAATTAGTATGTAAGTGCGTTTTAAATTTGATCAAAAAGGTGAGCCCTATCACCTTTATTAGTCCAGTCACGTATAATGTGTATCATTATACTTGTTTATTCATTTAAATTTTTTTATATAATTTTTATTAAATAACAAAACCTGTATATAATGTAGCGACGCTACAGGAAATACAAAATAATTTGTAAATAGATTCGCCTGAGGATCTATATAATTATCTGTGAATTTAAAGGGGCTAGGAAGAAAGACAAAAAACAATAACTTAACCATTGTTTTTTTTTGTTTTCATTGACGTTCTTTTTAACTTAGATTTATATGATGCAGCATACATTATTTTTATTTTTTTTCTATTAGCAAAGCAGTAAATATTTGACTTTGATACCATTGGTTGGTAATATTTATAAAATTTAACTTTGACGCTTTTTTGGTAAAAAAAATAAATTTCGGTTCAATATAATAATGCTCAATTATTATGGACTTGGCAATTTCATGCATCTTTATAAGGACAATGGAATATAATTTTACGGCATAATAATATTTGCTGCTTAGTTTCAAATTGAGCGAATGTTTTTGTGTGCTTTGAACAAAAAAAAAATCTTACGAAAAATATTGAAAGGTCAGTTGACTATCTTTAAAAAACAGATGATTTAAATTTTTTTGTTTTTTTTAATTTTAACCAAATCTAATTGAACAATTAATTGAGAGAGGAATTTTTCACGGCAGATTTAATTAAGTTTTATTTCACCACTCCGGCAAATAAATTGTCATTCATATTTTCATTAAACTTCATAGATTCATTTGTTGACAAAGAACAATCTCGATCTACAATAACCGACCCTTGTTCAATTGTATAATCCATCAATTCATTGTTTGTTTCTTGTTTTTTATATATTTTTTCTAATATTCCTATTACTTTTAATAAATGCACGAGTTAGTACATGCAACTTGCGCATATAAGACAATGATTTTTTCGTTTATGAATTTTTGACTTTTAATTAACTGTCCTGGTAAAAATGTTAACTTGTATGATAATGAATTAAATGCGGAGCAGCCCTAGTATATTAGACAACAGCCTAAAGTTGATTATTAATCAAATCTAAATATCAATATACAAATAAAAAAAAAACATTCCGTCAACAAATTCTTCTCTAAAATGAATTTTGTGTTGCTCAATATTCAGATGGTGATATAAAAAAATAATATGACGTAATAAACCATGTTGTTGATCACCCTCGCGATATTTGATCGTGTCCCCTAAAGCTGATATTGCTTGGGCATAGTAAACTAGTTTACCTCCTGTAAAAGTTTTAGCGAATACTATAGTTCGTAATGAAAATGTTTTAATAAACAATTAGCCTTTGAGCATTTCAGTCAAAGGTAATTGGTGAAAGGAGTGTGACTACACCCAGCAGTGGGTGGGCAGAGTCAGTGTCACAGTCGAAGGTTAACGATCTGTCCAGCCTTTGTCTACCGAGGCATAACCCAATAAATACCATTCAATTGAAAATATCAATCTTATCGATTAGTATTGGGTAAAGTGAAAACATCAAAGCTTATAAATTAATTGTTGATAATAACTACTAAACCCTCACATAAATCATTTCTAAATACAGCCAGAAATTTAACAAAATTTACTTCCTAGCTCATAGGGGGAATTTGATTACTTATATGTGAACTTCTTTTCTTTTTAATACGAGAAACAAGACCTAAGTTGATTCTGCGGCTATTGTTTGATACGCATTTTCAATTTACGATAGACTAAATCAAACTTGCAATATATTTAAATGTTTGCAAGTAAAACTATTTCACCAATAGGGGTCGAAAATAAAGTATTTCCAAATAAAGGGTGTCCCAGAATTAACGCAAGATTTGATTTAAATATAAAACAAACTTTTTAGTATTTTTGTTGTTATATTTTTATTGAATTATAAAGTAAAATGGGATAGGGTTATTTATGGAATAACAGATCGGGAAAATGGCCTCCACGACTTTGCTGGCACATACGCACTCTTGCGTCGAAATTTTCCATGACCATTAGTTATTTTATGAAAATTATATAATGAATAAACAAGTATAATGATACACATTAAACTGGCTTTTAAAGGTGATGGGGCTCACCTTTTTGATCACACTTAAAACTAAAGCGTTATTCCTCGGATTGAACTAAAACAGCTGTTATATACAAGGAACTCCACTTCACTGAGTACGTAATGTACCACGCATAGACTCTTTAATGTCTAAAGTCACCGTTAAAAAACAATTGGTTATTATTGGTTATTATTATTGGAAATATTAAAAAATGGTTACATTTGTTAAACAAATTAACGTAAATCCAGATTAAATATATATATTTATATATTGTGATATATATGATGAATGATTACATTGGCAGCTGATTCTGTCCCAATCGAACCAGCACAATTGAAATAGCTGATCATATTTGATATTTAGAAATCCAATATACTTCATCCGACTGCGATTTTCAACAAGGTGAAATTTTTTTGTAAAAGTTGATGGGCATCTCAGATTCACTCCAAAAATCTATAATTGTGTTCATTCCCTCAAGTTCAATAGTCGTATAAATGAGCTGTCAAGACACGTTACGTAGTGTTTAGTGCGGGGTCATGGGATGAGGAAATAATGTAATAAGGAATTACAAATCTGTAATGTACAGGGAGTGGGGCGCCCGAAAGGGTGTTGTTCGCCCGGGCTCGCCGGTATTCGGGCGACTGGCTGGAATACTAATTGTCTTCCTTCAGGATAGGCGATTCGCCCCCCCCCCCCGACCCCTTAAACAATTTAACTACAACTAAAATCCCAATATCATAGCGGCCCATGTTCGCATTGTTCCGAGCTGTGGAATTTGTAGGGGTAATAGCGACCCTTAAGTAATGGAATCGATTGTATCTTCCGCTTAATTACTCCAATAAATCTCTTCTGTGCATTTCGCTTCATGTATATGAAATAAGCTTTCTCTATGTGCTTGCTTGTTAACTGTTTCCATCTGAGTGTTTAATTCACATATGAAATCAGTATATATAATTTTTTTTTTACATTCAATCAATGCCCAAAGTATTATAAGCAGTGCTTATAAGTTCAGTTGTTTGGAAAGGGGACAAAGTTCTGAAAGGTGCGTAAGGCTTGAATGAATGAGAAGTCAAGAACAGCGTGAATGGTTGCTGACCTAAAAGGGAGCACTGGATATCTACTGGAGTATTCTGGATTCCAGGGATAGTTTCTTAGAAAGTAATAATACTTTTTTATCCGTTAAAAAATGACAAATAAAACCTCATGAAGAGAAAAATTCACCGTAGTTAGGGTTTTCTAAATGGGATTCGATTCAAGCAGCTACTCATTAACCCTCACGAGGCTGAGAGCATCCCCCAAAGAACTAAAACCTTGGGCGAACCTTTGTAAGCCAGCATGCTAATCACTAGGCTAGACCTGAAAATAACTAATTCAGGATTTTTCCAATACTTAGACAATTAGTTTCAAAAATGATCAGTTTGAAAAAATTTATACTTGAGGACAAAATTTCTGTCGAAAATTCAGTAATTGAAAATACCCTATATAAATTTTGGTTAGAATATTTATTTATTTATTTGTTATGTTTAGACAGTTCATTTACACAGGTGAGTAAATCATAGCAAAATATTTATAATGTATTATGACTTTTCGGCAAAGCTCGTTCTGACCATCTCAGAAATATATGTAGCAATACAAATACCTTGCATGCAAATAAATACGCATATTTTTTGGTGTCCAGTGTAGTTTAGGGAAAATAAAACGAATTGTTTTTTCTCTAGCCTTTTAATAAACATTTAAGAAACAGGCGAGAAGACTCCTAACTCGGGATCTTTTGACATTTTTTTTTCTCACCTTTCTATGCCCTTTTATCCGTTTATCAAATTCAAAAAATGACTAGTTCTTTATTGATCTAAAGTAATTGTATTGATTCAAGATAATAAATAATATATGCATGATTGCCCATTGACCTTTGTACCCTGTGACTAGTAAAATGAGTATTTGTATCAAATATATAATACAGTGGTCTACCCTACAGCCAGTGGCTACCTCAAGAGGAGCCCGTCTGAGATATGACCTCAAGCCTCAGGCCCGGGCCCAAAGGTGGATATTGATCCTGGATTGTTGCCGATCTCCCAAGCCCACAGGGCCCACTACACCCCCCTTTTTAGTGTACCTCTCCCTATCACAATTATATATATACCTGCTACCCCCTCTTATTTATTTACAGCAACGGCTATTGCCACTGATAACGCTTTACAACAGGGCCAGCAGGTATCTTTGCTATCTTGTTTCCCTCCATTTCAAATAAAGAACTTACAACCCTGGGAAAACACTATGGGGAAATCCATGGAACAGTGCCCTCTGTGTAAGCACTAGAGAGAAAAACAAATTATTGAATAAGACTTTTAAGGTAATATTTTTATTAGATTATAATCCTAAGAAGTGATAGAAATTTTGTCATTACAACAGATAGATAAATAATAAATTCAAATATGCCTAGTATAGTGTAATGAAGTATGAAATATGAACGTATGAAATAAACGGCTTAAAAACACAATACTGAAATTTCATTTATAATCACGGTACATTGAAATGCATTGTGAAGAGAATACCGATTGAAATTAAATACGGTATTATGCGTTTCGTAAAAAAACGGACACATTGTCAATCTTTTTTTTTTTTTTTACCCTTCCTGCCATGAAACGTGATCGAGGTGGTATGCAGTAACCAAGGAAATCAGATTGTTCTTTCTGCAACTGGGACCGTTGCAAACAATCGGCAATGTTCGAAACTGACTTTATTATTAGTTCCAACGAAATACAATAGGGTGGAATAATAAGTTCAAAATAAACACTACAATTATGGAATACCTTGTACTATCGACTCTAATAGCTAGTTTGATACGTAGCATGGATACGAGAGAGAGAGAGAGAGAGAGGGGGGGGGGAGAGGGAGAGAGAGAGAGGGAGAGGGAGGGTAGTCCTTTATTCACTTTTAAGTAGCATCGGCTCATTATACATATATGTGTATGTAGTTGTCTCTTAGTGTCAGAACTCTTCTAAAAAAAAACACAACTAAAATAGAGCAATAGGTGTAACTAATATTTATAATTAAAATAAACTATTGCACTGTGCCAGAGAAGACTAAAGACCTAGAACTATAGCACAAATTACAAATTGCAATGTCTGAGAATGTCACAGCTCTGTCGCTTACCTGATCATTTATTCAATTCTTATTCATTATTCATTAACCGCAGATAAAACAAATACTTTTTTTTTTTTTACACAATTTCGTTTTTTATTTAAAGTCTTTATTACATGACACTTGTTCAGTAGGCTAATGTACAATTGTATTAGACAAAATAATATACAATTTTAAAAACTACATGGTCTCGAGACAGTCGGTAGAGTCAACTAAAAATTTATTTATTTGTTCAACAATCTGTATATTTGTACTTAAGCAGGTTTTGTCGATCTATAGCAAGTTGTTTAAAACGATTACTTGTACCCAAGAAACTTGACATGAAAGCTTTAAAGCCAAAATCAAAAATTTTCGAATTCCATGGCTGTTATTCCATCGCCTAGTTCATAATAAAACTGAAATAATTACCTCTGAGAGGGTTTTCAATTGGGTTAAAATTTTCTTAACGAGTACACATTAGGAGCCACGAGATGGCCGGATTACCGGAGGGTTGAACAACTGGAAGTTGGATTATTGAGGCTATACAGTAATAGAATAATATATGTGTTTACTAAAATTATTTTTACGAGGGGCGTAACGGTAAACTACCATACTTAGTATCAACGACATCTCTTTACTAGTGGATTACTTTCAATTCACTATGAATTGACTTCATCAGGTCCTTCTGTGAGCTGGATACGAGTCCTTATGTTTCTGTACCTCTCTCTCTTTCTATACTTCTCCTCCATCAGCCTTGTCACCGGATACTAGCCAGTGGAGGCTGATCAAGAACGCGAGAGCCACAGACGCTCAGGACATGATTAGAGAAACTGACCATTGCCAGGACTCCCACTGTCACGTATTTATAGCAGGTCACGAGGTCACTGCCATTTTAGTCTCCGAGGAGGATTGTAGGGATCGAGTGGCATAGTGTAATGACTGTGCCACGGGATTAGGGTTTAAAATATTAATGCGAGAGAAATATTTGTAAGGATATCAGCATAAGTTATGAGCGTTATATTTAATTAAATCATCTATAGCCGAAGAGATGGGGCCATTACAGCAGCGGTGGAAAAACAGCAGGCCGTAATTACGAGCCCGGGGGGCCCTCGCCTAGAACGAACACCTAACATCGATTAATACCGCCCCCCCCCCAGCACTAACTCCCCTTACCCCAGTCCGCCAACACTAAATTTGATTTAAGCCCCAATTTGTTCCGCCCTGTTTACCGCCAAAACTTCACAAAACGTTCCGCAACCCTGATTCACATTTGAGAAAATTCGCCTTTAGTCCTCTCTCTCTCTCTCTCTGTGCCGCCGCTCCCTCCAAGGGGGGCTTTGGTGCCGCTACAGTGAATAAACTAAACTTGCCCGGGCAGGGCCTGGATCCCCTGTCTCGCCCTTCAGGTGATAAATTACCTCATTAGTGTAACCTTTAGCGTAAGGGAGAGGGATGAATGCAAGAAATCGAGGCTATGAACGATATATAATAATAGACACAGGTACAAACCTACATCATACTGTCTTTCACGCGTATCTTTCTAATCAAACCTAAACGTAACTACAAAACAGACGGGAAATTCAAAAACTTCACTGCAGAGACGTACACGGAGGTGTTTTGTGATAATAGAAGGTGTCCAAGGAGAGCTCTCAGAAAAATCTCAATATGAAAAAGGAATGAACCAACTAGGTGCTTCGGGAATCAGTAAATGCCGACAGGCAGAAAATAATTTATGAACAACAACCTGTGATAACATTAACCTGCAATTCAAAAAATTAAAAATAGTGCACAATCGACAATAGCAGACCACCGGGAAAAGATAGGAGATGTTTGCGATTTCATATTAAACAATCAACGTGATCAAATATTTAAGGAATCTGTCGAACTCTTGACAGCAGGATCAATATCTATGATAAAAACCACTTTATTAGAAGAAAATTACAATCTGCCTTATTAGGCAATAAGTAATTGTGATAAATGATCTCATTCATACAGTATTTACAAACAGCCCAGAGACGTCCCAAGTTCATATGGTTGTCCCTTGCATGCAAAAGAGGAAGTGGAGTCTAGAGAAGTAACCCACGCTCTTCCGACAGCCTCGTTACCGGATATGAGCCAGTGGAGGCCGACCAAGAGCGCGAGAACCACAGACGCTCAGAGAATGATTGGAGAAACCGGCCATTGTCAGGACTCCCACTGTTACGTATTTATAGCAGGTCACGAGCCGTTTTGGTCCCCGAGGAGGATTATAGGGATGAGTGGTGCAGTGCTACGGGATTAGGGTGGTTGGATTGGTTACTATGGAAATTCATCAAATTGGAAGGGATGAGTTCTAGAATGTAGGGTATATTATGATCATTATGAAGGGTTTTGTTGCTGACGTAATAAGGAGCATTTACTATTGTTCTGTGGACTTTTGATTGAAAGTATTGGATGCGCTTGATGCTCGACTATTTCGCTGTTCCCAATAGCTCTATGCCGTATGTACAGATTGGCTTAAGTATAACTTTGTAGATTAGTAATTTATTTTATTAGTCATATATCGAATCATTATTAGTAATTTATCGAAGTCATACTTTAACAATGAAAACAGTCGACTATTTTGTCATATTATGGGCATATTCACAGTTACGAATGAATATATAAAGTTAAAATAACAGATCCTAGACATATGAGAGTAAGTATAATAGCATTTCGCGATACTATGAAACATGTGAATACATCTATGTTTCAACTCAGAGAAAATTATCTAGAACAAGGCAACTGGGTAACTCGACCCCCGTCCCCTAAGGAGTCCAGGGTTGTTCCCTTGATTCCTCCTAGTGGTACTTAGCCGGCCGGGAATGGGCGGAGTGAGACCGTTTTAATTATCGAATAATATAGTCATTTGCAACTGAAATGTAGAAGAGGGGGGGGGCAGCGGTAGTTGCGAACGCCTCCCGCAACCCCATCAGGAATATTTTTTGCTCCCTCTGGAAGCTAATCAGATCCAGATGCTCTCCTCCCCAGCCCCGCTTATCCTTAACGGCTCAATTATCTCAACTAGAACATCACTTTTTTTTCGGATGTTTCTTTTCTGCAGCAGACAATGTCAATTAGTAGGCCGGATCAAGACTAGACCATTCCCTCACCACGAGGATTTGAAAGAAGACCACAGTTTTGAAATATGGTGAAAAAATCTTTAGAAATAAAATAGTAGAAGTTATGCATACAGTGCATCAATCAATACTAAAATGATAATCACCGGAGGCACACCAAGTTTTTTTTTACTCTTTTGCTACACCTGGCAAACCCAGTGTTTAACACTACGGACCACCACCATTCCCGCATCGATGGCAACAGACTGTTGGGGAAAATTAGGTTATGATCTATTAAGTTTTATTGTTAGATGTAAGTTTTTAGTTTATGATAAATAAGGTGAGCTCCATCACTTTTAATAAATTCAGTCCATTACTGTATAATGTACATCATTAAACTTTTGTACAAGGGGATATGAAACATTATTGTTGTGCATTACATCAAAAAATTATTGTTTATAAGTAAAAACTCTAATTTGTTATAACAGGTTGAAAAAGCGTACACTCATTCTTAAGGTGAGCCCTATCACTTTCTAAGCTCAAACGTATTCTGTATATGAGCTTTGTCAATATGCAGTATTGTGGATAATTGCTAAAGTGTAATTTCCTGAATTTTCTTCGAAGTAGCGTGATAATGTTTCTGTAAGGTGCATAGACTAGGGAAATTTAACTGAAGCAGAAACAAGTTTAAGAGCAAATTTATTTTTAGACATTACCAGCGAAGCTATCAAAAAAATAAGTTGTAGTCGCATGCAACTGTGAAGTGATTGAATAAAAATATTACATCGCATGAAAGTCACGCATAGTGTATGAACGAAACAATTCTCCCAATGTAACTGACATGCATTCAATGGGAATGGAAAAGAAGACATTCCAATTGGAAAGCTCTTCTGGAGTTAAAGATGACTCGGAATACAACAACAAGAATACTACAGCAATACTATAATAATAATAATGATTAAACATCATAATAAACATCTAATAATGATTTTAGTCATGAACTTATGATTTATTTTTTTATGAGGTAATTCTATCTTGTCCATAACTTTATATCCATAATCCTTCTTTAACTCTTAATCCGTCATTTTAAGTATTAGAGAGTCCTGAGCCTATGTGGCTCTCGCTCTTCGCCTCCACTGGCTCGTATCCGGTAATGCGACTGACGAAGGAGCGTGGGGGACTTCCCAAGACTCCGCTTCCTCTTTCGCATGCGAGGGAGGTGACAACCATGTGGGCTTGGGAGGTCTCTGGTCTGTTTGTAAATATGGTATGAATGAGAACATTTATCACAATAAAGAAGTTTCAATAACTGTATAATTCCTTTATTGTGCTAAAATTACAATCTGCCTTGCTAGGCAATAAGTAATTAAGATATACTATCATTCATACCATATTTACAATTCATCATTCACTCGCTCATTCATACAATATTTACAGACAGCCCAGAGGCCTCCCAAGTCCACATACGAAGAGAAAGCGGAGTCTTGGGAAGTCCCCCACGCTCCTCCGTCAGCCACGTCACCGGATACTAGCCAGTAGAGACTGAACAAGAGCGCGAGAGAAACAGACGCTCAGGACATGATTGGCTCAGGCCATTGCCAGGTCTCCCACTGTCACGCGATTATAGCAGGTCACGAGGCCACTGCCGTTTCAGTCTCCGAGGAGGATTATAGGGATGAGTGGCGGAGTGCAATGACTGTGCTACAGGATTAGGGTGGTTGGAAAGGCTACTGTGGAATTTCATAAACTTGGAAGGGATGAGTTCTAGAATGTAGGGTATATTAAGGTCGATATGAAGGGTTTTGTTGCTGGCATAATAAGGGGCATTTACTATTGTTCTCAGGACTTTTAATTGAAAGGATTGGATACGCTTGATGTTCGACTTGTTTGCTGTCCCCCATAGTTTCAATAAAAAAAAAAAATACAATGTATAAAGCTGACAAATTCATTATACAAAGTATGATACTCCGAGTATTACTACAATAGTTATATACTGGTCGAAGAATTTTAATCCGAATTTTCTAAAACATAACTTTCAAAATTCAAAATAAAATATGTCATTAACAGTTAAGACGAGTTTATTTAGTGAAAGCAGAATACATGTGGCTTACAACATATTTGAAAATGCCTACAAACAAAATCGTGATTCTTCCAATAATATTAAAAAAAAAATAAAAAAAAATTGCGTGATTTCCTTTTGTTTTTCACTCCTGAACCGATTGAATTTTAAAATAATTAGCTCTCATCACTGTGAATAGACAACCATACGTCATGCCTGGGATTCTAGCTATCAAAATTTAAATCAATCACGCCACAAAACAATAACGCTTTCGTTATTTAAATTGTTCCTCAATAATTCCTCAAGCATAAACCAAAAATAAAAAAACCTTTCCCTCAATATAACAACATTGGCGCGAGCTAACGTGAAATGTTAATAACGCTGTGATGAATAATTTCGAACCCCTAAATCATTAATCATATTATCAAGCCATGACATAATTTCCAACGGCTTCAGACCTTTACATATCAATCATCCCTTCGCCCCTAACGGAATCTTTCAACCTCCCTACATTAATTTCTTCCCTTCAGCCTGTCTTCCACCTTCCTATCCGCATCCCTTCTCAACACCACTATACATACATGTATACATAGTTTTGTAATAAGCTATAATTAGAACAGTATTCTTCAAATATTGTACTGTATATCAGAGAATCAACCATACTACTAACTCATCACTCGAAACGACATACTTTGAAGTATGGTTTATTATCCCTGTGAAAAATTATTATTTTCCTTAAAAACGACATCATTTTTATCAAACACGCAAGTTTCTGCAATGTTGCCTAGAATATATAGGCATGCTTTAAGGTATACCCATTGATCGTAATGAGCCATGCAGTGAAACCAACTAGAAAAAAACTTTTTTTTTTAAAAGTAAATGTTTAATACATTCTATATATAGTTTTGGTACTTTCTTTGGTAATTGTATGATGCAATGAATGAGCAGATGGAATTTTACTTGTTAACCAAATGATTTCCAAGTCTTTTAAGTTGGTCATAAATTAAGTCGGTGTTTTATCACGTCCATGTTCGGTGCTTAACTTTGAAATGTAAAGGGTGTCCCAGAATTAACGCAAGATTTAAATTTGCCACCATTTGTGCAGTAAAGAGATGGCAACCCAAAAAAAAAAAACAATTTGACAGCTGACAGTTTAGGGAGAGTAAAAACGGAGCGTTACACGATAGAACAACGTGTATTAAGAATATACTATATATACAAACAGCCCAGAGGCCCCCCAAGCCCACATGGTCGTCACCTCCCTCGCGTGCGAAGGAGGAAGCGGAGTCTTGGGAAGTCCCCCACGCTCCTACGTCAGTGGATCATCTTATCACTGGATAAGAGCCAGCGGAGGCTGCCCAAGAGCGCGAGAGCCACAGACGCCCAGGACATGATTAGAGAAACTGGCCATTGCCAGGACGACTTCCACAATCACTTATTTATAGCAGGGCACGATAAATTAGATATAAATAAATAACGCTGATGTGGGGAAGACTTATTGTCAATACTATCCTGTCACACCTACAGCACAGTCAAGCCTGGGAACAAAAATTATTCAGTATTCACTAGCAAAAATACTTCGTTGCCGTAAAAAAACAGTTGATTTATGTTTCCAACTATCGAAAACTTGTTAAAATAAGGCTTGATCAGTATTTTCGTCTAGTGTTCAAGAGATTCAAATGTCAAATGTCATAGGAATAAATGTTGTTGATCGGTCAAAATAGGTTTCATCTTCGTTGACGTTGTGTAGGAAACGTTCAGATGTCGGTAATTAATTATATTTTCTTTATCTATACCCCGTGGCGCTAGTGAACTATTAAAAGCATGAGGGCTGGTCATCTAGTCAGGTATCATCCACTCATATTTTTAGAGTTAGGGATGAAAAACAGCCTTTAAACTAAGAACATTTACTTATATAACACTTCATCGTTTCTTATACAAATTTAGCCACTCGCACAGAATAACTGTCCGATTCTAATTAGCAAAATCTTTTACGACATAAAAATTCTCTGAAATGATTGTATACCTAAGTAAAAAGTATACCCCCATCAAAAAAAAAAAAAAAATAAATAAAAAACACATTAAAAACACATTAAAAAATCTTAACAGAAATTGTGAGTAAAACGAAGAGGAGAAAGCCCGTGAATACTTTAAACGGGGGGGGGTTGCTAACCAAACAGAGGGTACGGACCGGAGGAATATGAACCTTGGGGGGGGGGGCGTCGGTATTGTTTCAGAGAAGCTAAAACCGAACCGTAACCACGATGTACCTCGGAATGCTAGAATCCATTTCGGCTAATTTAACACAATCTTCTCTCTCTCACTCTCTCTCTCCCTCTCCCTCCCCTTCTCTCTCTCTCCCTCTCTCTCTCTCTCTCCCTCTCTTTATCTATCTATTCGAACAATGCTTCTCCCAGGGAACGTTTGAGAACACAACTTACACCGCAGGGGCCCTCGCGTTATCATTGCGTAACCAACGAGACCCGGCTCTGTGTGAGGGTTCGCTATATATATATATATATAGTATAGCTCTCTTAACAATAATACACCAGCTGGATGTTTCAATGTGATGTTGTTTCAACAGAATATCAACAATGGTGAATGAGGAACAAAGAAAATCATAAGTGAGATTTTAGCCGAATTTATTCATGGAGCTCAATTCAAGATACCAACGATGCCTGCATCATGAGACTGTCATGGCAACGGCCAGTTTTCATTCTCATCATTCTCTGAGCGTCTGTGGCTCTCGCGCTCTTGATCGGCATCCACTGGCTCATATCCGGTGACGCGGCTGAAGAAGGAGCGTGGGGAACTTTCCAAGACTCCACTTCCCCTTTCCCATGCTAGGGAGGTGACAACCATGCGGATTTGGGAGGTCACTGGGCTGCTTGTAAATACTGTGTGTCCTTATTTCCCAATAAGGCAGAGTGTAATTTTATCACAATAAAGATTTGATTTTAGAAGAAAAAAAATACAGTTTTTATACAGACTGTTATCCTATCGCCTGATGTACAATAACGATCAAAATCACTTTAATTTTCTAAAGTTACGGCTTATTTGGAGTTACAATCATTTTCCCTATAATCAAGTATCATAAATAACGCCTATAATCATATAACAATAATAATAATAATCATTGATAACACATAAATAACGCTTTGAGATTAAACTATAGCAATTAAAACGAACCCTCTAATAAAAGTGGCCATGTTTGTAATTAAGGCACTTTGAGGGACATGTTCGATCAAAAGTAAAGGTTCTTCTAACTGGTTTTTTCGATTTCAACGACGTAGTGCATCGTGAGTTTCTGCCAGAAGGTCATAAAATTATATTACTTGAAAGTAATGCGCTGTTAACAGCGTGAAGCGATCCGACGAAAACGACAGGAATTGCATCACGATAACGCCCCCGCTCACCCCTCACAGCTTGTTTGTAAGTTTTTTAGCAAAAAACAACATTCCTGTGTTTCATCAGCCAGTTGAAAAAAAAAAAACCTTGAATGGACGACGTTTTGACACCATTGATGAGATAAAAGAAGAACCGCTGAAGGAGCTGGATATCGAAAAGTGCTTCGAAGCGCTGGTACGAAATGTATTATATCTGAGGGGGGTGGGGCAAAATTTCTGTCGATGAATAAATAACAAATTTTTAAGATAAACAAAAATTTTCGTTACTTTTTGATCAAAACTCGTATTATAGACCACCCCGCCCGCCAAAAAATATTTTTTAATTGATAAATGTAAAAGTAGTGTTGTCTAGAAGAAAAAAAAGTGGTTTGGAATTAACGCCCGGATTATCTAACTCAAGACGTTTACAGTGAGGTAGAGTCAATCCCTGAGAAGCCACTACCCCCGTACAATGACGGCATTAGGGGTCTCTGGGATACCAGGGAAGGACTGTGCGGATAAGGACGAAGGGAGACAGAGGAGCAGGACTAAAAGAGAGATAGGAGGAAGGTCTAGCCAATCCGCAGTGATATAGAGACCTAGCTTGTCACGGATTATCTCCAAACATTTTTCTATGTTGGTTTTTATCTCTCTCTCTCTCTCTCTCTCTTTGCTGTAGCACTCATGTACCAGCGTGAAATACATGCTTTTGATAGCGGCTCAGTTACTTTATATACACATTGTACAATATTTTAGGATAGGAATCATAATACAACACTGAAAAAAATAATATATAAATACACTTACAACAAAAACGGTGAAGAATGATAAATAACATTATAAAACAGCTTTATTGTCTTTCCACAACTGATAATATTTTCTTTATTGTCACAGCGCTTTCGAAAGCCCTAAGCTGTCATATTCAGTTATCTCCACAATAAAATAAAAAGTCGAAAGATAAAAACTTTTAGCTGCGCATACGGAGACAAACTAATTACTATTATTAAAGGGTGTCTCAGAATTAACGCAAGATTTGAATTTGCCACCATTTGTGCAGTAAAGTGCTGGCAACCCTAAAAAAAAAACAATTTGACAGCTGACAGTTTAGGGTCAGTAAAAATGGAGCGTTACACGATAGAACAACGTGTCTTTATTGTTGAACATTATCTCAAAAATAATGAAAGTTTGGCGGCCGCAGTTCGAAAATTTCATGCAAAATATGGTCGGAATAGTGTTTTGACTTCATCAACTGTGAAAACATTAATTAATAAATTTAGGGAGACTGGATCAGTTGGAGACACTAAACACACTGGTCGTCCAAAAACAAGCCGTTCAAATGTCAATATCGAAGCAGTGCGTGAGAGTGTTGTTGAAAATCCAGCAACATCAATTGTTGCGTCGTAAATACAGTCCTTTGTGCCGAAATTGGATGATATTGATGAGGCCAATATGTGGTTTCAACAAGATGGTGCCACATCTGTTCACACACAAGATCATCTGTTCATTTTGGTTGGATAGTTTAAGTTTAAGGCAATAAGAACCCATGCTCTATCCACTGCTATAAAGCCCTTTCGCCTTATCTGAAAAATTTGATTGGAATCATGCTCAAAACTCGTAACATTGCGAATTATTTTCCAATGGCGTAACCTAAATAGATACTATCTTTAGAAGGAACGCCGAAAACAGATAGATATATCAGAAATATAAATGAGGAAGGTAAGAGAATAAAGTGGATACAGCGAGAAAGGAAGAGAGGAACAGAAATAAAGGATCCGAGAATGTTCCTGACGGGGTGGAAAATATTTAAGAGGGAGGCGGGAAAACTTTTTCTCCTTTTTTTTCCTTTTTCTTTCTTTTCCAGTATTTTTTTTTTTCCTGGAGACCATTCCAAGTCAGGAAAGAGGTAACAATTGATGACTAAAGGGATTTAGCAATGAACGCGCTTGGTATATCCTTGCCCTCCTGAGGCAAGTAATGGGCCGCGAAGGTCCGTATATTTGTGAAATCGGTGGATCCTGGGCTTCCTGCGTTTCCTATCCTTCCAATGTTTACTTTTATTTTATTTGTTTCTCGCCCAAAGCATTTCCAGGTATTTTCCAGAGAATCCTGACAAACCTTTAAATCCAGGATAAAAAGTTAATTAACCATTCCTGGAATAAACAATTCCATTTTTCATCCCTAATTTACTTCCAGGGCATTTTAGGCGAAGTAATCTTATTACCAATTTCAAGGAGCGTCAATCAATTTCCTGAATAGTTATATACATCAACCACATCTTAGCTAAAAAAACAACAATTGAGTCATTTCTTAAACTTAAAAATTTTCGTATATCTGATTAAAATAAAATTTGAGATCTATGTTCAAATTGTATTTTATTGAAATATTAGTTTTTGTAAATGTGTTTTGAAAATTTGTGAAAAATATTCTTATTCAACCAGAATTTACCTAAATCTTACGAATTACGCGCATGACATGCATACATAATGGATTAAAGATGATACTACATTCAGGAATACTGATTTGAACAAATGGTGTTATTTTCAGCATCCAGTCCACTTTCACTAAAACTGTTATTTCAAAGATTGTTGATGTACCTATAAATATTTTTTATGAATATTGTATGGAAATCAACCCTCAAAAAGAATTTGGCACTAAAAAATAGTTATTAAAGCACTACAACTGACATGTCAAATTGCCATTTATGCTAACTGCTACGGGCCCGTATCACAGTAGCTGTTCCGAATTTTCCAACATGTTATACATAAAACATACAAGCAAATGGGGGACTAATCACTTAATTTCCTTATTGCTTAATGATTGACATTATCGAAGTAAAGACATCAGGTGGTTAGAAGAGAAGTAGTGCACAGAGCGGCGACAGGGCTTGACGTGTATTGCGGGTCTCAAGCTTCTAATTTCGCGAAGGTACAGTGAGCTGGCAACTATAGTGATAACTAATAGTTATAGCGATGAGGTAATCACCGTGACACACAGTTAATTTAAAAGATTTTATGGGTTTAAAAAATCATTCAATTCTTTATCCATTAGCCTCTTTTCAACTTCAAATCGTCTAATAGGGGGAGGGGGAATTTAAAAAACAAAACAAATGCTATAAATCTCAATAATTTATAAATGGTCACAGCCAATATATTCCTTGCTTTTCTATTCCTGACCTGCAGGTGCCAGTAGGTGTTGAAAATTAAATTGTTCAGAAAAAATTGATGCCGGGCCAAATGTCTTTTATTCACGCTCCTCTTCAATAGCAGCTTACTATCAAGCAATTTAATTTATAAATAAACTTTGTTATTTTGCTGTTTGGTCTGTTTTAAACTCATAAGAATGATTGACAAACTGGCTGTCAACAAATAATAATAAGTTAAATTTTAATAACACATCGGGCAATTGGCCTCCACGACTTTGCTGGCACATACTCTTTTGTCAAAAGTTTCCATGACCATTTGGTATTGAAATTGGTTGAATTTCCTTTTTTAATGTACGGCTGGATGTGGGCTTGTTGGCATACACATTTGACTTCAAATAAGCCCATAAAAAGAAATCTAAAGGTGTTAAATCACACGATCTAGGGGGTTAATTCTGATCACCGAAACGAGAGAGTACACGACCTGGAAATGTCTCATGCAGTATTGGAATTGTCTCATGGGCTGTATGGCATGTGGCACCATCTTGTTGAAACCACATATTGGCCACATCAATATCATCCAATTTCGGCACAAAGAACTGTGTTTACGACGCCGAATTGATGTTCCTGGATTTTCAACAACACTCTCACGCACTGCTTCGATATTGACATTTGAACGGCTTGTTTTTGGACGACCAGTGTGTTTAGAGTATCCAACTGATCCAGTCTCCCTAATTTTAATCTCTTCACAGTTGATGAAGTAAAAACACTATTCCGACCATATTTTGTATGAAATTTTCGAACTGCGGCCGCTAAACTTTCATTATTTTTAAGGTAACGCTTCGTTTTTCTAATCCTAAACTGTCAGCTGTCAAATTGTATATTTTTAGGGTTGCCAGCACTTTACTGCACAAATGGCGGCTAATTCAAATTTTGCGTTAACTCTGGGACACCCTTTATATATGCAATTTCGTCCATAATCAGATATGTTAATCTGCGGTTTAACCGGATTATAACTACTAAGACTAACTAACCCTAACCGTACGCTCAAACGCGCACACCGGAGTGTGAGAGCTCAGGAGTAAGGGAGTTAGAGATGTAAGGTGTTATAGGGGCGATAAGAAATTAATTAGCGAGCTACTGCTAAATGTAAATATGGGTCGGAGCCGGGTAGTCGGGTCGGGTTAGATGGGTAGGCAATAAGCACTAGAGGTATATTGGGTCGTGCCGGACCATTAGCGGGGGCTAAGTGCCCCGGGTGTTAGCGGAGTCGGCTAACTGTTTCATACTGGAGCATTTGCGGTCGTCTCTTACAGTGCTCCGTTAGCATCTTTGGACTCGCTGATTAAAATAGTATCAGGGGGTAGAGTAAATCGGAAATAATTACGAACAAATTATAATAGTCTTTGGTCGGTTTTAGAAAGCTTAAATAAACTTCCAGATTACGCTGGAAATGTATTAAAGTATATTCTCAGACAGCCCGAGCAGACTGATCCTAAAGTCTTGGAGAAGTACTGTGGAGGGCGTGGGGGGAGGTTAAAGAGGCCGGTGGAAGATCGGCAGAGATGGTGTCATTCTTTAACACATAAAATAAAATGAAAATTGCATATAAATAAATTTCAAACCACTTTCAAGATATTGAGATTGTAGCTAACCTTGAAAATCAATTTTTCGTGAGATGTCACTCTATGACCCCACCACCCTTCCCACATCAATGGCAACAGACTGTCTGAGAGAAATTAGGTTAAGATATAGTTTAAGTTCTCATTGTTAGATGTAAGCTGGTTTTAAGTCTGTTATAAGTAAGGCGAGCCCCATCACTTTTAATAAATTCAGTTCAATTATGTGTAATGTACATCATTATACCTTTGTACAATGCAGATCACTATTAGTAGAAAACGGAATTTGTATAAAATGTAGCCAAGCTACGGGGAATACAATGAAGCAATTGTAAATAGATTCGTTTGTAGAATCTATATTTTGTAACATATATTAATTTTGAAACAAGGGGATATGAAAGAAAATAAAAAAAAACCGTTGCTTGGTGTGCCATGGGTGAGTTCATCCGCCGGAGCCACATCAAGTTTTTTGACTCGTTGAAGCACCTGACAAACCCAGTGTTTAACACTATGACCCCACCACCCCTCCCGCATCGATGGCAACAGACTGTCGGGAAAAATTAGGTTAAGATTTTGTTTAAGTTTTTACTGTTAGATGTAAATTAGTTTTAAGTATATGATTAATAAGGTGAGTCGCATCACTTTTAATAAATTCAGTCCATTAATGTATAATGTACATCATTATACTTTTGTACAATGCAGATCACTATTAGTAGAAAAATAGAATTTGTATCTAGCCAAGCTACAGGAGATATAATGAAGAAATTGTAAATAGATTCGTCTGTAGAATCTAGATTTCGTAACATGTCACGTTGGTTACAGTTAGAACACAGAATTTAATATAGGTTTTTTGTAATAAAGTACAAACAGAGGGAGCTGTTTCGTTCTAAAGCTCAAGAGGGTATGGCACACTGTGTAAATAGACTTTTACATCTAAGATACTGTACTCAGGCGAAGAAAGAGCCAAGAGCTGATGAAGGAACGGAACTACAATATCATGTTGAGCAAGAAGTCATAACAGCCTTTGTCCTGTCTATTAAATGTCGTGTACGAGTCAGCAGGGAATTACATCACTGAAACGACAGCAGCAACATTTTGTAATTTATCTTTCAGCAAACTTGTAGCACTATTTTTTTTCTCTTATTTTTTCATTATATAAATGAAGGGTGTCCCAAAATTAACGCAAGATTTGAATTTGCCATTTGTCCAGTAAAGTGCTGCCTAAAAAAAACAATTTGACAGTTGGCAGTTTAGGGTTAGTAAAAACATAGCGTTACACGATACAACAACGTTTCTTTATTGTTGAATATTATCTCAAAAATAATGAAAGTTTGGCGACCACAGATCGAAAATTTCATACAAAATATGGTCGGCATAGTGTTTTGACTTCATCAACTGTGAAGAGAATAATTGAAAAATTTAGGGAGACTGGGTCAGTTGGAGACACTAAACACACTGGTCGTTCAAAAACAAGCCGTTCAAATGTCAATATCGAAGCAGTGCGTGAGAGTGTTATTGAAAATCCAAGAGCATCAATTCGGCGTCGTAAACAAGAATTGCAAATTTCAAGAAGCTCTCTACAACGTATACTCACTAAAGATCTGGGCCTCCATGCTTAATAAATTCACTTTACACAACAATTGAAGCCTCTCTAGTTTCGGTGATCAGAATTGGCCCCCTAGATCGTGTGATTTAACACCTTTAGATTTCTGTTTATGGGGTTATTTGAAGTCAAAGGTGTCAACAACATCCACCCGTCCATTAAAAGAGGAATTCAACCACATTTATGCCAAATGGTCATGGAAAATGTCAACAAAAGATTGCGTATGTGCCAGCAAAGTCGTGAATAACAACAAAAATACTAAAAACTGTTTTCTATTTAAATCAAATCTTGCGTTAATTCTGGGACACCTTTTACAAACATGTTATCCATTTTAAAAATGTCTTCGTGCCAAACTACTATCCCACCCTCATACCACCAATACGGTTTACAGTCATTTAAAAATTGTATGTATACATATTTTTTTATTAAGACTAATGTTACACTTATGTCAACCTGTTACTTTGACCCTTAACTATTTACATTTGTGTAAGGTTTGAAGATTCTGTCATTTTTTCAATTCATGAACCAAATCCAGAGCAAACAATAAACTCAGAAAATACTTTATTCATTTTTAAATAATTATAACACATTTTGATTTTTTTTTTTTATGCCAGACTCAACTTCTGAGCATGACTTTGAATTTAACCTAAAACAAATTAAGTCCCCCCGCCTATCTCCTTAATAAAAGACTAACTATTTTCTTTATAGATTCTCACTCGAATTCATTTACATTGCAGTTCCATATTTGCTGTATCGTCGCTACATTATATACAAGGTCTGAATTCCGTATACAAATATATAATTTAATGCAAATACAATGATACACATTATACTTGACTACAGTGATAAGACTCTATAAGGTGACGAGGCTCACCTAAATTAAGTTTTTTTGATTTCAATTCCCTTAAAAATGACAAATTTATTATTTATTATAGATTCTCAGTCGAATCTATTCACTTATCACATTTTATATGTCCTGTACCATAGGTACATTTAATACAAGTTCTGAATTCGGTGTAAAAGTTCTATAATCAATAAAATTAAGTTTTCAAGGGCTAACAGTCGGCATAAAACGATTGAAGGAAAAACATTGTCCTGGAGCTCTATACAAGTGTTTGTTATGATATGCAACATTCTTTTTAATTTTATATTTGTAACCTTATCGGTAAGCATAAATATGCTTTACGAAAAATGAAAACTAATTTTAAATACCTAAAAGTGATTGTATAAGGTGTTAAGATTCTGCTTTTTTCTCAGATCATGAACCAAATCCAGAGCAAACAACAAACTCAGAAAATACTTTAGTCTTTTTTAATAGTTATAACACATTTTGAATTTTTTTCATGCCTGTGTCAACTTCTAGACAAAGTGGTAAGCATATTTTTAAAACCTTATCGGTAAGTATAAATATCCTTTATGAAAAATAAAAACTAATTTTAAATACCTAAAAGTGATATTAGTTCGCTACAATAATATTTGGTTAGAAGTATTAGGCAGCCTTCAACTACCGCCAGGGCAAAGGAGGGCTTGACTTCAGGGCGTTGGAGAGAGCCTAAAGGCCGGCCGGAGACACTATAAAATAGGAGGAAGAAAAAAAAAAAAGGAAAAAAAAGGGTTTTCTAGAAATGGTGGTTTTCCTCCGAAGAGCCGGCAGTTCGCTCCCCTGCTTTTAGCCGAAATAAAAGTCCGTAGGAAGCCACTGGCCGTTCGGCAAGTTCCCACGGAGATCGCCTCCACTAAAAGCCAGATCGACTTTTAGAACTAAAGCAGACGAAACAGAACTAAAAGTTTTATAACCAACACCGGAGAATCAGCGACTACTTCCGATGATATAAGGGATAAATCAAATACGTTGTATTTACTAAATTACTAGTTATAATAACCCTTCTAGCAAATTTAGAACCCATAGCTAGAAACAAGGACACAACAATAATAACCCCAATAAAAAATTACGGTATAACAGTTGATCAATTACTTGAAAATTAAATATTGTCGCCATCTCGAGTACAAATTTATAACAGAGAGAATAAAAATACAAAACTGACCAATATGAAATAATTAGGTAATTTATGAATTAATTTCAAACTTCAATACTAATGCATATTTTCACTTTATTTAATAAAGCATAATTTATATTGATACATAAATCGTACACAATTTCAACGTTACAACTATATGTTATGCTATTATATTTTTTTGTTACTCATAATTATTGTCCTTAAAAATTGAATAAAATATTTACGAAGAGGCCCAAGCTTTATATAATAAACCAAATATACATCCCATATCAAACACCTATCAACACCTTGGGAAATAATAATATTATCAACTAACTCCATTTTGCATTTTAAAACATAGATACCAGCTAAAATAAAGAGTGTAAAATGTTAAAAAAATAATATTTAGAGATTGTTTAAGCCCAGAAACAAGAATTTCTTAAATACATTAAATGGTTGCATAATTACCTTATTTTTTTGTTTAACTCTAGATTTTAATTGTTAATTGTATCAGTAAAAATAAATGTGTATACCTTAAAACTATTGATTAAAAGAAACCAATAAGTGGAAGTAAGACTTTAACTATTAAGACAATACTTTTTTTCTGGGGGGGGGGAGGGTTCTGTTAAGGATTTGTTTATTTAATTATTAAAGTTACATAAAATTCAAGGACAACTATAATATAATTTGTAATTAGATAAAATCGTATAGAATTGCTAACTAATTTTTAAAAATTACATTATGAAAACTGATGCACTAGTCCCAAGACGGTTTAAAGTATGCCATCTCTGGCTCTTTAAAAATTGTTTTTTAGAATAATTTTCATTTACTTACAAGGTATATGGAATGAGGTAAATTATGGAAGAAAGCTCACAACATTGGATCATTGACATAGAAAAATGAAAAACCAAAAGTGAATCATAAAAAAAAAAATTTAAATTGACTATTTATTTGCCGTTTCCTTTCATACTTAATTTTACTTTAAATAGTGAACCCTTGTGTTTCTTTTATCATCGTTACACAACAGCCTGAGCCCTAAGACACCAACGATTTAATTGTGTAATTCAATACCATTTTTGAACTGGCTCGTATCCGGAGTCGCGGCTGACGGAGGAGCGTGAGGGACTTCCCAAGACTCCGCTTCCTCTTTCGCATGCGAGGGAGGTGACAACCATGTGGATTTAGCAGGTCTCTGGGCTGTTTGTAAATACTGTATAAATGAGCGAGTGAATAAAAATTGTAAATATGGTATGAATGAGAACATTTATCAGAATAACTTATTGCCTGAGGCAGATTGTAATTTTAGCACAACAATTATATATATATATCTGTACCTCGGAGGGATACAACACGAGCTCCTTTGGATTTGTCCCACATGATACAATGGACTGACGAATCAGAAGAATCAAAAAGGGTGTAATTCAACGTCCAAAGTTTTCTCTTGTAAAAGCTTATGCAATTTGTTATAAGGGGTGACGGCAAACATTTTTGAAGATCACCCGTTAATACCTTAAGTGTTGTATCCCTCCGAGGTATAGATATATATATATATAATACTATTTTACCTTAAAACGTTACATTTGTCATTTATTACTCCTCATAATGTTTTTTTTTTCCTGGGAACAGTCCAACAGGAGCATGTAAAGTTGAACTGTACCATTAAAAATGGGTAGCATATGAGCGGATTAATCGCGGGGCGGTTGGGCCGGGGAAGAAGACCCTGGCACTAATTCAGACAGATTTAACGAGAGGGCCGGCGGGGGGCGGCAAATGATTGTTTCACCGAGGGATAGCAGAGAGCATAAACAGCTGACAGGAGAGAGCGGCCATTATTTAAATGAGGGGACCATCCGCTAAATGGGACGTTTTAATTAGTCCGCTCTTCCACCAATAGCTGTCTCAGAGTTATTTAGGAGTGCGCCTATTGGCGGAAATAAAATCCAGTACACAGCAGCACGGCAGGGAGTGTGCGGGAGTGGTGTAGTTACAACGGGACTATCCAAAGATCATTATTATATCATATAACCCATACACGACGCTAAAAAGACAAGAACTAAACAGACGCTTTGGACAGCTGTACAGACTACTTCAAAGGACATCCCAAATCTTAATAGAAAATAAACTACTTATATTTATACTTACAAAGTTATACTTAAGCCAATCTAGACATACGGAATAGACCTATGGGGGACATCAAAGAAGTCGAACATCAAGCGTATCCAATCCTTTCAATCAAAAGTCCTGAGAACAATAGCAAATGCCCCTTATTACGGCAGCAACAAAACCCTTCATAACGATCTTAATAAACCTTACATTCTCGAACTCATCCCTTCCAAGCTCATGAAATTCCATTGTAACCTATCCAACCACCCTTATTACACTTTTCCAATCATCCCTATAATCCTCCTCGGAGACTGAAACGGCTGTGGCCTCGTGACCTGCTACACATGTGTGACAGTGGGAGTTCTGGCAATGGCCAGTTTCTCCAATCATGTCCTGAGCGTCTGTGGCTCATTCGCTCTTGACCAGCCTCCGCTGGCTCGTATCCAGAATTTCTCGTACTACTCTTTTGGCACTTTAGATACAATTTAACAATGTAGCTTAATCATGAGAAAATTGATGTTGTTGTTATCCCGTTGTTGTTGAGACTAACGGTTAATTGCTTATTATATTATTATTACGACTTTGTAGGATTTTGTAACATATCCTGTTGGAGAAATTTTAGTATTATTGTTTTTGGGATTTTCCCTTGGTTTTTTTACGAATGTTTAGTATAAAAACAAATTATAAACATTTTTTAAAGTTAATTTTTTTATTTATTCGATGAAAATGAGTCAGGTTCCAGTCCATAATGTAACTCATAAACAATTCTGACTGTTTGATTAGATTTAGAGAGAAAAGGAACGAATCTCTAATTATGACTGAAGAGATCGTAGAAGTAGAGGAAATGTGTCACTAAAATAGTCAGATGTACGGGATTATTTGTAGAAAGAATAAAAATGATATTGACCAATACCTAAAGTTAAACACATTCCTTCAGCGATCTTATATTAAACGCATGCAAGTCAAAAGGTCGTTGGAAGTGACTGGAAGGACTCACGCCAACGACAAAGCATTACTTTGGAACCTTTAAGGAACGATCAAGATAAGGCACCACTTGAAGGGCATAAGTGACTGTTGTGATAGGTTAGGTTAGCGATGAGCCATCTCCAGTTTTTAATTTAAGTTCATACTAAATATGAACCTTTGTCTTATTTATACTGCCAAAAATATAAACTTTTCCCAATCGAAGCTATCATATGAGCACCATTTTATGTACGAAATCATTCATACCATATACCATTCATACTGAACACAAAATCCCTTACGTCCATCAGAACATTATACGCAAACTATCAAGACAAACTACACGAATACCCAAACTATCAAGACAAACTCCACCAATACCCAAACTATCAAGACAAACTCCACGAATACCCAAACTATCAAGACAAACTCCACGAATACCAAAACTATCAAGACAAACTCCACGAATACCCAAACTATCAAGACAAACTCCACGAATACCCAAACTATCAAGACAAACTCCACGAATACCAAAACTATCAAGACAAACTCCACCAATACCCAAACTATCAAGACAAACTCCACCAATACCCAAACTATCAAGACAAACTCCACGAATACCCAAACTAATGATTGTGGCTTCAACGAGGCCTTAGGAGACCTTTATGTAAGACATTTACTCACATGTACAGCACGTTCACATGCTGCTAAAAAATACTTTAATTTAATTAATTTTTTCAAAGAGAGGAAGTTAATTGGACCTATCTATGGTAGGATTTTCATCGGAAGGCGACTGAAGACACACAGCCGTTGCGGAAGTCTTGTCCCCATACTCTCCAGTCGACTTATACCCCCTGGTGGAGGATATTAAAGTGTGAGAGACAGGGTGACAAACAGTGAAGTAGCAGCTGGGTATAAAGGACCTCTCCTCTCCAGCCACTCCAGTCTGTCCTTTATCCAGCCAGCCAATGGGAGCCCGTCTCATTTCCAGCATTGCAGCCTCCAAGCTGCTTAGACACCCTCTTTGCATAATAACCTCTTCCCTCATTGGCGCAACTTACACCGGCTCACATATCAACTGTATCTACTTATTTACCAATATACAAATGCTTGCGAGGAAATCCTTTATAGAATATTAAATTATTACTTAAGTCACTTGAAATTTGTTTTTTTTCATAGTTTCTAAAACAACTTTATCATTATAAAATTACAATCTGCCTGATTGGGCTATGAGTAATAGTGATAAATGATCTCGTTCATACCAATTTACAATTTTCATTCACACGCTCATTCATACTATATATACAAGCAGACCAGAGGCCCCCCAAGTCCACATGGTTGTCACCTCCCTCGCGTGCGAAGGAGGAAGCGGAGTCTTGGGAAGTCCCCCTCCCGTTCCTACGTCAGCCGCGTCACCGGATAAGAACCAGTGGAGGCTGACGAAGAGCGCGAGAGCCACATACGCTCAAGACATGATTGGAGAAGCTGGCCATTGCCAGGACTCCCACTGTCACTTGATTATAGCAGATCACGAGGCCACTGCCGTTTCAGTCTCCGAGGAGGATTATAGGGATGAGTATTGCAGTGCAATGACTGTGCTGAAGAAAGTCTAACATTATAAACGGATTCTCCAACAATGCCTACAATTTCTTAAGATGAATGTGGTTAATATAAAATAGTCTATTATGTCTTTAATTTTAGATTTATGAATTTTAGTGACACATTTCCTATACTTCAACGATCCCTCCATTCATAATTATAGATACATTCGTTTTCTCTCTGAAACTCCTCAGGCAGTCAGAATTGTTTATAAGTCACAGTATGGCCGGAAACCTCACTAAAACTAACTTTAAACAAAAGGAAAATCTCTAAAGCTTCTCCAACAGGATAGGTTACACAGTTCTACAATAAATGTAAAAAAAAATGAACATTACAACAAACAATTCACTCTTAGTCTCAACAACAACGTGAAAACAACATTAATTTTCTCATGATTAAGTTACACTGTTAAATTGTATCTAAAGGGGCAAAAGAGTGGCAGGAGAAATTCTGGATACTTGAAGAAGAAAAGTTCAGTTGAAATTGAATTAACTGAAAGGTTTCAAGAGAAAGAATTATAATGGAAAAGAGGGGGGGAGGGACTGTTACAGACAAATAATACTGAGGATAAGAAAAGAGATAGAAAAAAAAAAGAACCATTTGATTCTTGATAAAACCGAAGAGAATTGCTTCTTCTTTAACTTGACCTTTAATCATCAGAGCTCTTTCATAAACTAAAATAAACATGAAGTGCCTTCCAAAGTTCTAATTATGATTAACTAGAAAATGAATGCTCGCTTGGCTTGCTGCGAATAGAGGTAATGATTTGACCAAAACAATGCTATAACAAGAAAGCCCAAATGAGGAGGACTTTGATATTCACTCGGCTGAGCTCAAGTGGATCCCAGCGATATAGATCTAATGGCAGATTGTAATTTAGGGGAGCACTTCCAAGCTATCGGAGGGATTTCTCTGTCAGCTGAATTTAAGACCATATAATTCGCTTAAAAGACACTCAAAGCTGACATAACAGAAAATTTACACATATAGTGCACTGGAATTGCTGGAGATCTTCAACAAATAGATATTTCGACACAAAGTACTTAGCCTAATAAAAAGACTATCCAAAAAAACAGTCGCCATCACTTTCCCAGCCGAAAAAACAGTTTTTGCTTTTTTTGGAGCCGGTTCCCCCTTTGCAGTCCACTGTTTGGACTGTATTTTTGTTTCGGGCGTATAATGGTGTATCCAAGTTTCATCCACAGTAATTAATCGGCACCAAAAATCGGATTTATTGCGCCAAAACTGCGCCAACAGAGCGTTAAAAATGTTCATTCGAACACGTTTTTGGTCTAACGTGAGCAAACGCGGCACCCGACGCGCGGACAGCTTTCTCATCTCTAAATGTTGATTTAATATGTGACAAAACAAGTTCTTTTGACATGTTCATAACCTCTGCTATCTCTCTCACTTTAATTCGGCGGTCGTCTAGCACCATTTGGTGAACTTTGGCGATGTTTTCGTCGGTAGTTGCAGTTTTTGGACGTCCCGAACGTTCATCGTCTCCCAAGGTCTTACGACCACGTTTAAATTCAGCTGCCCAAAATTTCACTGTGGTAAATGATGATGCAGTCCCCATATACAGAATCCAACTCATCTTTGATTTGCGTAGGCGTATTGCCTTTCAAAAACAAATATTTAATGACAGCTCGATACTCAATTTGATCCATTTTCATAAAAACACTCACATCGACTCACTCAAACGACTGTTACACAACAACTGCGCGTCCAAAATGGCTGAAACTTTGGTGAGTAACTGTCAACAGATGAACAACGAAATTCACTAGCTTTTATTCACGACTGCTGCTATCTTCATGTTGAGATCGGAAACAAACTTTTCAGACCACATTCGTACAACTACTACAAGTCAACAAAGATTGACGAGAAGAAATTATACTTTCATGTAAGAAATTGTCCACACTTGACTTAAGAGACCTCCGTTAAGATGACAAACCAATCCTAAATAGAATTAAAGGGATTTATGCCATGTCATTTCTGTTTTATTGTGTCGTTTGCATTTGATGGTTGGTTCCCATTTCATGTGAGCTCATTTCTGAAGACGATAATGAAAACCTTTAAATAAACCTAAGGGCCTCGTGAAGTTCCTATGGTGACAAATGTTTAATAACAAGTCGAGCAATGCATATACCAATCAGCTACTACTGAGTACTCAGGGGAAACTATTCTCTGAATCTTATTAAAAACATGAACAAATATCTCACTACTTCATTCCCGCTTCAGCGAGGGAAAGGGTAATAAGGTGATCCTCCAGCTATCATCTAACGTATCGCTAATAAGATATTCTCGAGAAGCACGGCAGATATCCGAGGTGAATTTTAAATTTCTCCGTGCGAACGAACCCAAAACAGCAAACTTGCACCAAGTAGTTAGAAGCAGTTAACCTACATATCAGGGAAACTAAGCAAGTTAGAAAGAGGGGGGAGTTAGAGGAGGGGGGAGGCTTAAAACTTGAAACATAACTAACTCCGGGGAACACAGCCAGTACGGAGCTCAAAACTTGCAACTCCCGCCCATTACAAGTCCCTAACAGACAAAAGATACTTCCCTCATCAGCTCAGGGCGGGAAGAGGACTCACCTTATTTGCAAACTGAGGAGGGATTGGCGAAAAATCAAGATGACCTTCGAAATCATAACATCATAGGATAAACATCTGTCCTAACAGTTTTTGGGTTGTAACGCAGGGATTCAGAGTCGAAGCTGGACAATTCCAGTCTTCTCAATAATAAAAAATATCAGATTTGATGAATTGTCTCCTGTTTTTGATATAAAGTTAATACATACTAATATATTGAAAAAAGAGCGGTTTTTTTTGTTTTGATATTTGGAAACGAGGGTATTATTTTGACTATTGTTTATAGTGATAAGTAATAATACCTCTTAGCAAGTTTTCATGAAGAAAATATAGACTGGATAGCTCAAACTTTTTTATTTATTTATTACAGTATACAACAAATTTTATTATACAATAGGAACACAACTAATCAAACCAAACAAAAATTTGTTACGAAAAAATCAATTTGAAGAAAGTAACGCCGTGTAGCTGCACGACTTACATTATTATACCTAAATTCACCCCAATAGCTATGCGGAAAAAAAAAGTTTTTTTTGTTCCCCAGTGCGATAAAAGTAAGATTACTTTTCAAAAATGCGTATTTTTTATTATTTTATAATATCAGTCCTTTTTTTGTAAAATACCACGCCATTTAAGATAAAACGCGAAACTTTTGAGTTGACATTTCTGACTGAATTCATTATTCTACGCATCGCCTAGTGGGAACATTAGTCGAGTCCAGATTCCGAAATCACCAAAGTGTAACATAATAATCGTTTTTGAAATGCAAGAATGACAAAACTCAAAATGAATTTTTTTCCCGTTTGAATGCACCAGCCTTATTTTGGGTTGAGATATAAATTGACGTTCCAATGAAACCAGCAGTGGACTACAATGTCAGTATGTCGTTGAGTGATGCACAATTGCACAAAGTATCATACAATTCAAAATTTTACAAAATGTCAAACGATATTGTCTCAACTGCTATTTAAACAATTATAAGAATAATTTTGCTACTAAGATGCAATAATAATACAAATTTTAAAGAAATATGCAACATATTTCTATCAAATCTATTTATAAAAAAAAAAACCCAGATAGTTGTCAACAAGTGATAATGCCATTTTTAATGGAGCAGACATATAAATGATAGAAATAACTATAGACTATAAAATAACTATAGGCTATAAAATAACTATAGGCCCTAAAATAAATATAGGCTATAAAATAACTATAGGCCCTAAAATAAATATAGGCTATAAAATAACTATAGGCCCTAAAATAACTATAGGCTATAAAATAACTATATGCTATAAAATAACTATATGCTATAAAATAACTATAGACTATAAAATAACTATAGGCCCTAAAATAAATATAGGCTATAAAATAACTATAGGCTATAAAATAAATATAGGCTACAAAATAACTATAGGCTATAAAATAACTATAAACTATAGAATAAACATGAATCAATTGTATATGTCAAACTCATGGTGAGAAAACTAGCACAACTCACGCCTTAACATAGACTAAGTGGCTGTTTGAAAATTAACTTGAGCGTCCACGCTGTCTGCCGATTCGGGTCTTTGCACTCGAGTCAGGGTAGTTCAGTTGGAAGAACCTCCAACTCAGAATTTCGGGAGAGTTCCGATCAATTCCTTTTTGGCTGAGTAATAAAAACCTCAAGGACCTCTCAATAAAAAAAACTATTCAGATTTAAATTCCAAGATTTGATGGTTCGGCCGGTTCCTACTAAGCATAAGCATCTTTAGGGAAAATGAGTAGCTACTTGGAGAAAACCCGAAGAAATAGTTTTCAGGATTACTCTTAATGTCTAATGTCCTCTGGCTAGAGAGTTGCTATGAATCCTTAAAATAAATTATCGTACTCTGCTTGGCTAAAATTTCCGTCAATGGAGCGAGGAAGAATAATTGTGGCGAGGGGATAACAATGGCGATGCTGGCCTAAAGCAAGGTGTAGTTTTCGCCCTGCAACGAACAATGCTTTGACAAACTGCCCCACCCCCCATCTCGCCACCACCACTTCCCCCTCACTCAATCCCTCTCTCTCTCTCTCTTGAATGCTCCCCCTACCACCTCTTCTACAACTAACCCCCTTCTCTGCCCGCCCCCGCCGGCCTCAATAAATCCCAAAGACCAATTAAACGCCAGATTCACCACCCCTTAATGGTCAGGGACCGAAAAAGATATTAGCACTAAAATATGTAATGGGTATAATTCTGCGGGTTCTATAGCGGCCATTAAGGGCGTGTGTGCTGAGCCCTTAACCGCACTTGCTGCCTCCTCCGTCCCTAGCCCCCAGCGAGGCTGAAAGGACTATTATCCCTAAACTGTTTTGTATCCTCATTACTGACAGGATGATCCGGTCAAGAGAAGGTTTTATCGCGTACTTTAGTCTACTGGCTTTTAACTCCTTGTTCGATACTTGACCCGACGTTTATCCCCCACAACACCACCTCATTCGTTAGTGAAATGAATCGTATATTTATCGTTAAATCGATATTTGAAAATACGTGTTGATTTTTTTGGTGTAAAAAAAAAATCATTTTAGTGGTTGTATTTAAATTATTTTTCCTCAAATTTATTAATATTTTCTTCCAAATATAAACCAAGTATTCCAGGGTACCGATGAGAAAATAACATACAGTGACAAAACTATAGTTACTAAACTAAACTCAAAAGAAAATAAATTACTAATCTACAAAGTTATTCTTAAGCCAATTTGGACATACGGAATAGAGCTATGAGGGACAGCATAAAAGTCTAACATGAAGTGTATCCAATCCTTTCAATCAAAAGTCCTGAGAACAATAGTCAATGCCCCTTATTACATTAGCAACAAAAACCTTCATAACGATCTTCATGACCCTACATTTTTGAGCTCATCCCTTCCAAGTTCATGAAATTCCATTGTAACCTATCCAACCACCCTAATTCCCTAGAATAGTCATCACACTGCGCCACTCATCCCTATAATCCTCCTCGGAGACTAAAACGGCAGTGGCCCCGTGACCTCCTATAAATAATTGACAGTGGGAGTCCTGGCAATGGCCAGCTTCTCCAATCATGTACTGAGCGTCTGCGGCTCTCGCGCTCTTCGTCAGCCTCCATGAGCTCGTATCCAGTGACGTGGCTGATGGAGGAGCGTTGGGGAATTCCCAAGACTCCGCTTTCTCTTTCGCATGCGAGGGAGGTGACAACAATGTGGATTCGGGAGGCCCCTGGGCTGTTTGTAAATATTGTATGAATGATGAATTGTAAATATGGTATGAATGAGAACATTTATCTCAATTACTTATTGCCTATTAAGTATTAAGGCAGATTGTAATTTTATCATAATGAAGTTGTTTATAAAACAGATTAATGGAAATAACCTTTCTTAATAGAGGAGGAAGCTGTAAGAAGAGAACGATACCGAAACTTGACAAACACTGTCAAATGTATCCAAGCACATAGAGTTAAAATTACAAATCGATGTATCGAACCGTTAAGAATCTATAAGTGATTAAGTAACCTGTGGGCCGTTCCCTCAATCAAATTAAAACAATTGGTGTGGGGTGTAAGGTTTTAAAATTTGACTAATGTTGGGTTTGTAATGTCAATATTGAAAGCGATTTGCGAAGAACTTGCGAACAAAAAGAAAAGTTCCCACAGAAGAAGTAACCAAGACGTCTGTCCGCAGAGTACCTGTCACGAGCAGGAACGCGAGCTAGAGGTGAATGGTTTACTATTTGTTCCTAGTTCTTGTACCAAGGCACGCTTCAAAAAATAAATAGAAGTGAACAAAAATATCTATACGAATAGCATGTGGAAGGAAGTCTTATATTTATTTCTCACTCGTTTGCAGGAAAGTTATCTTCCCGTTTGATCCCGTCAAAACCATAAGATCATTTCTCCCCGGGGAAATACCACAAGTCAATTCTAACAGTAGTGAAGATGAGGAAGTTTGAACAGAGTTTATTCTCATTTTTTTTTAAAATCACAACCAAAAATATAAACAGGTCTAAAAAATCCGTAACCAAATGAGAACAAATCGTCGATATTTCAAAAAATTTGAGATGAACATGAAGACATTGCACTCAAATATATGAAGAAACGATCGGAAACGCCCTTACTATTTAAGTTTTATCGAGAAACCGATTTTTCCTTTGTGTGAAAAAATAAGTGCACTCAGAAGATCCATGTCAACTCGAATACTTCCTTCACAAAAAAAAACAGTTGCAAACTCAATAGTTTCCTAATAAAATATTGTAATCAAAATAATAATAATAATTAGGATTATTTAATCATAACATTGTAATTATTTCAATGTTAATTAAAATTAAATTAAATTTAAGTGCACACCACAATAAATCGCCCCATTATATAGTAGTATGATTTTCTTTCATAACTTTTATTTTAAACTTGTATGTATACATTTATATGTATACATCATACTAATTTTTTGTTTTCTTTTATAGCCTATTTAAATTTACAGATAATTATATATAATTAAAGATCGTTAGGCGAATCTATTTAAAATTATATAATGAATAAACAAGTATAATGATATAGATTAAACGTGACTGAACTGAACTGACTAATAAAGTTGATGGGGCTCACCTTTTTGATCAACCTTAAAACTAACTTACATACTAATTCCTAACCTAATTTTCGCCGGCAGTCTGTTGCCATCGATGCGGGAGAGGTGTTGGGTCATAGTGTTAAACACTGGCTTTGTTAGATGCTGCAACGAGTCAAAAAACGTGATATGTCTCCGGCGGATGAACTCACCCATGGCACACCAAGCAACGGGTGCAGGTCAGCGTTCTTCAACTCTCGAGAGAGGTATCTCAGACCACTTATCGCATGATCCCATTCTGGAAATGTTGGAGACATTTGGCTGTATTGTCAGTCAAGTGGGTAAATAGCGGGGCACCGTACAGCAGAGCTGGCCGGAGGACACATTTATAGATCATCAGTTTGAGACTAAGCGACAGGTTGGGTGAAGTTAGCAAGTGCGATTTCCGGTAAGACCTGTGTCGTACTTTTTCTATTTTCTTACTAAAATGAGTAGAGAAATGGAGATGCCTATCCACTTTTATACCCAGATAGTGCATTGAGAAAGCTGCTGAGTTCTCTTGTCCTCCCTATACTATACGATTTTGGCAAGGATTTTTTCCCCTTTTGGAGGCAGAAGATTATGCAGTCGGTCTTCCCGGCGTGTACCATATTAAAACCTTATAGTCGATAAAGAACATACATAAATAAATAAATACACCGTGAGTGAGCAATAGGTGCAGGTGCCAAGAAACGAGAAGAAACGGGAGTCGGGAGCCTACACCGATTAGTTTCAGCGGCCCGCACGACAGTCAGGTATCGCGGGCTGACTGAGACCAAGCCAAATCCCAGCACTCACGGCGCTAGTCTCTTATTATAAGCCCTTATGAATGATAACTCATGTAACTTTACCAAATATATTGAATTTTTTTTATTACTTATCGTTTTAAGTTTACTGTATGCTTAAACTTCACCACTCGCTCAGAAAAAATAAACTGATCCATTTTTTATAATTATAGAAAAATAAAGTTATAATTTAATTATAATAATAATAATAATTATATAATAAAGTTATAATTCTTTTTTTTTTAATAGGATTCAATATTTATTGACGATTTTATGTCATGTGGTAATGTCTGTGTGAATTGCGGCTTGTGCGTTTCAATAAACGGATGTTAAGTGATATAATTCTTGTGAGCTATCCTATAATATTCAGCATTAAAAAGTAGAATCTTCATTTCTTTACGAGAGTGATACTTTGTAGTGAAGTATCCGTAGCTTTGAAAAACGAACTACCCCCCCCCCTTCCGGCTGTAGGAGAAAGGTGATGGTGTAATTACCAAAGGGTGGCGATATTAATCCGACAACTGTGCTTTCGGGATAGCTTCTGCTTTTCCGCAGGATCCTTTTCAAATTTTTCTTTAGTCGGCAGGAATAAAAAAAAGAGAGAGAGAGAGAGAGAGAGAGAGAGAGAGAGAGAAAAGAAGAAAAAAAAAACGACGGAAAAAGGTAAAATTCCGGGAGATGAGCCACCCTCCCCCCCTTAGAAAAATTAATACCTGCTTTTCATTTTGCCGATTTGCCCCCTTTGGAGTGGAGCACGCCCTCCGCTGATTGGCACAAAGAGGTCCGCATTCCTCCTGCTCGCCGGCACTCTTTGAGTCTTTCAACGGCTGTCCTTTGTACCGACCGGCCGATGGAGGAGGCAAAAGGAAAAAAATGCACATTCATTCCTCCGAGTGTTATCGACTCCGGTTCAAACGGAAGTCCTATCGTTAATGTTACTTTTCTAACGTGCCCCACCCCCCCCCCCATACGCCTCTGAATAACATTGCAAATGGATTGTGAAAAGATTAGATCTACATTTGAGAGTTCAATCAAAGAGGGTCGCTGAAACAGCTACTAAATATCATCAATAATATACAACTGACCATCTCACAAGAGTAAAGTCATTAAAATAAATCATTATTAATATAATAAAATATACAATAAATAGTGGGGAGACTTAGGAACATGTACGGAGGCAAGAATGAGCTAGCTGGTTAAAAACGAGAAAGCTTGGTTGTCCCTAAGCAGGTACACGCTCCACTGCAGTCACTCTGAGGTCACAGTCAATTTCCTACTTCCGAAATTTTGATACAATTGTTGGATTTCGACTAGACCTTGTAGTAACTATACGTTAAATATTAATATCAAGATTTAAAGCGTATATTATACAACTCTAAACCATCATAAATACTACAACAATAATATCCTTAATTTTAATTTAAAATCGTTGTGAATATATACACTTGGCTTCTACAGTGATACTTTTATTATATTTTATTAGAAACTCGACAAATGACCTGGGACCGATATCCGAGGCTAAAAAGAAAAGAACTAAACAGAGGCTTTGGACAACTGTACAGACTACCTCGAAGGACACCCTATCTCGCAATAGAAAATAAATTACTAATCAACAAAGTTATACTAAAGCCAATCTGGAATAGAGCTATGGTGGACAGCAAAGAAGCCAAACATCAAGCGTACCAATCCTTTCAATAAAAAGTCCTGAGAACAATAGTAAATGCCCCTTATTACGTCAACAACAAACCCTTCATAACGATCTTAATATGCCTACGTCCTTGAGCTCATCCCTTCCAAGTTTATGAAATTCCATAGTAACCTATCCAACCACCCTAATCCCCTAGCACAGTCATTGCACTGCACCACTCATCCCTATAATCCTCCTCGGAGACTAAAGTGGCAGTGGCCTCGTGACCTGCTATAAAATTAGAACGATTCACATGTTTTTAATAAATTTCGAACTCTGCAACTGGGAGTTGGAACTGGCCTAAAAATGGCTTGTTGTCATGAGTACTTTTTGGGGAGCAGTTTTATTTCTTTCAAAAAAATATTCAAAATATATTTGAGTTACTAATAATCTATGAGCAATTGATTTTCTGGTTAAGACGATTCCAAGAGAATTACAATATTCAATGTACCATTATGTTTCGTCGATGGATGTTGCATGAAATCAGTGCTAATGGACTCAGAATTGAATATATATATATATTATCGAATGAAATCCATGCAATGACGGCCACAAAATTATTCTTGCATAAAGAGTAAATTGTGTGGCCATAGGGCATAGTTCTGCTTATTCGTGGCAAAATGCAGCTTCAAGTCAGCCCCTGCCCTGGCTACATACATCACACTTATACTCATTCGTGTTGAATCGTTTCGATTTGCATGCGCATTCATTCGAAACAGTTTCTCTAATATCGAATAGTGCGGTACGTAGAAATTTGTGACCACGGCCTCCTCTGTTGTTTTCGAAATAATTTACATTAATCACGATTTTATAATTTATATTATATTTACAGCCAATCAAACACTCAGGTATTTGATTTCATATCCTACACAATACTCTTTTTTATTATTAAATAGCTTTATTATGATAAAATTATAATCTGCCTCTTTAGACAATAAGTAATTGTGATAAATGTTCCTATGAATGTCCCTCGCATGAGAGAGAGGAAGCGGAGTCTTGGGAAGCCGCTACGACTTCCTTGGGAAGGGATACACCACATACGCTCAGGACTTGATTGGAGAAACTGGCCCACTGTTACGCATTTATAGCGGGTCATGAGGCCATTTCCGCTTTAGTTAGTAATGACTGTTAAGGTGGTTGGATAGGTTACTATGGAATTTCATGAACTTGCAAGGTATGAGTTCAAGAATGTAAGGTGTATTAAGATCGTTATGAAGGGTTTTGTTGCTGACGTAATAAGGGGCATTTACTATTGTTCTCAGGACTTTTTATTGAAAGGATTAGATACGCTTGATGTTCGACTTCTTTGTTGTCCACCATAGCTCTATTCCAGATTGGCTTTAGTATAACTTTGTAGATTAGTAATTTATTTTCTATTGCGAGATAGGGTGTCCTTCGAGGTAGTCTGTACAGTTGTCCAAAGCCTCCTTAAACTTTTTTCCTGTCCCCCATAGCTCTATTCCGTATGTCCAGATTGGAACATAATATTCTATGAAAGCAATTATTAATTAATTGATTAATGGCTATAATTATTTGTCATATGAATAGTTTTCTTTTTTAGTATCATCGGAGTATCAAATGGAACTTTCGTGCAAAATAATAATTAATATGCTTATAAGAAAAAAAAATCAAAGAGAATTTGGATATTATATCTCATGTTTATAACAGGGAACTGCAGACATAACAGTTTCTGACTCAGTCTTAAAAAGGGCTATTTCATAAATAATTCATTTACTGTCATGTTGTTTTTGGTATTGAGACTTAAGCATAAGTTAGAAGGTCAAACCTTCCCTCTATCTCTGGGTGAACGCATCTATCTCAAATCGTGAAAATAAATCTTCATTGAGACTGTTAGGATATGATTGTTATCTGACTTTGATGTTTGATAAAGTGAGGAATAACCAACCCCCAAAGGGTCCAAGTAAAAGGAAGAGGTGGTCACAGAGTGAGGGGGGGGGCGGTTAAACAATAAGGAGAACTTTAATCTATAAAGGTTTGTCAAAAGTTGGACCCCTCGGTCCCAAGCCAGTGTCGTTTGAGCGGGACTTAGCGTCTTAGCGTGAGGAGGAAACACAATTTATTAACTGGAAAAGGCCATAACTGTAGGAGTCGTGGAAAGAGGGGGGAGAGTTGGGGGGAGGGGAGTCCCGAGAGAGAGAGAGAGAGACCTTAGAGAGATCATTGAAAAATAATTGGAAACCGCTCGGGCAACACAGGGCTCTCCAGCAGCAATGAAACAACTAATTTCCGAGAGGAAATGGCTATGACATTTCGGCAAAGCTTACTTTCTTTTTTAATTATCAAAGAGCTCTTGGGTCGCTTTTTTTTCTTCGTCTTTTGTATCTCGCCGTCGCGGCTCGACTCTGCTCTCGGAAATACGCCTAGTCGATAACCGACAGTGAATAGCGCCTTATCAGCCGTTAATTTAAATGTTTTCTACTTTTTCGGAGTTCTTTTTTTTTGGGGAGGGTGAAACGGCATGGGGGAACCTTTCTATAAATATTTTTCGGGACAAAAATTAGAAAGAATCCTAAAATAATTCGGGAACAATGGGCTTGCTATCTACTAGAAGGCAACTCGGCCTCGCTATTGAAACTGAGAGTCTTAATTTATCCACTAATAAATATTTTTATTATTAAACAACTTTATTATGATGAAATTACAATCTGCCTTGTTGGGCAATAAGTAATTGTAATAAATGTTTTCATTCATACTTCATATTTACAATTTTCATTCACTCGGTCATTCGTACAGTATTTACAAACAGCCCAGAGGCCTTCCAAATCCACATGGATGTCACCTCCTTCGCATGCGAAAGAGGAAGCGGAGAGTTTGGAAGTCATCCCAAGCTCCTCCGTCAGACACATCATTGGATACGAGCCAGCGGAGGCTGACCAAGTTTTTTTTTTTTTTTTTTTGTCTTAGCTCTCAAATTTTTAAGATTATGGATAAGGGAAAAATAAAGAAATTTATTGAGGGTGAGCGGATCCTTTTACTAGGAGTACCTGTTTGAAGGTGGAAGGAGGGAATTAAGGAGTGTGGGAAGCCTCGGTAGAGGTGGAAATGTTGCGGTGCAGTGGTGAGAGTCCACTGAAGGCTTGGTCAGCCAAGAGCACGAGAGCACTAATAAATAAGAGCGCTGGCCTTGGTTACCCGTTCATCAAGTTCTTTAAATGTACCAACTCACCTCTGGCAACGACACAAAGGTGTCATCGTCACCACCCATCGGTAGTCACCTGGGCTCTGTTTAAGCTGTCCACACTTGAGGTAGGATTTCCAGGCGATTGAGAAATCGAGTATCGTAAAGCTTGAGCATAAGGGTTCCGATACAACCACCACCCTGTGAATTAAAACATTTTCCTGGCAGAGTTGATTTCATTAACTTCCTCCACCCATCAATGGGATACGTCGTAGGGTTATTTAGGTTATAGGTTATCGTCCAAATGGGTTGTTTTTCCCGTTCGTTTTCGGGCAAATCAAAATATTCCCCTGAACATGACCTGATGGGTGATCAGGTGAAAATGACTCTTTCCTTCTAAATTTCCTGCTACAGCGTGCAATTCATCGATTTAAAAATAACCCAAAAAGTTTCGACAAATGACGATTTTTTCCAGAAAATGGTACGAGCATTGCCCCAACTTTTTGATCTTGTGGGGTATTGAACAGTATGGGATTAGTTAGCGCAACAACTACCGCAAGGTTCAGTATGTGCCTCTAGGCGAAAGCCCTCCTAAAGTCATAATTGCAGCACAGGTGCCAGTATATAAAATTTATCAATCGTTGGGTCTGGTCTTACCCTGGGCTCAATAGTGTCCATAGAACTTGGGCATGTGTCCGAAAAACATTCAATGAACACGGTTGGCTATGATGAATTTATTGAATTACTGGCAGAGTAACCTTAGGAGAGTCGTACCTTTTCAAGATCTCAGGGAAGTTTAATTTAACAACCCACAAAAGGTAGCCCTGCCTAAAAATTGAAGGCGTAGAAAGAAGGAACCCAAAAAAATAAAAAAAAGTTTATAAAAAATGAAAGAGGGAAATGAAAAGGGACATAAGTTAGTGAAATGTTAAAGGAAACAGAGAACACGACGCGAAAACCGCCGAGCCAGCCAATTTAAATAATTCCTTCCAGAGTTCACTTTAAAGAATAATCTCATTATGAAAAGTTCTTTCACTTCATCTCTGTAGAAAAGATAGCTCACTTTCTTTTTTCCTTTTTTTTTTTTTTTTTTTGTATGATGTATTTTTAAAGTTGGATGAGCGAGAAGAAAAGTTTCGTCCCCTCTTCCTGGCGGTGCTGAGGTCGTAGGAGGCTTGGAAGAGCTAGCGGGGTCGACCGCACTAATGGCTTTTATAAGCGATAAACAATACAAACAAAAACAAACAAACGGAAAAAAAAGATTAACAGGATTGCTAACTTTTAATATAGTTTGTAAGTGTGTGGGAGAGCCTTACACACCCTGGCCGGGGGAGGGTGCCGCCGTAGGACGAAGGCGGGTAGAACTCGACCATTAGTCGATTAGGTCTCGGAGGATTAAGAAAAAGGAGACCTTGAAGTGAGCAGAGCAGAGAGAGAGAGAGAGAGAGAGAGGGTTCAACTCCCGATTCGATTAGAATAAACTTCTCAACTCTCTAAATCCGGGGGAAAACTACTAACAGATAGAGAATAGACAAACTGGATTGGTGGGAATCCCAGAGTGCTTGATCAGGACTCCAACGAATACTGACAATCACTTTAAATATAAACACAAAGGACTCCAAAAATTTATTCTACTATTCCATTTATGGTAAAAGGCTGACATGGAACACGAGGCTAAAAAGACAAGAACTAAACAGACGCTTTGGACAACTGTACAGGCTATTTCCAAGTCCTACTCATCCTGTCGTCCTCAATAGAAAATAAATTACTAATATACGAAGTTATACTTAAGCCAATCTGGACTTGTGGAATATAGCTATGGGGGACAGCAAAGAAGTCAAACATCAAGCGTATCCAATCCTTTCAATCAAAAGTCCTGAGACTGTAAATGCCCCTTATTACGTCAGCAACAAAACATTTCATAACGATCTTAACACGCAATATATTCTCGAACTCATCCCTTCCAAGCTCATGAAATTCCATAATAACCTATCCAACCACCCTTACTAAACTTTTTCACTCATCCCTGTAATCCTCCTCGGAGACTAAAACGGCAGTGGCCTTGTAACCTGCTAGAAATATGTGGCAGTAGGAGGCCTGGCAATGGCCAGTTTCTCCAATCATGTTCTGAGCGTCTGCGGCTCTCGTGCTCTTGGCCAGCCGCCGCTGACTCTTATTCAAGGCTAACGGAGGAGCGTGGAGTCTTCCCAAGACTTCCTCTTTCGCATGCGACGTAAGTAACCATGTGGATTCGAGAGGTCTGTGGGCTGCTCGTAAATCCTATGTATGAATGAGATCATTTATCACAATTACTTATTGCACAATGAGGCAGATTGTAATTTTATCATAATAAAGTTGTTGTTAATTAAAATAAAAAAAGAAGGAACGGCACTGGCTGTCCATACAGATGAATTGTAAATGCTTAGCACTGAAAATGGTTGGTCATCTTAGGCTACTTAAATATTTATTTTTTAACAAACCCCTAATTTGTGGAGGTACCAGCTTGTATTTATTCGAAATGGTCCAACGTGCATATTTGGTTTCAATAAAAATTCAAAAGGAAATCTCGACAAGCCTTACACAAATATTTAGGAGTGACAAAACTCTGAAATAGTCAAAAACGAGTTAAGCAGGTTAGAAGCCAAAAGTACTGGGCCTATTTTTATCTTTCAATAGTGACAAAACTTCGTTCTGGCTTGACTCGACCAGTCTTCTTTAGGGTGGGCAAGGCAATAAATTTATCAATGAGAGGTTTTCAGAGTTTGTTCAATACTGTTTTCAGCTTGTGAATTAATCAGATTCTATTTAATTAATTAACAGCACCTAATTATATATAATTACATTCTCACGTTGTCATTATTTTTTAATATCAATGTCACCAGGACAAAAAATACAGAAAAATAAACCACTCTGGAAGACCTACGAGATGATAAGAGTTATAAGGTCACAATGAACTTCTCAAGTTGTCTTATTCTGCCAGTTCATATTAATATCAGCGGAAGAATAAGAAAATAGGAAATGTATGAAAGTTTCTACTTTACTCCTACGATAAGAAGGACTGAGTAGGGCAAGCAATGTGTGGGGCATGATTGATGCAGGGCATAACCAGCTGTGAAAGCAACTGGTCATAGCAGTTTTTTATAGAGTGTCGCCTGAGAGGGACATTTGTCCCAGCGCTCTTTCACAAGGGATTATGGCCACAGATCGTATGCGCGCATTTCTCATATCTTTTACATCAACTCACGCTCACGAACACAAGTCGAAATAGTGAAAAAAATGTCAAAACTAGAAATTTCCTAGTAGGACATGGATTTGTAGGTAACAAATTACCTATTAACCTGTTAACCGGGGAATTCCCTTTATAATTACGCAGCATATAACGGGCGCGAACTCTTTCACTAGGACGTGTAAATACGTCACGCCCGGAGGACCTAATTTCATATTGTTATTTTTTTTATTTATGCTTAAAATAAACGAAAAGGCTATGTAATATATATTTCTTCGTTTATTTATATAAAAAGCACAAAGGAAAAGAAAAAATTACAAACAAATAGAAAAGAATACCAACAAAAAAATCTTCATTTGTACCCTTCCATTTTCGAATTCTCGAACGTGGTTTCAACTCATTGGATCATCATCAAAATATTGGGCGGCGTACAAATTTGTTTGCTCTGTAATTAATTTGATAAGTTCCTCATCTAAAAATTTCTCAAGATAAGGAGTATCGAAAGTTTTTCCAGGATGTCCAGTGAAGGGAAATGGTGGTCATTCTGCATTTTGAGGTGGTCATTCTTCAGAAACAATGATGTTGCTTGGCTACTTCAACTTCTTCATTCTTAGTATCGCTCCATTCCGTGTCGTAGTCAAAATTACTGTCAGATGACGAACTCATAATACGTCTCCTTTTTCTACCTGCCGGTGCATTGATTTTGTCATCGCTGATATGGCTTTCATTCATTTTGAAAGATACTTATAAAAATGTATTCTTAAATAAAAAGTTGGAAATATAAAAAATATTAGTAAATAATATATAATACGAAAATAGGTAAGTGTAAGTACGTACCCGTCACTCTCAATAGCGACATGATACTCATTCCCGCCGTGTCTTAAATTCATGTCGAGACATGTATGGATGACCAAAATCGAAAATATACTTTCCAGGGCGCGACATATATTCCAAGGACGTATTCATATGTCCTACCCGTACCCAATAGAGTTCACGTTTGACGTATTTGTACGTCCAGCTCGTTTAACAGGTTGATAACTTGGTGTTGGTTAATTTGCCATGAATGAAGCTTATTTTTGTCCAGCTCACGGAATTACCTCTCTTATTTTGTGTCGATTTTTTTTTTTTAATTAAAAAGTTGTTTTCCATTGAAGCTTGTTTAAGGAAAGAGTTACCGCAAACTGGCCAATATTCCATTAGCTTATAGTCTTTTACTGTCTATGTTCATTTGAAGTTGAAAGTCATAAAATCGTAAAACATTATAATATATAAATATATTTATTTTATAATGTCCAAAGTAGTGAAAACCAATGTATTAAAAAAAATACATTATTTGTGCATCCATATATTGAAAAATTAACTATGACGCATTTAGTATCATTATTATAATAGTATCTATGTTTGCATATAAGAATAATAGTAAACACAATAATAACAACTCATTATGTTTCTATTTTTCACTCAAAGAAAATGTTTATAGCGGGTGTAAATCTGATATGGGGATATATAATTTTATATGTACCAAAGTGGCCCGCAAGATCATCTGGGTTGGCCACCCCCGCTCTAAACCGTAGCCCATTTTAAAACGATGCCGTTGAAGGGTAATAGGTCATATCGTAAAAGATATTTACGTGAGTACGCTCATGATCCGCTGACTTCATAACTGCTGAATACATGCATCATGCGTTTTTTTTTTTTAATTTTAGTGTTTATCGCTCAACTCTATCTAAAATTCCGGTCCCTTTTCATAGAAATACTCATCATTTTCAATCGGTTCTTGAATCGTTCGGAAGTAATAATCACTGACTAGATCATTCCAAATGAAACTCCTCATCTTTCTCTGTATCTTATTTGAAATCTTTTCGTTTGTTTTGTAAGTATTGAATTAATGAGTTTTGCCTCCAAACTGACATGACAACACTACTGCCTCCATTAAAATGAACGAAATATATTAATTAACCTAGATAGCTGTACCAGGAATTGATGTGAACATGCCTATAGGTCGTTCAATAATAGATTCGATGAACATCTCTCTTTCATTGTTCAAAGCCAATGTCGAGTCGTCCCCTAACGGGGGAGGACGCCCGCTGCTGGCTAGGGTCACTACAACCCGGCCGCTGTCAGAATAGCGTCAAGAAAAAGATAAAATGGGCAAACCTGTGGTATAGGACCTTTTCTGGTGGCCTAGTCGGCGGGCAGCTTTATTCGTATTGATCCGAATCCATAAGATCTTTGAAAGCGTGTCCCGACAGTGTACTATGCTCCGAAGAAGAACAGGGTAGGAATTATAGGTAGCTTACGTGGTGTTAGAAGGACCACGAATTGACACTCTGTATCTGAGGATAGGCGAAAACCCTCCGAGCGTGAACCGGAGAGAGGCAGACTTGATCGCTGAGGGAGACGATAAGAGGTAAAATTTGTAAGGCCCCAGTAGACCGTCGTCCGCGAGAAAGAGGTCTCTTCCAAGGAGGTGCTACTTTTAGCAAGACGAAGGCAGAGAATCCCACTAGGAACGTATAGGGTCTGACAACGCCACACCAAAACATAGCGAGGTTAGGAAAGAGAGATGGAGAGGTAGTTGAATTATAAAGCCGTAGGTTCGATTAGAGCAGCAAGCGCCAGTGCAGAGAGAGAGTGAGAGGGGGAGAGAGAGAGGGAGAGAGAGAGAGAGGGGGGGAGAGGGAGAGAGAGAGAGGGTGTGAGAGAGAGAGAGAGAGAGAGAGAGAGAGAGAGAGAGAGAGAGAGAGAGAGAGAGAGAGAGGAAGAGGCGTTATATAGGCAGGTCAGAGGTGGGGCTAGACCCGCCGCACCCTCTAGTGAGCTTCAGCTGTTTCGTGCACTAGTTTCCCACTTCTTTTAACTTACGCCTTTTGATGGTTTTTATTGTTAAAAGATGGGAACATAGGTGGATATTTTCTGGGCCGAGAAGAGGTGAACTTCTATTTATTCGTGATGAACACGTTGGCCCAACACCAATATCGCAATATAGTTTTCCGTTCACTAATTTAACTATTAGCGTTTAACAGGAGAAGATATGAAAACTGGCCACAGTCATTTCATTTCAACGGCGTCTAAATCTCATTTCAAATTTATATATTTATAAGAGAAGGTTAGGTCCGGTATCGCAGGTATTCACGAGTATTTGAATACTTTAGTCACTTTTAGATTTTTCTCTTCTAACTTCTTCTAGATACCGTCAAAGATAAATTATTATCGGCAGGCGGGCGTGATGAATGCCCCTAATTTACATCCGACTCCACTAATTAACATAAGATCTGCTGTTGAAGTTAACTTATTCAGGAATTATGTTAAGTCGACTCTCCGCCGGGGAGTGAGTGAGTGAGTGAGAGAGAGAGAGAGAGAGAGAGAGAGAGAGAGATGTGAGCCGGTGGCCTAATGTACCCCAGGCCTCTTCAGGCCAGGGGATGTGCTTGGCTGAAAAACTAACCCTTCATCAATCAGAAGAGTCTTAATTTCTTCAAGCCTTTAGCCTGACTAATGTGACCGGCTTCACTTTATTTCTCTCTCTCTCTCTCTCTCTCTCTCTCTCTCTCTCTCTCTCTCTCTCTCTCTCTCTCTCTCTCTCTCTCTCTCTCTCTCTCTCTCTCTCTCTCTCTCTCTCTCTCTCTCTCTCTCTCTCTCTCTCTCTCTCTCTCTCTCTCTCTCTCTCTCTCTCACGTTCCCTGACGACGTCATTTCAATCTTACTAAAAACTTTTAGCGTCTCCTTTCTCTCGCTGTGAAACTGAAGGCCTTCTTTGGTTGAGCTTTACAACGTTTTCTTTTCACAAGTTCCTAAAGTAATGAAATATTGAAAAATGTCATTAGGCGAATGACGTTTCAGTTTTTTTTTTGTTGTTTTCATCTAGAAGTTAAATAATATTTGTAGAGGGGAGTCTTTTAAAAGAAAGAAAAGCTTTGTTATGAAGTAAAAACAAAACACTGGTATATACAAACATTAACAGTTACCTTACTACATACTGGGTGGAATGTCTAGGCACAAATGGGATCTGGGGCTAAAGCTTAGATATATATGTATAAGAAAAGGATAAGATTCTGGGAAGTAGCGAGGTCTTGGAGGGATACGGTTGTTTACTTAAAAATAACAGGGAACCATCAGTGTCTTCCATGAAGACACGAGGCAAGTATACAGTTCTGCTCAAGCCCCTTCTACTTGTTCATAGCATTATAAAAGTCAGATAACGATTATTTATTTTTGTATACAGGCTAAGATTAGTGAAAGAGAAAAAATTTAACTATTAACAACATTTCTACATTTGCATCCAAAATCCTTCTAGATGGAGCACTCAACAAAACATTGTCTATCGATTTAATGAACTCCCAACAAGCAAACTAAAAAAAAATTAACAATAACACCTACCTCCATAGAAAAAAAAACTGAAGAAATATGCGTTCTGAATAAAAATTACTTCGACAAATCCTTACACCCCAGAGTTTCCAAAAATAAGACTTTACACAGGGATTCTTAAAAAAAAGCTAAAATCCAGTAGAGACAATTTTTTTTTTTTTTAAATACCCTTAAAACCTAATCATCACATAAGTGGACAAGAAACACATTGCCATCGATTTAAAGATTTTGTACGCGGGATAGTAGTTATTTACTAACCTATTCATGGCAAAAGTACCTTTTTATTCATCATAACTTTGATTTTACTTTTGACAGAGAGTAATCCCCTAACTAGAACGTAGTCTAAAAGTAAGTATTTATCAGACCAGGGCAAATAAATGCTTAGCAGATAAATGCTTACTACAGTGTATGATTTTAGCTAGTTCTTCTTATGTGAACAGGAATGTGCCTTATTATTAGCTTAGTATGTTCAATTTAATCTCGTCAATTTATCACACATCAGGACGAATAAAGAACGAAGTAGCTATAACTATCAAAAAGACAGTATATATTGTCAATATTTGTTCTGGCTTGAATATCACTTTAACGTATATTATAGTTAATAGGCACAAAAGAATGAATTAAAATTTTTACTAATGATTGTTTTATTTAAAAAAAAGAAATAAGCAAAGAAAAGGACTTGGAACCAAAATAAATAGGCTCGTTTTCAAAACATGTAGAGATAACTATTAATAAATTATATGATAAATTCATTCAAGCTCAAAGTTCAAATCAAAATAAGGATACTAATGAAAAATCTTTTATCAATTTATTCAATTTTACTAAGAGAACATATTGTGTTAAAGTATTTCAAGGTTAGCAATAAATGATTAGCGCACGTATAGACAACATGATAAATATTCTTGATAAAATCAGAAAGAACATGGCGAGAAAAACACTTTTACAGGTCTGACTTACATCTTACTCTTGGTGCTATTCAATCTTGCATCTCTTGTCTGGCAGAGAGTGGGAGCTTCCATAATGCAGACACTTTAGCAACACTCGATCATGTTCGCACAGGCCATTTGTAACCGTGTACATTTCTAATAGTCAAGCCTCTTGCTGTTTTGTTCTCTTGTCACTTATACCACCAGTATAGTAAACTCCGCTAAGACTCATGTACTCGTACAAATTTAAAAGAAAAAATATGTTTTGTTTTTTTCACCAATTCTCACAGGCTTTAAATCAAGACACTGGCCCAAGTAAAAATTCCTCAAATCCTTTCAGACGACTAGATACACTGTATGAACGTCAAAAAACACTCCAGCAAACTGCCTAGTATATCTTGGCATTAAACTCGAACGTCACCTCCATTGTAGAAACCATTTTGCCGGGAAACTAAAGTAAACACGTACGAAGTCTTACCGGCTTACACATCTGTTAACATCGCCCAGTATATCATTACGCCTCAAGCTCATGAACTATAAGAGTGAACTCCGGCCTGCTCTGCTGTACGGTGCACTACTTTTTCGTCATTTGACTGAAGCGACAGCTCGGCGACTCGAACAATTTCAGAACGGAATCCTCATGAAATTGGTCAGACACACTACATTCAGAGAAACAGTGAATTACACGAGGTCTTTAATTTGTCTACGGTGGATGAATTCATTCAACGTAGACATATCAAATTCTTTGACTCCCTACAACACATGACAAACCCCGTGTTCAACACGATTACTCCCGCCCCGTTCCCCCATGGATGGCAGCAAGCGGTCGAGGCTGGAACGTTATAGTTTGTAAGTTTAGTTTTTCGCTTATAAAGTAAGTAAGTCCCTCATTCCCTTATCACCTAGTCCAGTCAATTGTTTTTGTAATTTTAACTATAAAACGAAAAATGTTTGTAATTCTACCCTCCTTCAAATGCAGGAAAAGGAGCCATAAATCTGTAAATTTGTTCATGTTATTGTTCATTTGTTTGTAATTTTTTTTTTAAATGAAAGGATTTTGAAATAAAAAAAAAGTTTTAGACGGGCTGGAAACCTCTCGGGACTCATTGCTAACTTTAATTGGTAGAATATTTGTCAGTTATTATTTATTAAGCTTTTTCAGTGTTATCATAATCTGTCTTCCCGTATGTTTTGAAAGAGCATTATGTTTAAAAGCAGTTTGGTAAAGGTTTGGTTGCCAAGGAAAATAACTGCGACTGAGTCTAGTAGACCCCATCACTTTGGGACTATCTGGCCATGAGAGGACGTCATGGTTGTGTCTTAAAAAATAGGAGTTGAGGAAAACACTAGCTCACTCGGTCAGGATCGCTTGGATCCAGGAGTAGCTTTGTACAATCGCCTTCGTTTGCCAAATCCTTAATAAGATCCCAAGTTGCAGAAATAGAGCGGAATTCTACGCTTAATACTGAATTGGTCAGTTTATCCAATCATTTCCTGAGCGTCTGTGGCTCTCGCGCTCTTCGTCAGCCTCCACTGGTTCATATCCAATGACGCGGCTGACGGAGGAGCGTGCGTGACTTCCCAGGACTCCGCTTCCTCTTTCGCAGGTGGGGGAGGTGACCATGTGGAATTAGGAGGTCTCTGGACTGTTAGTAAATACTGTATAAATGAGCGAGTGAATGAAAATTGTAAATATGGTATGAGTGAAAACAATTACAGATTGTAATTTTATCATAATAAAGTTTTAAAAAAAAGTTTTGAATTAATAATATACAATTTCTTATGTAATCCTATATTAGCTCATGCAGCAGCTGGTTAGAGCTGAGTCATGCCAATATATCAGCAACACAAACAAAGTCTTAACATGAAAAAAAAAGTTTAGCTTGAAAGTAACTCTGCAAACTTGAAAGAATTTCTGTTAAGGCTTATAAGTATTAAATAGTGAAGATTCAAGAATTTCTTCGCAACTTTGTAAGCTGACTTTCATCAGTTATAATACTGATAGAATAAACAGTGATGTATTATTACAATGTTTAATTGTCGAACCATGCTTGTCATGGAATATTTTTTCCAAATATTTTTATTACAATCCATTCCTTTTGAAATAAAACCTGTACCATAGTTCACAGTGGCACTACCAACTTTCCAAAGACCATCCTTCCTCCTGCTTAAAAATCACGGCCTTCGCCTACCGCCAGCCGAAGGAGTAACTAACAGAATTACCCGGGGATATCCAACAGACCTGATTGGACCGGAACAACAAAGCGTCAGCCGGAATCCCTTTAACTCGAGGTCCTAATTCCGGAGACTACTCAGGTAACTTCGCACTCCCTAGGTCTGGCCGACGAGCTAATGGAATCAGGTTCCCGGCCCGCGGTAGTCTCGAATCCTGGCACTACTTTCCACTAATGCTCACTGATGGCGCTAAAATAACATTACTCCTGTGAAATCATTTCCGATCCCGGAAAGAGAAAGGGTTTACTTTCAAACAGGTATCGAGCATCAGTATAATGCATTGAAAAATAACTTTACTGCGGCTTTGACTAGCTTAAAGAGTTAAAAATGGCCACATAACTGGGTAAGATGGAATAGAAAACAATCCATGGCAGAGAAGGAGTTTTGGAAACAGAGCTGCGGTATTTCTATTTCAGCAGTATAAGGGAAAAGCTCATATTTAATGAAGAATGCAGATACAAAGAGAACGACCCTAGGAATGCGGGAAGGCAGGCAGGCATATAGGGTCACGATGTTTAAATATATGCTCTATGAAGTAATTATATGGATATGAAAATCATTTTTTATTTCAGTTCTTAGGTAATTTTCATTACAAACCGCTACTAGCGTCAGTTTGCGGATCACAGGGAAGGCTCCACCTCCTAACATGGAGTATTGATAGTAACTAGAAAGGTCTGGCAAGTTAGTATTAAGGGATATTTTTTTTCCCAGTTTCACATTCTAACTACTTCAATGTATGTACATAGACTGTCACAATCTAGCGGACACTTTTCACACGCCATCTTATCCATGTTATTTTTGCATTCACATGTTTTCGATACATAAGTATTTTTCTATTGTTCATATTCTGGTGGAGCCAGTGCTCGTATCCGGTGACGCGGCTGACGGAGGAGCGTGGGTTACTCCGCTTCATCTTTCGCATGCGAGGGAGGTGACAACCATATGGATTTGGGAGGTCTCTGGGCTGATTTTTATTACGTAGATATGGAAAACCTCATACCTCATAAGGATGAGTGGTGCAGTGCAATGACTGTGCTACGGGATTAGGGTGGTTGGATAGGTTACTATGGAATTTCATGAACTCGGAAGGGATGAATTCGAGAATGTAAGGTATATTAAGATCGTTATGAAGGGTTTTGTTGCTGACGTAATAAGGGCCATTTACTATTGTTCTCAGGACTTTCGATTGAAAGGATTGGATACACGGCTTTTTTGCTGGCTAGTATCCGGTGATGCGGCTGACTGAGGAGCGTAGGGGACTCCCTAAGACTCCGATTCCTCTTTCACATGCGAGGGAGGTGATAACCATGTGGACTTGGTGGTCTCTGGGCTGTTTGTATATACTGATGAATGTGCGAGTGAATGAAAATTCTTAACATTTATCAAAATTAATATTATTTCCCAATGAGGTATATTGGAATTTTATCATTATAAAATAAGCTAAGATGAATGAATGAAAAGATAAATTCTAAGAAAAAATACCAAATTCACTTTCATCAACCGAATGCAATTTCCCATAGAACTCATCTTCTGAAAAATAAAGATTTTTTTTTTTATTTCTATGAAATGAGATAAGATAAAGCTGGAAGCCATCGATCTGAGCCGTCAAAGCTGAAGAAGACTGTCAAGAGACATCCTCCCCGAGCCCCAGAGGCTCAAACTCATTTTTCAATATTGAGTTTGCTCGAGGTCAGCCCCGAGATAGAGCGATATCCTACGACCACGCCCTCTCCTCTCCTAGCCGGAAACAGCCGTTCCTGTGCTTCCTATCCACTATACCCCCCACCCTACTCCCGCCTATGTAAAACTTCCGCAGCCCTTACCAATATCCCTTCTTCCTCTTCTTCAACTTCCGCTTCTTGGCACTAGGCCTACAACCGGATGAATAACTTTCTGCTCCTGCAGAGCTCGAGGCAAAGGAAACTTTTCCCTTCCACTTTAACAAGAAATCCTCCCATGCCGCGGTGGATGGAATCAAGACTCGATATTCGTGAACAAAGAAATCAAGGCGAAAACACAATTTGCTCATACCACTTCTGAAAGAAGCCATCTCGATATTAAAAAAAAAAATCGACGGATCATGAGAGTTTATTATTAAAATAACTCTTCTCAACTTTGAATGATAACCTCATTCCACTTTATCACGCAATCTCAGAATTGAGAACTTAAAAATTATAAATATAACTTCTTTATTATGCTATAATTACAATCTTCCTTATTGGGCAATAAGTAATTGAAATAGTGTTCTCATTCATACAGTATTTACAGACAGCCCAGAGACCACTCAAGTCCACATGGTTGTCACCTCCCTCGCGTGCGAACGAGGAAGCGGAGTCTTGGGAAGTCCCCCACGCTCCTCCGTCACTGGATAAGAGCCAGCGGAGGCTGACGAAGAGCGCGAGAGCCACATACGCTCAAGACATGATTGGAGAAACCGGCCATTGCCAGGACTCCCACTGTCACACATTTATAGCAGGTCACGATTTTTAAAATTATAAAATACAATTTTCATTTCAAAACTCAGGCTCTACAATTTGCCTGGTGCCTAAAAATGCGGGGTTATCATCACAAATAGAGCAATTTTCTCGCCCTGGTGGATTAGGTTTGATATGGCGACAGTTACTTGAAAGGACATATTTGGCTGACCGGGCGACTCGAGAGAAATTCTTCAAAAGACACTAATAAAAATTATGCCGGAGAGCGGAATGGTATAATTATCCATTATAATTCCTTTATTGTGCTAAAATTACAATCTGCCTTGCTAGGCAATAAGTAATTAAGATATACTATCATTCATACCATATTTACAATTCATCATTCACTCGCTCATTCATACAATATTTACAGACAGCCCAGAGGCCAAGTCCACATGCGAAGAGAAAGCGGAGTCTTGGGAAGTCCCCCACGCTCCTCCGTCAGCCGCGTCACCGGCTACTAGCCAGTGGAGGAATAATTATAAAACAGTTTTTTTGGTATTTCCATAACTGATAAGATCTCATCAGTTATTTCTACAATAAAATAAAAAGTCAAATGATGGAAACGTTTACCTGCGTACATGGAGACAAACTAATTAAATTATTATACCTAACAATAACCACGGACATTAAATAAAATATATTCCACCAACAGTGCTGAACTGTAATTAGTTTGAAATTTTCCTTCTATTCTACAATTCAAAATTCAGAAGTACATCACCTATGTAGTAGTAAATAATTAAAATTCAAAGCTATGAAATAACCATTAAAAACATTTTTCAACAAGTTCTCATAAACTTATAAAAACCTACTTAAAACACAACTATACATCAATGTTATGGCTACTCCCCCAATTAGTTTTGTGGGATATATAACTCATCTAAAACACTAATATATTTTTATTTATTTACCTAATGTTGCTATAACAATAGTAATTAGTTTATTATTTATCCATATGAGCAGGTCAAAGTTCATTTGACTATGGTTGCTACATCCATGCTCCTCAGTATACGACTGGCTGTGTCCAGGAAGGTGTGGATGGGTTTGGTTTCATACCACGCGTGTTTGCTATTTCTTCCTTTTTGTTTATATTATCTGACATTAGGGAATATAATTGTAATTCAATGTTTTACAGGCTATTAATTTATCTTTTATCGTTTTTATGGTGTAGCAATGCAACTTTATGTGGTGCCTCATGATGTCCTTCTTCCTGTAGATTTTGGCTTGATTTTTGTTTCAGGTGTTCTTTGCATCTAATTGATAATTTTCTATTCGTTCTACTAATATATGATTTATTTCATTCCCCACATTCATTCTATACACACCCTATATATTTTTTAATTGAATCGGGTCCTTAGTGCGGGAAATTAAATTGCGTAAAGTTACTTGCAAAGGTGACTGAAAGCCTGGTGATTATTAAAAAAAGAAAGGTAACCCAAAGATAACTCAGTCAAAAGCACGTAAGGGTGTTAGACACCAAGAACAAATATTACTATTTCAGATTTGACTACTTAAACTAAATCTGACAAATTCAGCACTCTTATAGACAGCTTGTATGTTTTCTGTAATTATTTAATTATAATACTAGAGCAGTTGTTGTTTAGAATGATAAACAAAGGATATTTATTGTAAAGACGCGAAGTTTGCTGCTGAAGAATTTGTCTCGAATACGCCGTCTTACTTATTAATTTTTTTTTTTTTTTTTAGTAGTATAATTCCTTTATTGTGCAATAATTGCAATCTGCCTTTTATAAGGCAATAAGTAATTAAAATATATGCTCTCATTCATACAATATTTACAGTTCATCATTCACTCGCTCATTCATACAATATTTTTTTTTTTTTTTAAGAAAAGATTTTCAAAGAAACCACAACATCGGAGTGCTTAAAGGAGTTTTGTTGAACTCATATTAGAACGTACGTATTTTATTAAATTATTTGCTCAAGTTATAGATGCCTATTCCACTCTTCCTTCTTAGAAGAACTTAGAATTCATTCAACGATAGAAGAAATGAAAATAAATATTAGACCCGTATTTTGAAAAATTTTCAGTGATTTTGGAGGTTTTTTATTTTTACTTGTATTTCTACACACCATTATTACGTATAATAATAGTAATTGGTTTGACTCCATATGCGCAGGTAAAGTTTTTATCATTTGAAATTTTATTTTATTATAGAAATAATGATGACAGCTTAGACCTGTCGAAAGCGCTATTTGATTGAATAAAACGTTATCAGTTGTGGAAAAGACAATAAAACTGTTTTATAAAACATACTAAACTTCCATTAACGAATTTTGGCTACTAACAAAAAAAATTTTTTTTGTTCATTCCCAAAACAAAAAAAATTCCGAATATTCTAGGAGGCTTGTCGAATAGCCGTGTGTACAGAATTCCCAATGAAATCCGTTTCTGCACTACGGTGTACAGGAGCAATGGACAACGGAGATTTGATTTATGCAGTTTACGGCAGACCGGACAATGGAGCGCACAGGAAAAATTTAAATGAAATGGGCGTGTTTCTTCCGATTTTTTTTTACTCCGTCCAAAAAAGAAAAAATTCCCTTTCCGAAAAAAAAAACCAAACTACCCGGACAGTGTGCCCTAGCACTAAGCAGAAGAGCAGAGTTGGCAATAGTCAGTAGGCGGGTGATAGCTTGCCTCGGTTCGGGTCTCGTTGATTTATGCCTACAGTTTAACTGGATCCTGAGCCAGCTACCTGGTATTACCTGGCATACTGTCCATAAATCCTACCTCTCTATATATTCCCTTAGTTAAGCTGTTACAGCTAGGGGTCTACTACACTAATCTAATACAATCTGCCACCGACGGCGGCGCAATAACACTAAATAATTGACTATTCTCGTGAAAAAATGACCATTTCAGCTTATGCGGGAGCACGCACAGTTCATTACCTCTTTTAACTTCACAGGAAAAGGCATTAACATTACAAATTATCGACAATGCATTTTAATTGATGAAGTCGATGTCTGTAAAAAATCCTACTGTTTAATAAATTACTAGTAACATACTTGGTAATCTTTCATCATTTTCAATGACACCAATAGTAAAATAAATTTTATAATAAATTTAATTTATATGCTTTCAATCAGAAGTCCTGAGAACAACAGTCAATGCCCCTTATTACGTCAGCAACAAAACCCTTCATAACGACCTTAATATGCCTTATTATCGAACTCATCCCTTCCAAGTTCATGAAATTCCATAGTAACCTATCCAACCACCCTAATCTCGTCATTACAATGCACCACCCATCCCTATAATACTCCTCGGAGACTAAAACGGCAGTGGCCTCGTGACCTGCTTTAAATGCATGACAGTGGGAGTCCTGGCAATGGCCAGTTTCTCCAATCATGTCCTGAGCGTATGTGGCTCTCGTGCTTTTGGCCAGCCTCCGCTGGCTCTTATCCGGGTACGCAGCTGACCGAGGAGCGTGGGGAATTTTCAAGACTCCGCTTCCTCCTTCGCATGCGAGGGAGGTGACAACCATGTTAAAAGTTGAGAAGAGTTATTCTAATAATGATCTCTCATGGTGCTTCGATTTTTTTTCCCTAGAGACCTCATATCTGGGCGGTTTGTAAATACTGTATGAATGAGCGAGTGAATGAAAATTTTAAATATGGTATGAATGAAAACAGGCAGATTGTAATTTAAACATAACAAAGTTGTTTTATAATCTCTCCAAATGTATATGTCTGATAATATAAAGTTCATTTCTGACGAAGCCTAAGAGTAAAATACGAAAGAAAAATTCAAACATTTGGGAATTTCACAATTCAAAAATTTTCTACATGTTATGGCAACTACCAGAAATATTTTTATTTTAGAATAAAACTGAAATAAGGTCAAGCAAAAAATAAATATTTCTCACGGCTTGCTTCACTCAATACACCAACATATACAGTATACATGACGTAATTTCTAACATAAACAATGTTTAAGGAAATATAAGACGTGAAAACACTCTCTTTAAGATTTTCCGTTATTCCAACGTAATAGATTCATTTTTGCATAAAAAAAAAAAAAAAATTAGTAAACCTTACTAAGGTAGGTTAGAAGTAGTCTGATGGGATGGTATTTATGACTAGGCATAACCATGTTATGACTAGGCATAACCATGCTAATGAGGTTAGGTCCCAGCGCAGAGCAAAAGAAAAAGTATGGAAAAATAAAAATGCTATTTCCCACTGAATATGGTGGCAGTTATAATATATGCTCAAATAGATTGTGTAATCTCCTCGCCTTTCCAGATTAACTGGGTTCTATAATCGGATAAAGATAAATTATACGATAGTGGTGCCGAGAAGGAGAATAGATGAAGATTGCATGTATAATGCAATATGGAGGATGATATAGAACAAGAAGAAATAAGGAGATTACTCTCACTTACCTTTGGGTGAGCTCTTCGAGGAAATGCGACCTTAGGGTCGATCTGAAACAAATAGAAATTTTTATTAATTTTTACTTTTGGCTTATAATAATAATAATTAAAAAGATTTATGAAACAAAATCATTTGAAAAATGAAACTTCATTGTATGACCTGTAGCTTAGCTACATATTATACAATTTCTAATATACAAAATAGTCATCTGCACTGTACATAATTATGTACATTATGCATTAATGGACTGAATTTATTAAAAGTCATCGGACTCACCTTATGCATCATAGACTTAAAACTAACTTACATCTAACGATAAAACCTAATAAATCCTAACCTAATTTTCCCCAACACTGTTCCCATCGATGCGGAAGGGTGGTAGGGTCTTAGTGTTAAACACTGGGTTGGTCAGGTGGTGCAACGAGTCAAAAAACTTGATGTGTCTCCGGCGGATGAACTCACCCACCGACGGCACACCAAGCAATGGTTTTTTTTTATTTTCTTTCATATCCCCTTGCTACAAAATTAATATATTTTACAAAATATAGATTCTACAAACGAATCTATTTACAATTGCTTCATTGTATTCCCCATAGCTTGGCTACATTTGATACAAATTCCGTTTTCTACTAATAGTGATCTGAATTGTACATTATACATTAATGGACTGAATTTATTAAAAGAGATGGAGCTCACCTTATTTATCATAAACTAAAAACTAACCTACATCGAACAATAAAACCTAATAAATCCTGACCTAATTTTCCCCAACACTGTTCCCATCGATGCGGAAGGGTGGTAGGGTCTTAGTGTTAAACACTAGGTTTGTCAGGTGGTACAACGAGTCAAAAAACTTGATGTGTCTCCGATGGATGAACTCGCCCACCGATGGCAGACCAAGCAACGGATTTTTTTTTTGTTTCATTATATTTCCTGCAGTTTGGCTACATTTTATACAAATTCTGTTTTCTATTAATAGTGATCTGCATTGTACCAAAGTGTAATGATAGAGCTCACCTCAAAAAAAAAAACTATGAGAAAAAAATAGTTCCTCAAGTATTTTCTAGAGAAATCCCTCAAAATTCGCGAGTATGAGAGAATATAAAACGAAAACCCGGTGAAAAAATCAGTTATTAAAAAAAAAAAAAAAGAATTTATTTTGTTAAAGAGAACCGACATTACCCGCCCAGTCAGAACAAATCAGATTTAATGACTATTTTAAGAATATTAGACAGGTTTTGAAAAGTGACAACGACCTATTTCTTGTTCGAAGATTGATGTTTAAGAGAGAAATCGTGTCCACGCTACGTTAAACATAAAGTGCACAAACAAGTTATCATCTATTATCTAGAATACATTTAAACTTATGAATACATATATGTACTTATTTAAATTGTGTACATAATGAAATTCAAGACATGAAACATACATTTACAACAAATCGCATTTTTTTTGTCTTTGACAGTCAAGACGAGACTCTGTAACTTAAACAGAAAGTTTTCTTGTAACATAACGCATAAAGGGATGTATTTCATCTTACACCATGGCACCATATATGGACCAAGCCAGGCGCAACCTGATAACCCAACACACGGAACACAGATCATGGAGATTTTGGAGAAGAAAAAAGTGCCACTTGAAAGCTAATAGGATGCCAATACTAATCATTACACTAATATCACTTTACAAAAAAAAATATGAAACATAAATTATTTCCTATTAAACTATATACGCTTAGAGTTTCATTCATGTGCATGTCTGCCTGTTTAAACCTTGAATTGAAACATAGAAACATTTGAAGATGACCAATTAAACAAATTCGACCACTGTACAAAATTATAGACATGAAGTTGAGCAGATTATAACAACTAAGACCATAACCGACTTGGCAGAATTTTCTTGTAACGGGCAAGGCAAAGCTACAGTTTTCATTTTCGAATCATTATAAAACTCTAGTATAAGTAGAAAGAAGTACAAGAAATATTTAGGTTAGATTCCTATTAAAGCGGTATGTTAACACAAATGTAAGTGAAGTCTGGAGGCAAATATCGAGAGAAAATATAGTCAAACATTGCTGTTTTTTCACCAATTATTACCGAAATAAATTGGCTTGATTACGACAAAAGTCTCAATTCAAGTATATTTTAGTTTAGGAAAAAATAAACATATGTACATGCTAATATTAAAACATTTCTTTATTGCATATTATGCCCTAAGCCCTTATGATAGGGTAATTTATTTATGTTAGGGATATGCTGAAGTAATGGACTCTCGCTCTGTGTGTGATGGCTTTTAAAATACTTAGAATATAACCAGCATGGAATAAGGTCGACTAACTTAGCTGTTGTAGTGCAACATGGTTTAAATACACTATACAAACCAACTTTTATTTGTATAATGTTTGCAGTATTTGTACAGTCCATGTTTGACCTAGAGAGAAATGAAGTTTTTAAATATAGTACTTACTGCTTCATCTCACAAATAAGAAAATATTTACAATAAAAAATTAAGTGTTTTTTTATTTTTGATACTTTATAAAGTACGCCACCGATTGAAACAAATGAATTATTTCAATCTGAGTAGAAAACAAGCCAGAAGTTGTGGAATTACGACTGAGCTAGGAAGCCTTAAAGAACAAGTCGCGAATCATAAACCAATAATAACTACACAGAACGTCAATAATTCCTCTTCAGTAAGTTAGGTAAATATGAAAATATTTTTCACGGGACTAGGACGCGGAAAGAGACTAACAGGGAAGAAAATACAGGAAGCCTTCAATATATACAAGACAAGACGACAACACGGCAGATGCGATGGGGGGGGGGGTATATATTTGTTTTCCGGTGCGGCGATCATGTTGGCATTGTTATACAGGATGGCCTTGGATGAGAAAGGCGGTTCCCGCGCCCGCTCGCTCGTTACCCGCCGGCGGGAAAACGACATCGTTTTTCGATATTCTCCCGTCAAGCCAACCCCATCCACCTCCTTAGTAATCCCTATTACCTAAAGCTGCTCTTCGAGATACAAAAATGTCGGAAAACAAGACATCCGGGGAGTCACAGCACAAAAATTCCTAAACTATTAACCTGAAAAGGAATAAAGTAATGCTTTGCTTACATAAGCAACCATTAAAAGAAACAAATGCTTTTAATTTTAATTAATTTCAAAGCTGGGGCATGAGAGAGCATTATTATTTTTTATATCTTTATTTTTTTTCTTAGTTAAAAAATATGGTAGATGCATAATTACTAAGGAATGTATCTGGTGTATTGTTTGAACCTGTAACCTGTAAGTTTCAATTTGATTGAATCCTATTTAATTACAAATCATTTAGTTGTCACGCCAATATCTGAGGGGAGGTTTTTTGTATCACCGGCTCAGACTAGAAAGATACAATTTATTATCTGCAGTCCCCTATTTAGGAGAAACAATAGTTCAATGACTGCGAGGAGGGTTTTCAGTAGATAATAGCACACTAACACGATTTTTAACTTTACATTTCCTTTTACCCTTTATTATTGCAGCAATATTAATAATTTATTTATTATGTTTACACTTTACACCAGACAGGAAGAAGAAATCCTTTAGGATCGAATAGTAATCAAGATGAATTTCCATTTCACCACTACTTTTCAATTAAGGACACTACAAGAGTGATAATTATCATATTAATATTTTCAATATTAGTAATTACTAAAACCTAATATACTAGGAGACCCTGAAAATTTCATATCAGCAAATACCATAATAACCCCCTCTCATATTCAACCCGAATGAATTTGCTTATGCAATTCTACGGCGATAATTATAAGAATTATTATCATATACAATTTTAGATATGATTTCCATTAAATATTGAATAAGTACAAAAAAAAAAAAAATTACACAATACAGTATTATTTAGATGCGTATATTTCGCATGAAATTTTTGATTGATGCTTGTTGGGTCGTCACGAAGTGAGGGTTGATTGGGCTATGGCCTGGACAATTGCTTCATGACGGGTCTTACTACTGGACTATCTGACTCCATATCTGAAAGCTATGTGCCCCGACAGTGCACTGTGTTCAGGAGAAGAGGTCTAGGGTAGGTATTGTAGGTTGTTTACGTGGTCTTGGAATGACCACGAATTCACACTCGGTATCTGAGGGAAGGCAAAAACCGTCCTGATCCCAAAGGCGAGTGTGAACCGGAGAGAGGCAGAATGGATTGCCGTGAGAGACACTACTAGGTAAAGTTTGTCGGGCCACGGCAACCATCGTCCGCGAGAGAGAGGTCTCTCCCAAGGAGGTGCTAGTTTTATCGAGACAAAGGCAGAGAATCACACTAGGAAAGTGTGGGGTCTGACAAGGCCGGAATAAAACTTAGCGAGGTTAGGAAAGAGAGATACAAAGGTTTCCAATAAAGGCCAAATCTAGAAACATCAGTGCAGCTGCAAGTACCAGTCCAGAGAGCCGTAGTTAGAATGATTTATCGGCTAAAACTAGGGGGTATATATAGCCCCAAGTAGCCAATAGACTGGGGTTTTATTCTAACCAACGAAACCGCAGGGTTGCGGTGACACTTCTTGTTCTAGACCGGGACCCACCCAGCCTCCTAGCCGCTACCTGACTCTCCCTTCAAGGGCCTCTGACTAGTTTTTTTGCAGCTGCGTCTTTTATTGTTTACAATATTCACACTGGTATGGCTTATGGTCTGGTAATGTTATTTACATTTGTTTAAATTAATTTACAACATATTATAACCAATTTACAATATATATACAATAAAGTATAGGGTGATTTATCTTATGTAGTTAGCTGCCACTACAATTCTTTTGAAACGTAATGAAGCATAAACCATTAAGTGAGAGGACTCTGTTCAGTGATAAAAATTGTGTTAAGGCTAGGAATATAATTAGTGGGTTATAGTTACAAAATGTCATTAAAACTGTCTATAACTAACAATATATAATAATTTCCTATACTGTCATTGGAACCAAAAATATATAACTTCACGGAAAGATGTCTTATTTCCTTATCAAATAAAAATTATTTATGATGATGATCTAATGGCCGGCATAGTTGCGCCATTAAATTTAACTCCTGACAACTTTTTTAGAACACAAGCGAATGATAGTGAGAAAGTGTAGTCATTCCCTGCTGAGTAATATTCAGCAGAAAGACCTCCCTTCTTCGACCCTCCGGCGTGAATCGGAACACCTGACGACCTCGTACAAAAGTAGGGCCAGGCCATTAGGGCTGCTTCAGCCCTTCACTCAACTTCACTCAAACTCCGCCATTAATTTATTCAGCAGTTAGTAATTATTCAGTTCAAATACTTGAAGCTTTCCATTTACAATATAAATTGTATTGTGGATTGTTGTAATAATAGTCAATAATATTTAATCTTATCTTATATAGTCTTAGATTATTAAGCCTTGTGTGTGAGGGGAGTTCAAGATATACCAGTGACCAGTATGTAGATAAGAATCATAGATATGAAACTTATGAAGAGTTCTTACGTCCTTCTGGAGAGAGTTTAAAACTCAAGGAAGTATAGTTGTTTGAATGAGAACAATCGAGAGGTATAAACTTCTAAATAGATTGATATTTGACAAATGCTTTGAACGAACTATTGCTGACGACTTTAATTTTCTAAAGTAAAAACAGCACACACACTAGAAAATTAGCGTAATTAATGATCAGAAATTATTTTTCATTATCTTGAAAATTGTCATCGGAATACACTTACTAAATGCTTAAAGAATTTGACAACAGTCAAGCCTAAATTTAGCGGAATTACGACTGCTTCTGAGATCTTGGAAGTATCTTATAATTGTTTACTCTCGAGGAATTTATGTTTGATTTATAAATTGGGGGACCGGAAAGAGAACAAGTTTTTGTTTGTAATCAATGATGTAATCACCCTCGTTATCAGCAACCTTTTGCCATCTAGTTTGCTAATTTTCAATGCCTGATCGATCAAAATCAATTGGTTTTTGAGCCAAATATCTGGAGATAACATTTTGGACGTCATCCAAATTTTGATTTTTTTTGCAAACTTAGAATGTGTAGCAATAGTAATAAATGGAAATCCGTTATCGGGCGAGTATGGTGGTTGAGGTAATACCTCCCACCATAATTCATTAATTGTATCCAGGGTTCTTGCGTAAAAAATAGGCGCAGTGGGGTCTTGCATTATCGTGTTGCAGAATAACGCCTTTTTTATTGACAATCGCTGGGCAATTTTCAATTAAAGATTGATTTACTCAATCCAATTGTTCACTGTAAAGATCTGCATTCACAGTTTTTCCAGGTATCAGCGATGAACGACCCCGCGAATACTCCACCAAACAAACAAAACCGCCTTTTTGGAGTGTAAAACTGGCTTAGCTGTACTTCGTGCCGATTCATGCAGAGAGAGATTTTTGGATTATCATAGAGGACCAATTTTTCATTTCCAGCCTCACCCACCATACTCGCCCGATATAGCGCCATCGGAAGTCCAAAATGCCATCTCCAGATATTTTGCACAAAAACCAATTGATATTTATCGATTCGGCATTGGAAATTTGCACACTAGATGGCAAAAGGTTGCTGATAGCGAGGGCGATTAGATCGTTGATTAAAAACAAAAACCTGTTAAAAATTTCCGGTCCCTCTATTACTTCTATATAACATTTCGTCTACATTTGCGAATTATTCATTGAAAACTGGTCACGAAATATCCTAGATCTTAAGACATTCATTCACTTGCGGCTCAGTCGATTCGAATGGCTCATTCAACATTTATTTACTCAACCTCTAATTCTTCAGCTACTAATAATTTATTAGCATTGAATAACCGACTAGATAACAATTGGAAAGAATTTAAAAAAGCTATAACGATTGAGCGGTCTCGTTCAACCCGCATTCTAATTCGCTAACAAGGCTCATAAAAGTTTCACGTACGATCGTTAGAAAATGCTCAGTCCAACCACGTGCTTCAAAGGGGCCATTGAGGGATGTATAAAAATTTAAGTACGGGCCGGTCGATGAGGGCCACTGGGCAAGTCCTTGAAAGGGAACTGGGCTAAAAAAAATCGATTATCCCTGAGGCAGCCGGTATATGAATCGATCACACATGTCATGTGACCAAAGTGGGCGGGAGAGGGAGGATATAATCGAAGCGATCTTCTAGACTCTGATTTCGACCACACTACATGCCTAGAGAGACTCTAGGCCCAGCCACCGGTAGACTCTCACTACTGTACCGACTTAACCAGCCTCCACCGAGGATTCCCACATTCCTAACTCCTCTCACACCACCTTCAAGCAGGTACTCCTAGTACAAGGTTCCTATCACCCCAAATATTTTATATTTTTCCCACATCCTAAATTCGACCTAGAGAGCTTCGAAAAAAAAAAAAAAAAAAAGACTGATTTGTGAACGGTTAGTGAGGGGATGATGGTCTGTTATGACGACACGACAGCTGTCGTTTAAAGTTCATTATCATATATATATATATTTAAAGTAAGTATCAAAAGTCAACTTTGTGTCTGCTTGACTGATCATACACTCTGTTTGTCAAACAAGTACATATGAAATTTGATGTCAAGTTATAAATTAATTAAATAAAAACCACTTGTTTCTCCGGGTGGGGTTTTTGTCCCCCCTTCATATCCCTTTGTTATTAACAATTATGGAATTCAATATAGATTCTATACAAATGAATCTATTTACAATAGATCCATATGTCCTGTAGCTTGTAACAACTTTACACTGTGATTTGTGATTGTTACAAAAGTATAATGAACATTATACATTCATTTTCTAAACATGTTTAAAAGTGATGGGGCTCACCTTATGAATCATAGACTTGAAACTAACTTACATCCAACAAACAAAATCTAAACCTAATTTTCCCTGCCAGTCTGTTGCCATCGGTGCGGGAAGGGTGGAGGGATCATAGCGTTTGTCGGGTCGTCACGAGAGGGGTGCCTAGTTACCCTAGCCCTGGTGACGAAGTGAGGGTTAATTAGGCTATGACCTGGACAATTGTTTCATGACGGGTCTTACTACTGTACTATCTGACTCCATAAGTGATAGGCATGTGCCCCGACAATGCACTATGTTCAGAAGAAGAGGTATAGGGTAGGTAGTTTGTGTGGTGGAATGACCACGAATTCACACTCGGTATCTAAGGGCAGGCGAAACCTTAGGTTTTATTGTGCCCAATGAGATCCCAGTATGCGGTGGCCCTTTGTTCTCGTAGTAACTCAGGCCTCGTCCGGGTCGTTACTACCTGCGTTGGGCAAGGGTTTCCAGCCTCTAGTAGCTAGTTTGTTTGCAGCTGCGTCTTTTATTGTGTCAACATTTACAATGACTTATGTTTTGGTAATGTTATTTACATTTGTTTACAACATATATACAAAAGAGTAAAGGATGATTTATTTATCTTACGTAGTTAGCGGTCGCTACAGTGTTAAACGCAACGAGTCAAAAAACTTGACGTGTCTCTTGCAGATGAACTCACAGGTACAGGGAGCGTAAATGTGACGTTTCTCGACCTCTTTTTCCATTATACTAATCCGAACGGATCTAAATCATTGAGATTAAAGTAATTTTCCAGTGATGCTAATACTGTCACTCAACAAACCTAAATCAATATTCATTTTTAGTCTTTTAGCAGAAACAGCAGTACGAAAACAACACCCATATGTTGTATCTATGCCCCTTACCCTGCACTAACACGATTGATCCTATCCCACATAGATCGGAATAGGTTAGGTTAATCAATTTTCTTAGCTTTTTTTTCTACTTCGTTTTTCATCGTAACTCTTGGTGACGAGTAAAGTTACTGTAATATTATTTTACAAAGGATAAAATCCCTAGAATTTCTCTTAGACTGCGATCTAAGGCAAACTATAGTTAATAAAATAGTTAATATCAGAACTGTCGAAGAGATGACTTTCGTCTTCAGACTAAAATTTCTCATAAACAGAAACCAATAGTATAATTACAACATACCATACATATACATAATATAACGACTCTAAATGGGTCCAAATTGATGTTTGTTTCTCTATCATTTTAAAATGGGCTAGCAGTTATATTTGTTTATTTAAAAAAAAATAAAAAGGGTTCGTATCCGAAAACAGCCAAAATGCAGACTTCATAATATGTTGACAGTTTTACGTCTCTTTGACTGATGACATATCTCTTTAAACAGTTTCCACGTGGGGGGGGGGGGGTGTCTACTTTAGAACAACGTCAATAATGAAGATCTTTCAGTTCAGAAGATAACAGAAAAAGAACGAAAAAATACCAAAATTTGGTTTCCTATGTATTCGTCCATGTCGTTATCTTTACCACCCTTCAACTTTGAATGAGTCGGCTCCCTGTCAACCAGAACTATATAATAAATTATGATTGTAAAACAGTGATGACAGAGTTTGTAAAGAAGAAACGGAATAACAACAAGAAATCCGATATTGTTTTTTAAGACTTGCCAGAGATTGATGATGCATCCAAAAATCATCAAACAAACTAAAAGAAGATGTAATAAACGTTTCTTTATAAGTATTAGTATTAATTTATATATTTATATACAATTTGTGGGTTGAACAGAAAAAAAAAAAAATAATAACGAAGCGAAAAGAATAAAGAGAAACAGAAATACACACTGGGAAACCTAACAGAGGCTAAAGTGCTGACTAAAATACAAATCAAACTTGGTCTTTGAACCTAACAAAGAGCGACTGGAGTGACTTTTATTCCTCTAGAACTGAAACATTGCAAACACAATGATTTTAAGCAAATAACCCAGAGAAGGATTTGTATTGCATCATGTCACAAGAAGGCTCTCAAAAGCATTGATTGGGTTCAAGACATTGCGAATGGGAATAAATAATTCAATAATACTAACCTATCCAGCCTCCCTAGCACAGCCACTGCACCACTCATCCCTATAATCCTCCTCGGAGACTAAAACGGCAGTGGCCTCGTGACCTGCTATAAATGCGTGACAGTGAGAGTCCTGCCAATGGTCAGTTTCTCCAATCATGCCCTGAGCGTATGTGGCTCCACTGGCTCGGTAACGCGAGGGAGGTGACAACCATGTGGATTTGGGGGCCTCTGGCCTGTTTGTAAATACTCTATGAATGAGCGAGTGAATGCAGATTGTAAATATGGTTTGAATGAAAACATTTATCACAAATACTTATTGTTTATAAGGCAGATTGTAATTTTAGCACAATAAAAAAGTTATAATTATAATAATTCATGAGAAAAGTCTCAGGGTCATTAGCTATAAACTATTTCAATGGCCACTTCATCAGTGAGCACAGCGCTCGCAATGATTATTAGTTTTGCAGGAGGACATGAAGCTATCTCCGCATAAGGCGTTGCTCTGATGGATCTGGGAGTATGGGGTATAAGCATAGGGATTAGGATGGCCAGGGAGGCGGGAATGAATGTCCTGGTAGCGGGAGGTGGCTAGGTCTTGGATGAAGGGAGAACTAAAGACGAAAATGTACCCGATTCAAATTTGATTTAGCTAAACCAATCTAAGAAACTAAACTACAAAATGTACTAAACCATACGATAATTACTTATTCAGACCATAGTAAACAAAATATTTTGTATAGCTTTTGCCATTCTTTTTAAGCGGTTAAAAAAAAAATGGAAATCAAAAGCTTTTAAAATTTTCTACTCGTGGCTAACAGTTTAGAAAGCGCAGAGCAAGTTTAAAAGCAAGTCGTCCTTCACTTTTCATTTATATTCTCTCTGTTTCCAAACGTCAGACTTTTATTTATGAAATAAAACGTGGAATACTCTGGTATAATATTCCTTGTACGATCTCGAAGACACAAATAGCTGTTGATGAGAACAGTAAAAAAAAAAGAACTTATGCGAAACTCTTCTGCATTAATTCTGGATTTGATGACATTAAAATGCCTGCGGTAGCCTGACACAATCTAAGACCGTAGGAGATTGCTGCCACCTAGCGGTGGGTTCGAACACCGCAGCATTATACTGGGCCGGGTCTGATTGACGTCCCCTCTATCGATTGGGCTTTCTTTTCATTTCTTTTACCATCAAACTAGTTTCGCTTCTTGGAAAGAATTAAAAATTCAAAACTACGAAATGTCCTGTTTTTTTTCTTCATGATGATGAGATAAAAATCAATAGAGCTTCATATTACCGATAACAAAGATGTATTATAACGAAAGAATTCTGTTATACTTGGTCATATCCTTCGTATCTGTTCTGGGTACTATCTGCTAATGAAGAACTCCCTAGTGGGGATCGGGATTGATCCACCCGAATCCCGACGAATCCTGGTACCAGTTACAGTACAGTAAAAGATGAAGCACAGTCGACACAACGAATTTTTTTTTTTATAATCTTCACCCAGCACTTGAGCTAACCTGAGGGGACATTGCCGACCCGAACATGTGCTCAGGTATACACCTAGCGGGGTCTTGAAAGCATTTCCACGTTCGCCCGGGTGCCAGGACTCTCAAGTAAATCAAGCAGAGTAATCACTTAAACCCTTGAAATGAATCTGTAGCTCGTTTATCAACATCTCACCTGCGACATTTCATCCCTGCGACCCTCTATCCATTTTTACCCAGTCATCAGAGCCCGGTCTACCTTAAAGACTTTTTAGACCAACTTGATATTATTGCGAGTTAGTTAAATATATGATACATGTATATATAGTGTTATTTAACCTTTCCTCTGTTGTGAATATTGTCAATTATAGATTTCCTCTGTTTAAAAAAAAAACAACCTAGATCTGATCATAAATAGCATTCGACCTATCTATAATCTTTTTTTTCTTCACAGGCTCTTTAAATTTACAGATCCTCAGGCGAATCTATTTACAAATTATTTTTGTTTTTCCTGTAGCGTCGCTACATTATATACAGGTTTTGTTATTTTATAAAAATTATATAATGGAATAAAAAAGTATAATGATACACATTATACGTGACTGGACTGAACTGACTCTAATAAAGGTGATGGGAACCTAATTTTTCCCGACAGTCTGTTGCCATCGATGCGGAAAGGTTGGTGGGGTCATAGTGTTAAACACTGGGTTGGTCAGGTGCTGCAACGAGTCAAAAAACTTGATGTTTCTCCGGCGGGTGAACTCACCCACCTACGGCACACCCAAGCAACGGGTGCAGGTCAGCGTTCTTTAACTTCTCGAGAGAGGTATGCGGGCCACTTTTCTCATGAGTCCATTCTGGAAATGTTGGAGACATTTGGCTGTATTGTCAGTCGAGTGAGTAAATAGCGGGCCACCGTACAGCAGAGCTGGCCGGAGGACACAATTATCATCAGTTTGAGACGAAGCGACAAGTTGGATGAAGTTAGCAAGCGGTAAAGCCGGTAAGACCTTTGTCGTACTTTTTCTATTTTATTACTAAAATGAGTAGAGAAATGGAGATGCATTAATTATTTAAATAATATAAAATAATGCACTATTATGATTTCACGCATGAGGCCAAAATTGAATTTTACGTCTTTCAATGGTAGACTCTTCATGTCGTCATTGTAGCTACCTTTTGGATCGATACAATATTAAGACTCCGTCACTCGAGATGACATTTAATAACCGCCTGCGACAAAGACCTGCTTCCAAATCGACTGCGCCAGGCCGGGACGTCAAACTGAAGATGTCCCATCTGTTACTCCATCTGTTGTGGAGCAGCTGCGATGGCTTTCAAGTTGTCCAGTTCAACGACCGGTCTTCGATTAGGCGGGAAGACAACTCCAGTAATTAGTCAACAATTAGTCTCCGAACAATGTTCACATAAAGTAGATTTTGGTTAGTCATGAGGGATGAGGGCCAAACTCCTGACTAAGGGTCGGTCATATAAGATTAACTAAGACTGGTTTAATATTGATTGGTATTAATAAATGAGCAAAGTTTGTAGGGAGATCGGCTTTGTTAATTTATTGCAGAGGAACGTTTCGACGTAATAAAGAAGCCTACATTAGACCCATGAGATTTGGGGGGGGGTGGAAGTGACAGGACAGCATTTAGTAGGATTTAGTGGTTTATATTTTTAGTTTTTGTCTAACGTTAAAATGTAGCTTGCTTAAATAAGTTAATACGAAAATTTTGTAATAGGAGGGGTATAAAGAAATGGATCATTTAATGAACCGATGAATCATCATTAAGATCGTTCAATGAGCTACTGAACCGTAGTCAGCATCGGTCACACTTACAGCTCCCATTTTTTTTTAAATTTATTTATTCCTTGATTCTTATTAATCCACTGGCTTCCATGGCAACACCACTGCCTTCACTAACAATTCTTTCTTGTGATTTAATACTATTAAAGATTAAAAATTACACCTCAAAGGTAGAAGGGAGAAATGAAACAGCACTTAGCCTGTTTAGGATTCAAGGGAGCGACTGGTGCTCTCCGAGAAGAGAGAAAGCGAGAGAGAGAGGCGGCCAGTTTTATTTATACATTTAATTATAGGGGGCTAGGGGGGGATCGGAGTACTCGGTCCTGGGGGGGGGAGGGTACAAAACTTTTTAGTGCGGGGTGGTAGCAATCAGCGCCCCTATCGGCCAAACTTCGATTTAGTGGAAGGGGGGGATGGAGGTGGGGCTAACTACCGCCACTTAACGACTTCTCATACCTCAACTTGTCTTTCCCCCCCCCCAACCCCCCTAACCTACATTATCAGAGCAGGTTCCCAAATTACACTTAGGGCGGGGGGGGGGGGTAGGAGGAGGGCGGGGGATTTTCTCACTTCCGCCCAACTGCAATTTGTATCTCGGCGGCGGTGGCAGAGGATAATTTTATTGGCCCGAAGTGAATCGATTATTGAGCAGGGATCGAGTTAGCAGAGATAAAACTTAATTCCGAGCTGATTCGAAACAGATGAACAACTCGAGTTAAGGATGATAACTTGAAATAAACCATCCAAGTCAGTAATTGTGTGCTATCTTCCATTATTTAGCTGTGCTACCATTTGAGTAGTAATTCTTCAAGAATCAACTATACCAACCACTGCCACGGCGATATATTACTAGGTTTACCCGAGAGGTGCTTAATAACTGTAGACATGACTAAGACAAGAATAGTTATCGCCTCTACATGAGAAAGATATGATTTTACCACCGATAGACTCAAGACATGACAAGCCCTACACTTCTGGCAAGGTATACAGTTGCAGTTTAGGTAGAATAAAAGACAATGCTCCCCTGGCAAATTACAATTTTTGATTCCATGAAATTGGTATTTACTGGTTTATAGAAGTGCTGAAAAATACTAATTCTATTTTTTCATTTGGCTTTTTTTTCTTCAGATTTTACTTATAAAAGCAATCGTATGATAATCGATAACAGTTATTAATGATTAAAATATTCGTGGCTTTAACTGCTTAAAAGGTATAACTATTTGGCTCCTGGGGGACATATGTCAAATACTTTTCAATATCGTATCACCGGAAAAAATATGATATTTGAATATATCCGGGTTCGATTCCTGCCTGGTTTCTTGACGTCCGATCAGTAGCAGAGTTTGTTTATTGAAGATTCAAAAGGCTCGGAGTTCGTAAATTTCTAATTTCAAATTTCGCTATTGGTCATTATGGGTTCGTAGCTAGATGTAATTAATCTGTTTAGGGCAAAGATTAATTATACCTTAATATTCGTTTAGAAAATTGTTTTTTTTTGTCACGGAATGGCTTTAAAAACCACGCGAATATCATTACTTTCGGTTCTTTTCTTGTTTTTGTTTTTCCTTTCCTTCCATTTTCCCCTCATTATCTCTGCGTGCTTTTGTTTTCTTTCTTCTGTCCTCGGGACTCCCTTTTTCGATTTTTTCTTTCCCATAAGAACCTTGATTTCCTTCAGTGTTTTCCTATATCTTTTTCCGTCCTGACAATCCTGGTCCGTTATTCCTAGTCTTTCAGTTTCTTCCTTCATCTGGTTGGTGTATCCCCTTGAGCTTTTGTATCCTCGGATTTTCTGGAATATTTCCTTGTTTAGTCTTTCCGGGGCCATTCTTACCATATGTCCGTGGAATTTCAGTTTCCTGATCCTTATGGTGGTACGGCTGGATAACTCTACTCCCGATAAAAGGCTAGGGATAGAGGAACTAAAACGAAACCCTCTAGGGCTAACTACCCTAGTAGTACTTAGTGAGGGTGCCCGACTGAGAGAAGCGGAGCACTACAAGAACCAACGACAGAGGTTTAAATCAAAACAAAAATATTACATAGGGGCGTACAACATAAATACGCTCAGACAATTTACAACGGAACTACACAGACTGGAAGTATCCATAATGGCATAACAAGAGACCAGGTTCACAGGCGTAGAAATAACAGACTTCTACGGATATAGAATACTAAAAGAATATTGTTTTATTATTAGCATTAAAAAAAAAAAATTATCGTATATTTTTTAATCGAATGAAGCGGACCCGGGTTCTATTCCCGATTCCCAATATAAATTTTTTTCATAGTAAAGGGAGCCTGGAAAAATGAAGAAATATCGAACTCAGGCAAAAGAATACAAAAAACGGGGCCTAATATTTGTTTGTCCAGACAAGAACTCATCGATTATTTATTGTATTGTTCATTATAAGAATAGCCATATCATATTATTATAACATATTAACAATACTTCAGCTATTTATTAATAATATTTAACGCATTACATCTGCAGTAGGAGGCAGTACGAATGTACCTACCATGGCGCTCACACCTCGCAGTATCACAGTTCAGGTATTCACGGCATTACATGGAATTCCATTCTGCTTGGGTTTGTGAATGTAGGAATCGTTCCAGCCGTGTTATACTGTTATACTGGATCGCAGCTGTATTATGTATTCAGCAAGCGTGAATATATATGCACGTGAATGGTGTAGAGGTTGAGGTGAACTCTACACGATAAAAGGGACTAGGGTTCGAATATCGTATAGAAATTTGCAAATGTTACAGTTATACCAGAAGCAGGAGAACGAAAAAATCTTATATTAGCAATACACGGAGCATTGGTTGTGACGTCAAGTAAACATTGAAAATACTATTTATTCTTTTTAATTCAATTAATAGCTCCCAATAAAAACCTCTAAGGCTATCCACAGTACTGTAAATTAAAAACTGACATTTGATAAAACCTTTTGTTAATATCACGGGAATTAGAAATCTAAAAAGGTGAATAAACCTGAAATAGTAACAATCTTAATAAGATTAAATTACTGCTCGTGAAATTAAATCAGTTTAATAAAACGCTTTAATGCCTTCAATCAGCATGAAATTAAGTGTAAGTACTAAACCTGTTATTTTAACAAGTTATCCTTAGATTAAGAAACGTTCAAAACATATGACAAATGGTAATTTGCTTAAATTTCAAATGCTTAAGAAAGAACTAAATCTAAATCCTGTATGGTACAGGAGCGTCAAGATAAGCAAATACAAATAGCGATCAACATTTATTTTTTTAATTATATCAATTCGTAATCTAAAAAAAAAACTTGTTGTTTAAAGCAATGTAAAGTATAAGGGACAATATTTTTTTTTTTTTTTAATAAAGTTTAACACTGGTTATATTATGTGATATAATAATAATCATCTTCAGTATGGCGCAAATTGAAACTGGTTATTTAATTTTAATTTAAACAACTTATATACAGGATATTCAGTCCCTTCTAAATTAAGGGTAGAGGGAGAGAGGAGGAAATTCTGGTTATTGTAACAGGACATCACATAATAACCTATTTGAAAATCGACAGCTAAATAATCATTGTAGAGGAGAGTCTTTTAAAAGAAAAGAAAGAAATGCTTTATTATGAAGTTCAAGCAAAACACTGGTATATACAAATATTAAGAGTTACGTTACTACATACTGGGTGGAATGACGGCACAAGTGAGGTCTGCGTCTAAAGCTGAACATATATGTATAAGAAAAGGATAAGATACTGGGAATTCAGGGAGGGAGGTCTTGAAGGGATGCGTTACAGGAAGGGTTACATAAAAAAAACAGGAACCATCAGTGACTTCCATGGAGACACAAGGAAGATATACAGTTCTGCTCAAGCCCCTTCTACTTATAGCATTATATATAATACTGGCATTATAATATTCTTAGCATTATAAAAGTGACGTTGACAAATTCAACAAAAGTATTAAAAATCGTAAAGTTTAGAGATTTCACTTAGTTTGGAAATTTGAATTGCTATCAAATCTTTTTCTAGACAACCAACCGAACCAAAAACCATCCTACATACAATTTAATGTCAAAGGTCTCTTATCGGACTGTTCTGGGTTTTTTGTTAGTCCCTCGTGTTAAAACATGAGCTTAAATTTTTTAAGTAGCTCTCATCTGATACATAATTACCATAAACATGAAATTTACTGTCGTCCACATACAACATGGCACTATACTAATTAATCAATTACTAAGCAATAAAAACCTCTAGGTTGAAATTATGATCTTGATGATGTGATAACTAATATTTCTCTCTCTCTTCCATCAAACTTAATAAAAATTTATAAATTTTGTAGAGCGAGTCTTTAGGGTCGTATTAGTATTTCACATTTGACACTATAAGTCTGTCTGTCATTTTCAGAACCCGTGCAAATGTAATTTTTGATTCGCGCTTCGGTGCGGATTAGCTCAAAACACGGTATAGTTTTTACCACAGGAAATCAGTTGACTATATTAGAAAAATGCTCTTTTTGAATTGAAATTCGTATTAGTGTAACACCAATAATTCATAATTTAAATGAATATAATATGAATAAAGCAAGTTCATAAATTAATACATTAGTTATAGAACGCTGGCTGTCCTGTCGAAGGAAAAATAAATCAAAAAAAATCCACAAAGGACCATCTCCGAGAACCCGGATGAAAACCATATTTTTCTTATCCTTTCCCCTTAACCCTCAGCTATCGGATGAGGGATGCTTTTCAATAAGGTGATGCTCCGAACAGGGATGGGGAGGGGCATCTATTTTCGAAACGTGGTAAAAAAAAAAAAAAGAAAAAAAAAGCTGCATAAGGGCTGGCGGGCATAAATTGGAGGACGCTGGTGGGGGGGGGGGGGGTAATAAGAGGCCTTGGTCCGGGCTTGAGGGTCCTCTAAGCACCCCCTATTTATTAGCTCAGGGCTTAAGCCCCTGCACCCTCCATCGCCTTCTCAGCTCCTGCACCCATTGTCCGCCTTCGTGTGGGAGAAGACACTTGCGCACGCCTCGCACCCTTCTGTCTCCTTAATTACTCGACAAGGGGAGGGATTGATTCACGGACAGGAAGTCTCCGGAAGGAGAATGTGATAAACCTCAACGCGACCGGGCTGTAGGTCGGATTAACCGGAAATATACATATATATATTTTTTTTTTATTGAAAGTCTTTGTTACATGATTCTTGCTTTACAGGATAATATACAATGGAATTAACCAAAATAATAAAGTACTTTAACAAATAAACGATCGGTGGAGGCGACTGAACATTTAATTTTATTTATTTATATATTTATTATTATGTGTTTTACATATGAAGTTTGTCATTCTCACATGCCTAACAATAAGGTCCTAGTGGGAGTCGGATTTATTTTTTTGCAAAACTCTCAAAATTTGAAAAAAGGAATGGGGGAAAAATAAAATAACAAGGAATTCACAGGAGTGAAAGGGAACCTTTTAGTAGAAGGGACCTATTTGAAGGTTGGGTGAAGGAATTGAGGAGTATAGTAGACCTCGAGGTGTAGATATCTCGGTACAGTGGTGAGAGTCCGCTGATGGTTGAGTCTAGAGTCTGTCTAGGCATGCAGTGGTGGGTGCCCGTCAGGGGCCAAGGGCCGTAATGTCCACCATCTTGTCTGCTTTCCCTCACCTACTGAGTTGGGTGTCGGAATTGCGAGTTCTAGTGTATTGAAATAATTGTTCAATATATTCTAAACGAGATGAGTATAATATGTAATGAATTCATTTCCTCGCATGGATGAATCCTCTTGACGTCGTGATCAGGAAGGCGACCCAGCACAACGAAGAGCGAGAAAGTAATATAAAAGGGGGACTTACTCCAACGATGAAACAAAACCAAATTTTGGCGAAACTGGCTGGTCCTCAAATCAATGTTGGAAACTGTTTACCTAGTTATTAGTTATTAGTTAAGCAACATTAAAGCAACGTAATTATTAAAGCAACAATAAAAAAAAAAAATGATCAGGACCACGAAACAGACCCATTTCGCTCAACATCGTTTTTAGACAGTACGTATTAGTATAACGTGAAAGGGTATTAATATGTGTTTACATTTGCACTTTAAATTGTAATCATAACCCCTCCATTATGGTTTACATTACTCTTTTAATGAGACGAGTTATAAATACGGCACAACGTGGCATATTTTTTTCCGGATAGCTCGACTTAATGAATGACTATTCAGGAAAGACTAGTTGCTTACCTCATCTAACCATCTTACGTTAGGATCTGATGATGGCATACATCAAAATGTTGAAAGTTCTTTATTAATAAATCAAACAAAAAAAAAATACCTTTGTTTCATCATTTTAAAATTTATTTCGTAACGAATACATTCCCTCAAGTCTGATTATGATTTCCCGGTACAACTGCGATTGTTTCAAACAAAAGACTACATAATTTTTCTCGACATGCACTTAAAAACCGTATTCAGGATGACCGTTTTGTCAAAATACTAAGCTTTCAAAGCAAACAGACAAGTAACACTTTATAACAGGCCAGATTACAACGGAGGTCCGCTGTAATTTCCTAAAAATTCGCGACTTTTTTAGTAAAAAACAAAAAAAAAAAAATCTGACAAAATAGAATTCCAACGTATGAATGTACCAAGGTTAATTATTTTGAAAAAAAATATTTGTCTGAATAATTTCGACAGAACGCATCAACGTTTCCGAACCATGAGCTTGTTTATTTTCGCCGGCAAGGTTACACCTCAACGGGTGGGCACACTTCCAGAACCTCTCCTCGGAATAGTTTATGACCGTTTAAACTTTCCATAGCCAATAAATAACGTTCAATAAATCATAAAAATAAATCATATTAAATATTCAAAACGACTTTTGAGCAACACATGTAATATAAGCAAGAGCATGTGAGAATTTCGAAAAAGCTTAATTCGAGTTGTCAATTACAAAAGTTGTGTAATATTTATTGAATTTTGTTTAGTCGTTAATTTAGTGTTTATTTGTGTTTTTAATTGCTTAGTACATTTTCAACAGCACAGCACATGCTTATATTACGTAAGTAAGGGAAAAAAAATTTATTCTTAAAACAGGAATCGGCAATTTCAAAACACAACACCCAATCGAAAATTTAATATAGTGACAAGCTCGTCTTTTGACTTAAGATAGTTTTAGATTAAATCTACTTCAGATAGTTTTGTGTCGTGGTTTGTAAAAGTTTCGACTAATCCTTATGAAACTACTTGATCAGCCAATATAATCAAATTTGGCCAGAATAGAGAGTCGTAGGCAATATAAACTTGATTCAAATTACATAACTAGACTGGTTCCAGCGAGAGTAAATGACAGTGTACATATGCAATACACATACATATGTAGTGATTGTTGTATGAAGTCAAAAAAAAATCCTAAATAATAATTTCTAATCGTTTTTTTGATTTGAGAAATTTAAAGCATTGTTTATTAGGGCACCTGATTAAGGTAGGCCAGCACCGGTTTTCGCTCGCTTGGACTAAATTCATCAAAGACGTCGTTGAAGTAAAAATTTAATTCAATGATTCATTTAAGTAGCTCATGATTTCAAAAATTCATCTGAAGTTTGTCATTTTTAGCCTATTTACCAACCTAAGCCGAATTGCTAATATAATACCTCAAAATAAAATTATTCGCATGTCATCACAGCCTTAAATGTGTGTATATAAAGTATCGAATCAATCAAATTTTAAATAATTTTTGTTTTTTTACATTCCAAACTGTCATTTGGTGATAATCCATGATAGAAATGTCAAAAAAATTGATTTTCCAATTTTTTTTTTTTAATGTCAATCTAATCATCACATACAATGAACAATACATTTATACATTAAATCATTTCGTGGTTATTAACCGCTTTGTGCCAACTAACATTCAACAGGTTGCGCAAGTTAAACAAGACAATGCAATTTCTATAACTTTCATCTTATTGCTGTTGCTCAATAAGGCAGAGTTTAGTCAGTATCGATTAAACTAATATTGACTATTGACTAATAGTGCAAAGGCTCACTCACGTATTTGACCCAGACCGGTTCAAAAGGCGTCCAACAGCCGAAGTCGTCCAGTTTTCCGTAAAAGGGAGGGTAAGACATGCTTTCGTTTTTGACCTGTACTTTTTTTTCAGTTCGGACAAACAATGTTTATTTGATTTATATTGTTGTTGACAGATTATATCATTCAAGAATTTAAACTTCAGCTGGAATCGATTTACAACAATAATTCACAACAGAACTATTATATTTATTAACAATATATGGATTTAAAAAAAAAAAATAATAAATAGCATCTCTCAGCATTTTACAGCCTTAGGGAATAGAATGCTGTACTAATTAAGGGCGATATATACTTGTTATACCCTTTAATTAAAGTCATTTACATAACAAAACATAAAATTGTGTTAATTTTAAAAATGTTATCAAACGAAAGTTATTGAAAGTTTGATTTTCCATTCAATACCCTGATATTGTTTCCTCCGATTCTTGTGAGTGAGGAACATTTCATTTTCCAAAGAAACATTTTCTGTCGTGAAACAGTTTCAGGTTTCCTTGGTTTGGTTATAGAGGCACTATACGAAAGCTAATCAGCTTCTACTTCATGTTTATAAATTGGCAATGAAACGGAAGTTGATTATAAAGGGTGTCCCAAAATTAACGCAAGATTTGATTTAAATAGAAAACACAGTTTTTTTGTTGTTGTTTTTTTATTGAATTATAAAGTAAATAGGATAGGGTTATTTATGGAATAACACATCGGGCAAATGGGCTCCACGACTTTGCTGGCACATACGCACTCTTTTGTCGAAATTTTCCATACCATTTGGCATAAATGTCGTTGAATTTCGTTGATGCAGCGTTGAATTTCCTCTTTTAATACACGGGTGGATGTGGGCTTGTTGATATACACCTTTGACTTCAAATAACCACATAAAAAGAAATCTAAAGGTGTTAAATCACACGATCACCGAAACGAGAGAGTACACGACCTGGAAATGCAGTATTCGCATTGTTTCATGGGCTGTATGGCATGTGGTACCATATTGTTGAAACCACATATTGGCCACATCAATATCATCCAATTTCAGGAAAAATTGATGTTCCTGGATTTTCAACAACACTCTCACGCACTGCTGCTATATTGACATTGGAACGGCTTGTTTTTGGACGACCAGTGTGTTTAGTGTCTCCAACTGATCCAGTCTCCCTAAATTGTTTTTAAATTTTATGAGTTTTTAAAAAAAATATCTAACGGCTACTTTCTCAGCAAGAATTATTTTTATGGATAAATTATATGAAAACATCAATATGATATGTCTATCGCGTTACTATTATTAATTATTCGTAATTTTATGATTTTACGACAAGCGAATCAGTTATAACAAAGGGCAAGATGAGACCTGGCACTGATAGGAAATAGCCCAGATGCCAATGGCAATACAAATGGCTCCTTAAAATAACTGGGCTAATTATATGTACGGGAGTCATTGGACAGCTGTGCCCTCTTTCTGCTCCAGCCATTCCAGCATGCACTCCAGGGCAATGACACACGTGTCCCTTTCGAGCGAAGCCATCATCCAAGGCGGTTTTAGTTAATTCATAATGACATTAAACTGCCGGATATCTTGGTCTGTCCACTATTTGTTGATTCAAGAGGAACTTTCAAAGACAAAGATACACTCTTCAAGACGAAGCCAAGCACTGTAATATGTGACGAGGATGGGTTTGAATACTTGTGGGGTATGCAACGACAAAGGAAGCCCTTGAAGATCGACTGCATAGACCGGAAGGAGGCTATGGAAAGATGATAGCATTGATAAAAGACTGGGGAGGGAGAATGAAAAGAAGACTACACGAATGTTATGGAACATTAAACTTAGTGTCTGACAACAAACTATACAATCTTTACAATTGAGGCATTTAACGCCTGTCTGGCTGTATGTACGTATGTTCTAGATTTCGGCCGTACAAATCATTCAGTCGATCTAAGGTTTAATCCACAACGCCTGTACGTAACTTAGATACCCAATTGGGGCAATAATAAATAATTACGTTTAATGATCTATGTCCTACCATATTTGCAATATTGCATTCTACTTCTCATTTCAAAAGTACACACATGCAATTAAAACACTCATACCAGGCCAGATTTACGAAGCGAGCGAAAACCAACCTTCTGCAGCCTAGAAGGTATAATGAGGACTTCCGACGAGGGGTTCAATATTGATCCTAAGGCCACGAATATCGCTTCAATCTCTAAGGAGGATTATAGGAAGGAATGGCACGAGATAGGGATCTTGTGAGATTTATACGATCAGTTGATAATCTAACTTTTAAAGATGTTTGACGCATGCTTTGAAGATTTTTTTTCAAATCTGAACTCAAACGTTAAGCAAGATATAAAGTACAGATGTTTCCCTCGTTGACTAAGTACTCAATAACTCAAAAAAAAAAAAAAAAAAAAAATGCAGATTTAAGAGCAAACCATAAAAAAATGTTCAAACAAGTGTTGGTCAATACTTAAGCTTTGAATATATATATATATATTTTAATTAACTGATTTGATTGAAGGAATAAAACAATTCATGGTTTCGGGCAACTGATAAATTATTATTCTGGTTCACCTGAATACGTTAGAACTACGACCTCTGAATTTCATGTGTACAGACAATGCCATCAAAAACTATACGACTCAGCTTCCTCTTTCGCACGCAAGGGAGGAGACACCCACGTGGAGTTAGGAGGCTGTTTGTAAATCAGCGAGGGAATAAAAATTGTAAATATGGTATGAATGATTTATCACAATTACTTATTTGCCAATAAGGCAGATTGTAATATTATAATAATAAAGCTGTTTAAGAAGATGGTAATAACTAAAAAGCCGAATACTTACTGGACTATCAACAAAAGACATACCTCCGGAGGAACTGGAGTTGAGGTTTATCAATTTAAATAAAATGACATCCCTTCACATGAGGAGGCATCAGAGAATGTCATTCATTCATATTTGTTACTATTCACCATCTCATTCACAGGTTGTATTATTTATTTGTTACTATTCATCATCTCATTCACAGGTTGTATTATTTATTTGTTACTATTCATCATCTCATTCACAGGTTGTATTATTTATTTGTTACTATTCACCATCTCATTCACAGGCTGTATTATTTATTTGTTACTAGTCATCATCTCATTCACAGGTTGTATTATTTATTTATCTAAATCTCCGTCAGTAATAGTTAAAATGCTTCTGATTTGACTCGGAAGCTTATCAAGCCAGAGAGTTTTAATCAATTTATCAGAAACTTCCGACGTAGCTAGCTAGCCCTTTCATTTTTCTAAGAAGCTGACTTGGTTTCATGTTACCAATGTCCAAGCCACTGATTAATTTGCGGATCTGACGATCTTCACTTTCTCTATAAATATTGAGTAATCTTTCTTTGGCTTTTGTATACTTGTCTTTTTCCTCCGATTTTACTAAGTCCCAAATATTTTCAACTGTTTTTAAATCCAACTGAGCTATCAAGTAATTAAATTTTGTCTCTTCCCGGGTTACATTTGAAAGCTCAAACTGGACCTCGGCTTGGCAAAACCATATTTCGGGCCTTTCCACCCAGAACGGGGGCAATTTTATAGCTACCCTGTCTACATGTAAATTGGGTTTGTTCACTATGTTCTTACCTTTGCCGTCATCATCACCATTTTCGTTTCCGTTCTGCGACATCGTGAACGTCGGGGTCACCAATTGTTGCTGTCTCTATACTTTGCACAAGGTTTTAGCCAAAATAAAAAGAAAATACTTCACTGTGAAGCTCTTTTATTCTCCATTAAGTTTTTCTCACTATATCCTCTCTTTTACCTCCTCACTCACTCATCTCAATCGATATATTTAATCTTTGATAAATCGATATTTTTAATAATAGTTATTAATTTTATTGCTATTCTATTGTTACCCTACATTACTATTCATCATCTCATTCACAGGTTGTATTATCTATTTTCTGTGCACAGTTGTGAATAAATAAATGTGACGTAAAAAATCGTCCAACGTTAATAAAAACCATTTTTTTTTTAGTTCCAACCACTTTCTCGTGGTTTGAGTAAGGAAGAGAAATTTCCAAAACCAAAATTTTCTATAACTTCTCATATCTTTCAGTTTATACCAGCTATTAAAAATAAAAAATAAAATAAATAAGCGCAGCGCTAGTTAGAGCTAGGGCCTAAAGTACAGAGGGAGGGATGGGAGGGCTAAGGAGGGAAGGTGCCACTGATTGATGCCCACTTATTACTCACTCCCAGGATTGCTCCCTAATTTAAGGCACGCTTTATCACTCCCGCCGAGCCATCCTCCACCTCCCTGGAAATCCTATAAACCTGCTATGTCATATCTCGCATGCCTCTGCGTCATTTACAACTACCCGCTCCCTCTATCTCTCCAACTCCCTCCTCTCAAGCACTTTTCCACTTTTATTTCTCTCAGTCGGAGGAGAAAATACAATAGTACAAATTTAGTTTAATATTTTACTTTGCAAAATATTTATCATTAATTTTTGCTGCTGAAAAAACAAAAAAAAAACAGCACTGCTCGTTATGTGCTAAGAGAACTAATAAAGCAATTTGAAATGGTAAAAATATGTACAAATCGGTAAATAATGAAGGAGATCAAATCGAATGATTTTTATGTATCATGTCAATGCCATAAAATTAAATTTTGAGTTTTGTGAATTATTAGAATGTTGAGTTTTCCATTGAGATGTGATTGAGCAGTTCCGTATGATGTAGCTAAAAACAATTTTACATTTAATAATTTAATACATCAGCGAAAAAAAAACCTTCATAACGATCTTAATATACCCTACATTCTTGAACTCATTCCTTCCAAGTTCATGAAATTCCGTAGTAACCTATCCAACCACCCTAATCCCGTAGCACAGTCATTGCACTGTACCACCCATCCCTATAATCCTCCTCGGAGACTGAAGCGGCAGTGGCCTCGTGACCAGCTATAAATACTGAAGGTGGGAGTCCTGGCATTGGCCAGTTTCTCCAATCATGTCTTGAGCGTCTTTGGCTCTCGAGCTCTTCGTCAGCCTCCACTGGCTCGTATCCGGTGACGCGGCTGAAGTTTTCTCTAATATCTCTGTAAACAGGTGTAAGACTGACTGCGAAATTTTCTTATTCCAAAAGGGAAAAAGTCCACTGCCTACTACATACACTGTAAGAACGGAGCAAAACTCTCCAGCAGACAGCCTCGTATATGTGGGAATTAGAATTGACAGACACCTCCGTTTTAGTAACCATTTTGCGAGGAAGTTGAAGCAAACACGCGTGAAGTCTTACCGGCTTACACATTTTTTGACTTCCCCCAATCTATCACTGCGTCTGAAACTACTGATCTACAAGAGCATACTCAGGCCTGCTCTGCTGTATGGTGCACCGCTGTTTCGTCATCTGAAGTACACGACAGCTAAGAAACTCCAACAATTCCAAATTGGTATACTGATGAAAGTGGTCAGACATACTTCATTCGAGCAGCGGAGAAACAGTGAACTACACGACGTCTTTGATTTGCCTACGGTTGATGAATTCATTCACCGTAGACATATCAAATTCTTCGATTCGTTGTAACACATGACAAACTCGGTCTTTAGCACGGTGAACCCCACTCCGTTCCCCTATCGATGGAAGAACACAGTCGAGGCAGGAACGCTTTAGTTTTTAAGTTTTAGTATGTAAGTTTTATTTGTTTCTCTATTTGTAAACCGAAGGTGAGCCCTTTTGATTATATAATTTTTAACTTTAAAACGATTAATGTTTTGTATTTTCCGCCCTCCTTACAATGCATGAAAAAGGAGCCATCCAATATCAATGTATAATATTGCTTATAATTTGTTTTCAAAATTTATCATAATAAAGTTTTGATTAATATTTAATCTTGTACATATCTCTCTATGAAGATATCTGATTCGCTTAATCGTTTACTCTGAATTCTATCAGAGTGGAACTCCTTAGGTTATCACCAGCCCCTATTACCCTGCTATTATATTTCTTCACTAAAGGCGGCCTCGGATCGCCATCTTGCCATTCGAAGAACCGCGATTTACGTCTTACTGGGGATACGACAAAGGGGATCGGATAAGCGACGGGATATGGGATATAAGAGGGAGATAAGGGACATATTTAGTGAGCCAGTCCGAGAGGAATAGGACAGGGGTAGGGAAGACAGGTAATTGGGCAGATAAATAGGAAGGGGCTGGCCCTGGTCCAAATAGGAAGGGATGCAGGGTCCCAGGCATTTACATAGCCCTATGCCTTAGTTCAGTCCTTTGGCTTTTATATTTATAACAACTCTATTATACCCCTGCCTTTTTGATACCACTTATATATTATTTTATGAACCGGCTCAAATTAGCCATTAGGAAATCAAAGAATCTACCTGTCCTAACCAAGTCAAGGAATTATCTTTGTAGCGACCGCTAACTAGATAAGATAAATCACCCTATAATCTATTGTATATATATTGTAAATTAATTTAAACAAATGTAAATAGCATAAATAAGTCATTGTAAACGTGTAAACACTAAAGATGTCACAGCTGCAAGCCGGTTGGGTAACGGCTACCCTACAGCAGGTAGAAACGACCCTGCTGGGTCTGCCTTCGGCTGCCTACACAAAGCCCGACCGCACACTTAGATCTTATTGGTTACAACAACGAGTGAAATGATTGGGCCTAACGAGCCACCACTAACTATAAATAGGGGCAGATCTCGGGCTGTAATTCACTCTCCTCCTAGCGAAGCTACCCGACTTGCAGCTGCGACAGTATTCAAGAATTTGGTCTTCTTCCTTATGAAAAACCTCTACATCTCTTTCTCTCCTAGCCTCGCTATGTTTTAGTCCGGCGTTGTCAGACCCCACATCTTCCTAGTGGGAATCTCTGCCTTCGTCTCGCTAAATCTAGTACCTTCTTGGGAGAGACCTCTCAAGTGGACAACGGTTGTCGCGGCCCTGCAAACTTACCCAGCAGTGTCCCCCGTGACAATTCAGTCTGCCTCTCTCCGGTTAACACTCGCCCTTGGGATCCGGACGAATTTCGCCTACACTCAGATACCGAGTGTGAATTCGTGGTCATTCGAAGACCGCACAAACTACCTACCTATACCTCTTCTCCTGAACATAGTGCACTGTCGGGGCACATACCTATCAAATACGGAGTCAGATAGTAAAGCCGTCATGAAACGATTGTCCAGGTTATAAACTCAATCAACCCTCACTTCGTAACCAGGATTAGGGTAACCGAGCACCCCCTCATGACGACCCGACAATATCTATTTGACAAGCGCAATCCTTTCAATCAAGATATCAATAATAAATACCCCTGTATACCCTGCATTCTTAAACTCATCCCTTCCAAGTTCATGAAATTCCATAGTAACCTATCGAACCACCCTAATCCCCTAGCACAGTCATTACACTGCACCACCCATCCCTATAATCCTCCTTGGAGTCTTCAGCTGTTTCGTACACTAGTTTTCCCCTCTCTTAACGGACGCTTAAAGGTTTTTATTATAAAAATATGGAAATATAGGTGGATATGTTCTGTGCCGAGAAAAGGGGAACTTGTAGGTTGACACAACAACTTGTACCTAACAATATTCTCATTACGATCGGCTAAATTACTAATAGACGTACTTGTAGTATTAAAACCCTTGTAGTTTGTCATGAATCAAATTAGACAATCTCAAGAAATGCACCCCTAATGATAGAATATATACGCACATATAGGACATTAAATTATTTTCTGTCTTAAAATAAATTAAAATTACAAATATACAAGCCCCTTACCTTCTTTCCGTCAAGTTCATGAGTTCCCTGCGCAAGCACCTTGTCCACACTGGAAGGATCAGCGAATGTGATGAAGCCGAATCCTCTGGAAAAACTAATTATAGTTAGTGAAATGTTTCCTTTATTTATTTATTTAAAATCTAAGAGTAATTTTTTTAATAATAATTTATTATTATCATTACAATAAAAAAAAAAAAAATCTGCCATAAGATAATTTATTTCATAGCATGAAAACAGCTAACGAATGAAATAAATAATTCTTATTATTTTTACATTTATTATTATAGTCGCTTTGTTATAGTTTATGATTATCAGCTGCTTATTATTAATCCTAATTTTGTTCTTTTCTTATGATATTTAATTTTGTACTTTTTGTATAATTATTAGTAATATACGAAAATAATATGACTAAGCATGCACAAATAAAAAAAATATGCAAATAGTCATAAAACTAATTTATGCTCTCCTAGCTTTCTTTTTTGGTAGTCTGCACACGGTGAGCAGAGAGCTCATTCCCAAAAAATTACACTCAGCCTTCTACCAGATAACAAATTAATCTATTTCTGGAAATATAGTAGAAAAACGTATAATGAAATGGTTCACTAACATATTTTACAAATACACTACCAATTTAAAGGATTAAAATCATGTAATCTGTATAAAATTCCATCTATTACATGAAATTTAATCGAGTAGCATATTGTATGTTTTTAATATTTCAAATTAGTTGTGTTTTGAATTGAAAAAGTTTCAAGGATTTGTATCTTAATATATTTTACTTAAAGAGTAGAAGGATAGGTGTTGTTTTGAGGGCTCCACTACCATAGTGTCTTTAAAAAATTAAATTAAAAAATAACGGAAACATAATTATTCATCAAGCATGTCCAACAACAGAAAAAAAAAAAGTTTGAATTGAAAACTAAAGAAAAATCTCTCTAATTTTTGTATGTTCTCTAATATTTCTAAAGGGTGTCCCAGAATTAACGCAAGATTTGAATTTGCCACCATTTGTGCAGTAAAGTGCAACAATAACAAAAAAACAGCTTACAGTTAAGGGTTAGTAAAAATGGAGCGTTACACGATAGAACAACGTATCTTTATTGTTGAACATTATCTCAAAAATAATGAACGTTTGGCGGCCTCAGTTTGAAATTTCATACAAAATTTAGTCGGAATAGTGTTTTGATTTCATCAACTGTGAAGAGATTAATTGAAAAATTTAGGGAGACTGGATCAGTCGGAGACACTGAACAGACTGGTCGTCTAAAAACAAGTTCTTTGTGCCGAAATTGGATGATATTGGTCTGGCCAATATGTGGTTTCAACAAGATGGTGCCACATGCCATAAAGCCCATGAAACAATTCAAATACTGCATGAGACATTTCCAGGTCGTGTACTCTCCGTTTCGGTGATCAGAATTGGCCCCCTAGATCGTGCGATTCAAAGGTGCATGTCAACAAGCCCACATCCACCCGTGCATTAAAAGAAGAAATTCAACCACATTTATGCCAAATGGTCATGGAAAATTTCGACAAAAGAGTGCGTATGTGTCAGCAAAGTCGTGGAGGCCATTTGCCCGATGTGTTATTGCATAAATAACCCTATCCTATTTACTTTATAACTCAATAAAAAAATAACAACAAAAATACTAAAAACTGTGTTTTCTATTTAAATCAAATCTTGCGTTAATTCTTGGACACCCTAAACGTTGTGACGTTGTTTAAAGGAGATACGCCGTCCGTCTTAAGAAAGAAACAGTCCATAGATCAAGTTGAATAGAGGAACCCACATTTGGCCCAAGCATTATTAGATTTGAGAAACAGCCGTACTTAGAGAGCAGGAACTGACCTATAATTCCTGCGAACATGTTGCATTATTACAGGCGAACAAATGAAACTCCGTACAACCGCCAAGAGCTAATAACCCGTGAGGTATGGAGCTAGTTTGGCATTCATAGCCGCCCGAATCCTGGCTAGGGCGGAAAGGTCGATAAATCTCTCACCAGGTAAGGGCCAGGCCACCAAATAGCAGCTAACTTATTTGAATCTATTCGGAGGCAGATCTATTTGACTGCGGAGCACAGGGCGTAATGAGCAAGGTTCGCTGGGGCAAACATCTCCGGCGAGGAGGTGGCGTGTTAGGAACAGATAAAAGCCAGACCTTTATCCACGGACTATCTCCAGCAGGGTCTGCGGCAGGCAATGGCGGATACTCAGCACCCACGCAGTCTAACACAGGGCCTCCTAATAACCGCAGAGCAGCTTCAACAGAAAACCGCCTATAATTTATAATAGTACTTATAAGAACCACAAGATTAAAATCAACCAGTTAAAAATAAATAAGCTTTTTCTGACTAAAAACAAAGAAGTAAGTAGCCAGAAAAATAATATATTCATAGAATTTTTCATTTTGAGGCGTATCACTAATATTGCTATAATAAATTATATAAAAATAATAACGGGACCGGAAAGTAATTTTTTTTTACATTAAATTCCAACAGAAAATTTTTAACAATTTTTTTTTAATCAATGATGTAATCACCCTCGTTATCAACAACCTTTTGCCATCTAGTGTGCAAATTTTCAATGCCGGACCGATAAAAATCAATTGGTTACTGAGCGAAATATTCGGAGATGGCATTTTGGACATCGTCCAAATTTTTCGCCACAAACTGTGAATGCTGTAGACCTTTTCTTTGAACAATTGGATCTAGTAAATCAATCTTTAATTTTAAGAGTGCCCAGCAATTGTCAACAGAATGAATAAATTGGGGTGGGAGGTATTGCCTCACCCACCATACTCACCCGATATCGTGCCATCGGATTTCCATTTATTCCGCTCGCTACAACATTTTCCAAGTGGCAAAAAATTTGGATGATGTCCAAAATCCAGGTATTTTGCTCAAAAACCAATTTACTTTTATCGATCTGGCATTGAAAATTCGCACATTTATGGGAAAAGTTTATTGATAACGCGGGTGATTACTTCATTGATTAAAAACAGAAATTTGTTAAAAATTAATCTGTTTGAATTCAATGTTAAAAAACGACATTACTTTCCGGTCCTCCTAGTAGATACGTGCACTAAACAACATTTTAACTAGAAGTAACATATGGCTCTACTAGTCACAATCGCCCTTTAAACATTAGAAAAGGCCGATCGAAGTTCGAAAATAATTGAAACGCATGCCATCTGTGGCCAGTTACAAGCCTAACTGTAGTAAAACAATTAGTTTTAATTAGACGGTTTTCAGTACTTCGTTTTAGAAAAAAATTATCTCACTGCCCAGCACGTTGAGGTCATTGATTTGACTCTGCCTACACAACATGATAAAATTTATTTTTGTTACTAATTAATTTACCAATGCCTCTTCATTGTTTGTCAAGAGATAAATTTCATTTTTAGCATTATCGGGTCCTAAAATGGAACTACCACCTACCTCTCTAGAAAACCTCAACCCTAATCACTGGACGAGTTAAAACAACGAATATGATGTCAATGTTTATTTCTTTCGACGGACGTACCATTTGAACTGCGCAGAGAGACTCACGAAGAAACCCTATAAAAGACTATAAAATAATTTATAAAATTTGTATTTGTAAATTTTCATAGTGGCCTTGAACGCCAGGGAAAAGGGACTTTCATAAGATGATGCGTGTTCTTTTACGTATATTGCTTCATATTTTCTAATCAGTCTCGTCCAGCAAAGCTTTAAAAAAAAAAAAAATTAACCGAGGAAACATTTTCAAAAGCATATTTTTTAAAAAATATTCTCATTAATTTTAGCGTTACCGTATATGAAACAGTTACTGTAAATCAAATTGACTAAATTTAAGAAACTATATCCAACATTACGCAGACTTACTTGTGAAATCTAGGGGGAGCTTAAGAACTAGTCAATTACCAGTAAATAGTAAATCAAATACAAGCCAAAATCGGTTGAAGAGGATTGGCAAATATGTCAATGAAATGACTTTAAAATCATATTAGAAATTAAGAGAAAGACAAACTTCCTTGAAAATATAAACACGAGAAGAAGAGAAGGAGACAGAGAAACAGAGAGATAGTGGGAAGGCGCCATGTAGCGGGGAGAACACAATGGATTGAAATTCATCGAGAAGCTTGGGGGGGGGGGCCTCAATGCCATTAGCCTGCGAGAATCGGATCAGGCCCTATTAGCCCGCTGCCTGTCCGAGTAATTAATTAAAACATCAATTATTTAGGCCGGTCCGCTAGGGTCGCCATTAACAACTGTTCTGCGCAGCCGGCACACTGCCCACTCTGTAACCGTGTTTGCGGCGGAGGGAGGTAACGGGCGTCGGACCGCAGTACCGGCATTTAATTGTATGAGTCATCAGTCAGCACTGTTTTATCAAGGCAGGAACCCTAAAAGGGAATAAGGATTCGAATTTCTCTCTCGCTTAGCTTCCATTCTTAGCTCCACTTCCAGGACATGTAATGTAAACTAGTTACTGGGTTAAATACATCGGCTCCGCTGAGAATACTATAACAATATTAAAAATATATATTGATAACCAATAACTGAAATCTGCCGAGGCAGACACTTTGTGGTAGCAATAACAACAAAATACTGCGAACCAGGATTCCAATAGGTAAGTGGGAACAACAAAATAATAATATAAGTGGGATAAACAAGAATGTATAAAACAAAGATATGGATTTAGGCCTGAGAAAACCTATTGTATTATAGCAAGATACAATGGATTTAGGCCTGAGAAAACCTATTGTATTATAGGAAGATACAATGGATTTAGTCCTGAGAAAACCTATTGTATTATAGCAAGATACAATGGATTTAGGCCTGAGAAAACCTATTGTATTATAGGAAGATACAATGAATTTAGGCCTGAGAAAACCTATTGTATTATAGGGAGATACAATGGATTTAGGCCTGAGAAAACCTATTGTATTATAGGACGATACAATGGATTTAGGCCTGAGAAAAACTATTGTATTATAGGAAGATACAATGGGTTTAGGTCTGAGAAAACCTATTGTATTATAGGAAGATAACGCTCCTGCAACGAGAATTGGTTGCCAAATGATTTTAAGCCTTAGAGCTCAAACAGGCCAATGAGTCCTCAAATACTAGGTAAAATTTATCTCATTGCTCAGCGCGTTGAGGTCATTGATTTGACTCTGCCTACACAATATGATAACATTTATTTTTGTTACTAATTAATTTATTAATGCCTCTTCATTGTTTGTAAAGAAGTTAAATAACCTTTATAGAGGAGAGTATTTTAAAAGAAAAGAAAGAATAGCTTTATTATGAAGTACAAGCAAAACACTGGTATATACAAATATTAAGAGTTAGGTTACTACATACTGGGTCGGGTGTTTAGGGACGAGTGCCAGGGAAACAAGTGCTGAGAAGGGTAGTTCCGGGAATTGGGATGGAGGTCTTGGAAGGAATGCGGTTGCTTACTTAAAAATATCAGTGACTTCCATGAAGTCACGAGGCAGGTATACAGTTCTGCTCAACCCCCTTCTACTTTTAGCATTATATATAATATTAACGTTATATAACTAAGAAATAAATTTCTTTTTTAGCATTATCGGGTCATAAAATGGGAACTACCATCTCTACCTCTCTGGAAAACCTCTACCCAAAACACTGGACGAGTTAAAGCAACGAATATATTGTCAATTTTCATTTCATTCAACAGATGTAGAATTTAATATTGAACTGCGCAGACAAACTCACGAAGAAACCCTTTAAAAAACTGATGGGGATTTTCCACCTAAAAATAACACTGAGAATTTTCCATGCTCACCCTTAAAAAGTTCTAATAATTTAAAATAAAAGGAAAATTATTTTGGGCTGATGAGTGCCTTTCACTAAGGGTAGTCCCATTTGAAGGATGTATGAGAAGGATATAGGGTGTGGAGTGCCCACTAAAGGAGTGGTTGGATTCAGGAAGGTAGTGAGAGTCCACCTATGGTTTTACTAAAGGTTGCAAAACTAACTGAGGGCTCGTATATCATCGGATATATTGCGTACTGTCTTTGCGAGAGTTTGTTCAAAGAGACTTTGTATTTGGGAATGTCGATACTCATGCCAGCTCAGTTGGAAAAGCACCTAGACTGGATATTGGATATCCACTGGATATTGGGGAGACCCTGGGTTCGAGTCACGATCTTTGTATGTTTATTATGAACGATTTCTTCATTCCTCGCGAGTATAGGTGGGATTGTATCGATTATTTTCATTCAATTCCTCGGCATGATTCCCTTTGTGGATTATGTATCAAGAGCATAATCTCATAGTGTAATCTGAAACTCATTGCATAATACGTCATTGAAATTCGAAAATAAATTCTAAAGTTGGCAACAACTCGGAACAGACGGTGCGAGCATATGTCGATTTGTTTTTCGTATCCCGGTTAGTGGTTTTAGAGAGCGGAAGTGAGGTCGGATCCATGAATATTGCCGGAACAATTATAACTTCCCTAGCGGTCAGCAGGAACACTCCAGCAACTTCTGTCCGGGGATAGAGTTGTGATGGGACTTTACATTTTTCACTAGTTGTCAATTATTCATGGCTGTACTACTGCGACAAAACATCGAGGAATATTTAACTTGTTAATGGCGCGAATCAAGCGGACAGGCTGTTAGCTATGTAAATATCTAATAATCAATGTAAATAGAATAATATTGGGTAACGCGCATGCCACATTTTTTAAGGGACACTCTTTCAATAGGAGAGCTGTCGACTTGGCAGACCTGCCCCATGTAAGGAACCAGGTATCGGTAACTTAACAGAAAGCGCTCCACGCCTCATCTTACAAATAGATCTGATCTTGAATCGCTAACACTACAACAATGTGTACCGAAACAAAAAAATTCTTTTCTGACACAATTTTATCATAAATTAACACTTATTTCTAGTTCTATAATGTACTTCAATTAAATCATGTTTACGATCGCTGTCATATCAATACCAAGACAAACAACTGTGATCAGAACAGTTTAATATATATATTTAGAAATGTAAACACCGTTTTAATAATTCGAGTCAAAATATTAGGTCGAGTCATAAGTAACTTCCGGTTTTTTACCAGACATTTATTTTGCTCTCATTAAATAACCAAATTATATTAATATTGACGAGTGCAGGACGCTTTTCATGAAGTTTCTCTTGAAATATTTGCAACTGCTGAACGTATCTATCCGCAGTAATCGTTAAATTTGACTTTAACAACTCGTGGTGAATTATTCCTTGACAATCCCACCATACACACAATAAAATCTTTTTGCCTTGGATGTTTGCTTTCGGATCTGGCAGGGGTGGTTGATCCTTATCAAGCCACTGTTTTTTGCGGACTATATTGTCATAGGTAACCCATTTTTCATCGCCTGTTACAATCCTGTTTAAAAAAGGCTCGATTTTTACCCGTGAGAGCAGACTTGTGGCTATTGACATGCGATCTTCTTTATTCTGTTCACTGAGATTGTGAGGTACCCACACTCCTAAATTGCTGACTTTCCCTGATTTCTCCAGCCGGCGGTTAACAGTTGATTGTGACGTATTCAACCTTTCTGCTATACCTCTTGTTGATTGACGTGGATTTTGCTCCAATATTGCCTTTAAAAGGTTGTCGTCAAAGTCGGAAGGACGTCCCACCCTCGTCTTTTAAGGTTGTATCTCCAGAACGGAATTTTACTAACCAATTTCTAACTGCCCGATCAGTTATTAGTCCTTCGCCATATACACTGCATATTTTTTCAGCTGTCACCCTAGCACTGTTGCCTTGTTTAAATTCCCAAAGCATTACATGACGAATGTGTACTTTTTGACTCTCCATTTCAGAGGTTAAAAAAAACAGTTTAACGTAACGTGTATCACACAAAACAGTTGAAAAAAGACTAGCTGAAGCCTCGTCTATATAGTGAAAACAAAAACTTGTTGTCATGGTAATTCATAGCGGGTAGATTCGAACAATAGATTCTACTTAGCTGCATCGGAAGTTACTTATGACTCGACCTGATACGGTTGACTTGAAATTTTTATCAAGAATAGCATTCAATGGGGTAATTCCTTTTCCAATATTTAAAATATTTATGCAAAATGTTCTTATAGCTATAAACAAATAATTAAAAGTGTTATTGCTATGTAAAACCAAACACAGAACAAGGCTACACGAACGAATACTGGGTAGAGACAGTGCTCAGTTTCACAGCACAAGGAAGAAGAATGGTTTGAGTGCAATAGGAAGATTATAAGTTTTAATGGCCCTTAAACAAGGGCAAGGAACGGAGCGAATACGTCCACACAAGCGTAGGGTGGTAACAAAAGACCCTTGTTTCCCAACATTTAGTATGTCTTAGTATGTAGTACATAATCGTTTAGCCTGCTAACTCATACAGAGCCAGTGTCATAAATACAGATTAATTGAAAACTTTACTATGAAAGAGGAAAATTCTCTCTCTTATTCCCGCCATTAATCCAACCGATCTGATAATTTCACTTTGAGGAATCATTCCATGTTTATTAGCTGTTACTAATAAAAATATAAAATAAGAAGCTATCTAAAGTCAGAGTAAAGTAGTTTAATACTTAAAGTCCCGATTATTTTCACATATTTAAAGACGCTGTTGACTACTGTACAGATTACTTCGAAAGACATTCCATCTGTCAATAGAAAATAAATTACGGGGTATGGGGGACAGCAAAAAAGTCAAACATCAAAAGCGTATCCAATCTATTCAATCAAAAGTCCTGAGAACAATAGCAAATGCCCCTTATTAGGTCAGCAACAAAACCCTTCATAACGATCTTAATATACCTTACATTCTCGAAATCATCCCTTCCAAGTTCATGAAATTCCATAGTAACCTAACTGCACCACTGGTCCCTATAATCCTCCTCGGAGACTAAAACGGCCCCGTGACCTGCTATAAAAACAGTGGGAGCCCTGGAAATGGTCAGTTTCTCCAATCATGTCCTGCGCATATGTGACTCTCGCGCTCTTGGTCAATTTTGTAAATACTACATGACTGAAAACATCGATGCCAATTACTTATTGTCCAATAAGGCAGATTGTAATTTTATCGTAGTAAAGATTTTGATAGTAAAAATATACAAATTAATCTGTCTAGCTAACAAAACAAACAAAATACACCGTTCTTATCAGCCTATAAATAATCATGAACCTTTGTGCGTATATGATGACTTCTATGAACCTAAGGAATAATATTGTAACGAAAAAAATATAAATGAAAAGAGATGAATGACATTCGCTAACAATAGTAAGATGTGAGCATATAACGAAAATATAAGAATTATTACAAGCAGAAATATAGCGGTAAAGGTGGATGGGATATAATAAAATAGGTAAGTAATAAAATTAATAAAAATAAAAAGAAGATAAAGAATATTAATTATTAAGGATAATACAGGTCGGAAGGGTAGGATTTAGTGTTGCGGGATTTGATAGTTTATAGGAGGCTTTGATAGTTATGATAGTTTCAAAGAGGAGTGACTTAAGAGTACAGCTAAACCAACTCGCAATAGTGCTGCAACATTCTCTGCGGATCCCGAATTTAAATATCCGTATTAAGCACGTATAACCACCGTACTTGCCCAGTTACCAACGCTATGTCTTCCATTGAGTGACGGCATGATAAAATCGTTAAAATAATAGCGATAAATATTATTAACAATAACTAAAAATCATTACGTGATAGAAAAAAAATATTCAAATTACATTCCAGATCTGTATGAAGCCGGAAAAATGAACTGCTGGTGTGCGATTAGGACTGCGATTGATTCAATGAATTCCCGCCCAAAATTTAGCGAGAAAATAAATGATTTCTCAACAAACTGTTCTACTTACTTAAATGCTAACGGATCACTCAAAAATAAACTCACAAAATCATTGTTAGCAGTACAGACTTCTAAGACTAACAGCTGATTGGATAATTATTGTACCGATTATAATGTGACTACATCTTATAACTCTTGTAGGGTAGGCTATTAATGTTTAAGAAAAAAAACCTTATTGTTTTATACAATGGACAAAAGTATTGTTTTTTTTCCTCATAATTTATGTTGATGCGTAAAGACTATAACACCTGGTGGAAACACATCCGTTTTTAGAAAAATGTTTTTATTTTAGCAGTTTTAAAGCACCGAATTCTCGTATTACATCACTCGATATTTTATTCTCTAATAGCTAAAACATATATTGAGCCATCAGAAGACAATTATGTTTTTTTTTCCATTCATAGCCCCTTTAAATTTACAGATAATTATATACTATTATAGATCCTCGGCGAACCTATTTACAAATTATTTTTGTATTTCCTGTAGCGTCACTACATTATATACAAATTTAGTTATTTTATAAAAACTATATAATGAATATACAAGTATAATGATATACATTATACGTGTCTGGACTAAACTGACTAATAAAGGTGATGGGGCTCACCTTTTTGATCAACCTTAAAACTAACTTAAATACTAATTCTTATCCTAATTTTTCCCGACTGTCTGTCGCCATCGATGCGGGAGGGGTGGTGGGGTCATAGTTTTAAACACTGGGTTGGTCAGGTGCTGCAACGAGTCAAAAAACTTAATGTGTCTCCGGCGGATGAACTCACCCACCGACGGTACACCAAGCAACGGGTGCAGGTCAGTGTTCTTCAACCTCTCGAAAGAGGTATGTCGGACCAGTTTTCGCATGATTCCATTCTGGAAAAGTTGAAGACATTTGGCTGTATTGTCAGTGGGTAAATAGCGGGGCACCGTACAGGACACATTTATACATCATCAATTTGAGACGATGCCAAGTGAAGTTAGCAAGTGCAATAGCCGGTAAGACCTGTGTTGTACTTTTTATATTTTATTACTAAAATGAGTAGAGAAATGGAGATGCCTATCCATTTGTATACCCAGATAGAATTACGTATACAGAAAATTTCGTCATTTTAGATTAATAGTAATAAAGCTTAAATCTGGATTGTGGGGATGAACTGAGAGTTCCTAGAAGCAAATGAACAAAAAACAAATTTTAACGATATTTTTTTTAGCTTCGATACATTTCTCCCAACGCCTAACAAGATTTTTTTATATTTTGTACCAAAGAATCTTTTTGGTTTTAAATCTATTAATTCAAGGAATACGTTTATATTTAGAAATGCGTCAAATGATCTAAAATAATGATAGTCAGTTTACGACAAGTCAGGTGAATATGGCGGATGTGGTCAAACTTCTATTTCATGGCACGTAATTTTTTTTTTTTAAGTTAAAAAACTGATAAACATTTTAATTTTCTGGCGATCAGTCAGATCATATGGCCAACTGGTCCATTTTGTTCACATTCCCAATAGCACACGAAGGTGTCGTACAACAGAACTATTGCTCGCGTTCTCTACTTGTCTGATGTGGATTGGCCTCTACGAAAGCCATTAATTCATCATCATCATTGTTTCTGATCTTCTACGAGATTCATTCTCAAGACTTGTCTTGCCGGATTGAATACAAAAACCACTGATATACAGTTCTTTAATTCACTGTACCATCACCAAGAATACTTGAACAGTTCACAATAAACTGAAATATAAGTAAAACATAACGCGAAAACGAAAGATAATGTAATACAGATTAATCTAATAGCCATTGTGTTGGTATTTGTGAACAAGAGATTGATTCTTACTTTAATAATCCTTTTCAACCAGATATATACAATACATTGTTCAAAATTTAGTATCATTACATCAAGTAAGTTTATAACTGGTTAAATCATTGTTTTCAGCTGGGTCATTCAGCGTCACACACAAACATACGTATATACATACATGCACAGCTAGGTCCTTTATGTATCAGATGGATGTTATAAACTAAAATACGACCGAGAACTGACAGCCGACCTTCGGGACACCTGGCTCTACCTGAACTGGTGGGATATTTGTTGTGGGTTGGCAGGCTTGGAGGCACTAAGAATACACAGTTACTCCGCTTATCACACAACATTCAACATACAAGGTTATGTCCTATGGGCTATGCACGATAGGACATGGAAGATCATATCCTGAAGAACGATGTATATACTTATAATTCTAATGGGTCTTATATTAACCCCTATATAATATATAATATTAGTACAGCCATGATAATACATTTCATTGACGGAAAATCGTCTTGTAACAAAAAACGATTCTTCAACGTATCGTTTGTTTGTTTGTCATAACCCAGAAGAATAAGTAGGTACTTCTCCTGAACATTGTCGGGGCATGCGCACCAGACAAAGGGAAATGGAGTCAGATAGATAAAAGATGTACGCGTTAATAAGACGTTGTCAAGGTCTTAGACCATCTAATTGTTTCTCCAAATACAACCAGCTCTGGACTCAAGCTCACAAGAAAGGAAGTGCTACTTTTAGGGAGAAGATCCCAGGGAATTCCACTAGGAAGATGTGGAGTCTGACAGCACTGGACTAAAGCTAGCAAGGTTAGGAAGGAGAGGTGGATAAGTTAAATAAGAAGACAATATTGAGACACATGTGTACAACTGCGTGTACCAGTACCGAGGTTCGGGATGATATCGTATGTACCATTTGTTTAAAAATCGAAACCTTCAATTTTAAATTTACTACTATAAATTTTTTGTTTCTTCCTGTTACACTGTATTTACACACAACGCACTTAAGAACAGAACGAGAGACAAATAGTTTGCGGCATTTAGAAATATAATTTATTGTGGCAAGATCTCATTATTTTAAACACAAAGGATATCATATTATTAGCCTAATATGAATAATAACTTATTTTACTTTCATATTTGTATCCATTTATTTTTAGTACGACTTTTAAATTAGTGCTTTATCCTTGATTCTAATACAATATTTAACAACAACGTCTACGTTCATGGTCTTGTTTTGGGAATGGCCACGTGCTCAGAGCAATAACTTAAATTTATGTACGATTTTGTAAAATTCAGACTGAGCAGGACTTCTTAGGATCGAATTCAAACGAAAAATGGAGAGCGCAAATATAATAAGAGAGGTCTCTGAGCAGAGTTAATTAGAGTAAAGGTCTAAGACCTTTCCGTCTTAGTAACGGGCACATCTTGGATCTATCTGAATCTTTTGTGGTGCGCATGCCCCGACAGTGTTCAGAAGTACCTCTTCTCCTGGGTTAGGTTTTGAATTTAGGTGGTCTTGGGGTGCCACGAGCTCTGACAAGAAATCGTAGACTAGGCGAAAGCCGTTACCAAGGGTGAATGTGAAACGGTTGAACCGCTGGAGGAGCGCCACCTGGAAGGTGTGGTCCCCCAGAAACCGTTCAACAAGGAAGTGCTAGCCTGCGTTGGACTAAAGCTCACAAGAAAGGAAGTGCTAGTTTTAGGGAGAAGATCCCAGGGAATTCCACTAGGAAGATGTGGAGTCTGACAACGCAGGACTAAAGCTAGCAAGGTTAGCAGGGAGAGGTGGAGAAGTTAAATAAAGAAATACTAACTTGGCCCTAAGTATTCTTCCTGCTAGATTTTAAGACTCTCTATTGAGTTCTGACGATTTTTTAAAACTACTGAAACGCAGAAAAATGGAGAAGAAATTAAGCTCAATCTGGTCACTTTGGCATACAGTAGATGGACCAGGGAAGCAATGAATACTGTCAGTACAGTTCGCAAGTTAATGACTAGTCCAAAGTAAAAGGACACAGAAGAAACTTGGAAAAGAAAATATCAAACAAGCACGATCCAAGGATTCTTAATGGCAGTTATATAAAATTTTTAGTTTATTAATTCAATTTGTGATAAATATCTTATAAGCTGTGGAAATCAAAGATGTTTTACTTGTTTCATACAACCATATGCCATGTCATTAACACTTGTATGCATTATTATGACAGCCTTCCAACATTCAAAAATGGTTGGATCATGTCGTTCTGCCAAAAACGTTCGTTAGCAGAAATACATACTTCTGTGTATGAAGACGATGGAGATGTGGTTTATTACAAAAACTGTCGGCTGTTTCAAATACCAGATGATAGCACAACTTATTTTGCAACATTTAAAAGCCACTGAAAGGTATTTATCAAATTTTATTTATCCTATATAAAACAAAACATTACACATATATACTACCTCTTTGCGATTGTGAATGTTCAATGGTATTATAAGAACGTACAAAAAAAAAATTATTTCATAAAGAGAAATAAAACTAGATAGGATGAAACAAAAGGAGCGTTGAATAATCATGAGAGGGTATAAACAACCGCGGAAAAAAAAAAAAAAAGCAATACCACAGAAGAAAGGGAAAATCCTTTTGAAATATGACAAGAGAGAGAGCTGGACAATTGTTCACTCTAAATTATAGCCATTCAGTGATGAAACTCACTCGGCAATTATAATTATGTAAGCTTGTTCTGGCCACAGTTATAATTGTAAGCAATTATACAGAGATGTCATTCAAGTGTTAATCACATTTTCGTGACGTTTGCAAGATAGCAGTTATCGTTATATGTTAGTTTTTATATTTCATGCATTATTTTCACAATGAAAAATAAACTTATTAATTTATAAACTAAACTAAACTATACAGAAGATTATAAAGGATGCCCCAGAATTAACGTGAGATTTGAATTTGCCACCATTTGTGTAGTAAAGCGCTGGTAACCCTAAAAAAAAAAACAATTTGACAGCTGACAGTTTAGGGTTAGTAAAAATGGAGCGTTACACGATAGAACAGCGTGTCTGTATTGTTGAACATTATCTCAAATATAATCAATGTTTGGCGGCCGCAGTTCGAAAATTTCATACAAAATATGGACGGAATAGTGTTTTGACTTCATCAACTGTGAAGAGATTAATTGAAAAATTTAGAAAGACTGTATCACTTGGAGACACTAAACACACTGGTCGTCCAAAAACAAGCCGTTCAAATGTCAATATCGAAGCAGTGCGTGAGAGTCTTGTTGAAAATCCTGGAACATGAATTCGACGCCGTAAACAAGAATTGCAAATTTCAAGAAGCTCTCTACAGCGTATACTCACTAAAGATCTGGGCATCCATGCTTTAAAAAATCTTAATTCTGTTTTAACTCTATGCTTGGAATATCATTATAATACAGATATTATTTGTAATATTTTTCAATTTTATATTATTTTATTTGTTTAATTTATTTATTGATATTTATTATTTCTCATTTTTTTCCTTGCGAACTTTTTTTTTTTTTTTTTGAACAGAATCTATATTCATTTAAGAAACGGATATGTTAAGAATATTTTTGAAATCGTGACTAAAATTATTGTGTCTCGACATTTCAATTTTTGCGGTGTGGTTTTTACAATTTCATAAGTCCCTTTAAACCTAATATGATTTTAAGATTAAAACAGAAAAATTATACCTCGAAAGGGTCGGACGTTAATACATTTTATGTTTAAGGAAATCAGCAATAGGCCTGGAAAATCGCAATGGAGATGGAAATCGAAAAATTATGAAAAATACCTTCGACTTGAAGTAATGCCAAAAATTTCCTTAAGATGATAGATAGTGACTAAAAAAAAAAAAAACCCAGAGAAGCCAAGACTAGACTGATGGCCGGAAGGTATTTTACGATCCTCAACATTCCACACTTATCTCAAGAGATTACTATATTTATACTGTTCGCCGTGAGAGTTTCTAGACCGGCGTTTGTTTGTTTGGTTTTAAGGTAAAATCAAATTCCAACTTACGGCTAGAAATTTGAGTTGTCTACCGGTTCGCATTTTTCTTAAACACCGAGAATGCTGAAAGAACCAGTGAATCAAGAAAACTCCGGAATTTGATTCAAGAAACCAACACTTGGAGTCAAACATAGGCCGAAATAGTATTTCAGACAAATTAAGTCACGACCTATTACCCTAAAAAAACTTTTTTTTTTCACTTTACATTTTTGTTCAAGTCAATGACCAAACGCAAGCGCCCTGGCTTAACAATATCCAATGCACTTTACCGACGTTAAAATTTGTATTTGGTCGCATGATACCCCAATCTGGAGTGGATCAAGTACTCAAATTAGTGGATCGGAAGCACGATTTGACAGTCAAATATGAAAAAATTTTAATAATAATTCTCTTTTTATATATGATTTATCAGGGAGATTGCAAAGTAAAAATGATTAAACAGATTATTAAACCGTATACTTTATATTGACAAACTCTCTGTCCTGATATTAGACTTGCAAATCCCTTAAAACTCAGCAGAAAGTATTCAAATTTTGAAGAGCGAAAATGTGCATAACGATGTATAGTCAGGCCAGAAAGTCATGACCTAAGGCCCTAAAAACTATATTTTCGTCGCTATTAGACTATGTCCAATGCATTTCGGTCAAAATCGACAATAAAGGTCTTCTTCTGTCTATAAAATTTGTGTTTTAAAACAGCATTAGTTATATTCTGTGTCTAGTAATATTAAGATTTGTTTAATTTACTAGATAACTCACACCTATACTGACTTAAAAGCAGGGAAATGGGTCCCTTGACCATCTTTTTTGTAAGTTCCTATCGCTGCGATGTCTAAATCATTGTGTTCGTGTCAGTTGTTGAGAAATTGAGATAAGAATTATTTCTTATTAACAAGTCTGAGGTCGATGTTTGGAGTTATTGACTCAACTGTAAATTAGAGTTACGAAAGTTACTAGGTTAAAGTAAATGATGTTGAATCCCTTTTTTTGTGGTGTTCATAAGCTAACTAATGCTAAGCTAACATTCAAAACTCACACTCTTGTTCCTCAGCTAATGAAAATAGACCACGAGAATTTCATTCAAGGAACGATTCGGGAATGTTATTCAAAATTGTTGATGAATGTTTTATTAGACAGTGGATGTTAGTTATATTATTTACTGAATATTTTCTCTTCTCATTCAGGCTTGAGAAATCGCAACTAGAATGCCAACTCTAATCGTAGGAGCTTAATTCTTGTTGGTCTGTTCTCGTAGTTACTTAAGAGACAGAACCAAACTAGTAGGTACGCTATTGAAGACCGACTGGTTTTTGTATCCTAGTGGCGTAATTATTATCACTTTTTTCCACCATCTGGTAACATACACGGGTGTATACGAGTTTTCCAATCGCTCAGTAAGAATTGCTTATTTATTTTCATTTACTTGAATGCCCCTTATTACGCCAGCAACAAAACCCTTCATAACGATTGTAGCGACCGCTACTACATAAGATAAATCAGCCTATACTCTATTGTATATATATTGTAAACCAATGAAAATAACATTAATAAAATACAAATCATTGTAAATGTGGTAAACAATAAACATGCAGCTGTGAGCCAATTAGTTATATGAGCTGGGGCACCAGCTACCAGTAACAGGCACTAAGCGACCCAAACCGCCGAGAGACCCTTACCCGGGTCACGTATCTTTGACATATCTATTCGTCAGAGAACAAAGAAAACCACATACTCAACTGGCATTGGGTACAATAAAACCAAAGCTGATTGGCTACTGACGAAGCCAGCTGGGTATTTAAAACCGGTGGTTTGGGGCCTGTATGTCATTCTGCTGACAATTAACTGGCTCGTAGCTGCTCTGATGTAAACTCTGAAACTTGGCTTCTTCATTATGAAAACCTCTGCATCTCTCTCTCCTCACCTCGCTATGTTTTAGTCCGGCGTTTTCAGACCTCACACCTTCGTCTCGCTAAATCTAGCACCTCCTTGGGAGAGTCCTCTCCCTCGCGGACGACGGTTGCCGTGGCTCTACAAAGTTACCAAGCAGTGTTCCCCACGGCGATTCAGTCTACCTCTCTCCGGTTCACACTCGCCTTTGGGATCCGGACGGATTTCACCTACCCTCAGATACCGAGTGTGAATTCATGTGATTCCAAGACCAAATAAACTATAACCTACCCTATACCTCTTCTCCTGAACATAGTGCACTGTCGGGGCACATACCTATCAAAAATGGAGGCAGATAGTAAGGCCGTCATGAAACGATTGTCCAGGTTATAAACTTAATCAACCCTCACTTCATCACCAGGGCTAGGCTAATTAGGCACCCCCCCCCCCTCGTTGCGACCCGACAACGATCTTAATATACCTGGCATTCTCGAACTCATCCCTTCCAAGTTCATGAAATTTCATAGTAACCTATCCAACCACACTAATCTCAAAGCATAGACATTGCACTGCATCACTCATCCCTATAATCCTCCTCGGAGGCTAAAACGGCAGTGGTCTCGTGACCTGCTATAAATGCGTGACAGTCCTGGCAATGGCCAGTTTCTCCAATCATGTCCTGAGCGTATGTGGCTCTCGCGCTCTTGGCTAGCCTCCACTTGCTAGTATACACAGCCGCGACTGATGAAGGAGCGTGGGGGACTTCCCAAGACTCCGCTTCCTCTTTCGCATGCGAGGGAGGTGACAACCTGTGGATTCGGGAGGTCTCTGTGCTGTTTGTAAATACTGTATTAATGAGCGAGCGAATGAAAATTGTAATTTTATCATAATAAAGTTGTTGTTGTTTGTTAATTTACTGATTCGGCCAAAGTACTTATTATCATCTATGTAAGATGTATTAATTGTATCATACTTACGCAACTCGTACAAATATATATTACACACAATTTCTACCAAGAATAGAAAATAGCTTCAATCTATAGGTAACTAAAGTTTCCTGCCTTAAGATGGATTAAACAAGATCTTAACAGTAAACACCAGCCCTGGCATCAGTGACCCAGATCTAAGATCCGCACAGGACATTGAGCGATCTTCAGGAAGGCGTAAACCTTGGACTTGACAGCGGCTGAGCAGGTGCCGTTCGACTGAAGGATAAGGTATCCATTAAATCAGGCGGACAGTTAGTCCTCGAGGTGGCTACATCCATTCTACACGGATATAAATAGCCATAAATCAGGGAGGGTTAATAAAGATGTGGCTTGGTGAGCCAGGGCAGGCATGAGGGAGCCGAGCCAAGCCTCTCCTCTTCCTAGTTATTATTAGACCACCTGTCAATCCCACAGCTCCTTGTCAGTCCGTATGTCGCATCTGTCTTTGGGTCCCTGCTAGTTCTAGCGCAAACATTACCACGTCGATAATAAACAGTACAGGTTAAACGGTACAATTTTGAATTATTTCAAATAAATAAAGTACACAAAAGAACTTACATTTTGTTACATAACGGGACTAGGTTAGTTCCCAGTACGCAATAAATAATTACTAATATATCAGGTCGAGTCATAAGTAACTTCCGATGCTGCTAAGTAGAATCTATTGTTCGTATCTACCCGCTATGAGTTACCATGACAAGATTTTGTTTTCACTATATAGGCGAGGCTTCAGTTAGTCTTTTTTCAACTGTTTTGTGTGATACACGTTACGTTAAACTGTTTTTATAACCTCTGAAATGGAGAGTCAAAAAGTACATATTCGTCATGTAATGCTGTGGGAATTTAAACAAGGCAATGATGCTAGGGCGACAGCTGGAAAAATATGCAGTGTATATGGTGAAGGAATAATAACTGATCGGGCAGTTAGAAATTGGTTTATAAAATTCTGTTCTGGAGATACGACCCGAGGGCGGGACGTCCTTCCGACTTTGACGACAACCTTTTAAAGGCAATATTGGAGCAAAATCCACCTCAATCAACAAGAGGTATAGCAGAAAGGTTGAATACGTCATAATCTACTGTTAACCGCCACCTGGAGAAATAAGGGAAAGTCAGCAAGTTAGGAGTGTGGGTACCTCACAATCTCAGTGAACGGAGTAAAGAAGATCGCATGTCAATCGCCACAAGTCTGCTCTCACGGGTAAAAATTGAGCCTTTTTTAAACAGGATTGTAACAGGCGATGAAAAATGGGTTACCTATGACAATATAGTCCGCAAAAGACAGTGGCTTGATAAGGATCAACCACCCCTACCAGATCAATGGTTGCATTTGTTGTATTTTATTCCGCCGAAAGTTCAGTCACGACAAAACGAAAAAAAATGTTTGTCCCACGACCAACGAAGCCTCAAAAAAAACATTGAACACATGGAACCAAGTTTTTGAATTAAATTTATCATTTAGTACGGTATCTTAATACGGTACTGAATAGCGGCTATTGGGCTATTGAGACCGTGTTGTGGCCTTTATAAATCAGGTTATTGCCTTATAAAAGGCAGATTGTAATTATAGCACAATAAAGGAATTTAACTAACTATAAATCAGGAGTCGTGGCATTTGCAGAGTTGGGATGTCTGCACAGTAGGGCTATTGGTGAGATTGTTGTAATTGTTTGTCTTGTTTCTGATAACTTTTAGTTGTCTTGGTTTAGTTGTCTTGGTTTAGTTGTCTTGGTTTAGTTGTCTTGTTTAGTTGTCTAGGTCTTGTTTTAGTTGTCTTCAACCAATCTTGGTGGTCTTAAAACGAACACCCACATCGGTGTTTCAGTGTTCAGTTTTTTCTATTTTTCTGAGCAATGCATTTTTGTTTTTTTACTTGTCCCCAATAATTATCAAACTCTGTCGGGTAAGTTTTGATCGGATGTTGAAGATTACCTAAACTAAATGCTTGAAGCATGTATAGTCCAAACTCGTCTGGTAACTAATGAAATAAACTCCGGACTTTTTAAAATCATCCGCAGTCCCTACCATCTCATCTTTTACTTTGAGGCTGTGTGCAATCCATTCCGTGTTGTCTGCGATTGTTTGTTTGTTTTGATCTTAGTTTTAGGCATTTGTAGCATACCTTGAATCGTTTCAAGTCTATCTGCGCTTTGCTATTTTGTTCATATAACATTATGTAGTAAAAATATGAGTCTTTTATTATTAATAATTTGTATAACGATAAATATATAACCTAAAAGCGGATTACACCTCATAAATATTGGGTTGGCAAAAAAGTGATTTCGGTTTGCAACAGTAGTTAGCGTTACGTTTGTTTCGTTATTCTTTTGTCAATGTTCAATTATTTTTTCTTTTGAGATTTGGCAGTCGATCCCTTTAGGTTCCTATTGGTAAGAAATTCCGTGTAATTTTGTTTACAGCTGTCATTTTACGGTCTGTTTTAACATGGAGTGCAAAAATAAGCATTTTTGACACATTTTACTTTTTTATTTTCATAAAGGCAAGAAAGCAGCTGAGGCTGACAAAGAGATATGGGAAATTTATGGTGTTGATTGTTTAACAGAACGCACGTGTCAGAATTGGTTTAAAAAATGGTCTACCAACTGTCCGAGAGATTGAAAAACAGTTAAATGTATCACAAACAACAATTTAAAACCATATAGGACGTCTTGGACTTGTTAAGAAGCTCGATATTTGGCCTTACACATCTTTAGCAACCCGTATGAAACTATTGGAGCTTGGTTGGGAAGTGATGTCGCATCCTCCCGTACAGCCCCGACCTTGCACCAAAGGATTATCATTTATTTCGAAGTTTACAAAACTTCCTAAATGGTAAAAATTTCAGTAATAGCGATGACCTGAAATGGCACTTGGTTGAGTTGTTTGCTGATAAGGACCAGAAGTTCTATGAGCGCGTCATTATGAAGTTACAAGATGGCATAAGGTCATCGAACAGAATGGAAGATATTTGACTGATTAAAGTGTATTTTTTGTGTAAATAGAATTGAGTTTTATTTCACACTAAAAAAACCGAAATTACTTTCTTGTTAACCTCAATATATTAAAATTATGGATATTCAACCATACTATGCGAGTACTAAGTGTTTCATTCACATTATCAGCCGCATTGACGCAATGGTAGGGTGCATTAAAGAACGTTATGTTTAATATAGAGTTATTATTAGGAACCTAGATTTTTTATTATTTTTTTTTTAATTTTTGTATAGACAATTTTAGAAAGTTGACTTCGAACCTCGAACAATAGAAAGCTACATTATGGGCGGTCTAAAAAATGGCCTAAAATTAACAGGCTAAATAACCTTATTGAGATGTGATGACGATGAAGCAATGAACGAAGAGTAGCTGCATAATGTCGCTAAGGACAGGATGTCTATCATTAAAGCAAAGGATAACTTCAATTTCAAACCACCTATTAATAATTTAATGATATCTAATGATTGCTAATAGAACTTAACTGTCGCCTTTGAAAGCATAATGTATTCTAGCACCAGTCTTTGACACATGGCACACACACATCTAGTCAACGAGCAAATTATCTACATATACACACACAAAAGTTCCTACAGATTCTGTTTGTTGTCAAGGTAGGAGGAAGAGGCTTTACTATCAAACAGATTCATAACAAAAGTAGGTATGTTCTGTCATAAAAGACTTCAAAATTGATCTCATATTTTAATTAATAACTATCATCTCCAATTAAAGTTTACAATAAAAAAAACCTTTATTATGATAAAATTACAATCTCCCTCATTGGGCAACAAGTATTTGTGATAAATGTTCTCATTCATATCATATGTACAATTTTCATTCACTAGCTCATTCATATAGTATTTACAAATAGCCCAGAGACCTCCCAAATCCACTTGGTTGTCACCTCCCTCGCATGCGAAAGAGGAATAGGAGTAATAGGAAGTCCTTCACGCTCCTCCGTCAGCAACGTCACTGGATACGAGCCAGCGGAGGCTGACCAAGAGCACGAGAGCCACAGACGCTCAGGAGATGATTGCAGAAACTGGCCATTGCCAGGACTCTCACTGTTACGCATTTATAGCAGTAATACCTTAGATTAGGTTGGTTGGATAGGTTACTATGGAATTTCATGAACTTGGAAGGGATGATTTCAAGAATGTAAGGTACATTAAGATCGTTATGAAGGGTTTTGTTGCTGACGTAGTAAGGGGTATCAACTATTGTTCTCAGGACTTTTGATTGAAAGGATTGGATACGCTTGATATTCGACTTTTTTGGTGTCCCCCCTAGCTTTATTTCGTACCTCCAGATTGGCTTAAGTATAACTTCGTAGATTAGTAATATATTTTCTATTGAGAGACGGGATGTCATTTGAAGTAGTCTGTACAGTTGTCCAAAGCGTATGTTTAGTTCTTGTCTTTTTAACTTCGGGTATGGGTTCCAGGTCAGCCCTTTGTCCCAAGGGAACCCTTAGGCTTCCGTAATAACTCGGATACAGGGAGAGGAATTATTGTCTCAAGTATCAGGTTTGTGTCTCAATACCACCAGTATATTTTTTCACCGGCATGTAATTATTTCTTCTCTTTAATCGTTTAATTATTGTTGTTATTGGTTTTTATTTGTTAGAAATATGACTTCTAGTTTATTAAAAGGTTCATAAGCAATATTTACAGATGATATCTCGATAGTGTTCCTATAATCCATAAGGATATTATTACATATATGCAAACCCTTAAAAATAAAAGCTTAGGTGAAAATAAATATCGAAATCCTCAGATAAATTACACCAATTTCGGCCAAGAAGGGGAAATTTCTAGTAGGTTGCAACATTTTATTATAGCAAAATGTACAACTAATCAGATAAATTTTCAGTAGCTACTGGCGTAAAATACCTATATGACTGTTTACTCCTTCAAGGGTTGGGCTAAGCAGTGAATAAATTAAGATTTCAGCAGAATGAAGTCACAGCCCAAGCACAGTTCTTAAAAAGAACTCGAGAAGTTCATGGTAGGTGGTGGTACTTAGCTCCATGTTAAAATTCAAATTTAATTGAGGGGGGCCTTCTAATGCAACCACTTCACGATACAAAGGTTTTAGGAGTGAAGAATTCAATCTGTTGTTCTTGCTCATTGTAAATTAGTGACTCCATAGACAGAAAGATTTTCACGTTATACAAATGTGGTGGGTAGCAAACAATTCAGTTATTTCTCGTTGACAATATCAAAATTAAAATCAACATTTTTTTTATCTTCATTCGGTTTACCAATTTTTCCCCATTTGAAGTACGAAAAAATACCCAACATTTACCCTAATGACAAATAACCCATGTTACTTCTTCCGCTTAAGTAAATTAATGTCGATAAGGGTAATTGCGCAAACAGAACAAAATGTAGGCACGTAGCAGCCAGAAACTACTGTTATAACTGCTATTGTAAACTACTGTACGTGTGAGATATACACAACACTGTCTTCAAACCAAACATATTGTAGATACAAGGAAAATAAGCACATATAATTACTAACTACTAGATAAAGTTGAAAATAAAAATTGTTAACTATACAGCAATGCTCAGAAGAGACAACGCCCCAAAAGACAATGAAGGATTCTCTAACACATGACAACTACTTGACTCAACTTGTGGTTGGACGAATTGGAAAATAAAAATTATTAATACTAAATCCTTACGCATGACTTTGCTGCTTTAACTCGCGTACTTAAGGACAAACCAAATCAATACAAAATTAACCGATATAAATCTCAAAGTTTACAATAGATTATAGAAAATACAATCTATAATTTCTTTAAACTTGAATATTCACTTAACTGAATGATTACTTGACTGAATGATCGCTTAACTTCAAAACAATAAATATATTTCACTTCCATAAAAAAAGTTTTATTTCCGGAAATTTAATATTTAAACTCTACATCCAATCATGAAAGAATGAATGAAAAGAAAAAATACATGAATAAACAACAAAACACCAATAAACAGAGAGAAGTAATTAAAAAAACAAAAAACAAACAGATATATTTAACCAACATTTATATATAAAATGAAATTAAACTTGACTAAACATTGAACACACATTAATAAATTCATTGGCATGGGACTTTTAAAGGCAACATTAGTTATCAATATTTAACGTAGTCACATTTTATTTCCTGTTGGATCAATTAATAAAGTTGATGAAACGATATCAAGTTTATTTTGTTCTTGATTGGGCTTATTACATTTGAATTTATTTAGATATACTTATTTATGTGCAACGGTATCCAATGGTGCTTCAGCAGTCTTTACAGTCAAACAAGTACATGACTATTGTCATTCGTTTGTCTGTAGTAAGGGTAAAATAAATTCAATCGCTGAGAAATGAAAAAAAAAAATCCAAAGAAAGGTCTGTATATGTTCTGGTCAAAAATTAATGATAGAAATAATCTAAAAAACAATTGGATAATGTTTTAGAAAACATGTTAGGGCCAAACGATGTCAAATACATTACTTAATCTAATATGACAAAGAATCGTTACGTAAAAATGAATAGGAAAAATAAATAATTTAACAATTGTTTAATTATCGATAGTCTAAAACACGGACTATTTCTCATGTTTATCCATAAATTGTATTCAATTTTATCTAGTTTATTCATATAATAGTATTCAGTTAACGATTGATCTAATAATATTTTAGTAGTATGAAAAATAAATAATTTGACATTATATATGAAAAAGAGGACCACCGAACAAATGTACAAATAATCTAAAAAAAGAACAACAGTTATTATAATCATGTTTGATAGGGTGATGATATTAGCTTCCAACTATTCTACTAAAAGTGATTAATAAAATAATATAATTTACATAAAGGAATAATAAAAATGACATAGTTAGATTTGTCAGTCTGTGAGGAGTTTTAGTACGCTTGAATTCTGTACCTACTGAATTATCTGTATTCTGTACTGTATCAGGGATGAATCCATGATGGTCATCTTTTTATTCAAAAAATAACACGGACATCAAAGAAATTTGTTACCGAATAAATTTATCTGAAAATTTGTGCACAAGACTTTAGTATTATTTATAACTGTTTTTTTCAAATAGCATAAATTATGAAAGCAATTTATAGTTTTGTAATAAATAAGCTTTTTTTATGTATTTGCATACAAAAACACATTAAAATTAATCACACAAATACAAATTAAAAAAAATTACTTATAAATTTTATTTTAATAAAAAATATAAATAAATACAAAAAAAAATATAAAACATGCATAATTGCAGATATATATATATATATATAGTATAAATAATGATGCCTTTCAAAGTCATTTGTTTATTTTATTTTTTAAACATGTAATTCTATTTCTACACATCCGAAAATAAAGTAAGGAAATGTCTTAAATAAACACAACATTAAGAGATATCATTTAAAAAAAATAAAATAAATAAACCAAAAAAAAATTAATAATATGAAGTGTAAAGATAAAGAAAATAAAGAAATCTACTCTATTATGAGATGAAGAAAGATGGCTTTTGTGTACCTTGGCGTGGGCTGTGGGGGCTGTAGAAACTCACTAAGTCCGCCCGAGCTGAAATAAAAATGACAGAAAGATTCGTGAGTGTGCCCAAAAGCGACGCACCACACTCACCACATCCACACAGCGGCCCCAAATTCGAAATATATACTTATTTTCAAAATATATATGAGTGCAGACCACCTGAGTACATAAACTGCTTGAAGACAATTACAAAAAAAACAAAAACAAAAAAAAACGAACATATAGGGATGATACAAACGATTTCGAACGAGCCTACATAAAAAAAATCGACATATAACAGAGGGGAAAAAACGATACGAAAACTTACCAAAAGAACTCTAGAGAAGTTATTAGTCATGTCAAATCGATACAATTTATCAAAACAGTGCAATCATTTATCTTGTTAGTTAATCATACTTCGGGTTTTATCATGCAAAATATCGATGGCTCAAAATAAAATAGATTTTTCTCATTTAATCTAAATTAAATCTCAAAGGATATTATTTCAGTTTGGGTCATGATATTTCAGAACGAACCATACCTTATGGATTTTGATTGTCATATAACAAACTAAATTAATATATTATTGCAGAAAATGATTGAACATAAAAAATAACTTAGACGCAGAAGGTGGTGATAAAGAGAAACTCTCCCAAGGTACAGAGCAGTCTGCTATAAAGAATATAATGAAGCTTTATTAATAAATGAATATCTTTAAGATAGAGGGGAGATTTGACAAAGTAGATCCTTAACCAGTTCATAGTGTGAACACTAACGAGGATGTCCCGATTTTCAAAGGCCACCCTTTCCCCCATGTACTCATCTAATATTATTTAGTTTTCCTCAAAACAAAAAGTGAAATACCATGAACTTATTTCTAAACGTTAAATGTAGTACAAAATGCCAATAATTATTACTAGAGATTCTCTTGGTTTTGGTTCAAAGCGCAGGAAGAATAACCAATATCTAAGATAAATCAACAACATTCAAACAGAGAAAAATCTTTAAACTGATAAACAAGAACCGAGTTAAATCGAAGGTTTTAACTTTAATCCGGGTCGCGCAGTGAATTTTTAAATGGTTTTCCCATCATCAATTTATAATTGATCATCGATTGACGACTTGTGAAACCTCGTTATTTTTTCACAGGAACTTTTAAGCGATCTAGATAATTATTTATTGATCACAGAAGCGCGCTTTAAGTAGGCTTATTTTTATTTTGGCAAACCAAAACGTAAAACTACGTTTCGAATAAACTGTAAATATCAATAATTATAAAGTCAATTTTTACTATATTATATTATTAGTAATATTAGTCAAAGAATATAGGTGTACTTTTTTACAAAAATGAAAAAAGACAAACATTTTTTTGATAACTAGGATTCTAAGTAATGATAATACGCATCAAGATAATGCTTATATTATTATTTATAATCATATATTAACGATATTATTATAACTATGAGTATCCCATGATAATATGATTTTAATGCCCAATTTTATGTGTAATGTGATTAGCTGAAAGGAAAAAAAGGATTCTAATTCAAAACAATATAAGTTTTGAAAACTTCAAATAGAGGAAAGTCAAAGATATTTCTTTTTTTGTTTTGTATACAATGTTGACATTTTTCTTGTTAAATTCATTCAATTCCTCTATGATAACTTCTACTGATATATGTATATATATATCCAAGCTATACTACAACTATTAACTACTAGACAGTCTAATTTCTTTTAACAGAATTTCAGAGAGTATGTCAAAAAAACAGGATAGGTTTATAGGCAAACTACTAAAGGGTTTAATTATAATAAAGACTTCACTATTGTAATTGCTACAGTTAGTTATTAGTAAGACAGTTAGTCAACTTAAGCCTCAACCTCAACTGGGGCAAAACTCAACTACTAAGAACTGGAAAAAATAACAGAATTCACGAATAATTTTTTTTTTTTTTGGGGAGATTGTTTATGTGATGGCAACTAAGACGTCAAACGACACCTTAAACATTGCAATCGCTATTATTTGGGAATTATATGCATAAATTATCCATTAAACAACATTATATTATTTTCTCACCGTGGCTTCTGTCGAGTTATTCAATAATGAAATATATTGCATATTTTAAATACGTGAAGAAGAAATTTCATACAAAGGATGGTAGCAAGTTAAAAATCTCCATTAAATATTATTCATTGCGACGACAAGACCCGACTCAATATATCAATGTTTATTTCTTATTTCCTATTAATTAATAAATGACCCTTCATTATAATAAGTGCGAACACAATGCGATAATAAGTGGATAAATTTCCTGGGGCACTGGGTTTTTTATGGTTTTGACCTATGTAAAAGAGATGTTTGATTTCCATCAAATCAATTAACGAAGAACGTTTCGACCTTATTACTTAGTATCCCCGTAATTTGAAGTTTCCAACTCAAACAATTCGACTCGAATTTAAATATCTTATGAACAAGTATGCAACAAAGAAGTTGAAGGAATATAACGTTTACAATACATCGGAATATTAAACAGTTTTTTTTTTGGTTTTTTTTGCCTTTCGTATTAATTAGCCTGAACGTCGGGTTTGGTCTAACGTGAAGTGTCTCATGTTTAAAATCAACTAAAGCTAGTATTACCTAGGTTTAGTTACGTGCTAGTCATTAAGGGAAAAAATTGCTTAAAATCCAGTTCATGACAAACGAATCAGAAATAGTCATGATTGCTTGGCTGAACTGTGATAAGATTGTTTATTTTAAACATTATCATTTGCCTGACGAACCATTTTCTATACATTTAGGGGCAGATTAACTCGTATATGAACTTTTAACATAATTATTTAAATATCGATAAGCGATATACGAGCGAAGTAAAAATCGGTTGTTGTGTTTTTATTCCGTTCAACCCATTTTGGTGGGTTACAAAATTGAAATGGTTTTTTCTACGAATCAATCCACAGAATATATTCAATAGTAATTCTAAGAGAACTGTGGCTGTTCCAAGAAAAAAAAGCGATAATGTTTAATTGTCACATGCGATATTCAATAATTATCTATTATTCGTAAAAATCAATCTGGCACCTAAAATTGTCCTACAATGTTAAGATTAGGAAACTATGAAATTAATTCAAATTGATGTTAAGAACTTTATAAAAAAAAGTACTGTTTTAAAATCTAGTATCAGATAAATTGAATCCATTTACGACACCGCGGTAACATAGCTTTGACATGTTTTAAAACATGTCTTACCGCCAATACCGTATCCTCACAACGGAATACGAGTATATTAAACATGAATTGAGAAAATTATTCAATTTTAACACGATTCTGATAAATTATGTTACCTGTTCTACATTAAAAGATCTTTAATAGCGCATAGTTGGTCTATTTAAATGGACAACAGATGATATTGGCAATTATATATTCATCAAACGTGGGAAATACAATGCACTCCATCGATTCATTAATTAATTAACTATATATCGCTGTAGCTTAACTGTAACACGGAGTGATATTTTTTTAATTTAATTAAACCCCTGGATATATGCAGAGAATCTACGTTCCCGGATTATTTATGTATTGTAATGTTATCTAGTTATCAAACTTACGTATGATAAATATATATTGATATATACATAATATATGATAAGACACGATAAATTGCTCAAGCTAATATTCCCTTTGCTACATTATATGTTAGTCAGAAAAACAAAATGATTTAAAAATTTAATCCCTGACTGAGGAATCTCGATAAGTCATAAATTGATGAATTTTAAGCACAAGAGTGAATAAAAGAAAAAAAAAAGTTTTAAGAAAATAACTAACTTTTCTTAAGAGGGTTAGAAGACAGGTCAGTATTTTCCCCAAGATTCTCAACTTTAAAAACCTTCTATTTTATTTTCATTTTTAACCATTTTCAAAATGAAATATGACTTAAAATGAATACCTGATGAAAATTGATTTATTTTTTCATGTTCACATAGTACAAGACAAACATAGATTTAGCCAGGAATCCGGGAATATCCCGACCTACATAGCAGGGATAAGAAGACCCGAACAAATATCTGTACCTCAAGCCTAGACATGCCTCTACTGTGCACCTATGGACTACACGAATTTTTGGGGGCTCTACTATATACACCTTCCGGTACCGAATACTCTCCCTCATCCTACATGTCTATCTCTCCCTCTCTCTCTCTCCTCTTCGCCTGATGAAGCCTCAGTGTCATGTGGTGAGTGGTCGGCGGAACAGACTAACAGACTAACGCTAAGTAACGTGCAATCCAGTATATAACAAATATAACAGAGATACATGTATAAATGTATATTTAAATAAAAAAAAAAAGAAAAAAAAAGAAAAGATATTTACAAAATCTAACAACAGGCATTACTCAAAAATTCTAATCTATTGCAGGCAAAAAAAAAAAACATTGGAGCAGGAAAAAATACTATACTATAAAAAATATACATTAAAAAAACTATTAATAATATTAACCAAAGGATATTAACTCGAACCCAAGATCTCACCAATATCCGGTCAGTTGCTCAAACCAACTGTGCTAACCTGTACGAATGAGGATATTCCACAATAGTATCATATATATATTGTCAATCCTGAGATCCAAACTTGATCTTGGCAATGTATTGTTTTCATTAACTGTCATTAATATAGGGTGTGCCAGAATTAACGCAAGATTCGAGTGAAATGGAAAACACAGTTTTTAGTATTTTTGTTGTTATTTTTTTATTGAATTATAAAGTAAATAGGATAGGGTTATTTATGGAATAACACATCGGGCAAATGGCCTCCACAACTTTGCTGGCACATACGCACTATTTTAATTTTCCATGACCATTTGCCATAAATGTGGTTGAATTTCGTTGATGCAGCGTTGAATTTCCTCTTTTAATGCACGGGTGGATATGTGCTTTTTTAAATACACCTTTGACTTCAAATAACCCCATAAAAAGAAATCTAAAGCTGTTAAATCACACGATCTAGGGGGCCAATTCTGATCACCGAAACGAGAGAGTACACGACCTGGAAATGTCTCATGCAGTATTTGAATTGTTTCATGGGCTGTATGGCAAGATGGTGATCTTGTTGAAACCACATATTGGCCACATCAATATCATCTAATTTAGGCACAAAGAACTGTGTTATCATGTCGCGATATCGAGCACCAGTAACAGTCACTTCTTGACCAGCCTCATTTTCAAAAAGTATGGTCCAATGATGCCTCCAGCCCAAAATGCACACCAAACAGTGACACGTTGTGGATGCATTTGTTTTTCGACAATCACACGTGGGTTCTCCAAACCCTAAAAACAACAATTTTGTCGATTAACCAAGCCATCAAGATGAAAATGTGCTTCATCGTTAAGGGTAATTTTGCTCAAAAAATCAGCATCCACTTGTTGATGTTCAATAATCCATTCAACGAACTCTCTTCGTTGTGTATGGTTATTAGGAATTGTTGTGTTAACTGAACTGTGTAAGCATGGAGACCCAGATATTTAGTGAGTATACGCTGTAGAGTGCTTCTTGAAATTTGCAATTCTTGTCTACGACGCCGAATTGATGTTCCTGGATTTTCAATAACACTCTCACGCACTGCTTCGATATTGACATTTGAACGGCTTGTTTTTGGACGACCAGTGTGTTTAGTGTCTCCAACTGATCCAGTCTCCTTAAATTTTTCAATTGATCTCTTCACAGTTGATGAAGTCAAAACACTTTTCCAACCATATTTTGAATGAAATTTTCGAACTGCGGCCGCCAAACTTTCATTATATTTTTGAGATAATGTTCAAGAATAAAGACGCGTTGTTCTATCGTGTAACGCTCCATTTTTACTAACCCTAAACTGTAAGCTGTCAAATTGTTTTTTTTTTTAGGGTTGCCAGCACTTTACTGCACAAATGGCGGCAAATTCAAATCTTGCGTTAATTCTGGGGCACCCTTTAGTATATGGTCCTGTACAACTAAAATTGACAGTATTTAACAGAAATATAGAATTTTTTTGTCATATTATATCAGTGAGTCTTAATGCTGTATACAAAGCATGGTAAAAAACCTCCACAAGGATTTCTTCCCACGAAAACCCCAGCCGTCTTTAGAGGAAAAGGACATATTGCTCCAGATATATCCTGCAGGAAAAACTAAAAGCTTCCCTTAGGCATTTGTATTCCCGAGGGAGGATTCACACAATAAAGAGGCGATGTGTCTTTGTGTGTGTGCACTGTTGCTATACTACAGTACCAGCACTTAAGAGGCGACAAACTTACTATATAGGAGGATAGGGAAAAGATCCTAAGAGTTTGCGTGTACAGTAACACGCTTCAGAACACACAGCGTTTATAACTGTAGACACTCAAAGGTCTATCAAAGCTCTTCCTAATTAAGTAGTTTCAGGGGGGGGGGATTTGAACTTCACCAATTGACAGCCCTGGAGAACATTAGTGCAAGTACAAATAGACTATCAATGATCAAGAGCCCTTCCTAATACCTAGTCAAGATACAAGGATTGTCGCCAATATAACTGTCTTTACCATACATCCAACATCAGTTTTTAAAACATCATTCACTTTTGTTTAAGGCACGCTCACTATTGTTAGTTAGAATATTCTAAACCACAGCGGACATGGAAGAAGCCCAGAGACCTCCCAAGTCCACATGTCTGGGTGAGAGGAAGCGGAGTCTTGGGAAGTCCCTCACGCTCCTCCGTCAGCCGCGTCACTGGATTCGAGCGAGCGGAGGCTGGCAAAGAGCGTGAGAGCCACAGACGCTCAGGAATTGATTAGAGAAACTGGCCAGGAGTATAACTCAGTATGATGAACGTTAAAAATAACAACGTTTCTGGACGAAATATCATCTTCGAGCCACCTTTATTTTTTTTTCCGAAACATGAAACTACAAATTTAAATAAACTATACAGTGGCTATTCTATTTTGGAATTTTGCGATAAATAATTAAAGCCCACATATCCGCTGGCTATTAGCCGTTTATGTCTTAAACCACGCCATACCAGTTATTTCACAAATATTTTTTTCTATTTTTCATATGTTTTATTCTATTTTAAATAAAAACTCAAATAGATAGATCATTTTCATGTTTCAATAAGCATTTAAGTATATGTTAAAGTATATTGAAATTTCATGTAATATATTTTTTATGATATATTTCGTTTTATAATTATAATATAAAATATATATCTCTCAAAGCTTTTTATTATAATCCGTCGGGGGAAAAAAAAGTATAGGATTGATATTCTTTACGACTAAACCTCAAGTAAATAATATTCTTTCCCAGCGAAACAGAAAAATTCCACCATTAGGAATATTCTGTTTAAGAAAGATGATAAAAAGAAACATCAACTTAAAAAGCTCATTTAGCCGTTGAGAAAGATGTTGGGGGGGGGGGGGTGCTGGTTAAGGCGGTCGAAATAAACTGATAAATCCTCGACTGCCCCTTGAGGGAACTACCCCCCCCCCTTTACTTCTAATTAAAAAATAAATGTAAAATTAAAAAAAAATTAAATAGACATAAAAAAAAAAAAAAAAAAAAACGATTACAGCGGAATCTTCGTGTCTAATCTTTTGATTAGAATCTGCAACGTTCTGTATTTATAATTTTTTTTTAATTTAACAACATAATCTCGAACAAACAACCCACTCCTGACTTATTAACGCTTTAAATTAAATCTATTCAAATACAATTTTGGCTTATATGATACATAAATAGAAAAAGGAACTGGGAGGAGAATATCCGTATTTATTCATCGTTTTCTATTCAAGGAGCAGCGATAAAATACTCCTTTAATAATTAGATAGAAGGAATAATTTATTACACATTGTAATAAACTATTTTTCAACGTAAATCAAATGACTGTAAAGTGCCATGAAAATTACAATTAACTGTAACCTTGAAGCGCACTGTAATTTTCATTCGCAGAGGCCTCAAAAAGCAGTTATCTAAATATTGCAATATTGAGATTTATCCTACATTTTATGACCTACCCAACCCCCATAATCCCCTAGCACAGTCATTACAATGCACTACTCATCCCTATAATCCTCCTCGGAGACTAAAACAGCAGTGCTATAAATGCGTGACAGTCGAAGTTCTGCCAATGGTCAGTTTCTCCAATCATGTCCTGAGTGTCTGAGGCTCTCGCGTTCTTGATCAGCCTCCACTGGCTCGTATCCGGTGACGTGGCTGACGGAAGAGCGAGAAGGGTAACAATCAAGCGGATTTAGGAGGTCTCTGGGCTGTTTGTAAATACTCCATGAATGAGCGAGTGAATGAAAAATTGTAAATTTGGTATGATCGAGATCATTTATCACAATTACTTATTGCCCAATAAGGCAGGTAATTTTATCATAATAAAGTTGTTTTATCACTATATAGCAAAGCCATACAAAGAAATGCTCGGCTTTCGTTAGAACTGCAATTAGAAAATATTTAAAACTTGCCTATTCCGGATAAACACCAAGATATTTAAATTATAAAGGTACATAACTTAAAATGAACAAATACAAATATAAATTCGACAGTGTTTCAATGAAATTTTAAGGTGTTTAAAAATTTAAAACATGGGTTGCACAAAATTAAAAATGAACGCCTCTGGAAAGGTAGAGAAAACAAATGTAAAGAATTTAAATTTTATTAAATTATTGCAAACAATTATATTTGACAAATATGGGAAATTCCTTTGTAGAGCAGAGTATCAAGAGTTATATGATGCTAAGAATATTGTATCCTAATATTATATATAATGCTAAAATCCACTGGTGTTTCATGTTATTTTTTAAGTAAGCGACCGCATCCCTCCTAGACCTAGCTCCCTATTCCCGGAACTACCCTTCTCTTATACATATGTGTCTCAGCTTTGGTCCCTGACCACAGTTGTTCCCGAACACTCGTCCCTAAACATCCGACCCAGTATGTAGTAACGTAACTCTTTATATTTGTATATACCAGTGTTTTGCTTGTACTTCATAATAAAGCTTTTCTTTCTTTTCTTTTAAAATACTCTCCTATATAAAGATTATTTAAGTGAGGATACAATGCTATGTGGGATCATAATTATGTCGATTTCCCAGCAATTTTTTTTGGTTATCGGTTGAGCACCAGAACCGTCCTACTTTCATAAATTATTATTTATTTACAATAGACAATAAATAATGCGTTATGATACATGAACAGAAGAAAAACGAATAGGCTAAACAAATAATAACCCGTTATATTTAATGCTATGACATATAAAAATATTGGTTTTAGTCAAACTTTCAAGAAATAAACCACCATTGTATTCGAAACGGTTATCTTAAAGAAATATATATTAATGCAATATTCAAAGAAAACCATGAATTACGGCCGAGTGGACAGCCGACAAAGGTAGTGCAATAATGCGCAAAAAACTGTGGGCAAACAACAAAAACGGATAATGGGAAGAAAGAGAACACACAAAAAAAAATGTATAAAGGGTCTCAAAGAACGTATGCCTTCAGACGGAATATAATAGTAGTCTGGATGAAAAGGGAATAGTGGAGGGAGGGAACATGCCACCGCAGTATCTCAACGGCCCGAATTCTTCGCAAAGAACTTCCCTTAAGGTTTATGATTAAAAAAACATATTAAATTTTAAACCGATAGAAACCCTTCTTGGAATAAATCAAACTTGTTGTATACAGATTTTATGCCTCTTTTATAATATTATACGGTATTAATATTATACGGTATTAATATTATACGGTATTAATATTATACGGTATTAATATTTAGTACCATTTTATAGTTTTGCCGAGCTCGAATACTCATTTCTCAATGCTCTTGCAATCGATCATAAATATCGAACATAAATTCCACCAGAATATGTCGATTATTGTTCCTGGTATGAGGCATGAGAGATCCCATCGTAGCCACCAATATCGACCTGAATCCCAACATACAATCCAGAACCCTCACAACTCTACCTTCTGCAAACACAAACTTATCCCTTCACAGGGACTATGTCCACAATATTTCCCACAGCTACTCATCCAAATCCACTTGTCAATCCTTAACCATGAAAATCCTCTTCGTCGCCAAAAGTCATGGAGTCCTAGCAACCTAACTCCTGAGCGCCTGTGGCTCTCTTGCACTCTCTCCGGTTTTAGCTTCATGGGAAAACGATCGGAGAAGATGGGAGAGCTTCTTCCGTCCCTTTTTGCTTGGAGAAGGGGGAATGCCCCTCGGGAACGGGAAAGAAGACATGTGTTCGTAAATATTGCATGAATGGGAAGTGTACACAGATATGAATGAATTAAATGTCACCCCAATTTAATGATGCAGTATAAGCAAATTTTTTCCCCAAGTAAAATTTCACTCGTCCGTTACATGCTTCATTTCACCACAGCATCTCTGCCTACAGTCTTTGTGAGTCGTCAATCTATGTGGTGTAAACCAAGGGTGTCCCATTACATTTGGTATCAAATTGAACATCTCAAGGTCCTCATTAACAAAGAATAATTGTTTTCCATCATAAGATGTTATTAAAAATATGATTCAAAAAACTTTTTTTTTTAATTCGGCTCGATATTCTTTGATACCCCTATTATGGTAAATATATATTTTTCTAGTGTACTGATTAGCGTTATAACATTATCTTGGCATATACTGTCCAAAGTCGATTTCGCAGCTGTTAATAAACCTTTAGCTGCTGGATTTAATTACTTGTTCGAAAGTATTTGGCTTCGGTAATAGTTGAGGAGACAAATCGACTGCCTAATTGACTACGAGTAGGGTGGCTTTGCGATCGTAGTCTTAAGCAAAGGCTTGTATGTCTTCGGAGCCTTGACCACACCACTCTTTCATTTCTTAACGAAAACCTAAAAACTTTAAACCCGATTTTTTTCAAAAATATCTACTTTATTCATCTCTACGACGTCTGTGTGAATATAAATATCTGCTTTATGTGCACGTTAGAAATAATATTCGCGTCAGTCACAAGGAACTATAGAATTGACTTTCTCGGAAGTCATTCTAAGCTTGGAGCGATAACAAGGACATAAAAATGGAAATAGACGCATTTACTGGACTGGAAATTGTTACCTGAGAGATCCGAACCGCGCCCACGAAGAAGACTTACATCCAGAGCGTGATATTGATCACAGTAGCCAGCGCGGTGGAAGCGATGTGGTCCAGGTAGCGGGGATCATCCAACGAATTAATGATGACCACCAACCCCGGGGGTCGCAAAGGGTGGATTCCCCCCCCCCACCCCCGCCCAGCTCAGGGATAAAAGTGTTTTTATATTTTATCTACGGGGGGGGGGGCGGCACATTTTTTATTATTCAGTGGGAATCTCTGCCCTGAGGTTCAACGCTTTATGTTCATTCTACCATCAAGCTTCTCTCGGTCTCCTAATGCCCCCTTTTTGCTGCCTTGAATTAGAGACCTCTTCAGAATTAATTAAGCCTCCTCTAGACCACTGTTGTCATTTTTATATTTGACAAAATATTACTAAAGGCAGAGGAGGAACAAAGTTGGGCAACTAAAGTGCCATAAATGGGAAAATATAATGGATCTACCTCACCCTGTTGACAGAAAGAATACAGAATATGCATGTTATCATATCAACAATAACTGTATTATATACCATATTAGGGGGACCGGAAAGTAATGTCGTTTTTTTTTACATTAAATTCAAAGAGATAAATTTTAAACAAGCCCTCGTTATCAACCTTTTGCCAACTAATGTGCAAATTTTCAATGCCAAATTGATCAAAATCGATTGGATTTTGAGCAAAACATCTAGAGATGGCATTTTGGACATCATCCGAATTTTGAAATTTTTTGCAAACTTAGAAAATGTAGCGATCGGAATAAATGGAAATCCGATATCGGGCGAGTTCATTAATTTTTTCCATGGTTCTTGCGTAAAAAATAGGCGCAGTGGGGTCTTGCATTATCGTGTTGCAGAATAACGCCTTTTTTTTATTGACAATAACTGGGCAATTTTTAATTAAAGATTGATTTACTCGATCCAATTTTTCGCTGTAAAGATGTGCATTCACAGTTTTTCCAGGTATCAGCGATGAACAAGGCTGCTTGCTGATAACGAGGGTGTTTACATCATTGATTAAAAACAAAAACTTGTTAAAAATTTATTTGTTTGACGTTAACGTAAAAAAAAAAAAAAACGACCCCTATTATTATAAAGTGTTCCAGATATAATAAAATATCTCCAACCACAATCATTACAGTACAAAGAAGAAAAAACGTATTTTTTACGTGATGACGTGCTATTTATAACTACGCATATTCTTCTTCATCAGATAGCGGAAGTAGCACCACTGTTTAAACTCCCAAGAGTACTCGAGAAAAAGTACTAGATCATAAAAACAACGAGTATTTTTGTTTAAACTTTTGGCATAATTTTTGACGAGGTCATGTCATTTCCATAATGTGGGTTTCAAGTGATTTATTTGTTTTGTATTACAGTAAGTAATGTAACAATGAAAATTTTTCCTAGTCAGATATTCAACTATCCAATAAAAAATCTCTTTGTTTTTACTCATAAAGGCTAATATTCTGATTTCATTCAGAATAATACTATTATTTATAACAATAAGTAATAAGTTAACCATTTTTAATTTTCATGCTCACGTCAATTTCTTGTGAGGGTATCAATCCAATTTCGAATACTTTTTGCCAGAAAATCGTTCGCATCTTCTTAGTTTATTCGGTTAGCAATTTATTTTTTATTTTATTATATACTAACAATTATTAGTAATGGTATGACATGAGCTTTCTAGAAACTCAAATAATCTAAGTTGGTATTTTCAAAGAAAGAATGCCGGTCCGACATTGGAATGCTCAGGGAGTTGCTGTTACGAATATTTTTTTCGTTTGCTAATAATTAAATAAATAAATAATAATAATGTAGAAGTTAGAGCTTAAATAATCATTGGCAATAACTTTTAAAACGGTCAAAACTTCGTCAATTAAGTGAAACTATTAATCAATTAATAACTAATAATAACTATAAAATAATGGATTTATTGTTAGTTCTCAAAATTTCAGTATTTTAAATATTTAATAAAATTTAAGTTATGTATCCTTAACCTTGGGGAAAATCCTCAATATCTAGCGAAGCATAAAATATCATGTTTTCCAAGCAAATTGCCTTCAACCTTCGATTATTGATAAGCCCTATAGAATAAAAGCGGTATAGCTGAAGTTTCGAACTAATAATCCGCTAGATATTTCTCGGGCGATTCGACACTTGGAATGAAAGAGGAATTATTGCCGAAGGACTGGAAGATGTTGAGGGAGGAAACAGCAATGGCGAGATAGTGAAAAATATCCAGGGACTGTCCCAAGTCTATCCTCTATCATCCCGTCAGTCTGCTCCAAGTCCCTACAATCCAGGATTATCTTGAGAACATCCCGGTCTTTCTTTCGGGTCGTCCACTAGTCGATAGGGTTACCGGGAAGGTAGATTCTTCTATTTACGACGCTATATCTGCGGAACACGATCTGTCTAATTGTATGATTATTAATAATCGTACTTATTAATTCCTCTTAATGCAAAGTTGTACTAAAACACCCCCTGAATGATATATTCTTCTTTTAGAATAAACAACAACTATTACGATAAAATTACAATCTGCCTGATTGGACTATAAGTAATTGTGATAAATGATCTCGTTCATACCAAGTTACAATTTTCATTCACTCGCTCATTCATACAAACAGCCCAGAGGTCCCCAAAGTCCACATGGTTGTCACCTCCCTCGCATGCGAAGGAGGAAGCGGAGTCTTGGGAAGTCGTCCACGCTCCTCCGTCATCCGCGTCACCGGATACAAGCCAGCGGAGGAGGAGGCTCAGGACATGATTAGAGAAACTGGCCATTGCTAGGAATCCCTCTGTCACTTATTTACAGCAGGTCACGAGGCCACTGCCGTTTTAGTTTCCAAGGAGGATTATAGGGATGGGTGGTGCAGTGTAATGACTGTGCTAGGGGATTAGGGTGGTTGGATAGGCTACTATGGAATTTCCTGAACTTGGAAGGGATTAGTTCAAGAATGTAAGGTATATTCAGATCATTATGAAGGGTTTTGTTGCTGTCATAATAAGTGGCATTTACTATTGTTCTCAGGACTTTTGATTGAAAGGATTGGATGCGCTTGATGTTGGACTTTTTTGCTGTCCCCCATAGCTATATTCCATATGTCCAGATTGGCTTAAGTATAACTTTGTAAATAAGTAGTTTATTTTCTATTGAGAGATGGGATGTCCTTCGAAGTTATCTGCACAGTTGTCCAAAGCGTCTGTTTAGTTCTTGTATTTTTAGCCTCGTGTGTGGGTGAATGATATATTCTCATGAATAAATAAAACAAAGAGATATGAGAAACATGACTTTTCTGCTCTAGAATAAATAGAATATATATGTTAGATATAAATTTTTATGTTTATATGTGAAACGGGTACAGACATTAGTTAGGAGATCTGAGGATCTTTGAACCATTCAGCCTTGGATTAACGATGGAAACAACTTATCTGCTGCAGAGCTATAACGAAGTGTCTTGACGTACTATTCGCTTATTCTGTCTTAAAAGTGGTTTTACACACCCCATCCCTACGAAACAATTATTCGTACAATGGTTCTTTAAAGCTCGGAATCGCGGACCCTTTACAAAAGAAGTGTGCAGAAATAAATTACTATATTGTATCGTGATGAACTGCATTTCGGATACACACCGACAACGTCAATGATCATCCTACATACGCGGCTCCAGTTGAGTAAACAATCCAACACGCCAACAATGTCTTGTTATTGTTTATGCGCGTTCTTTAAAACTTTGTTGAGAACAAATAGGCTGTTAAATAGTTACATGCCATTATTTAATAAATTTAAACAAACCATTCCGAAGGTGAAGGAAGCCGGAGCTTTGTTCGCAGGTTCAAAAAAGTTCAAAAAAAAAAAAGGTTCAAAGCCACGGAAAATATGAAGTATTTCCACAAAATAACATTCCAATACGGTTTATTGTACAACCAGTGCGTATATTGGATACTCGAGTGCTTATGAAAAAGTAAATAATCTTAGAAACTAACCTACGAGTCATTTACGAAAAAAAAAATGCAATTTTCACAAAATATACGATTTCTCATATTCAAGTGGCGTTTTTTTGTAACAATTTTTTGTATTGAAAAATTACTCGGTTACAATCAATTTTATTAATATAAAATTACAATCTGTCTTTTATTACGCAATGAGTAATTGAGATAAATGTATGTACAGTTGTCCAAAGCGTCTGTTTAGTTCTTGTCTTTTTAGCCTCGTGTGTGGGTTCCATGTCAGTCTTTTGTCGAGATCCTCTATAATCTATACACCGCTGATGTCCCCTCTACCACCAATACCTTCTTGGCAACATTCGCAGACGACACTGCAGTCCTGTCAACCCATCCAGACCCCGACATAGCATCCCAAAACCTTCAAAAACACCTTGACGAGATCGAGTATTGGTGCAACCAATGGCGAATCAAGGTCAATGAAGCAAAATGCTCCCACATAACCTTTACCCTCTGCCGCAAGCCCTGTCCGCTAGTCTTTTTAAATTCAATTCCTCTCCCTGTGTCTGAGACAGTATGGTATTTTGGCTTCCATCTCAAAAAATTCTACGGCCCATTGTCGAAAATAAGCAACGGGCTATAAAAAATTTCACTTTCGGAAAATTAATTTATTCCACCTCACTAAGCAGACATGGTTTAGTTTGGGTTCAGCGAAAAATTAATTAGGAAAAAATTATAATAACCACATGCTAATTATTGTTCCCCGTTTTCTTTTTTGAAATTCCCTTTAGTCCTTTAAATCCTTATTTATTTGGGACTATTGAGGAAGATCCTACACAAAGGGATCTTGCCAAAAAAAAAAAAAAATGGCGAAAAGCCTGGCGATGTTTGGAGTGCGTTGTCCTGTTTCCCTGCGGCTTCAGTTTACCAAATATTATTCAAGTAGACTTTGTTTGTCTTCCCACTCCAATTACCACGGGTGACTCGCGTCTCTTATTACCTGGCCCGTACCCGTCTTAGCCCCCCCCCCCCGACGACGAAATAGAAAGGTATTTTATAGATTATATGAGTGTAATCATTTACTGTAAGGTCATCTGCTCCTCTTCACTACATCTAAATCCCTCGAACCTCTGCAAAAATTCTTAAAGTTATAGAGTCAAATGCAAAGCATGACGTTTGATCATATTCACGCATTTCAGGTCAAAATCGGGCTTAAAAGGCCTAACAACGATCAAATTTGAAAAATAGACCATATCAGGGGACGCCAGGTCAAGGACATGTGGCCCTAAAAATTCTATTTCGTTTATTAAAACAATTCTTTAATTACATTGATACGTTTTGTAGGGCAAAATCCGAGTGTACATGGATTATTGTTATTGTTAATTCCTTTATTGTGCAATAATTACAATCTGCCTTTTATAAGGCAATAAGTAATTAAGATATATGCTCTCATTCATACAATATTTACAGTTCATCATTCACTCGCTCATTCATACAATATTTACAGTTCATCATTCACTCGCTCATTCATACAATATTTACAGACAGCCCAGAGACCCCCCAAATCCACCGCAAAGAGAAAGCGGAGTCTTGGGAAGTCCCCCACGCTCCTCCGTCATAGAAACACGATCATGGACTGAATACCTCGTTAGAACAGTCTACAGTCGAAATTTCCTCAAGACAAACACGTATTTGTAGCTCGTATACAAATAAACTATATATAAATAAATCTGTTTAAAAAAACTATAAATGGTATTTAATATTTATTGTTAATCATGAAAAATGCTGTTAATTTTTTTCCTAGTTGAGTATATTGCATATTCCTCCGAACACAAATAAAAAAAATTTTCTGGACACTATACAACAGTACAGACATTTAATTATTTTTTTAAAAAATTAACTTTTTTCACACATCATGGAAGCTAAAATATTATCATATTAACAACAGTGAAATACCTCGAGGATTCGCTAACGTATCGGTTTTCAATTGTATGTTATTTATCGTTCTATTATATATCAAATTAGGCACAGTCACATAAAATTAATTATTAAATTTTCAATAATAAAAATACCCAAGTACATTTACAGTATAGTAATAGTAACAATAGCAAACGACTATGAATTGTCATGACGATACATGGATTATTGTAACAAAGTAATTGCTTGCTTATTAGAAAACTTTGTGTAGTCCTGTGCTTGCAGTTACTTAGTTCGGTTTATATCAAATAACCAATGAGGTGCATCACAAAATTAAGGGCGAAACCCTTTAAAATAAAAAGGGACAGACATAAAATACAATTAAGCATAATACGAAAGTTATCTTATGGACAGTTTTAATGATCTTTCCAAGGTCTAATACATGACGTTATTAATAATGACACTTAATCTCGACATCTTTGAATTATTACCTTAAAAGATAAGATGTTAAATATTTATTAATATAGCTAAAAGTCTCCAACAATAACAGAATGGGATCATGAGAAAAGTGGTCCGACATACCTCTCTCGAGAGGTTAAAGAACCGCCACCCGTTGCTAGGGTTTGCCATCGGTGGGCGAGTTCATCCGCCGGAGAAACAAAGTTTTTTGACTCGTTACAGCACCTGACGAGCCCGGTGTTTAACACTATGACCCCGCCACCATTCCCGCATCGATGGCAACAGACTGACAGGGAAAATTAGGTTAAGATTTAGTTTAATTTTTTTAGATGTAAGTTAGTTTTAAGTCTATGATAAATAAGGTGAACCCCATCACTTTTCAGTCAATACATCATTATACTTTTGTGCAGATCATTATTTGTAGAAAACAAAATTGGTATAAAATGTAGCCAAGCTAAAGCAAATATAATGAAGCAATTGTAAATAGATTCGTTCGTAGAATCTATATTCTGTAATATATATATATTAATTTCGTAACAAGGGTATATGCGAAAAAAACAATTATATATTCAAGTGCTCCATTATTCTCGGTGAACGGTGATATTTTTATTTATACAGCTCAAAACAGTATATGCAAGAAATTGTCTTTTACGTACAGTTCCAAAAGGTTCATCGATGTCTTAGTGCAGACTGTCGAAGGTGTTCATGACAATAAATCGAGGGTTTTCCCATGGCAAAAATGTGTTTAGTTCGTCGAGACCACACGAGAGAGTCAGGTGCCTGGAGTAAGCAGTTTGTACGAATTTTATTTTCGAACTAAAGATATGATAAATTGAAATTTAAAAGAAAAAAATATAAGGCAGAATAAATACAATTACTAATATATAAAAACGATTCAGATTGCGTTCGTTTGAATTTAAATAAACTACTACCGAACGTTGTTGACTAGGCCCCGTACCCGTTTAAAAGTAGAGCCTCCCCCTTTTTAGCCCCGGCAGTGAACAAACGGCTCATCAATAAATAGTGCTATTAACGATTCACCAACAGCCGCCATACGAGAGGTTTAACAGCACGTGGGACTGTTCGGGACTTAACTGCCGGGGCTTCGCATACTTCAACCCCCCCCCCCCCACACACACACACATCCACAATTCTACTTTGGGCTTTATAGTGTCTCTTCGCAAGCTGGTGGCGTACTGACCCTATTCCAGGCCATATAGGGAAGAAAGTAGCGAAGAAAACGCCCTTAAAGTACACGTGTGCTCGCCGGTATTAAGCACTTGCTCCTACCCCCGCCCCCCACCAACCCCCACTCACCCCATAACCCATTACCAACTTAAAAGTAAGCCCCTTCACAAAGTTGGCGGGTTAATAATTTCGCAACTTTGTCATTACAAAGCTATAATTTATAGTCGCGCTTCTTCTTTGAAGCAACTTTTATTTAAAAAAGAAAAAAAAGACTTCTTTCTTTTTCATTTTATAGATTACAAAAAAAAAAGAATAAATTTGACTCCATATAAACATAATTAACGATCCTTAAGAAATTTATAACGTGAGAACAGCGACATTAGTAACCAAACTAATCGCATAAATAGGGCGATTTTTTAACACATAAAATAAATATAAAATTATAATTTCTTAGGCGTAATTGTTGGTTTTCCAAAAAGATTTTACACGCTGTAAAGAGTCATAATTTCTAGAAAAATAACAGAAACAAGGACATTCGAAAAACCTTGATCAAATAGAATAATTTGTTGGAGCCGCCTCACTTAAATTTAATTTATTTATTTCATATAAAATGAAATCCCTAACTCGTTAATAAAATGGGTACTAAGATCCATCGAAGGAAGTTCTCTAACTTTAAGTGCTAAAAAGGGAAAATAAATGTATGCTGTCAACAGCAGAGAGGGAAGCCCCTCGTTGATATTCTGATAAACTTAAATAGATTTTACCACACTGCAAATCGATCCGGCCACAAACGACCAGAAAGTAATTATCAGCTAAAGAAATAATGTTAATTGCAAGATCCTCAACTCTCAACATAGCTAATTATTAACAATCATGAATAATAATATTCGGGGATAACCTATCCAACCACCCTTATTAGTCATTGCACTGCACCACTCATCCCTATAATCCTCCTCAGAGACTAAAACAGCCCCGTGACCTGATATAAATACGTGACAGTGGAAGTCCTGGCAATGGCCAGTTTCTCCAATCATGTCCTGAGCGTATGTGGCTCTCGTGCTCTTGGACTTCCCAAGACTCTGCTTCCTCTTTCGCATGCGAGGGAGGTTACAACCATGTGGATTTTGAAGGTGTCTGCGCTGTTTGTGTAAATATTGTATGAATGAGCGAGTGAATGAAAATTGTACATATGGTATGAATGAGAACATTTATCACAATTACTTACTGCCCAATAAGACAGATTGAGCGTTTTTAATGATTTATTCTACATTTTATGACCTATCCAACCACCATAATCCCCTAGCACAGTCATTAAAATGCACTAGTCATCCCTATAACCTCCTCGGAGACTAAAACAGCAGTGCTATAAATGCGTGACAGTGGTCAGTTTCTCCAATCATGTCCTGAGTGTCTGTGGCTCTTGCGTTCTAAATCAGCCTCCACTGGCTCGTATCCGGTGACGTGGCTGACGGAGGAGCGAGAAAGGTAACAATCATGCGGATTTAGGTGGTCTCTGGGCTGTTTGTAAATATTGTATGAATGAGCGAGTGAATGAAAATTGTACATATGGTATGAATGAGAACATTTATCACAATTACTTACTGCCCAATAAGACAGATTGTAATTTTATCATAATAAAACTGTTTAATTATTAAATATTTGGGGAACGATACCATAAAAAAACTTTGCCATTTTCAGAAATTTTCTCAAACAAGGTCCTAATATCAATTGTTGCTAATCACATACAAAAAACAGAAGCTTTGTAGTAATTAAAAACGTTGATAAGTTTGATTTTGTAATCACCAACGCTTTTGTGTTTTAATTATCAAATGGAGCCATTAGGTACAAGTATATTCTAGATTTATGTGTTTGACCTAGACTATCTGTACATACCTAGATCATATAAACCTTATCGTGGACAATTATAATATCAAGAGGATATACCTAGGACAAGAGGTCAAGGGACAAAAGGATATTAGTCGTAGATGCGACGATGTTTTAAAATTATAAAATAACACTATCGTTGAAGTAACATGGCTTCATTGCCCTGTCATCTGTGCGGGTTTACTGAGTATACGTGCATACATTCAGATTGAAAGGTAAACCAAAAAAACTATAATTGAAAAAAATGTTGGTTAGATATTGTAGAATACCAACAAGTAAATTCAAGTCTTATGTCCGTTCTCAAACATAAACATATTTTAATAAAACAATAGCTTCTGAAAACTACCAAAATGATTTATTCAGTAGAGAGCTAAATAAATCTGTCGCTAAATTAAAATTTTCTGTGGAATTTAGAGTAGGCATTCCAAAATCCAAGTACGAAAAGGGTTAAATATAGTATGGGTACCACTTAAACATAATTATAGTTAAATTTGTAAATAAGGATTTTTCGTTGTAGAGTAGGTTTTTGTTTTATATTCCTACTATTTTAATATATCATTTATGTCATATCCAATTATATTACATGAGTAAGATACCGGAGCATGTAATTACAATATAGTTTTCGAAGTTGAATTGTAAATTAAATTGTGAATGATATATTTCACTTAGATTCAATTATTGTTTTCTCTCAAAAAACCGGGAGAACATCGTGTATGCATGCACGTATGAGCATGCATGCATGAATCAAGTCTTGCCTCCGTTGGATTTCATTTAGGAATCCGTACACGCATAAAGGACACAATGACACAGAAGGCTGAGCACAGACACACAAGTGACATTTGCCGCAAGTCACTGACAGCGGTGGGGGGGGATGTTAATGCCGAGACCTTTCCTCTGACATTTGCAGGCGAGGGCCCCCTTCCACGTGGCTTTGGGGGGGGGGAGGGGGGTTAGTCGGTTAGGGTAAGCTTGTAAGCGTCGTCCTCTCATTGTAGAGCCCGAAGGGGGAGGGTTTTTCTTTCAAACAGGTACGAGAATTTCATCAATGAAGTCAATACCTGCCATTAAAATCCCATCACATGAAATATAATATTATTAATCACAACGTCAATAGGCTATTTTAATAAGACATATATTTCTTTTTTAGTCAAATAGTAGTTAGTTAAATAATGTCATTTGACCATGTAGTTCAGAGATAGCATAGTATTTAGAATGTCATTGAAACACCAAAATAAAACCTACAAGTAAACAATTTCATCTCTAAAACCTTTCAGTTGACACATGAAAATCTGACATGGCCGAGGGCTGGTGGGTAGAAAAACAGGTTCTGGTTTTTGTAAAATTTAAATCAAATTTTTAAAAATGATTAAGCGCCAATTAAGTATCAACTTTATTTGTTTCAATAAAAATCCCTGAAGCTATGTAAGGTCGAAAGTAAAGATTTTTCCCGAAGTGTAGGTCACATAAAAGTGCATTAGAATTATTTCGACTGGACCTCATAGTTTTATATATTTTAACACAGATTATAACTTTTAAAAAACTACTGATTGTAATTACGTGTTTGATAAGGAATTTTGAAAATCAATCTTGCCATAACCATATTTATGTAAAAAAAAATTGTAGTAATTTTATCACATATTACTATTTCGGTAGACGAATGTGAAAAGCAATCGGTTTAAGTGGTTAAGTTTTCATCAAATTTATTGATTTCAATAAAATCAATCTTGATATAACCAAATTTCAGTAATAAAAAAAAATGTAGTAATGTTATCACATATTACCATTTTGGTGGACGAATGTGAAAAGTAATCGTTTTAAGTTGTTAAGTTATCATTTATTAATTGATAAGAACAAAAGAAATTAGGCGTTATACATGATGGATGATTATCAGGAACAAAAGTCCGTGTTTAACATCTGGTTACTATTCTCGTTATCAAGACTGGTGCAGTATATGGAAACCATCTTCCAGAAACCTAACCTACGAAACTATAGCAAGAGGTCTATAATTACTGTCCAGAGATGGTGAGCCACGTATTTTATTGATTTTTACTTCAATTAGTGTTTAATGTGCGTTTAGTAGCTTTGCTATAGGCTTTTAATTTGAAATAATCCCATCTAAGCTAAAAAAAAGTAAATTAAAAACAAACAGAAATAAACATAGCAACGGATTGTAATTAGAGAGCGGCTTAAAAGATAGCGGAGAAGGCGGGGTATTATGCGTAAACAAGATAAAATACAATTACCACTGTCTGAGAGTGTCCTAAGAGGGAGAGAGAGAAACAGGAAGTACGCCGAGTTTCCTAAACAACGGTGGAAGCGACGTCAGGTGTCGCCGGGTCCAAATATCCTTAATTAAAGAGGTTTCCATTTAGAAGGCTACCTAATGGAAACGGGAGAGCGTGGAGGGGGGGGGGAAAGGAAGGGGAAATTTGGTAGGCAAATTCCCACACTAGTTCCCTCTTCACGACCGGAGGCTACACTCTGCCTCCTCTATATTGCCCTTTCATCTCTAGCCCCGCATCACAATTTAACTGAATTTTAGAAAGGAGGCCCTCAGCTCTCGTTTCCGGTCGGCCGTGCGGTTAAATACCGCAACTTCCGTTCTAACTATCTCTATCACGGTTCTCTGTGCTTACTTAGAAAACCATAATGAATACAAATGAAGCCTTTGTTGTCATATTCGGAAAATTAAATTGAATGAATGTCTTCAATCCCAAGTACCTGCCGTGTGACTTGATGGAAGTCACTGATGGTTCCCTGTTATTTTTAAGTAAGCAACCTCATCCCTTCCTACTTCCCAGAATATTATCCTTTTCTTATACATATATGACTCAGCTTTAGCCCCAGACCCCACTTGTTCCCACACATTCCACCCACTATGTAGTAAGGTAACTCTTAATATTTGTATATACCACTGTTTTGCTTGTACTTCATAATAAAGCTTTTCTTTCTTTTCTTTTAAAAAGACTCTTCTCGACAAAGATTATTTAACTTAGACAAGTTTTTTTTAGTTCAATGTTAACATTGGAATATCCTTTCAATAGAGAATATTCTCAAAAACATCAGCCTAGTAAAAAAACTGATAAATGTGTGTATAATGATTTTATCACTCTCGTATTGTTGTCTTATCATACCAGGGATTATCCCCTATTTTCTTTTAATGTAATATTACTTCAAAACGTTTATCCTGGGCAAAAAAATCGATAATAGGCTGTTTGTTGTAGACAGCTGATATTAGTAGGTTCAATCAAATTCAATAATTTGGAGGATCCATTTAATGTCTCTATAGAATTTTTAAAATACAATTTCCAGTTTAACGACCTCATCACTGAGGATTTCCCTGAGTTTCTTAGTTAAGAAAAGGGCGAGGGGTGGAGTAACACTGTAGTAGGCAAGAAATACAATACGTTGTTTGTAGTAACAGAAAATGGTTCTGAATGGAGTCCTTTCACGCCTCAGTTGATTATAATATTTGTATTATAATTTGTCTATTTTACTGAAAATAAAGGCGTTTTATCTTTATATCTATTGAATGAAACGAATTTCTTTATTTTGAGACAAAAGTAACCAAACATAATTAACTAGCTGACAAAGCTAATATTTCGTTACTTTTAGTAATATATAGTAGCAGTATATAGTTACTTATAGTATTCTTTACTTTGGGAAACCAAATAAAATATTCATATTATTCATAATAGTATGATAATGGATGAATGATAAAAATAATTATCGGGCAACAAGCAAAAGCTAAAAATAAGACACTATATTTATTCATCATTAAGAGGATTGACGGAACTGGAAAAAGTCTATGATAACTGATGGTACTAAAATACATCATTGAATATTGACCAGAATAGAATTCCATAGCTCTAGAACTGAATGACTAAACCTATTTGGAATGATTTTAACTAATTCCATAACTAAGAATGACAGGCTATTCTGTGGTGAATAGGGTATGGGTAAGATTGGTAGGGTCTGATATTGTATCATTTCGCGGAGCATTTAAATTTATGAAGGCTTTATTATAAAGGTTGGCAAGAAAGTAATTTCGGTTTTTTAGCGTGAAATAAAACTTAATTTTTTCTATAATCAGTCAAATATCTTCCATTCTGTTCGATGACCTTTTGTCGACTTCCTGGTAACTTCATGATCCCGCGCTCATAGAACTTCTGGTCCTTATCATTAAAAAAACACATACAAGTGCGATTTGAGGTCATCGTTGTTACTGAAATATTTAACATTTAAGAACTATTGTAAACTTCGCATATAAATGATAATCAGATGGTGCAAGGTCGGGGCTGTATGGGGGATGCGACATCACTTCTTAAGCAAGCTCCAATAGTTTCGTACGTGTTGCTAAAGATGTGTGAGGCCTCGCATTGTCATGGCGGAACCCACATATCGAGCCTCTTAACAAGTCCAAGACGTCTTATAGGATTTTTAATTGTTGTGTGTTTTGCAAACATTTAGCTTTTTTGCGCTCTCTCGCACAGTTATATGAAGATTCAATTTAATTATGGCTTTCATTTTGTCATCATCAACTTCAAAAGGTCGATTTTCAAAAGAAAAAAAATTCTAACATTGACAAAAGACTAAGGAAACAAACATAAAGCTATCTACTGGTGCAAACCCAAATCACCCAATAGGCAAGAAGAATTGGAGAAGGAAATAGAAGAATAAAAATGAACAAGTAAATTAAGTGAGTTGCAGACGCAGGTAATGAGTTCTCTAGGCTAAGATTATTGATTATTTCTAATTATGTTTTAGTGTGACTTGTGCTACTAAGCGAAAAGTGATAACACTAGTGTAATATGTGGGCAGACAATGGGGCGCTAGTGTGGATTAAAGGGTCTAATTAAAATGGATACGTGGCAATAATATCGTTAAAAATAAAGAGACAATACATTGTCACAACAGAAGACGATGGGGCAGTAACAGACTTGCGCTTGCTTGGCGCCAAAATCTCTCAACTTCTCTCTTTTCTAAACCGAGTTTCTGAATTCTTCGTTCAAGTAGATGATACTCATTTGACCTATAGAGGCTGAATGAACCGCGACCGGATCGTTGAAAAAAAAAAAGTAAATAAATATGAACTTTTTTTTTTTCAAATTGGAAAAATGTTTTTTAAGAAACCATACTATAATATTTTTTTTGTCTCTCTCTCATCTGGCCGAAAGTAAAACGTCTCCATTTTGATTCACCGATAATGCTATGTTTTTATATTAGTGGTTAAAATTACTGTAACAACCTCGTCATTCAATCTTAATAGATTGTTAAACAAGCAATAATAGGTGTTTTTTTTTAATGGGATTTTAAATCCAAATATAAAGTGAATATTTTTCAGTCAAAATCTAAAATTGTAATGATTTACTCATCAAGATAGCAGGGTATGTTTTATTTTTTAACTTTATTGATGAGGTCTATCAATATAAATTTTTTAGTGAATCGAAATAATATTAGTATTTAGTGTTCTGTAAAGTACACTAAGCTACATTGTACATAGTCTAACATTTTGAGACAAAAGTAACTAAATATAATTACCTAGCTGACAAAGTTAATATTTCGTTAGTTTTAGTAATAAAAAGTGGTCTCCACACAGTTCTGGATTAGACTTAATTTTTGTTTGAGAGGATTTCAGCAATATTTTATTATTATTATTTTTTATTTATGGTAATGAGATGAGTGAAAAATTTTAAATTATTTTTTTTCTTTATCTTCTGATTGTTTCGGCTAGAGAAAATTAAGAAAAGCGTATGTAAATACTGTATACACAAACATATGTTTAAGATTAAAAAACAAAAGAAAGTGTAGGTTATGAAGTGTGTTTTGTTTTTTCTCTTGAACAGCAGTTTTCATTTTGTTACATCAACGTACAGATAGTTTACATCAGGAGAAGACAGTTTGAAGTACTATAAAGCTCGAGGAAGTGAAGAAATAGGACTTTGCGTATTGGAGGACAAGGAGCTTGGCTTAGTCAGTGTTGAAGATAGCAGAATACGGGCCTGTTCCCCTGCGAACAAGAAGCCGAATCTCTTCAACACACATAAATGTTTCCGGTTAAACAAACAGGACATATATCATAAAATCAATATTAAAAAAACATCATAGGTTTCTCGATGGTCATTTACCACAGCTATACATAGAGAATACCATTGCCCACACATATTAACAACTGCTGTAGATTTGTTCCTCTGCGTGTTCGCGTGACTGACTGACTCGCGAACGGCGCAGAGTCGAGAATTCAGATTCCGTGTTATTACAGACAAGTGCCGGTTGTAAACTTATCTGTTCGGACATTAACGGGAAATAATCAGATGTCTTTCATTACTAAGGGCTATCATTTAAAAGGAAACACAAAAAAAAAACCCCAAGGATATTTGCATTTTGCCAGGCGGTGAAATAGTCAGGCATCCCAAGGCGATAACCCCAAACCGAGAGTTTTGCTAAGTGCCTATTAAAAAAGTCATAAAACCACTATCCAATGCTGTTAATGTGAGAAGCATTTAGTTTATAATTTACATATATATAAAAAAAAGTAGTTGGAGACATTGATGAATCTTTAGAACGTTGCGCCTGAGTCAACTAAATGATAGATCGTATGACATGTCAGTACCTAGGGCATAAGACAATCGAGAGAATAAAACGAACTTATATTATTTGTATTCAAAATAAGTTCAGTTAGCTTCAATACATTTCTCCTAACGCCAGGCAAACTTTTTTCCCCGTTGTTCAAAGAAGAAATTTTTTCCCTTTGAATCAATGAATTCCAAAGATGAAAATTTGATTTTGGAGTATTTTTTTTTTAAATGCGTCAAACGCTCTGGCGACAAGACAGTTGCATATGGCGGTAAAACAGAACACGTAATTCTTTTAAAGTTAACTCACAAATATTTCAACAAAGTTTCTGGCGATCAAGTAGATCATGCGACACCCACTCGTAATTTTTTTTTCGCTTATTAATTTAATAGTTATTGTGTTAGGTGTATGTAAACAAACGAATTTATCAAAATAAATAAATCTGGCATTTCATCAGCTACCAAGCCGATACATCAACAATATACATACAAAATATCCGGCTATATACAAGTATATATTTAAATGTAACTAAGAACTGTCGGGTTGTCACGAGGAGGAGCCTGATCACCCTAGCCCTGGTGACAAGTGCGGATTGTTCGAGTTTATAACCTGGACAATCGTTTCATGACGGCGTTACTATCTGACTCCATTTTTGATAGGTATGTGCCCCGACAATGCACTATGTTCAAGAGAAGAGGTACAGAGGTTTCATAAAGAATAAGGCCAGTTTTCAGAGTTCGAGCGGTGGCCCAACAGTGTCACACGTACAAGTCGTCAGAGGGTCTGCAAGGAGGCTGAAAGATAGGGTGACAGACTCAGAGGCGCTGAGGAGAGAGTAGGCTGACGAGGAGTCTAATAGACTGACTTCCCGGGCCAGTGTCCCGGGCGTAAAGCGTCACCGAGTGAAAGCGGGTGAGGAGACTAAGGGAGTAGAAGACTGAGTGGGCTTACAGGGCAAAACGCCCTGGTTTAAATATTATTTCCCCTTCTGCCGGAAGGCGGAGACGGTCTGAAAGGGGGATGTTTATGATGGCCAGGTGGCCAACCCCTCTTAGGTTTATGACTGTTTATTGGCTGCTAGATGGTACCCCTTTCAGGTTTTATGGCTGTCAGCCGTCGACCCTCTTACCTGACTTGATGATTTACGACTGCCGCCCCGCGCATGGTTTATTACTAACAACTTACAATGATTTACATACACTTAGTTCCTGTTATTTTACTTTGCTTACAATATGTGTGCACCAGAGTATAGGGTGATTTAACTTATGTAGTTAGCGGTCGCTACAGAACCATATACCCTTAAGGCTAGTACTGTATAATTAAACACATTAACAAAGCGAACACCGCTACCCACTGAAATTGAAACCTCGACTAAACGTAATTTACCTCCATTTCCTAGGAACATCGCTTCAGAGCAAGGTCTTATTCAATCAACCTTTCCTTAAGTGTATTTACATTTTGTCTTTCAGGTTAAGCTTTCATAATTACCATCAACTATACAGCTAAAAAAGTTACTTTTTAAATATAATTCGAGAAATGTCATTGCTATTCACTAATTCTATATAAATAATTAAAGGTTCTAGGTCAACGATCTGGCATGATTTCTATTAATCATCTCTAAACAACATATGGTTTCTTCAAACGTTCGATTTGTGTAGGGCATAAACGGAACTATTATGTGTTGTCGATCCGAAAATAACCGTTTAAGTCAAAAACGCAGTCATAACCCCCCCCCTCCCACCGAAATTTTCAATCTTAAAACGAATGTAGGTTTAGAGTCGTAGAGAACGGTTAAGTAAAGAACCGTAAGTAAAGTATATATGTCAGAGCCTTACAAGTTTGTTTTTTCTCTGTACTAATAATTACCATCAAAGATTTTATTTAACTATAAACAAAGAAACAACAATTACAGTTCTCTATTCACACTCTAATACAACTTTAATTACTTAATGTAGCATTTCTCTATTGTCTCACTTTTTAGAATCTTGCTGATAGCTCCGTGTAGTGGTGATCAGTAAAATGTCGCGCTAAGTAGAAGCAGCGCGGCAAATTCAAATTAAAGAAAGTATACTTATATATTGTTGTGATATTTGATATATAAACTTTATATATTAAGAATAAAATAAAAAGGGCGTTATTCAAATCATGCATGAAGAAGGCGAGCTAAACAAAGGAACGATGTTACGAAATAACAACGGAGCGGGAGCGATAGCCTCACTCTAGTTTTGGGATCAGCCTGGGATATAAGTATCTAAATCTAGTGATCATAGTAAAACCTTTTAAGTTATTTGTTGTTGGCTTTGAAGCGGAACGGAAGAGAGCCAGCAGCAGGAAGAAGGGTTAATTTGAGTAAATAAAGAAGACCATTAAAGAAGAAAAAGAAAAGAAAAAAAAATAGACAAGTATAATTAATATGATTTTTTTTTGTTTATTTGTAATTAAATTCAACTTTTGCCAGATTTATTTTTGTTAATAGAACCTAAAAAACCTTAGAGAATAAATCATAAGAAAAATTTAAAGATAAAGAATAAAAATAAAATTACGATATCAATAAAAAACGTAATAATATAGTATAAAGTATATATATATATTGTTATGATTTTTGATTGTGTTTTTGAAATAAACTCGGAATTAGCGAGCGTTGAAGAACGTAATAACGATCCGTGGTTCATGCCTATGAAAGTATGAACGTTGTTATTGCCGTTATATTAACTATTAATATTTATAATAAAATGATTATCAATAATTAATATAAACATTTAAAATATAAACTACGTAAATTAAGCAAAGTTTTAATATCCGAAACAACTGGCATTGAATAACCAGTTGAAAGATCAATAAGGCACTCTTCATCTTGGAACCGAGAGAGGACGAATAGACACTCACTCTTTCACCTGGGACCGGAGAGACGTAGGTCTCGTAGAAGCGGCACTCGGGCACGGACAGCCAAACGGAGATGATCACCACGAGGCCGGCTTCTAGGCACTTTCACCCGGTGCGACAACAAAGGAAGCGTATGGAACCACGCGCTGCAGTTTAGAACAAGGGCGCTAATCCGAATCACGCAAATGAAGACGACCACCGAAGAAAGCAGCACAAAGAACACTGGCCAGTATAAATACGTAAATTTAGATTTAATAGTATTCTTTTATTACGTACGTAGTCAATTTGTATATCAATTTTTAAATCAATGTGTGTAAATAAAACCATTATTCCTTTTGCCAGAAGTTTCCTAAATTTTATTAACAGAACCTTGAGATAACGTAAAATATAAATATAAAGTTATAAATTATATGAAAAAATATATAATTAAAATATATATAAATAATAAATATTTGAATAATATATATATATATAAACCCAATAAGACTTTGATATAATAAAAATAATTTTGGATGCAGTTAGTTTGTACTCCCAAGAGAGAGCCATGAATGAAAACACACTGCTCATCAATTCCTCCTCCGTCTTGTTTTTCTTTTAAAAGAGAGATTTTCTTGGGAATATTCAACTACTTACTGTTCTTGATTCAACTTGGCAAGGGGAAATAAGGTTCGTATTATACTTTCATCGGAATTCTCTTTCTACACGTCCGGCGGAGGGCATAGAAAAGAGATTACTGGCCGACAGAAGAAGAACCTACAGAAAGAAGGAGTGATGACAGAACAATGGGCAGGACATTAGTGTGGGGAGTGAGAGAGGGGGGGAGAGAGAGAGAGAGAGAGAGAGAGAGAGAGAGAGAGAGAGAGAGAGAGAGAGAGAGAGAGAGAGAGAGAGAGAGAGAGAGAGAGAGAGAGAGAGAGAGAGAGAGAGAGAGAGAGAGAGAGAGAGAGAGAGACCAGTAACGATCCAGACCACTAACTAGCTGTATGAATTGCTAATACGGGCCGATCTCAACTCTGTCTAATACACGGTAGTCCTAATGCCGTCCTGCTTCTGGCTCTTGGCCCGAGTCTACTAGCCGATTGTTTCCCATAACTATGCAAAGGACAAATGGGATAATTTTCTTGCAGCAAGGGTTCTCAAATGTAATATTCCTTAGATATTAGCCTGAATAAGTACAACGTTAGCCTCTGTTCGGCAAAGATCGTTTCATTACTTGCTAAGCACCAAGGAGAGAGGTTTTAACTTAAACATCATAGATAAAACTTTTTTTTCTATAATTTAATAAATAACTCATAAATACAACTTAAAAAAAATTAGGTTTAGAACTATTATTATAAAAATGGCACTAACATTTAATATTGCGGTCGAATTACATTTCACACCGACTTTTCCAAACAATCGTCGTCTGTCAAATTCAACTTCGGCCTATCCGAATGTCTTATATTTTTAAACGTAACACGTAGAAACACCGAAATAACCCGTTACGTTATTATTGACGATTAAATGCTTGAATTGTAAAAAAAAAAAAAATAAATAAATATAAGACGGGAAAATCTATTTTGAAATAATAGAGAGAAATTCCACTGACAAAGCATTTCAAGAATGAAATGAAATCGCAATTTATTTCAAAGGCAATGAAAAAGGATAACATTCATTTGGGATATGCCTTGGAGTCCACTCAAAACATAAACGAAACCATACAAGAACTAATATACTTTAAGAGCTCAGTTCTAACTTAGGAATCCAATCAGTTTTTGACACGCATTAGTAAGATTATTTACACTTCAAATACAACCAGTCACACAAGTTCAACACTTTGTTAGGCGTTTTATTGATTTTATTTCAATTAAAAGGTGTTTTTTTTTCTAATAAATCACGAACGAAACCCCAGTAGACACACGTGTGTAACACGTCCAGTTAAAAGACTTTGAAATTAACGCGCTAAAGACAAGCTTCAGTAAACCTCAATATAAAGCAGACGAAAAGGAACAGACTTCACTTCTTGAATTACAAATTTATTATGATGAAACTACAATCTGCCTCATTGGCCAATGAGTAATTGTGATAAATGTTTTCATTCATACCGTATAAGTTCTTTAGCTCAAGCCAATTTTAGCTGATGTTTTCTTCTCTAAATGAGAGATGGTTACAAATAAATTTAATTTTTAATAAAGTATTTTAATGAGAAATTATATGTGGTCCAAAACGCCAATTAGTGTATGCCACTGCCATTTAATAAATATACAGTACCATTTCTTCATGTTAGTTCATAATTGATCTATCAAATAAAAATAAAATAATTTTAAGTTTAAAAAAAAAAATTATTATAATTAACGCAGTAATTGTAATTTATGCAGTATAAAACAATTTTTTATCTATTCGGAAAATTTATATAGAAATAAATTTTATTTTATTGTTTTGTATTCAAATCTTTATCGTGATAAAACTACAATCTGCGCCTTATTGGGCAATAAGTTATTGTGATCGATGTTCTCATTCATATCATATTTACAATTTTCATTCACTCGCTCATTCATACAGTATTTACAACAGCCAAGAGACCTCCCAAATCCACATGGTTGTCACCTCCCTCGAGTGCGAAAGAGGAAGCGGAGTCTTGGAAAGTCCCCCACGCTCCTCCATCAGCCGCGTCGCCGGATACGAGCCAGCGGAGGCTGACCAAGAGCACGATTTCAATTATGATGGCCGGAATTACCAGAAAAGATTTTTTGACCCTTTCTGAATTGAAAAAAACAAAACAACGAATATAGCACATTTAATGAGGCATGGGAAATTTAAATTCTTACTTCACTGACAGTTCTTACTAAATTCTTACTATCTGGCAGGAAAAAGACAAAACTCATGCAGTACATATTGAGTAACAAAAGTCATGGCTTAAGTTGAACGGCTCCAGTGACATGGAGAGGTCAGCAGAGACTACGTGACCGGGAATATGCAATGAGCCGGACTCGCTCATTTGTAACGGTTCATTCGGGTACTGAGCTATCAAGCCCTGATGGCTCATAAAACCTTTCACTGTTCCAGCTACAGCTAATGTAAAATGCAGATCCCCTGTGCCTCGGGTACTGATGTCCCACCATTGTAGGATCGTGCCGTTGCAAAATGGCAGCTCTCTTCACAATGAGCGGTGACTACAAAGGGACCGCCTCGCGCAGGCGAACGAGATGCACGATATTTCACGCCTTCATTTCTTACACGCTTGTTGTTGTCGTGCATACACAAAGGTAGACCCGCCGAGCTGAGGCTGTCTAAATCTTCCTCTGTTCCATTTTCCAACTTAGGAGCGGTGCAATAGAAAAGCTTCATCTATTCATTACCAAACATAAAAAAACGTTAAACTAAAGATAATAAAACTTTCCAAACCATTCAAAGTCACATCACACAAAACCATAGATATTCATAATCAGTCGACCATTTTCGTTTGAACACGCATTAATTTTTTTATGGATTCCCTTAGGTAATAAAACTACTTAATGGCTTTCATCTAAATGGATTTTCACAAGTTGACATCCCTGAGTTCGACGTTTGAAAAACCTCAAAGTGTTGAATATATTGAGGTGTTCAAACCCTGTAATACTAATCTTAATCAGTAAGAAAAAAACTCTACATGTAGCCAACTGCCCATTCCTGGTAGGTGTTAGAAAAAAAACAGGAGGTTTACGCTGAATTGTAAATAAACCAATTCACTCAAAACAGAAATCCACTCATTGCTAACCAAAAAATCCCATGACTTCAGTCCACATTCCACGTCAAAGGTTGATGTCTATTTATCAATAAACACTCCAGTAAACTATTGTATATGTTTTTTAATAATGAAACAAATTTAATATGATAAAATTACAATCTGCCTTATTAGGCAATAATTAACTGCGATAAACGTTTTCATTCATACCATATTTACAATTTTCATTCACAGCCAAGAGGCCTCCCGAATCCACATGGCCGTCGCCTCCCTCGCATGCGAAAGAGGAAGTCCCCCATGCTCCTCCGTTTTTCGTTTTTTGTTTTTTTGTCCCCCTTAACCCCTTTAAATTATACAATGTGAAAAATATGAACAAAATAATTGTCAAATTTTCTCCTCTTTCTGATATGCGCAGATCCACTTAAAGGAGGTTGGGTTACATAAAATCAGATTGAAGTTAATAGGAAAATACCATGAATACAAATCTAGGTGATGGGGCTCACCTTCAGTTTAATATGTGGGAAAAAACTTACAAACTAAAACCTAAACCTAGAACCTAAAACTAATGCGTTCCTACCTCGACAGGGTCCTGCCATCGATGGGGGAACGGAGCGGGGGTTATCGTGTTAAACACCGGGTTTGTTAAGTATTGCAGGGAGTCGAAAAATTTGATATGCCTACGCTAGATGAATTCATCCACAGTAGGCAGATCAAAGATCTCGTAAAGCTCACTGTTGCTCCGCTGCTCGAATGAAGTATTTCTGACCGCTTTCATCAGTATTCAGTACCGTTTTAGCATTGAGTCACCGAGCTAATATACCTAGACGAGATTCGCTCCTCCGTCAGCCGCGTCACCGGATACGAGCCAGTGGAGGCTGACGAAGAGCGAGAGAGCCACATACGCTCAGGACATGATTGGAGTAACTGGCCATTGCCAGGACTCCCACTGTCACGTATTTATAGCAGGTCACGAGGCCACTGCCGTTTTAATCTCCGAAAATGATTATAGGAATGAGTGGTGCAGTGCAATGACTGTGCTAGGGGATGAGTTCGAGGATGTGAGAGGTATATTAAGATCGTTCTGAAGGGATTTGTTGATTGTATATGTAATTTCATTAGCATTCTAAAGACAAGCTACAATTTACGTCATCACATTCTCTCAACACAATTGAATAGGATATCCTTACTTTTAGAATTTATCTGATTTTAATTTTAATATCAGAATCTCTAAATTCTTATTGGTATTTTAAAATAATTATCTAAACATTCCATCGTAGACGTAGTTATCAATTTCATTTCTTTCTCTCTATTGCATATTACCTGAATTTCACACATTCTAGAGGTATTCTTTAAGACAGTAGACATTTAAAATCTCAAAAAGAATTGCATTTCAGGCGTGTTTTATATTTTCCTTTACGACTTGAGGTTATGCGAAGATGTAAAGTTGTTAGGATACCCCAAAATAACTGTAGCTTCAGCGACGGGGGTGAAGTGACTGCTCGTCGAATAAAAGCGCTTAGCCCGGGTGGGCATCTGTAGATAGCCTTAGGGGTGCAGGGGGGGGGGGAGGAAGAGATGGAATTCCATTTGTAGGGCCATATCCACACACACAATCCTCTGTATCAACGCCTACGGCACTTGCGGGCCTCTTTGGAATACACCCGCGGCTCAGAATCACCTCGCAGCTAAGGCGCTACCCTTGTAGCACTCGAAAGTTTGATTCCGGATTAGCATCAGAGCGCGGATTCCATTAGCGACTAGAGTTGTATAATCAAATCCATCAAATAGCTTACCTGATTCATCAGACAGACGGATAACATTTAAATGGCACAACTCACCTTGTCTTTAACAATTAAAGGCTCATCACAAGTGATTTACTTTACAAGACAGATCTACAATACAGTGTCCTGTGCCATAGGTGCTTCCCACAAAAATTGAATATACGAAAATAATATTTTGTGTACTGAATATTCAGGCTGCCTTTGTTCAGTTACAATATTTCTAACCTATACAAAAACAACTTTTGTCAATTTTGGACTTTGTGTAGAGTCAATCTCAAAACAATTCATAAGGAAAATTAGATAAAAATGTTCAAAAGTATACAATATCAGGTTGTTCATTTAATTGTTTATATCAGGTCACGAAATCACTGCCGCTTTAGTCTCTAAAGAGGATTATAGGGATGAGTGGTGCAGTGCAATGACTGTGCTAGGGGACTAGGGTGGTTGAATAGGTTACTATGGAATCTCATGAACTTGGAAGGGATGAGTTCAAGAATGTAGGGTATATTAAGATCGTTATGAAGGGTTTTGTTGCTGACGTAATAAGGGGCGCTTACTATTTCCGAAGGATTGGATCCGTATGTCCAGATTGGCTTTAGTATAACTTTCGTGTGATACTAAAATCGTGACCAAGGAACTATTATGGCCATATCCAAAACACGGGTACAGACCTCGTATTTGATATCGGCTTGCGATATCTCAGCTGGAAGAGCACCTGATCGTAGACCAAAAAGTACCTTTTTCTATGACTTTTTTTTTATCTAATAAAAAAAACTCATATCCCTGGAAAAATCTGTAGCTAAGCCGTTACTTCAATAAAACAGTTACTAAGGTAAAATACAGTAAATTTCGTGGTTAATAGAGGAATAGAGCAATCTATTGTATTGTTTCTACAGAGCCAGGAAATGTATGCTGATTTCATGGACGACATTTAGCTACTAGGATTTTATCTCGTATATATAAGAAAGAAAATAGGAACAGAAAAAGTTTCAATCACCGTTACAGACAGAACGTACTGCTCCCGGGAGCGACATAAGCTACGGCGGAGCAGAGTAAAGGCCTATCCCCTCGAATCCTGCTCCTGCTACTGCTGTGCAACTTTTATAATAACTCAGGAAATAACCTGTTCCAAATTGTAACGCATTGCTCCGGTGGCAGCCGAATCCGGGATTTCCATTCTAATTCAAGGCGAGGAAGTAGCACCCCCCCCCCTCGTCCAGGCAGGGAAAAATAGTGGTACCTCGACCGCACCTTTCTTCCTCTTTCCCTCTGGGTCCTATTTCCCTACATCCGCCCTTTCTTGCAACCTCTCATTTATAGCAGACATGTTGTTTATGGCACCATTTTGTTTTCTTGGCCGATTCTATTTTTTATCGTTGGTGGATGTAGCGCGTTGTGGTGTGGACTGTGCGTGAACAAATGAAACTACTTATCCATAACTCCACAGCTTTTTTTAGCTGATTCATACACGAACGTTTTCGGCAGACTAGACCGAATCCTCAAGGTTTCAAACTGGTAGCGACTATGGTACTTGTCCCGCCAGATGCCACTCTAGGAGAATAATAAAAACTTATAAAGGAAATAAATACCCCCTTATTACGTCAGCAACAAAACCCTTTATAACGATCTTAATATACCCTACATTCTCGAAATCATCCCTTCCAAGTTTATAAAATCAGCACAGTCATTGCACTGCACCACTCATCCCTATAATCCTCCTCGGAGAGTAAAGTGGCAGTGGCCTCGTGACCTGCTATAAACGCGTGACAGTGGGAGTCCTGGCAATGGCCAGTTTCTCAAATCATGTCCTGAGCGTATGTGGCTCTCGCGCTCTTGGTCAACCTGCACTGGCCCGTGTACCCGGTGACGTGACTGATGGAGGAGCGTCGGGGACTTCCCAAGTCTACTCTTTCGCATGCCAGGGAGGTGGCAACCATGTGTATTTGGGAGGCCTCTGGGCTGTTTGTAAATACTATGTATGAATGAGCGAGCGAATGAAGAATTGTAAATATTGTATAAATGAGAACATCGATCACAATTACTTATTTCCCAATAAGGCGCAGGTTGTAGTTTTATCACAACAAAGATTTGAATATAAAAAAATAAAGAAAAGAAAATCGGGCAACTTAAAAGGGAAATTTATTTTTATACAAATTCTCCGAATATTTAAAAAACTGTTTTATGATGTATTAATTACAATTAAAATTACTGCGTTAATTAAACATTTTTTTGTTGAATTCAAAATTATTTTATTTTTTTTGATAGATAAATTATGAACTAACATGAAGAAATGGTACTATATATTTATTAAATGACAGTGGCATACACTAATTGGCGTTTTTGACCACATATAATTTCTCATTAAAATAATTTATAAAAAATTTAATTTATTTGTAATCTCTCATTTAGAGAAGAAAACCCATGAACTGAAGAACATATGAAGCGTAAGCATCAGTCAGCTGTATCTTTTCTTTGATTCTGTTTCTGTGATCCATAAGGCACTATCATCATCAGCTTCAGATCCTTGGACATGATTATCAGATATAAATAAAAGCGTACACTGCAGGACTCGGACCCATAGAGCCCTCGGTACTTTTGAGCCAATAGAGGAAGCCCGATTTGGACTGGAGCCAGCCGGTACTGGAAATATATCGTCGATAACGGCATTGTTCACTCTTTGACAGGCCAGCAAGTGGCAGGGCCCCTCCATTGTCCAGGATCCAGGAATTAGGAGTCGGTCACTGGAAGAAAGTTCACTCTCCGGTGAAGGCCGGATTTATTTATAGGACCGAAAAAGATTTATATAGAAAACGAGCAAAACGATTTAAATTATATGAGAAATTCTCCTTGACTAAAAATATTTAGGTCGAGTCATAAGTAACTTCCGTTTTTTTTATCAGACATTTATTTTCCTCTCATTAACTAACAAAATTATAATAATTTGAGTGCAGGATGTTTTTCATAGAGTTTCTCTTGCACTCTTTGCAACGTATCTATCCGCAGTAATCGTTAAGTTTGACTTCAACAACTCGTGGTGAATTATTCCTTGACAATCCCACCATACACACAATAAAATCTTTTTGCCATGGATGTTTGCTTTCGGATCTGGTAGGGGTGGTTGATCCTTATCAAGCCACTGTCTTTTGCGGACTATATTGTCATAGGTAACCCATTTTTCATCGCCTGTTACAATCCTGTTCAAAAAAAGCTCAATTTTTACCCGTGAGAGCAGACTTGTGGCGATTGAATTGCGATTCCGTTCACTGAGATTGTGAGGTACCCACACTCCTAACTTGCTGACTTTCCCTAATTTCTCCAGGTGGCGGTTAACAGTTGATTGTAATGTGTTCAACCTTTCTGCTATACCTCTTGTTGATTGACGTTGATTTTGATCCAATATTGCCTTTAAAAGGTTGTCGTCAAAGTCGGAAGGACGTCCCGCCCTCGGTTCGTCTTTTAAGGTCGTATCTCCAGAACGGAATTTTATAAACCAATTTCTAACTGCCCGATCAGTTATTAGTCCTTCACCATACACACTGCATATTTTTTCAGCTGTCGCCCTAGCACTATTGCCTTGTTTAAATTCCCAAAGCGTTACATGACGAATATGTACTTTTTGACTCTCCATTTCAGAGGTTAAAAAAACAGTTTAACGTAACGTGTATCACACAAAACAGTTGACAAAGACTAACTGAAGCCTCGTCTATAAAGTGAAAACAAAAACTTGTGGTCATGATAACTCATAATGGGTAGATACGAACAATAGCTGCATCGGAAGTTGCTTATGACTCTACCTGATATAAGTGCCCTAGATAAGTTGAAAAGTAGAGTTTAAACGGTTTAGAAATTTCAAAATTAGAATTTTTCAAATTCCAGTCAAATTAAATCTGTATGTCTTGAATAAATAAACGGACTCCAACAGAATTTTCGGATTACTGGAAGAATAAGCCTGAAAGGCCTACCCGTTAAGTAGCCTGGTACATCAAGAATATTTTATTTATGGAGACCAAAAAGTGTATGAGTATCACAAGAAACACTCAGTAATCTATTATCACCTTGACTTTTCTAATTGGGGCATTTCTTGAAATCATTTTTCACATGATTTTTGCAGGTACAACTCTTAAGCTATGCTTCTAGAGATTTAGAAGTAGATCTATCAGACAACAAAATGGGAACATGGCCAAAGAATGTTTCTAAACTTATATTTTTTTATAGATTTTCTAGTTGCATCAAGTTGTAGTAGCTATTTGACTCTATTTAATAATATAATATTTCTATGGTGTCATATTTTGTTTCGCAAATGTCATGAAATTAAAGGATTTTATAAATTTCTTAAGAAAAAATGTTTCTTTGAATACAGAAATCCATTTATGTGTGAACTACTTTACTCCCTTATATTTCAATGATATCAAAATCATTTTTTTCAATGAAATATTTTCTGAAAAAAAAATATAAAAAGGTCTTTAAGATATTATAAATGTTTGAAAGTACATGTTGTATCCAGTTGGAATATTGTATTTTATTGTTTTGATGGCTTCATATTACGGTCCAAGATTTAAACATGCTTATATGTACATATATACATGCACGCAGTAATTGCAGTATGCCTGGGGTAGGTAGGTGCATGCTCTCAGAGACACTGTGAAACATTGAAGCCTCTTCAACAATTCATCCTTTCCCCAGGCACTGTTGCCATGGCTACCTCTCCTACATTCGGCTTTCTTGCCTGTCTTACACTGTCGCAACCATTTTCACATTCGCTGATAATCAACTGTGTGATGTTTCCGTCATGATACGAATGAAGATATTGGTGGTTCAAGGGCTGTTGCGGTAGATCAAAATTCATTCAGCATTATCAATTTGGCAAAAGAAAATTGACAAACTTTGAATAATCTTAGACTACTAAGTAATCCTATCTGCCACCCTGTTCCTCACAGCTGTCTCTTAAATTCAGGAAAACTGTCTGAGTGGCTGTGTAAATACTGCACTGTAATACTCATGTTTCACCCAGAGGTTTTGAAACTGTTAAGCATCTCGTTTACCAGTTCAACATTGCATTCAGCTTTGCGTTTGCCCAGAAAAAGTCCGACAACTGCAACAAATGAAGTCCAGGTTTTTCGCTCAGCCTCATTCACGAAGGCAGGATACTTAATGAGTTGTCTTATTTTTGGGCCGCCAAATATTCCTGCTTTAATTTTTTCCGTACTCAACTGAGGTATTTTCCCCCTATATATGCAAAGCATGATCAATTCTTATCAAGAGCCTTTACAAACTGCTTCATAAGGCCCAACTTTATATGCAGTGTCGGAAAGATGATTTTCTCTCGTTCGACTAAAGAGTCGTTAATGACTCTCGTTTTGTCTCTTAGGCCGCTCTTTTCTAACCCAGTAGAGTGTTTTGTCTCAGCTATTCCAGAGGCACAAGAAGCAAGAATATTTGGTGTGGCCACTTTGCTGTCCAAGGAAATTTTTACAATTTTGAAGTACACAAATCATCCATTGGTGCTAATGAAACTTTATCTTCTCAAAAACCAAAGCTATGGTGTTACATTCTTCTTTCATTTTCGTTGAGTGAACAATTTCTATTATAACATATTATTTCCAATTGCGTAGAAAGACAAATTTTAAACTTCGCTTTGAGTTTTATATTTTTGCATTGTTCGGTAAAAGGTAATTTTGGTTCCATCTTCCAGAAAATATACAGTAACCAATCTATGTGATTTAGAATTTCACATTACAAAAAAAACTATATCCAAAAAAGTAGATTTAGAAATACTGATTTCATATTTACATTCAGCTAAACATCGATGGTTTTTTTTTCTGGTATGCCTTTATGATCTGTCGAAGCTCAGAAGCTATTTCAAATAACATTTTCCAAACATCAACCTCGTGATTTAGAATAAATGCATTTATAATGTTATAAGAAAGATTTATTACAATATTGTATCAGCAGAGTTATCAACTGGTTTTAATTTTAGAGAATATTTCAGATCGATATTTTCACAGATAAATGATTTATTAATTGCAGGTTTACTGACTCATCAATCAATTTAAACATTGCTTATATTGAATAAATGAATTGATGGGACAACAACACAATATAGTTGAAATTGTTAAGCATTCTCCATCATGAGTACAGCCATCCATCATACCCGTTACAAAGAGTATGGGATATTAACAACCGCAGCATTATGAAATAATATAAATCAAACCTTATAACGTCCCCGTTAGAAAAACGTGATTTATTCTTCTTAGGGAGGAGGGTCAGACCGGAGAGGAATCTGTCCTGGATGAAAATGGGATAAGGAGGAAGGGATATCTTCTTATGTAGTTTCGGACGTTTGTCATCTCCACACACGAGGAGGAGGAGACAGTGAAAGACTTTTAATAAAACTGCCTATTGGGGCATCTTTAACCGGACGGAGCGGAGTGGCTGACAGCTAGTCGAAGGAGCTCATATGAGGCCCACAATATCCGCTTCTGAAGGCCATCCCCTCTCATTTCTCACAGTGCCTTAGGCATATCCGCATGCGGTGGGGGGGGGGGCTTTCCGAAGACACAACGGAGGAACATAGTGGAACATGGTACATGTTTAAACATTACCATAGATCATGAAATACACTGGCTTAAAATGTAGAAGGTTACAACACAAGTTATAGTACAATATACACTAGACACCAACAGCTTTGAAATTAACGTGTTCGAATGACTGAACTAAGAAAATATGTACAAGTAATTTTGGGCTTATATATAAAAATTGATCCAACGCAATGTATTTGTGAGAATGACAAAATCATTTACCAAACAAAACAGGTGAGCGCCAAACTTTCGGTTTAATTTATTATGTTTGCAATAAAATTAAAGGCGATTAATACTCATTCAAAGGCTACTTTAATTGGGCATCTTTAGACAGCAAAGGAGTGTATTTTATTTTTGTATATTTCAATGCCCTACAATCAAAAATTTCGCAAAATAAACCTGGAATGACATACCAAAGTCTTTTTAATTAAATTAACACATAGTAAACTTTTTCTTAGGTATCCGAATTGAAACCGCATTGTGGATTGATCATTGTCATAATATATGAGAGGTTTTAATACATTAATACATGAGAGAAAATACATAACATTAAAATGGCATACCATATTCAGTGATAGTTATGAAATAAAAATGACTAATAAATAATAAAATATTATAAATATTCATCAAAGCACATGAAGAATAGTTCCAAAATTAAATTAAGTGAACGGAGGCCCAAACTCCATTGCCATTTATTTTATTTATAAGTATTTAAACATATTTCTTACTGCTGCTCCTTGAGCAAGTATGAAACATACTTCTGACATTTTAACAAGGAGCGAATCATTTGTTAATGTATTAAAAAGTCCTCTATCTTATGACTCAAAACTGAACAATCCAGAATAGGATTTAGGAGTATACGTTTGGACAGAGAGCACCCCTCGAAAAGAGAGCCAGAGAGTTGTTACATGGGAAGTAGAGAAAAAGCATCTGGCCAGTTAGTAAGTAGAGCTCATGTGAGTGCAGAGTGAGGACTGGGAACCGACAGCTGGTAACCGGCTACTTCTGGAACAAGTTACTCTGATAGAACTGTTAGCTGGCAGAGTAACCGGCCACTTACCGGGTAACTGTTCCGGTTACCATCTAGTTGATAACATGCAGTATGATGTAACGCACCGCTACTCGACCGTGTAAGCTTGGTGCTTTAGTTTAATATGGAGCATGGGCTAACAGCTACACGATCCATGAGAGTGCAGTACTAATTAATTATTTAACCAAGGTCCCATGCTTTGCATTACAGCATGTTCTTTGCCTTATTAGAAGTAAGAAAGTACCTGAATAGAAATTGAAATATGCTTCTATGATTTTTAAAATTTCACAAATCTTAAACAGATATTAAATAAAGATTGATATGCAAAAATAATACTGAAGATTTTTCACGATGCAGTAATAACCTAATATCAATTAGTTCTTTAATATAGTCTTCATAATTTGTTAAAAAGTATTACTTTCCCGATTTTGAAGTTATTTTCAGTGGTCAAGAATGTTTATAAAAGCCTTAATCCGATCCTTAATAACTTATCACCAAATAAGACATACCTCTCTCGAGAGGTTGAAGAACGCTGACATGCACCCATTGCTTGGTGTGCCGTCGGTGGGTGAGTTCATCCGCCGGAGACACATTAAGTTTTTTGACTCGTTGCAGCACGTAACCAACCCAGTGTTTAACTCATTTCTCTACTTATTTTAGTAATAATATAGAAAAAGTACGACACAGGTCTTACCGGCTATCGCACTTGCTAACTTCACCCAACCTGTCGCTTCGTCTCAAACTGATGATATATAAATGTGTACTTGACTGACAATACAGCTAAAAGTCTCCAAAACTTTCAGAATGGCATCGTGAGAAAAGCGGTCAGACATAGCTCTCTCGAGAGAGGTTAAAGAAACCGTTGCTTGATGTGCCGTCGGTGGGCGAGTTCATCCGCCGGAGAACCCACCACCATTCCTGCATCGATGGCAACAGACTGTCGGGAAAAATTAGGATTTTGCTTGTTATATGTGAGTTAGTTTTAAGTCAATCATTCATAAAGTGAGCCCCATCACTTTTTAAACATTTTCAGACATGGCTAATATAATAGGCAATATAATTTTGTAACAAACACAAATCGCAATGTAGAATAATTAAATATTGTATAAAACATGCACTTTAAAGGGTGTCCTAGAATTAACGCAAGATTTGAATTTGCCGCCATTTGTGCAGTAAAGTGTTGGCCACCAAAAAAAAAAAAAACTATTTGACAGCTGACAGTTTAGGGTTGGTAAAAGTAGAGCGTTACGCGATAGAAAGTGTCTTTATTGTTAAACATTACCTCAAAAATAATGAAAGTTTGGCGGCCGCAGTTCGAAAATTTCATGCAAAATATGGACGGAGTAGTGTTTTGACTTCATCGGCTGTGAAGAGATTAATTTAAAAATTTAGTAAGACTGGATCAGTTGGAGACACTGGACACACTGGTCGTCCAAAAACAAGCCGTTCAAATGTCAATATCGAAGCAGTGCGTGAGAGTGTTGTTGAAAATCCAGGAACATCAATTCGGCTACAGGACATATACTGTAGATAGATTCATTTATGTTGAATCTATACTGATTTATAATAACAAGTGGATGTGAAGAAAGAAAAATATATTGAATTATTATATAACTTCTACTACTATTATAGAATAGAAGATATCGCGGATGAATACATGTCATAGAGAAGAAAAATAGGACCCAATGATGCCATTGGAGCCAGAGAGATATGACTGACAACGCGTCTCTGACAGATGAACGTTGGCTCCCCGCCAAAACGAACCGGCTCCTCAATGAGCAGCTATTTGGGCGGCAGATCCAAAATAAATATTCTGTACCCCACTTAATGTTTTGTGCCCGTTGCCTCAAGCCGTGGACGGAAATACTGCGGGCCACCTGAGACCGGGCAGGTGTGCCCGTCAGTCCCCAGTCAATAGGGACACGCCTACCAGCCGTCTATTTCTATTGCCTACTGTGGATATATAAATAGTACAAGTTAAATTCAATTCTCAAAACCATGTTGGCGAAAACAGAATAGAGTGAAAAACAGGAGAAAGGTCGCCAAGAAGTTCACACCGCTGACAAAGGCGGCGCCCTGGAATACATCCCACAGACAAATGAGTAAGGAATAGACAACCCCTACCTAGGGACTAGGCACCATCGGGCATACAAGACCGAAGGCTGTTCAGCGCTTAAACATTAAACATGACAACAGTACAGTAATAGTAAATACAGCTTAGTGTGACAGGACTCTATACAGGTCACTGTCGGTTAAATAAACCCCTCTTTAACTTGGGGATAGTGGGATCACCAATCTGCAGATTCTGCAAGAAAGAGGGAGAAACGGCACGTCATATAATATGTGACTGTGATAACTTAGCTAGAAGGCGATACCTTCACTTTGGTAGTGATCGCATTGTAGACCCCAAACTATGTGAACTGATCGATCCATTCAGTATCCTCAGATTTGCAAAGGCCGTGGGCCTGTCACATATTTAGGACAGAGACATGGACGGCGCACAATAGGTCTCAGTGAGGTCTTGGTGCACAAATGCCGGAACAAATAATAAAAAAAAATAAAAAATACAGCTTTATTATGATAAAATTACAATCTGCCTCATTGTGCAATAAGTAATTGTGATAAATGATCTCATTCATACATAGGATTTACGAGCAGCCCACAGACCTCTCGAATCCACATGGTTACTTACGTCGCATGCGAAAGAGGAAGTCTTGGGAAGACTCCACGCTCCTCCGTTAGCCTTGAATAAGAGCCAGCGGAAAGTGACCAAGAGCGCGAGAGCCACAGACACTCAGGACATGATTTGAGGAGCTGGTCATTGCCAGGACTCCCACTGTCACTTATTTATAGCAGGTCACGAGGTCACTGCCGTTTTAGTCTCCAAGGAGGATTATAGGGATGAGTGGTGCAGTGCAATAACTAGGGGATTAGGGTGGTTGGATAGGTTTCGATGGAATTTCACGAACTTGAAAGGGATGAGTTCGAGAATGTAAGGTATATTAAAATCGTTATGAAGGGTTTTGTTGCTGATGTAATAAGTGGCATTTACTATTGTTCTCAGGACGTTTGATTGAAAGGATTGGATACGCTTGATGTTCGACTTTTTTGCTGTCCCCCATAGCTTCATTCCGAATGTCCAGATTGGCTTAAGCATAACTTTGTAGATTACTCATTTATTTTCTATTAAGAGATGGGTTGTCCTTTGAAGTAGTGTGTACAGCAATAGTTCCTGAAAATTGGAACTTAAAATGTACTTCCTAAGGTGATCACTTGATGTTGACCAGAAGAAACACTATAAGACGCTTTTTCGTACTGTTGCCATAGTAACCTATCCAACCTACTATGACAACAGTACAAAAAACAGTATTCCGAACACACGAACACCAACTCGTGCATCTAACCCGAAGTGCATCTACTAAAGTTAACAAGGACTCAAATTTCACAATGAAAGAAAAATAATGGTAGGAATTTGAAAAGAAATTGAAGACTCGATAAAATGTTTGTTATAAACAACCAATTAGCTCAAATGACTAGACTGCGAAGGTTGCAAGAGTTAGTGACCCGTGCAGCTACTGTCCTATAACGCTTTCTCGTATGGAATAAAATAAAACCAAAAACGAAAAAATGATGCTATTTTTCTACTCTTATCTCTTTTTATGGGGTTATTTGAAGTCAAAGGTGTATGTCAACAAGCCCACATCCACCTGTGCATTAAAAGAGGAAATTCAACCACGTTTACGCCAAATGGTCATGGAAAATTTCGACAAAAAGAGTGCGCATGTGCCAGCAAAGTCGAAAGTAACAGAATGTAACTGTTGAAGTTACTAACCTACAAAGTTATACTTAAGCCAATCTGGACATACGAAATAGAGCTATGGGGGACAGCAAAAAAGTCGAACATCAAGCGTATCCAATCCTTTCAATCAAAAGTCCTGAGACAATAGTAAATCCCCCTTATTACGCCAGCAACAAAACCCTTCATAACGATCTTAATATACCTTACATTCTTGAACTCATCCCTTCCAAGTTCATAAAATTCCATAGTAACCTATCCAACCACCCTAATCCCCTAGCACAGTCATTGCACTGCACCACTCACTCGGCCGTGAAATAGTCAATGGCGTTGAAGAACTAACAGTGTCCGTTATAGGCTGTTACCTCTGAACCTTTCTATTTCCGTTTAAAAAAAAAAAAGAGTTATGAAATATACAAAGAGGTAATTTTTGTTTGATGGTGGTACAAAAGTGCAGCGTACGTTTGAAGTTCGCTCGACCGTCCACAAGCAAGTTAATGACGTGGGAGCAAGTACAGAGGTGAGTGTGGTCAATTGGACGCGTAGTCACGTCAAAGGGTTTGATTCGGGGTGTTCGGGTCAAACATCATACCGGCGGGATACGGGGGAATTTTCATTTGCCAGGGTCTCGGCTCGGAATTGATTCCTTTATTGCATATTTACGCAGTCATACCTTATTCATTACATTGCATTTACAGCCAATCTTAATTGCAATTTTCGATCCCTTGAAGAATTCATTTACATTTCCCTTAACAATCGATAGATATATATAAAGGGTGTCCCAGAATTAACGCAAGATTTGATTAAAATAGAAAACACAGTTTTTAGTATTTTTGTTGTTATATTTTTATTGAATTATAAAGTAAATAGGATAGGGTTACTTATGGAATAACACATCGGGCAAATGGCCTCCACGACTTTGCTGGCACATGCGCACTCTTTTGTCGACATTTTCCATGACCACATTTATGCCGAATGAATCCCCAATTTCGGCACAAAGAACTGTGTTCCTGGATTTTCAACAACACTCTCACGCACTGCTTCGATATTGACATTTGAACGGCTTGTTTTTGGACGACCAGTGTGTCCAGTGTCTCCAACTGATCCAGTCTTCCTAAATTTTTCAATTAATCTGTTCACAGTTGATGAAGTCAAAACACTATTCCGACCATATTTTGTATGAAATTTTCGAACTGTGACCGCCAAACTTTCATTATTTTTGAGATGATGTTCAACAATAAAGACACGTTGTTCTATCGCGTAACGCTCCATTTTTACCAACCCTAAACTGCCAGCTGTCAAATTGTTTTTTCAAATGGCGGCAAATTCAAATCTCGCGTTAATTCTGGGACACCCTTTATATATATAAAGAGATAGTGTAGAGAGAGTCGGGTGTCATATTAAAAAGGGGTATCAAATAAAAATTATCAATGCATTCATTTAATTATTAATTGATTCACTTTATTCTTTATTTCATTTCGTATTTATTTTCTTGTATCCTTTCATCTAATATAGTTTCCGAAAATCGCCTACCTAGCAATGAGCTTCAAAGGTTCTATTTCTTTCTAAACCTTTTTTCTGTTGGTTGTCCAGTTCAAAAGCTGTACTCAATCCGTATATGATAAAAAAATGTAATCTCTGACATGAAGGGAGAGGACATCGATGGAGTATTTCCCTTAATGCTGGAGCTAAGTTTGAAGATCTCTATTCCAACGTGTCCTCAGCGGTCGTTGAACGTTAGCAGGTAAGTCAGGTGTAGACAGCCCTTGGATCTGTGGGTTCGGGTGTCCTTGCAGTTTGTCGTTATCTAGAATGATCTAATGCAGTCGCGAATGTAAGGATTTACTGCGCAGAACGGTGCACTTGTCTGAGAACAATTAATTGAAAAATGTGTATTGTTTTTTGGGTTCCATAAGCCAAAATTGGTTTCATTATGTCAAAAATTACTAGGCCGGTGACTGTCATTTCTTATTCCAAGTCAGTCCGAAGTATCAGTTTCAGTTTTTGTAAGAGGCCGGTTACCAAAACTTACCAGAGAACATTGACGATGTCAAAGAGTGAACGTCATGTGTAAAAATGTAGCAGTATTCGTTTTAATTTTCCAGTTCGTACACGAGGAGTTACGTTGAGCAAACGTATTTATGCAGTATCAAACTTGTCCATTGCTGTATCGTCTGCGTATCAGGAGTTTTAAATAGCCCGAGTTCAAACGTGCTGTCAGAAATTATTTGAACGGTATCGTTTTTATTGTATCTATTTATATAATGTATCTTATTGTTGTTAATTTAGAAGATTTCTATTCCAAAGTCTCCTGAGATACCAAGATAGTTTGTCGTCAAAGTTTCTGTATAATGATCCGATGCAGTCGTGAACGTAAGGAACTTTTAGGTCGGTGTGAAGAGTATGATTTCTTACGTAGAGCGGTGTACCTGTGATAGCTTAGTCTGAGAACTTTTAAATGAAAAATATGTATAGTTTTGTGTAGGCTCCATGTGTCCAAATCGGTTTCGTTATAAGTTTCTATGTCAAAGGAAGTTTTAAACGTTACTAAGTCGTTTCGTTTTCGGTTTCCAAGTCCGAAGTATCAGTTTCAGTTTCTGTAACAGGTCGGTTACCAAAACTTACCAGAGAACATTGACGATGTCAAAGAGTGAACGTCATGTGTAAAGATTTAGCAGTATTCGTTTTAATTTTCCAGTTCGTACACTAGGAGTTACGTTGAGCAAACGTAATTATGCAGTATCAAACTTGTCCATTGCTGTATCGTCTGCGTATCAGGAGTTTTAAATAGCCCGAGTTCAAACGTGCTGTCAGAAATTATTTGAACGGTATCGTTTTTATTGTATCTATTTATATAATGTATCTTATTGTTGTTAATTTAGAAGATTTCTATTCCAAAGTCTCCTGAGATACCAAGATAGTTTGTCGTCAAAGTTTCTGTATAATGATCCGATGCAGTCGTGAACGTAAGGAACTTTGAGGTCGGTGTGAAGAGTATGATTTCTTACGTAGAGCGGTGTACCTGTGATAGCTTAGTCTGAGAACTTTTAAATGAAAAATATGTATAGTTTTGTGTAGGCTCCATGTGTCCAAATCGGTTTCGTTATAAGTTTCTATGTCAAAGGAAGTTTTAAACGTTACTAAGTCGTTTCGTTTTCGGTTTCCAAGTCCGAAGTATCAGTTTCAGTTTCTGTAACAGGTCGGTTACCAAAACTTACCAGAGAACATTGACGATGTCAAAGAGTGAACGTCATGTGTAAAGATTTAGCAGTATTCGTTTTAATTTTCCAGTTCGTACACTAGGAGTTACGTTGAGCAAACGTAATTATGCAGTATCAAACTTGTCCATTGCTGTATCGTCTGCGTATCAGGAGTTTTAAATAGCCCGAGTTCAAACGTGCTGTCAGAAATTATTTGAACGGTATCGTTTTTATTGTATCTATTTATATAATGTATCTTATTGTTGTTAATTTAGAAGATTTCTATTCCAAAGTCTCCTGAGATACCAAGATAGTTTGTCGTCAAAGTTTCTGTATAATGATCCGATGCAGTCGTGAACGTAAGGAACTTTTAGGTCGGTGTGAAGAGTATGATTTCTTACGTAGAGCGGTGTACCTGTGATAGCTTAGTCTGAGAACTTTTAAATGAAAAATATGTATAGTTTTGTGTAGGCTCCATGTGTCCAAATCGGTTTCGTTATAAGTTTCTATGTCAAAGGAAGTTTTAAACGTTACTAAGTCGTTTCGTTTTCGGTTTCCAAGTCCGAAGTATCAGTTTCAGTTTCTGTAACAGGTCGGTTACCAAAACTTACCAGAGAACATTGACGATGTCAAAGAGTGAACGTCATGTGTAAAGATTTAGCAGTATTCGTTTTAATTTTCCAGTTCGTACACTAGGAGTTACGTTGAGCAAACGTAATTATGCAGTATCAAACTTGTCCATTGCTGTATCGTCTGCGTATCAGGAGTTTTAAATAGCCCGAGTTCAAACGTGCTGTCAGAAATTATTTGAACGGTATCGTTTTTATTGTATCTATTTATATAATGTATCTTATTGTTGTTAATTTAGAAGATTTCTATTCCAAAGTCTCCTGAGATACCAAGATAGTTTGTCGTCAAAGTTTCTGTATAATGATCCGATGCAGTCGTGAACGTAAGGAACTTTTAGGTCGGTGTGAAGAGTATGATTTCTTACGTAGAGCGGTGCACCTGTGATAGCTTAGTCTGAGAACTTTTAAATGAAAAATATGTATAGTTTTGTGTAGGCTCCATGTGTCCAAATCGGTTTCGTTATAAGTTTCTATGTCAAAGGAAGTTTTAAACGTTACTAAGTCGTTTCGTTTTCGGTTTCCAAGTCCGAAGTATCAGTTTCAGTTTCTGTAACAGGTCGGTTACCAAAACTTACCAGAGAACATTGACGATGTCAAAGAGTGAACGTCATGTGTAAAGATTTAGCAGTATTCGTTTTAATTTTCCAGTTCGTACACGAGGAGTTTCGTTGAGCAAAAGTAATTATGCAGTATCAGAGATACTTGTGCATTGTTGTATCGTCTGCGTAAGTTGATATAATTGTCACCTGGAGTTTTGTATGTTTGGAGTTTTAAATAGCCTGTACGATGCAACTGAAATTAACCCAGAGGTGTCGTGTTTTTATTGTTTGTAGTGAAAGATAAAGTGCAGCTAGAACTTTAACATTGGTTCTAAATTAAACGTGTCATCGATTCGTTAGACGGCAGTTTAAAATAAAAGAAAAAACAATGTGGCTTTATAATTTTAAGACAACTACTGGTGAGACTCTCATCCCCTGACGAGCCTTCTATTGGGCGAATGAACCCATCCGATGCGGAGATGGGTTTATGTCTGTTAAAGTCCGAAGCGAAGGTGGGCCTGGGGGTGAGAAAATCGTTATATCGTAGGACTCGCTGGCTGGCAAGAGAGAGAGAGGACCAGATGGTGGGGGAGCTGCCAATAAATATTAATGGGGGGATCTGGGGTAGCCGACCCCCCCACCCACGTCAGGGATCTAATTTTTTATACTTCCTATTTTACAGAAAACTAATTATATCCATCGGGGCCCTACGTCATTTTCATCGGCCAATTATCAATTAGCTTTTCTTTTTTTTTTTTTGGTTCTTTTTAATTTTTAAACTGCTATAAGGGCTATCAAAGATACTAATAACCAGTATTATTAAGAGGGTTGGGTTGAGTGGAGGGGGATGGGCAATTTGCTTAAAAGCAAGAAGCCATTTCAGACCAGGAGTAAAAAAAAACACTGCTTAATTTTCATGAAAATATCTAACTTAATGGTCTATTCGTTTGATAAACGGTGTATTGGTCAATGCACACTGGTCAACAATTCGTTTAAAGAGCTAGTTAATGTTACTTCAGTTCATAGGGGCTAATCTGCAAGAGATGCCCCCCCCCCCAACCACAGATAGAGCCTTCGTAAACTGAGGCATGCGTAACAGCCGCATCACTATAAATAAGCGTTAACCTAAAACTGGTTTTCAACAGAGGAATAGTTGATGTAAAAAAGATCGTCTTTTTTAGTTGTAAAGATAAGAAAAACCGGAGTTCTAGTTGTGACTTGAAAAACCTCAGAGGACAAAATTTATTATACCCAAACCTGAATGGTTGGAATTTTCTATTCAGCAATCCAAATATTATTTTTACAGTAGCTGAAATATTCATCGGCAAAACGATATCATTGACAGTTATAAAAAAAAATCTACTACAAAATGTAGCCAGACGAAGACACTAAGGAAACGAGAGATATTGAATGAGTGAATGACCTGATTTATTGGAATTTTTGAAAGTGTGCGGTACCCACTAATCGAATGACTTTATATAATTGATAACCATTGTTGGCACTCAAACCATTGATTGGTCTCTTGAACAGTTCTAATTATCTACTTAAAGAGAATTTATTTCTCAAGTTCTATCAATGATTAGACTGCCTAAGATCGATTTAAATCAAAAATGTTTGGCAATGGGTCTTAAAATGAGAAAAAAAAAATAGTTTTAATACACCTATGACCTAGAGACCTGCTGAAACTCGAAAATGACCCGTGAAGAGCTCACTCTGCAATATTTGAAGAATTTATGTTGAGTTTGAAGAAACTTGATGAGAACTTCAGACAGCCGTTAAGTAGTACCAAGAGAAAGCTTACCCAAATACAAAATAGCTCGGGAGTGCATTCTAAAATGACATTGCCATTTCGTATCTAGATCGTATAGATTGTTTTAAAATATCCCACACAGGTAAGTCAGCCTATAAGGCATGCGCTCGTTTGAAAGTATGGCCTCCCCCTTCGGGCTAGACAATAAAAATCCCCATTGGCTAAGTGGTTTCTATATAGCAGGGCTGACAGGCAGACTCAGGTTCAAATCCCGGCTATATTTCAGCATAAGACCATTAATCACAGAGGCCAGCCGTATTTCATTTGAGCATCTCCAAGGACCAGGTGCTGGTCCCTCGCTCTCTGTCTCCCACGTATTGATACTTTGTTTATTTCATTTTTCCAGTCATTTTGTTTTTTACCCCTGTCCTCGAGAGGATTAATGGATACAGACCCGTGGAAACACTCGGTTTAATGTGGGCAGGAGAAAGCAGATGGCACCGGAATAAGATATTTCTTCGGATCGTTATTCATTCATTTAAAGTTTTTGTCTAGCTCAAAGCTAAAATATATTCCGATTTCGAAGCTTTAATAAAGTCCTGGCCGACCTTAATAGTGCAGAGCGTTTACAAAGTACGATGGGGTAGATGGAAATATTTTTAAGAGATAAAACCAAGCATTCTAAGTTAAAAATACCGAGTGCCATTCTGACAATTAATAATTAGGAAAATTTATTAAGAGATAGGCTTAGTTAGATGGCAGAGGGTTGTTGAGTTTTCATTAACTTTTGACATGTATGGAAAACGTAATGGAAAATACATATATATATATATATACAGAGGGGTCCAAAAAAATGTATCCACTGTTTAAAAGTCCATAACTTGCAAACTATTTGACGGAGTTGTCTCATTTTTGGTAGTGTAATAGTTTGTAGTTCCGGCAATCACCATACAAGCGTTGTATTGCGTTGTTTTGTTTTGCCAGATGACAGTCGCCAGATAGTTAGTGTTTTATTGTTAGTTGTACCTTGTTACTCGAGTAAACATGGCTGGCGTAAGGCTTATATTTGATGAAAGGAAGTCTGTTTTAAAGTGGTATTTCAAGTACGAAAACATTAATGAGGTTCAACGGCAATGGCGAAATGTGTATCAAACAGAGCCACCGACACGTTTAACGATTCGTCGCATTCGAGACAAATTTGAAGCCGAAGGCTGTGTTAAAGATGTACACAAACAATGATCTGGACGACCTGTAACAGTAACAAGTCCATTTAACTCCCATCTTGTGTTACAACAATTCACTCGCTCACCACAGAAGTGAGACAGTGTGCCCGTGAAACTGGAGTGAGTCGCTCAAGTGTTCGGCGAATTTTGAAGACAGCAAAGTGGAAGTGCTACATCCCAAGATTGCTACACGCAATGAACGAGGACGACCCAGATCGTAGAATGGAGTACAGCGAGTGGTTTAATAACATGGTGCGCAACGATGAAGAGTGTGCAGACAAAACAAAACAACGCAATACAACGTTGTCACTGCCGGACCGATAAAAATCAATTGGTTACAGTTCAAAATATATGGAGATGGCAGTTTGGACATCATCCAAATTTGCAAATTTTTTAGCGATCAGAATAAATTGATATTCGAGGGCGTAATATTGGGCGAGTATGGTGGGTGAGACTGGTCATGGAAAATGGATCCTCAATGATAATCCAAAACGCAAAAGGCAGTGTCTCTCTGCGAAGTACACCAAAGCCAGGTTTACAACCCAAAAAGGCGTTTTTGTGTGTTTGGTGGAGTATTCACGGGGTCGTTCATCGCTGAAACATGGACAAACTGTGAATGTAGACCTTTTCTGCAAAACAATTGGATCGAAAAAATCAATCTTTAACTGAAAATTGCCCGGTGATTGTCCACAGAAGGCGTTATTCTGCAACACGATAATGCAAGACCGCACTGCGCAAGACGAACCCTGGAAAAAATTAACGAATTGGGGTAGGAGGTATTGCCTCACCCACCATACTCGCGGAGTATTGTGCCATCGGATTTTCATTTATTTTATCGCTACAACATTTTCCAAGTGGCAAAAATTTGAAAATTCAGATGATGTCCAAAATGCCATTTCCAGATATTCTGCTCAAAAAACAATCGACTTTTATCGATATTGCATTTAAAATTTGCACACTAGATGGGAAAAGTTTAATGATGACGAGGGTGATTACATCATTGATCAAAAACTAAAACTTGTTAACAATTTATCTGTTTGAATTTAATGTAAAAAAAAACTGCATTACGGGTGGTCTGGAAAAGTTTCCGACCTAACAAAGCTTTTATTTTAGCTTTTATTTATTTTATTATCATCTTCATGTTGAGGTCGGAAACTTTTCAGACTGTGTACTTTCCGGTCCCCCAGTATTAACAATGATAATAATAAACAAAAAGGCAAGTAAATTGCTGATCCTGGCATCAAACTATACGTCGATATCGTACGATTTGAATAAGCCAATAAAATAAGATGTGTGCCCGCCTTATAAGAAGGGGATGATATTTAAGAATAATATCGGTGAAATGTTGCTTGGGACCTCCTGGCTGGGATAACATCGGGGGGAACGGGGGGTGCTCGCATAAAAAAGCAATATCGTAAAATGATGCAAGCTACACACAAGAACGACAGATAACGTTAGAGCCAGGCAATAACCTGCCTGATTCGTAAAACTAGTCATCTGCTATAGGAAACGATGATCAAGGGGTAAGATGAGACCCTGTCCTACTAGAGGAGCAATCCTTTCAAACAGGGGTAGTCAACCCTTTTTTTTTTTTAGCTGTATTTATTATAGCCCACTTTTGGGTCTCTGTTAGTAATGAATGTAGTTAGTAAATTATTAAGTACTAAGTTAAAAGTTGGTAAATTTTACATATCTGGCTCAATTTTTGTAAGGAAGAGACAAAGGTCTCCTCTTTCAGAAACATTCAGGTGGTTTCTTTCTCGAGTCATAGTATTATGAACAGCACTCCTGATTCCACAAGACATGAGGTAGGGAATGATATCGATAAACGGAATATCATTTTCCACCATGCATATGAGACAGGCATTTTGGTATTTTACCATAGGTTTTCATATCCACCAGTATACAATTTATGTTTGCTTTCTCCATCATATCCATTTCCTAACATTTCTTCTTGACAAATTGTATTATGTCGGACTCCAGCGCCATTTAGTTCACGTAAACTCGTCAACTAAACTTATGCGCGAGAGATACAAACATTATATTTTCTAAAAATTAACTTGCCACGGGGAATTCGTATGAAAGCGCTTTTAATGAAAATGCTTTTAAACCTTCAAACGCCCACTAGTGGGCTATTATGAAACAGGTTGACTACCCACAAGGTCTGCGCACAGATCACCAAAGTTGTCAGGCCAAAACACAAGATACTTTAAATACAAGTTCCCAACCAGCAAGTCCTATAAAATGATACCTTTGCTTAAATATTTAAATCGGGTGATGAAACTCCATTAATTTTACTGCAACTATATAATAACATTTTCATACACCAAATATAAACTGATTTATAGATGATGAAATTATTAATTTCATTACCTCCTCTAATGTCATAATAAATCCAACCAATGTATTTTAAACTGTTAATTAGTATAATTATGGTAATTAAAACGCACGAGGCATGATATGACATGATTTTAATTATACATTCTATGTTTCAGATCTGTTGGATCAATTACCCATTTATAACCCCCCCCCACAAGAAAAATCTATCAAGTTCTACTCTGACTCTATTGAATCAGCAATTTCTATGATGGTTCGTAAGACATTTATTTTTTAATGTGTTTTTAACCACAGAAAAAATATGTTTACTTTAACTGGCAATAGCTTTTAAAATATTTTATTTTAATTGGTAATTTGTTTCTCGTAAAGGTATAAAATTCCCTGATGTAGGGCATAATGGAAAGGAATTAAGAGTATACTACAAACTAGACTGGATATGGGCGCGGACCAAGGTTCACGTCCCAAGTGATTTAAACTGTTAATTAGTATAATCATGTTAATTAAACACACACGAGGCATGATATGACATGATTTTAAATATACATTTCATGTTTTAGATCTATTGGATGATAATATTTAACAGTCGTATAGTGAAGTAAAGTATAACCTCCCCTCTAAGACTTGGCATTCAATCGTATAAAGCATTTATCACACTAAATCAATTTTCAATGGTTTATACGGTTGTTTGAGATTATCCCACTTTAATAAAATACTGTAGAAATTCCATATTTGTGTTCATGTTTTAAAATTATAAACTAAAAATATCAAGTCGTAATTATTCATTTCATTCCCTCCTCTAATGTCATAATAAATACATAGGGGTTTAGTAATTTGTTTTTATAATTTAGTAAGTGGTCGCTTAGCAAAGTTAAATAAAATTGCACCCCTATTACCCAACACTAGGATGACCATAAGTGTTTGTAGTTGCTTAAGTATAACACCTATATAGGAGTCGGTGCTATAGCTAGTCAGTTACGGGCTGCGGTCATAGCCTCTAGCCCTGCCGGTAATAAAATCAATCAGTAGGCCACTAATTAGCGATGGTGCAGGTACCCATTAGTGGTGTGTGCTGTCCGCAAACCCAGCTGTGCAGGGGCCTGTAAGCCTCGCTAAGCACTGCATTATGTCACCTCTACAGGCTATTGCAGTTCTACGGCTAACAGTTGCCAATTGGCAAGAAACAACCACAGATAAAGATTGTTCTCTTCTAGGAATGAAAACATTCAAAGAAGAATCAGTAACGCTAACCTACAAACGGATTTTGCTACAAAAACACTGGTAAGTGAGCGATACATAGTTTGTGCCATTAAATTCAGAAATCCATTTTTTCATATACTTCTATTAGTTTATATTCGTTTGCTTTCATCTTCCTTATAATCAACTGGAACTGCTCTAGTCACCATAGTTATTAGTAATGGAGTCAGTGTTAGAAATAATCCTCGAATCTTGCTTTGAGAGAATAAATAAATTTCTTGTAGTGTTTCTTTCAGTTAACATTGTGGATGACAGACTGCTTCAAAGGGCATCCCATCTCTTTATAAATTACTTATCTTAAAAGTTATACTTAAGCCAATCTGGACATACGGAATAGAGATATGGGGGACAGCTAAGTCGAACATCAAAAGTCCTGAGAACAATAGTAAATACCCCCTTATTACGTCAGCAACAAAATCCTTCATAACGATCTCAATATACCCTACATTCTCGAAATCATCCCTTCCTAGTTCATGAAATTCCATAGTAACCTATCCAATCACCCTAATTCCCTAGCACAGTCATTGCACTGCACCACTCATCCCTATAATCCTCCTCGGAGACTAAAGCGGCAGTGGCCCCGTGACCTGCTATAAATAAGTGATAGTGGGAGTCCTGGCAATCGTCAGTTTCTCCAATCCTGAGCGTATGTGGCTCTCGCGCTCTTGATCGACCTCCGGCACGTATCCGGTGACGGGGCTGACGGAGGAGCTTGCGGGACTACCCAAGACTCCGTTTCCTCTTTCACATACGAGGGAGTTGACAACCATGTGGACTTGGGAGGCCTCTGGGCTGTTTGTTATTACTGTATGAATGAGCAAGGGAATGAAAATAGTAAATATGGTATGAATGAGAACATTTATCATAATTACTTATTGCCTAATAAGTCAGATTGTAATTTTAGCACAATAAAGAAGTTTCGATATGGATATGCCTAAAGAAGTCGCAGTGAGACATGCAGCAACCGTAGGCCGCTACTTAACCCAAAGATGACCTTTCCATAACGCTCTCTGCCTTAAGACAGAGGTTAGAAACGTAAGTCTTCAACTACGAAATAAACTTCATTCGGGCAGAAACGAACAATAAAACGACGCCTCCGAGAAACGAATCTGGCCTGCAGACTTGAATTTTTTAATTGGAGAGTGGTTTTGTTTAGTGGTCCTTCACGTAGGTTCACCCAGAATTCTCCAAACGGTCGGATAAGTGCGTCATGACGCCCCGACGAGAACGGTTTGTTGCCTACTACATTTCTCCAAGAGAATCGTTTGGAGATGTCTGTAATGGTGGGGGCTATGAAAGTTTTGAAGCACCCACAGAGTTTCACACAATAGAGAGGGCCTCGCAGACTCCAGAGAGACATGTAACGGACATCCTGGAGCAACATGTAATGTCATTTGCACCATCTATTGGTGAAAACTGTCTTTATCTCCAAGACATGTGAGGTCATATACCACTGATATAATGACTGACTACATCCCCCTTCCTACAGCCCATTCCTGCAAAATGCAAGAAGTGCGGACCTTAATATGATGGAGGTTATGTGGGATATGCTGAAGAGGAGTATCACAGAAATCATGCAGCAAAGACTCTTGTTAAAGTTCAAAACCCATAATTGGAAGAATGGGAGACGATTGGAAACAGCAGACAAGCAAGATGAGGTGTTCCCACATAAAAACACTGTAAACATTTTTACCAACTAACTCCCTGTTTGTTATTAATTCTCAGATTAAAACTGTTTGTTTCTTTTGTTTTTGTTTTTCTTATTATACATGGAACCATTTCAAATCGCTACTCAAAATTTCATTTCTGATAAACCTAGACATGATAGAAAAAAGGAACCTGTCTGTATAAAATACACGAAATTGAAGGAAACAAAAAACTAATACCCATGGTATCAGGACATGTTGTTATAGAGCTATATTGGAACCATACTATACTATAGTATAATATGTGTAAATCGATTAAAACATCAAGAATAATACCTGCAAGAGACAAGCGAACTGAGCCGGAAAATTTTACGCATACTGCTTCAAAAAAAAAATTTCTTTTCTTAGCTAGTAAAATCACCACCTGAGGTAGACAAACCCACTCGTAGCTTGACAAACTTATGATTTATAGACAAGCAGTTATCCTAGGGAGTTGAAAAGGTCAGTTTCACACTTAGCGAAGACTTCCTTGAGGTGGTTTAAAACTAGGAGAGATAGCCGTGCTCAGAAGTGACAATAATATTTTTCACCAAAGCCTAACTAAAACCATTCAAGAAAACTTCGGAGTGTTAAGTTTTCAAAAAAGATAGATCTGAATACTAGGCAATTTGAATCTTAATATTTGTTTTTTCAGTTTAAATTGCATCGAATATCACACGACAGTGCGTCTTAAAGCTTATTCTGTTAACTATTAAAAAATCCTTCAAATTATACAAATTTCTGGATAGATTCCATTTAGATAGTAAAGTTTCCGTAATTATTTTTTTATTAATAAAACTGTTATAATAGTAACCTATTCTGATTTCTGGAAAATGCCACCCAAAAGAAACTGTCACCAGATACAAATTTATGTGACCGATAGACGGAAAAAATCGTAAAAAAAAAATACTAAGGCTACATCTAATGAAAAAAAAAAAAATGAACATTTAAAAAATAAAAATGATGAGCATAGGACAATAAGGGATAAAGATATAAAAAGGGTTTTATAAAGCGAAGGATGCGATCGGTACTCACCTTGACCGCCTGGTTGTAGGGTCTTTCATCACCATCACCTCGGTGATCTCGCCGTATTTACAGAAGTATTCCCTCAGCGACTCTGCAACATAGAAACACTTTTATTAATTTATTACCAAGTGTAGCGACCGCTAACTGCATAAGATAAATCACCCTACACTCTATTGTATATATATTGTAAATTAACTTAAATAAATGTAAATAACATAAATAAGTCATTGTAAATGTAAAAGATGCAGCTGCAAGCCAATTAGTTATAAGAGCTGGGCCGCCCGCTACCCGTAGCAGGTACTAAAGCGAACCAAACAAGGGCTGGAGACCCTTACCCGGATCAGGTATCAGTGACTCAGGCCAAGGCTGTCAAAGAACAAAGGCCACCACATACTAAGCTGGCATTGGGTACAATAAAACCGAAGCTGATTGGCTACTTACGAAACCAGGCGGGTATATATGATCCGCGGTTTGGGGCTGTAATTCATTCTACCGAAGACTCTTTAACTAATGACTTGCGGCGGCACTGATGTTCAAGACTTGGCCTTCTCATTTATGAAAACCTCTGGACCTCTCTTCCTAACCTCGCTATGTTTTAGTCCGGCCTTGTCAGACCCCACACTCTCCTAGTGGGATTCCCTGCCTTCGCCTCGCTAAAACTAGCAGCTCCTTGGGAGAGACCTCTCCCTCGCGGACAACGGTTGCCGTGGCCCTACAAATTTACCTAGAAGTGTCTCCCACAGCAATCCAGTCTTCCTCTCTCCGGTTCACACATGCCTTTGGGATCCGGACGGATTTCGCCTACACTCAGATACCGAGGGTGAATTCGTGGTCATTCCAAGACCACATAAACTACCTATAAACCTACCCTGTACCTCTTCTCCTGAACACAGTGCACTGTCGGGGCACATACCTATCAAATATGGAGTCAGATAGTAAGACCGCCATGAAACGATTGTCCAGGTCATAGCCTAATCAATCCTCACTTCGTCCACCGGGCAGTCTTCGAAGAGACCGCGGCGGGTGTCCCCCCAACACCCAACGTCGCCCTGTGTATCGGTCTTAGAGATTATTAAATGGTTCTAAAATTCTGAATTAACACACCCTGGAATTTACCATATAATGAAAACCATCCTTAGACTATAGATAGCTTTTTAAGAGCCTACAAATGAAATCACGTATTTAATTCTTCATTGCAATAGGGTATTTATTTTCAAAACTGTGTACCGTTGGCAACAAGCAATTTTTTCAGGTACAGTGATACTTCACCAATTAAAATGAACTATGAACGGGCAATCATTTATATAAAAATTAAGTAATTAATCTGCATTGCTTACTCTAACCAACTATCTAAATTATTGTTAAATGAATATAAATTACCTGATTCGTAAAAATCCTGTTTAAACAAATAAAAATGAAACTAATCGGCAAGTATGAAACTGGAGAAGTATATAACAGCAGGGCCATCCCGGACATTGTTAAACAATGGCAACTTTCAGAAATATTTGTAATGAATTCTTTATTACTGTTCATCTAAAGGGACTTTGACAAATATAATACTCCCAAATTGATTCTATTGATTATATAATACAGCCCAATTTTTATCGAAATCGCTTTATCCACGTATTTTTTGTTTAGAAACTGGAATACTAGAATATGGAATAAAATCACAGTAAGGGAAGCCCTATGAAAAAAGGTCATATAAATGTCTGAATACATAACAGAAATATATAAGACAATTTTCCTTCATGGCCTACTGTATGGAGCGAGAATTATGAAGCCAATGTAGAAGTGGATTGACACACTTAGAGAATTACCATACTTACTTTATACTTTATCTTTAGCTATGTTCTTTTTTTAGTTTAAAATGTTTTGTACAAAAGCTTTCTTGTTCCTAACGCTCTAAATCATGAAAGTTTGACAGTTACAGATAATTGATAAAAATCAATCAGACAAATATGTATGAAGGTGTTTATAAGCCTGGTGTGTTGTTTTTATTTTTGCATCATTTTAGCAATTTTGCCATTCTTCTTTGAGCCCATTCAATTTTACTGAATAATTTCTTCATTACATTGAGTTGATTACTTTTTTTTTTTACAATTTTTATGACGATAAACTACTCTGGACCTGCGATCGTGCCCAAAATACTGTATCAATTTAAACCGGTAAATACAGTCCGTGACCTGATTATGCGGCAGAATATAAAACAAAACTATCTGAGGAAATGTTAGATCACGTCTTGTTCTATGTAAATGTGGTATACCACAAAAAAAAAAAAAAAAAAAAAAAAAAATGGAAGGAGAGAAAGATCTGGACAGAGAAAAAGCGTGGATACGAAGAAGCAAACAGACAGATCCGAGACAGAGGGTGTGTATTCGTAAGGAATAGGGTAAGGTACAAATAGGTAATTTTGTGAGGGGGGGGGCGGGCGGTACGTGAGTAGAGAGCAAGAATGAAGGGGGTCTGGATGTCTTCCTGAGTCTCGGCGTATCCTGGAGCGGTGTTCGGGTTTGAGTCCCTCTGCATGCACATCAGCTCTGCTTCATTAACTGACTATTCAACTAAGGACATTTGTATGTAAGCTACAGAGGGCGAGGCTTCACTTTCAAACAGATGAAGGAAGCTGTCATTTTTGGTCTTTGAAATCAAAATTTTTAACAACATCCAAAAAAGGCAAAGTCCAATTCAATTCAAAAGTGCTACTCCCATACAAATCTCCAACAATAACAGTATAAATTTGATAAAATGATAATGGTCATTGAGATATCTTAAACGTAGAAACATGCTAAACAAACTTTTGATTTTTTTTTTTTTTTTAATCTTTACTGTTTTCCCAATAGTAAAAAAATATTCTTCGAAAGCATAATACGTGCAGAGTAATTTGACAAATTAATTATTGACAAAACATTTCAATAGGTTAGTTAGCAATAGTAAATGCCCCTTATTACGTCAGCAACAAAACCCTTCATAACGATCTTAATATACCCTACATTCCTGAATTCAACCTTTCCAAGCTCATGAAATTCCATAGTAACCTATCCAACCACCCTAATCCCCTAGCACAGTCATTGCACTGCACCACTCATCCCTATAATCCTCCTCGGAGACTAACACGCCAGTGGCCTCGTCACCTGTTATAAATGCGTGATAGTGGAAGTCCTGGCAAAGGCCAGTTTCTCCAATCATGTCCTGAGCGTATGTGGCTCTCGCGCTCTTAGTCAGCCTCCGCTGGCTCTTATCCGGTGACGCTGCTGACGGAGGAGCGTGAGAGACTTCCCAAGACTCCGCTTCCTCTTTCGCATGCGAGGGAATGAAAATTCCAAATACGGTATGAATAAGAAAATGACAATTACTCATTGCCCAATAAGGCAGATTTTAATTGTATCACAATAAAGAACTTTCAATATAATATTAACTAAAATAAAAATCATATTAACTCCCAAGTGACAATAATAAACATAAACATAACCTTTATTTATTCTTTAGCACTCACTTGACGCAGTAATATAATTATTTTCATTTGTCGACGTTGGTCATAGAAAGAATTAATATCGCTCGTTTTAAAAAATTGAAAGACAAATATCTTTTTAGTTAATGAAAATTATTTTTTGATTCGTAAAATAACAATTTGAGATTTTCGTAAACAAAGCCGTTAGCGCACTGACGGTAAAACCTATATTCCCACGTATATTTTACTCAAAAGCCGCCAATATTTGTGGGGTTCGATACTCGCGCTCAAACTGTAATATTTATCGCTTCATCTTGTAAGCTATTTACGACTTCCCCTAACCAGCTATCATCCCTACATGTCGGGAAATAAATTGCATTTCCCTTCGTATACAAATCATATCTCTCCCCCCCCCCGTCCTTTTCCCGATGATAATTCTACCGCAAGGAACAAAACAATTCATCCCCGCCCCCCTCGCTGCAGAGTGAAACATTCAAACTTCTTCCGCTTGTTAGATGCTCGCTCGGCTTTTTGGTAAACGGCAGGTTTGAAAAACACATTGTTTTTAGTTTTTCATCCATAAACAGTGTCTTCGTTTAAGAAAATAGTTTAGGTTTGTATACGGAAACCCAAACAGTAATTTTTTATTTTAAAAACAAAAAGTTTTGTAATACCTCTAGGGTGATTCACAACTTTTATCTTTCTTCCGACAATGAGTAACAAAGGTCTTATAGAAAAGTAATTTAAATGGTGGACGAATGTGCGTAGGAACAAACGCCATTGTTGCGAATCAAAAAATCTTCATTACTTTGTACTTTAAATTCTGTTTAAAGACTACTATTTGAATATTTCTCTAGATGAAAAAGTTACTTGTTCGTTTGTTGAAATGTAAGGGCTCCTTCTTCTTTATACTCAGGAAATACAAGACCACTTTACCACTCAACATTTTTAATTGAAAGTTATTCATTGTGATGAAATAACGATCTGCTTTATTAGGCGATAAGTAATTGTAACCATATTTACTAAGAGCCAGTGGAGGCAGACCAAGAGCGCGAGAGCCACAGACGCTCAGGACATAATTTGAGAAACTGGCCATTGCCAAGACTCCCAATGTCTTCCTTAGAAAAAATAAATAAAATTTGCCTTCATGAATAGACAAATTTGGAACAAATCTAAAACTCTTAATTTTTTTTTTTTATCCAAGGGACAAAAATCTAGAAATTAAGGATATTACTAAGAAATGATATATAACTTTTTGGATTTTGAGACATCCAACTTCTGATGTTGGCATGTTAAATAATCCAAAAATAATATACTGATATGTATTCCCCCCCCCCCCCTTAGGACTGTATTACAAACTAAATTTTTAAAGAATATAGATTCTATTTAAATTCTATTTACGAATAAATTCACATTGTACACGTGTCTATATGTATGCCTACATTCAATACATGGTAATACGAATCCTATGTTTATGGAACATTCTGTGATATGATAAATGATACGTTATAAATCATAAAAAAAATTCACGCAGAAGAATTTATATTTTAGCCCGACTCAAAACTACTAAAGTATATTACACAATACAGTACTACACACAATACACCCAAGACAACATACCGTTCACAATTTCACAGGAGAAGGGCATTTAAATTTTGCTTATTTAGCTTGCACGATAGCTCTCCAGCTGTAAATACTGAAACTAAAAACATTTTTTCTCAAAAGAATACACGTACAAATGTAAGATTACTTAAAAAATAGATAAAAATAGAAATTTTCTGTTTGTGGCACTCTACCTCAAAATGAATGATATAACGATGCGCTAAATAATCTCTAAACTGCATTATAGAACTATTGTATTATAATATTACAGTTTGATAAGTTTGATAAAACAGCTTTAACGTTATAAAGATTAACTATACAATCAAACGTTGAAATACATAGTCAATCAAAAGTCCTGAGAACAATAGTAAATGCCCCTTATTACGTCAGCAACACAACCCTTCATAACGATCTTAATATACCTTATATTCTTGAAGTCATCCCTTCCAAGTTCATGAAATCCCATAGTAACCTATCCAACCACCCTAATCCTTAGTCATTGCACCACCCATCCCTATAATCCTCCTCGGAGACTTAAGGGGCGTGACAGTGACAGTGGGAGTCCTGGCAGTTTGTCCAGTCATGTCCTGAGCGTATGAGGCTCTCGCACTCTTTGTCAGCTTCCACTAGCTCTTCCCAAGACTTCCTCTTTCGCATGCGGATTTTAGAGGTCTCTGGGCAGTTTGTAAATACTGTATGAGTGAGAACATTTATCACAATTATTTATTGCCTAATAAGGGAGATTGTAATTTTATCACAAATAAAAAAAAAGAAAGTTTTTTCAGCAAGTTTTTTCCTATTCCAATTCCAATTATATTCAGAACAACTCCTCAAATACTTATAAGTATGCAAAATAAAAATCCCTGAACTTAGTCAACAAAATTATACAGAGGTGCTCAAGTACAAATCAAGATTACTCGGATTGAATAATAAACTCTTATATAATATATAATGTTTATTTATTATGACTTTATTATCATTTTTTTTTTTTGCCTGGTTATAATTTAATAGGAAAACTTAAAAAAGGTTGGTATTACTCCGACTCTGGAGCTATGAGAGGCTGAAAAGAAGGAGAGAGGGAACCAGTGAAGCGTAGTTAATGAGGACAGTGGGATAAGGAAGGTGGGGAGAGAACGCTAGCCGCTTAAGTCCTCCAACTTGATCACTTAGCAAGCAACTTCGCTTATTCCGTCATGCCCATCTCTTCTCGGGGCTTAATCCTTTAACTCCATTTCTTTCCAGGTCCACTTCATCCCCTCTGGAGGGTCTTAGCGCTTATGCTTAGTGCCACGTCTATCTGCAGGGTCGTCGTTTAGTTTAGCTTTTCGTACCCTCTTCTCTCTTGATTGGTGATCGCCAGTTCAGGCTAATCACGCGGTCAATCTTATATTCATGCTCACATCTTGCAACGTCTTGAATACATCAGTCAAAGTTATAAGCACGATCTTAATTTACCTTATATTCTTGAACTCGTCCCCCTATCCTATCCAGAAGAACCAGACCGATTTCCGCCGAATTTCACAGAATTCAAGTGAGGCCTTTATATACAAATTAACAAACGCCCGGATCCACAGCCACGCTAAAAGACTTCAGTTTAATTATTAATCGCTATTGTATGTGAAATACGGCAATAAAATAAAACAGTTACTTATTAACAGAGGATAAGTTATATGTGGAATATTAAACAAATTTAATAAAGAAACTAACATAAAAGTACCGAAATGTGTACCATTAGATTTGGCAGTATCAATGACTCCCTAATGTCCAAAGTCCAATTCGGCGAACCTGTACGAACCTGCAAACCAGCTGTTTGCCTACACTCTCACTAAATATCCCATATTTGGGCTATTAGGGAGATAATTTCATACTTAACGTTATTATATTCAATTAGAATGCATTTAAATTAATAATGGTGAATATTAGTGAAAAAATATTTTTTTTAGTTTTGAGATATTTTCCCCAAAACTCCTCTTTACAATAATAGCAATCTAACATGATCCTAAAGTTTATAGAATGTATGTACTTACTTTTCGAAGTGTTCTGAATATTTACAACACTCGCTGGCTCGGAAACCGACTTTAGTCCAAACTTTAATCGCTATTAGACTTTAAATACGGCACTAAAACAATTAAAATCGGTGTAATATTGAACAAATTTAGCAAACAAACTGAGATAAAACTTATAGGACCAGGCAGTTAGTACTGACTGGACTGTGACCGTTCAAAGTTCGACTTTGCCCTGTCAGCTGTTTCTATACGTGTTAGCTAAATACCAAATATTTAAATAAATATTGTTAATTCTTTAAGAGCAAGTTGATACAGTTAAATGGTACTAAATATGACCAATATAAATAGTTTATATTCACAGGGGGCTTTGGTATGGTCTGTGGTGTTACCGTAACGTCTTCATCGCTGACTTTATCCGTCTTTTATAATGCTAAGTCTGTCTGTATATTCAACCATAATCATTTCAAGATTAAATATATCTGAATATAACATAAATTTAAATAATATATGCCGAATATCCAACCCAAATTTTATATTTATTGAATCATTTTTCGAAACCTAACATTGGTGAACTTTTTATTAAGCCTTACTTCAAGTAAAGACAGAAAATCTGGGACTTGCAAATTTTTTTCAGAACGACATTTTACGTACTTTCCTCTATATCGTGAACTTTCAACATTGAATTCGATGAAATCCAAGTACTCAAGCCTAATGAAATGTAGTGCCAAAGATCACATTGACATTAAGATGTATATTATTATATTTATTTTACGTAACAGCGTAAAAAATAATTTATGCTTAAACAAATAAACGGTGCCCGCCAATCAACATTTTTGCTCTTAGATATGAAAAGGTTGGCAAACCCTGCTGGCATTTAATGTACACAATACTTTTTTTGTTTCAATTTTTTAACCTCTTTGTTTTCTTCTCTGACGTCGGCAAAAGTAGTAAAGTTAGTAAGTTTAAAAAGAAAATTAGACAGACGTGATTCATCAGAGATGACGCCACATTGGAGGCAATTATTGGTGCGCATTTTCTGTTGGTGTGGTACAAATGTGGCTGGATTGCACGGAAGTAATGTCTCAACTCTATCGTATAATAAGTAATACATAATTAATTAATTAGTTACTAAAAGGAGATGTTGAGGCTAATTTACTAGTCAGACCGTAGGATTCAAACCCACTCCCCCTTATCAAGAAGCATGTAACCCATAACCGGGGAACCTTATCACAGCCCTCCCGGGATCAGCAGCTCGGCTTATGCACAAGCGGTCGTATAAGTTACACGCCTCGTCATGTATTAATATCCTGTTTAATTTTAACATTGGCGTAATAAAGCCGGGAGCCACTCGCAAGGAATTGGTCCTCGGAGGACTTAATCCCTTGGTCTATACTCCACTGAATTATTACAGATCCCGCGAAGAGAGAAGTTGGTCTAAGGAGGGTTAGCTGTGAATAATTGCTGGACGGCCGAGGGGTCGCACCGGGCTCCATCAGTCAATTGGGTCGGTTCCTCTTCGAAGGTCTTGGAGAAGACCTGAGTATTTCGAACTGTCTTCCCTGAGATATTAAACGTAAGGATTGTCCAATGGTTAAATGTCAATACAGTAATTACACAGTAATTCGTCTTCATCTACTGCTGAAGAAAGATGCGCGTCTTGAAGTGTGTTATTCCGTGCATTGAAGTGTTTGATCGAAACTTTTCTAAAATTATAAAAAGAGCACTCATCTTAATAATTTGTATAACATGAACGATATGAATAAAACGTTTTTAAGCAGGAAGAATTTTGTTGAATCGAATCAAAGCAATTACAAAATGCCGATCAGATCGAATAAATAAAGTTGAATTGAATGAATAAATAATATCGGGGTGTTCGTCCAGATTCGGGATATTTATTATTCCCAAAAAATAAAAGTCAATTAAAACGAATCATGATTTCCGGGACACTGGGAATCCCTGGCTCGGGGAATTTCTCTCGTGCACTGTCAAGTGTGAACATACTCCTACCTGTAAATTTCATTTTCGACTAACTGCTTATATGCTTAACATACTGTTTAATTAATTAATTAAGTACAAATACTCTTGATTAAATTCCTTGACAGTCATATCCTCAATCATTTGAAATTAGAATAAATTACTAGGCATTTGAGCAAATGATGGATTTGCTGTGTGTATATATAGTATATTTGACTATATATATATATATATATATATATATATTTATATACAACCCAGGAATCAGCCGTAACCAAAGAACATAAACTTCTGGCTGATAAGACACCACATTTCTCTCTCAGATTCACAGTCAAGTTCATACTCTTTCTAGCTCGGTGGTCTAATTCCGCTTACAAAATGACATCATTTTACTCAGAATCGATCGTTATAAAATCTTATAACGCTGCAATAAGCTGTATTAACAATAAATCATCAGCTAGTCTTAATAAATAAAAAGCTTTGTATGAGTATATAAGTATTAGTCGCAATTCCACACGTCAAGTGGAATGCAAAAGTTGAGACACCGTTTTGTCATTTTTCGAAGAACAAAAGAATCGGATAGTATTATTTCAATAAATAAAGTTAAATCGCGGTTCTTCATTACGATTTTAACGCCGCTTGCGGAAATTCTGCAATGATATTGGGTCCCTAGAGATTCCGCGAATAACGAATATTATCACTTCTCCTCCACACCAGGTATAGTGTCCATGAATGAACTTGGTACAATAATCAAAAAGTCACATCACTTCACATCTACAGCTAATATCATTCCATACGGCTCTTAATAGCGTCAATTAAACTGCTACAACAAGAAACAAAAGAGTGACCAGAGCGTTTCCTATGATATTTTGAAACCTGCTTTATTATGTTAAAATTACAATTTGCCACATTGGGCAATAAGAAATTGTGATGAATGATCTCATTCGTACCATATTAACAATTTTTCATTCGCTCGCTCATTCATACAGTATTTACAAACTGCACAGAGACCTCCCAGGTCCACTTGGTTGTCACCTTCCTCGCATGCGAAAGACGAAGCGGAGCCTTGTGAAGTCCCCCACGCTCCTTCGTCAGCCGCGTCACCGAATACGAGCCATTGGAGGCTGACCAAGAGCGCAAGAGCCACATACGCTCAGGACATGATTGGAGAAACTGGCCGTTGCCAGGACTCCCGCTGTCACGCATTTGTAGCAGGTCACGAGGCCACTGCCTTTTCAGTCTCCGAGGAGGATTATAGGGATGAGTGGTGCAGTGCAATGACTGTGCTGCGGGATTAGGGTGGTTGAATAGGTTACTATGGAATTTCATGAACTTGATGATGAGTTCAAGAATGTGAGGTATATCAAGATCGTTATGAAGGGTTTAATTGCTGACGTAATAAGCGGCATTTACTATTGTTCTCAGGACTTTTGATTAAAAAGATTGGATGCGCTTGATGTTCGACTTTTTTGCTGTCCCCCATAGCTCTATTCCGTATGTCCAGATTGGCTTAAGTATAACTTGTAGATTAGTAATTTATTTTCTATTAAGAGATGGGATGTCCTTTGAAGTAGTCTGTGCAGTTTTCAAAAGCGTCTGTTTAGTTCTTGTCTTTTTAGCCTCGTGTGTGGGTTCCAGGTCAGCCGTTTGTCGAGATGGAAGCGATAATAATATTTTATAGCAGTTGGTAATCTTTGCCCAGACAATTTAAAACAAGCTGAAGGAAGATAAGCTGCGCAGGCAGCTGGTACAAGGATCTACCCATCAGAAACGAACCACAGATATGAGTCCCAGCGAACAGATCCCCTCCAAAGCGATATTTCAGTTCTGTGTCGGGAGGAGGGGGGATCAGAGCATTGTCACGTCTGCAGTCTCCATCCATCATCGCTCTTTAGCGGTCCCAGTCAGCTACTGCCTAACCGATATTTTATATTCCTCCATGACTCTCGCTTATCCGCCCTGATTACATATCCGCGGCGGATATCCCGTCTTGTTGATGTACTCTCTCTCTATCTGTCTTATCAGTCCTCACCGGCTTAAAATTAAACACTTCCTTTTTGGCGGCGATGAAATGTAAGCTAGTTGATAAGGCCTAGTTAAGAAGTTTTTAAGTAGCGTTTGGCTATGGATTCCATAAGAATATTTATTCAGTCATAGTGCCACTTACACTGGGAAAGTGGGAACATAGCTCGTTAGACTTTTGTCAAACCTTATATTATAAAACCTAAAACTCCTATTAACAGGTCAGGAGTACAGTTTGAAACGAAAACACCTTTATGTAGTCACCTTTGATGACGGATGAATAAAAGAGAAAGAAAACTGAACATCCTTCAATAAAAAGAAAACAAAAAAAAACTTCTAATTATAAATGGCACTTCGGGGAATCTCCGGGGAATCAATATCATTGCCGAATTTCCGCAAGCGGCGTTAAAATCGGAATGAAGAACCTCGATCAAACTTTATTTTGTAAAAAAATAATATCTTATTCTTTCTTTCTTTAAAAAATGACAAAACGGTGTCTCAACTTTTGCATTCCACTTGACGTGTGGAATTGCGACTAATACTTATATACTAATACAAAGCTTTTTATTTATTAAGACTAGCTGATGATTTATTGTTAATACAGCTTATTGCTGCGTTATAAGATTTTATGACGAGTTCTGAGTAAAATGATGGCATTTTGTAAGCGGAAATAGACCACCAAGCTAGAAAGAGTATGTTCACGCTTGACTGTGAATCCGAGAGAGAAATGTGGTGTCTTGTCAGCCAGAAGTTTATGTTCTTTGATTACGGCTGATTCCTGCATTATATATATATATATATATACAGCAAATCCATCATTTGCTCAAATGCCTGGTAATTTATTCTAATTTCAAATGATTGAGGATATGACTGGACAATTTATTAATTGTCAAGGAATTTAATCAAGAGTATAGGCACTTAATTAATTAATTAAACAGAATCAGGCAGTTAGTCAAAAATGAAATATATAAACCAATTTGAATTCCCCCTTTGAACTCATGGAGATTTAATAGGCCCCATAAATCTTTTTTGGGAAACAGACAATGTACGTGGGATTTCAGCAATGTGCGCTGGCAACCAAAGTTCTTGAGTTTTATTAGTTAAGGTGGCAACTGTCCACGGTTTTTTTAATATATGCAATATTATGTGATAGTCCTTGAGTCGCAAACTAGAGAGTGTCGCAGAATTAACGCCAGATTTGAATTTGCCGCCATTTGTGCAGTAAAGTGCAGTAAAAAAAACAATTTGACAGCTTACAGTTTAGGGTTAGTAAAAATGGAGCGTTACACGATAGAACAACGTGTCTTAATTGTTGAACATTATCTCAAAAATAATAAAAGTTTGCCGGCCGCAGTTCGAAAATTTCATACAAAATCTGATCAGAATAGTATTTTGACTTCATCAACTGTGAAGAGATTAATTGAAAAATTTAGAGAGACTGGATCAGTTGGAGACACTAAACACACTGGTTGTCCAAAAACAAGCCGTTCAAATGTCAATATCAAAGCAGTGCGTGAGAGTGTTGTTGAAAATCAATGAGACATTTCCAGCTCGTGTACTCTCTCGTTTCGGTGATCAGAATTGGCCCCCTAGATCGTGTGATTTAACACCTTTAGAAATTATTTTTATGGGGTTATTTGAAGTTAAAGGTAAATGTCAACAAGCCCACATCCACCCGTGCATGAAATTCAACCACATTTATGCCAAATGGTCATGGAAAATTTCGACAAGAGTGCGTATGTGCCAGCAAAGTCGTGGAGCCCATTTGCCCGATGTGTATTCCATAAATAACCCTATCCTATTTAATTTATAATTCAATAAAAAAATAAGAACAAAAATACTAAAAACTGTGTTTTCTATTTAAATCAAATCTTGTATTAATTATGGGACACCCTCAAAGAAGAAAACTATATTGATACATTCCGATAACTCGATTTAACATCAGCGAAGGTTTTTTTTAGGGCGTAACTCCATTTTTACCATCGAGACATTATTCACAGACTTCAAAGATATACCGTCCATCCATTGAAAAACTCGACTGCTAGAATAGCAAATGAGAGAGAGAAAGAGAGAGGGGAAAAACTTAACTATTTGAACATAAATAGCAGAGACATCCGAAATAGGCGTATCCTACTCGCGTACTGAACCAGAAGAAGTGAGATGTCAAAGACAACTGGGCCGGAGGCAGGTGGGCCGCTGTCAAGTGAGGACTCGTTCGTTATCGACAAGCGTTATCCGCAAATAGCGCGGATACATCTTACATCTTAGATATCTGCCAAGTCTAGCAGTTTAATATGTACGGCAGGAAGTCGGCAATGAACCCTATAGCAAGCTATGCGTGGACACGTGCTGAGCCCCAAGCTTAGAATTTACGAATAATACAAATGAAAATACTAAATACTGAAGCTAAGCACAATTTTGAGTAGATGTTTTCGGCAAGATATCGGCTATTAGTTGACGAAAGATTTAGATTTAAGATGTTGTCCACATGCATTATCAATAAACAATCTTATGTCTGTTTGCACCAGCTTCAGGTCCTCGAGGTAGGTTAGTGGGGGGAGTTTGTGTGTGTGTGTGAGAGAGAGAGAGAGAGAGAGAGAGAGAGAGAGAGAGAGAGAGAGAGAGAGAGAATCAGAGGAGGGGAGGGAGTTTCAATGAGCTTGGTGATTCATTGTACAATAATATGCTTAATATAACAAAATAATTCTGAAATGTTTTACTTCTTTAATTTTTGTATCTCCAACTATCTCATGGTCCTGATGCATACAAAGTATGACGAAATCCCACCCATTACCAGTAAATATAATGAAAATCCAACATCTCTCTTGTATCCACTTAAAATCCTATTTCCCGACAAACTCATCTAAGCAGAGAGAGAGAGAGAGAGAGAGAGAGAGAGAGAGAGAGAGAGAGAGTGAGAGAGAATTAGAGAAGGGGAGGGAGTTTTAATGAGGTTGGTGATTCATTGCACAATAATTCTGAAATGTTTTACTTTTCTAATTTTTGTATCTTCAACTATCGCATGGTCCTGATGCATACAAAGTATGACGAAATCCCACTCATTGTATCCACTTAAAATCCTATTTCCCGACAAACTTATCCAAACAGTTATAAATTGTCGGCTAACAATAAGACAAAAAAAAAAAAAATTATTTTTGTTAAAGAACATTCATTCTTTATCGGTCACCACGATTATGAATAAACATTTTATTTCTTTTTATTTTTACTTTTTTGTACAAAATTTAAAAATTTAGTTCAGGGTTTATATTATTTTTTGTATTATCTGTTCCTTGCATAAACTCAAATATTTCAGTAAGTTAAACCTCTAGGAGGGAGTGATAGCTACATAGAGTACACAAGAGTGTACGTTGGGCCAAAAAATGTCGAGTACATTATTATTATTTTCAACAAACTAACTAATAACAAATAATAACTAAATAATACTAATAAATAAAGTAACTAATATCAAATAAAATTTCCTAGATCATTTTATTTTTTCAATTTCCATTTTCATTATGAATATCCTAATACCTTTTTTCAAAGATGTTATCGTATAATGGAAAAATCGGTGTTTATCTTAAACAGGTTTCGTGCTGTGATTACAATTTGTAGGAAAAGAGAAAATCCAGCCTATATTGTTAAAAGAACATCTTATTCTGCATTTCTGATTTCTTTTTTTGGTTCAGAACAATCAGACATGAAACAAGGACTTTTTAAAACAAATCTAAGTTACTCGACTATATTTTTATAGTAATCCGAAGGGCTGAAACTGCGGAACGGTAGATGTTAGATATCAGGATGTGACATTGTTCAGTAGTGTACTTATTAGCAAAGCTATCAGTCGGAAACGCGATCTGAATAGCTAAATATTGATTAGAAATTATTGCTAAAGGTTAAGGGATTGAATTATATTAGTGTGAATTATTGATTGAATTTACTAACCTTTACACGGATGACCTGAGCGTCTGGGGATGAACAATTAAATATTGGCTTGGAAAAGTTGTTGGTTGTTTAGCTAAACTCTTTTTGAGTTGATTACACCAGCTACTAATGGATGAGTTTGTAATTCACTTGGAGTTGATGTAAATAATGGAAAGTATGTTGGTTTGTCTGACGCCATTACCCAATCAATATATCCGCTCGTTTCTGATTCAGTGGTTCACAATGCACCAACGGGTTGACAACATTTCAATTCCGATATTAGAAATTTTTTTTTCCCCCACATAGCCCCTTTAAATTTACAGATAATTATATAAATTTAAATAAATATCGCTTTGAAGACTAAGATAATATTAGAATAATTGTATAATTTATATTTTAAAACGTAATCATTATTAATTTTCGAATGGATTTTTTTTCTTCTTCTTCATAGCCCCTTTAAATTTACAGATAATTATAAATCCTCAGGTGAATCTATTTACAAATTATTTTTGTATTTCCTGTAGCATCACTACATTATATACAGGTTTTGTTATTTTATATTAATTATATAATGAATAAACAATGATATACATTATACGAGACTGGACTAAAAAAAAAGTGATAGGGCTCACCTTTTTGATCAACCTTAAAACTAACTTACATACCAATTCTTAACCTAATTTTTCCCCGACAGTCTGATGCCATCGATGCGGGAGGGGTGGTGGGGTCATAGTGTTAAACACTGGCTTTGTCAGGTGGTGCAACGAGTCAAAAAACTTAATTTGTCTCCGGCAATATTAGAATTTTTTTTTCTTCTTTCATAGCCCCTTTAAATTTACAGATAATTATATATAATCCCCCCAATCCCCTTAAAAAATAAAAAACTTTTATTGACTACAGGTTCTTAGGCGAATCTATTTACACACTACATTTTATATGTCCTGTACCATCGCTACATTCTATACAAGGTCTGATTCGGCATAGAAGTTACGTAATCAATACAAGTACAATGATACACAATTGACAAGACTCAACAAGGTGATGGGGCTCACCTTTTTAATCCCAACAAAAGAAAACATATATAATGTTTTTTTTTTTTTTTTTTTTTTTTTCTTCATAGCCCCTTTAAATTTACAGATAATTATATATAATTATAGATCCTCTGGCGAATCTATTTACAAATTATTTTGTATTTCCTGTAGCATCACTACATTATATACAGGTTTTGTTATTTTATAGAAATTATATAATGAATAAACAAGTATAATGATCAATATTAAGATATATAATTTTTTTTTTTTTTTTTTTTTTTTTTTTTTTCCCCCCCTTAGCTCTCAAACTTATAAAATAGGATGTGGGAAAATTATTTTGGGCTAATGAGTGCCTTTCACTAAGGGGAGTCCCCCATTTGAAGGGTGTATGAGAAGGATATAGGGTGTGGAATGCCTGAAGGAGGCGGGTGGATTCGGGAAGGTAGTGAGAGTCTACCGAGATATATAATTAAAATCACAATACGATTTACATTTTCGGTTGTAAATAAGATTATACGAGAGTAATTGTAAATACCCAATTGAAGTTTTAAGAAGATAAGGTTTATTTTACTATGATTTTACATCTAATATGTAGGGATCCACTCAGCCCAAATATTCCTTTATTTTTTCTCTCATCCTTAATCTAATAATTAGAGAGCTAAGAAAAAAAATAAAAATCTAATATGCACCAAACTGGGCAAGAACGTAGAACCATAGTTTCATCTTTTCTTTTTTACATTTAATCTTGCTTGTACATTGATAAATGCCAATTTTTTTTTAAGGAACACCGATCCCAGTTTAAGATCGATAACTAGCAACACCCATTTCTATAAGTGTGCCTTGGGGATTAAAGCGGAAATGTCTTCGTCCGATCTCTTGGGAGCAAATGGCCGCCAGGAGTTCAGGACTGGTCAGTATTCTCCCCTCACGCCTGCGCCTTACAACATCTGAAGCCCTTATCGCTAAATCATAATATCCCTGGCAAGATTGTATTTCCTACCAAAGGTATTACAACTTTGATCAGAAATTGATCTATACCGTGACATACGCTCATCGCTCAGTCGGATTTTTCCCATTCCGCTCGGAATAAAAAAAAAAAAAAAAAACACTCACAAAACTTTTGCAACTCATGTGGAACTTTCAACCCTTGGGAGAAAAGAGGTCTGCAGAATGGGAGAGGGGGGGGAGCGGGGTCCGGGATTGAAATACATTCGTTACACCATCGACCTACAACTTGCAGCAGACCTTAGGGGTTACCCAGGATCTAAATCTTCAACAATTTAGAACAAACTATATTTCGTGAATAGTTGTGGTTAAGGGTTCACGCCCCTCTATTATTTCATCATGGACTAATGACGTGATGAAATATGATGTGCCATAATTTCCTTTCTGTTCACTACAAGTAGAGTATGCCCATCGAGAAGAAACATATTAAATTACAGGCTAGTAGCAATCGCTCTGTAATACTTTCAAGTCAGAAATTTAGAATCATAGAAAGTAGTCATAAATGGAGAAAACATAATAAATGGATCCCCTCCCCCCCCCCATATCCCCTTGTACAAATTGATAAATGTACAAAATATAGATTCTAAAAACAATTGCTTCATTGTATTTCCTGTATACATTTTATACAAATTGTAGTATACATATACAAAAGTATAATGATGTACATTATATATTAATTAAATTAAATAACAATAAAACTTAAACTAAATCTTAACGTAATTACCCCCTACAGTCTGTTGCCATCGATGAGGGAAGGGCGGTGGGGGTCATGTGGTGTTGAACACTGGGTTTGTGAGTTCCTGCAACGAGTCTAAAAACTTGACGTGTCTCAGGCGGATGAACTCACCCACCGATAGCGCACTAAGCAATTTTTTTTTGTTTCATAGTCCCTTGTTACAAAATTAATATATGTTACAAAATATAGATTCTACAAACGAATCTACAATTGCTTCATTATATTTCCTGTAGCTATATTTTTTATAAATTCTAGTATACAAAATAGTGATCTGCATTGTACAAAAGTATAATGATGTACAATATACATAATTTGACTGAATTTATTAAAAGTGATGGGGCTCACCTTATTTATCGTAGACTTAAAACTAACTTACATCTAGCAATAAAAACTTGAGCTAAACTTCCTTCGATGCGGGAAAGGTGGTGGGGTAATAGTGTTCAACACTGGGTTTGTGAGGTGCCACGGATGGCACACCAAGAAAATGGAAAATTACTTGTAAAATATTGTTTTTAAAAGAAAAGAAGTCTTCACCGAATATTTTTAAATGTAAAAAGAAAAATCACAAGACAAAAAACCCATTGCACAGGATCTTAAAGTGAAAAAAAAATTACTTTTTATTGTCACAGATCATGACCTCGAGAACTGATCTTGCCGAGATCCGAAATATTAGTCGAAGACATCAAATTACAACGGAAATTATTTAAAAATTCTATTATATTCGAGAAATATACACAGGATTAATAATAAATATTAAAAAAAAAAAAAAAAAAGATAAATTGATAAAAGGCCTTTTGTTTGATAAATAAAGGGAATGGCAACGTCATTGCTTTCGTTTCCTCTGCCGGCCTCTCGGGAACAGGAAGAGAGAGCATTTGTTTCCATTTGAGAGGCCGCTCTCACTTTTTCTCATATTGCCTATAAATCTCCAACGCTAACGTATACACGTTTCTTTTCTTCTTCTTTTTCTTTTTCTTTTGAAAGATTATCCAAGAACCTTTCGTAGCCCGGGTATTACACCCTAAAACCTTCCATCTCGTCGATAACTGGAGGGTTTTCGACGGCCTCGATCTTGAGCGAAAAGACATATCCTCTTTTCAATGTAAATTATCAATCCACAGGAACATATCCTTGTGCATCTTGAAATTGTACGAGGGTTATGTTACTTTCACGAGCTAAAGCTGTATTATACCAGAGGGGTGAGGGTATTACTGTTTGGTCCTTTTATGAGGGAGACAACCCCCTGTCCCGCTTCCTTTTCAAACTTATCTCAAGATGGATATCCGCCTAAGATGATGCAAATGATAGCTTGTCAAACCAATATTTCCGTTCTATCGTATATATACATTATAAGCAAGAATATTCTCAAGAGTAACATTAAAAAACGAGACATGAGGTTACTAATATTTGTACAGCACAAAGAATTAAAACAACACACCTGTGAATGATACTTATATCGATTTGGTAATAAACAATCAAAAGTTCTAAAGAGAAAATCGATACTACGATAAACTCCGATATATAAAAATACCATTCACAATCCCCCCCCCATAGCCCCTTTAAATTTACAGATAGTTATATATAATTATAGATCCTCAGGTGAATATATTTACAAATTATTTTGTATTTCCTGAAGCGTCGCTACATTACATACAGGTTTTGTTATTTTATAAAAATTATATAATGAATAAACAAGTATAATGATACACATTAAACGTTACTGGACTGAACTGACTAATAAAGGTGGTGGGGTCAAGTCAAATAAATTATAGGTATTTTTTTTTATGATTTTACAAGAAATTTATTATGATAAAATTACAATCTGCCTGATTGGGCTATAAGTAATTGTGATAAATGATCTCGTTCATACCAATTTACAATTTTTATTACATACAAACAGCCCAGGCCCCCCCCCTTCCACATGGTTGTCACCTCCCTTGCGTGCGAAGGAGGAAGCAGAGTCTTAAGAAGTCCCCCACGCTCTTCCGTCAGCCCCGTGTCACTGGATAAGAGTTGGTGGACGCTGACCAAGAGCGTGAGAGCCACAGACGTTCAGGACATGATTAGAGAAACTGGCCATTGCCAGGACTCCCACTGTCACTTATTTATAGCAGGTCACGATGCCACTGCAGTTTTAGTCTCCGAGGAGAATTATAGGGATGATTGGTGCAGTGCAATGAATGTGCTACGGGATTAGGGTGGTTGGATAGGTTACTATGGAATTTTATGAACTTGGAAGGGATGAGTTCAAGAATGTAGGTTATATTAATATCGTTATGAAGGGTTTTGTTGCTGACATAATAAGGGGCATTTACTATTGTTCTCAGGACTTTGGATTGAAAGGATTGGATACGCTTGATGTTCGACTTTTTTTCTGTCCCCCATAGCTCTATTTCGTATGTTCAGATTGGCTAAGTATAACTTTGTAGATTAGTAGTTTATTTTCTATTGAGAGATGGGATGTCCTTCGAAGCTGTGTGTACAGTTGTCAAAAGCGTCTGTTTAGTTCTTGTCTTTTTAGCCTCGTGTGTGGGTTCCAGGTCAGTATAGGTATATAACAAAAACATTTGGAAAATAAAATAGTAGGGGAGGTAGGTATAGACCTGGAAAGAAATATAAAAAATACGACTAAATAGCTAATAGTGTCTAATACCATCACCCTGTTTATTTTTCCACTTCCACCTCTTGTTTTAAACAGTCGAATGTCGTGGTGGCATAGATCGAAGAACACTAGAATGGTAATCGGAGATATCACGGTTTCGAGTCCTGCGACCCTGCCGATAAATAATAATTATTCATTTAACTGTTTTTGATCAATGGCGTTAGAAGGTTTACTATCTGGACTTGTTGAGAATGGGGCTCTTTTATTCTCATAAGGGAATATGAGTAGCTACTTGAGCGTAACCGTAAAAAATATTAAGGAATAAGATCACAGTACAATCGGCTGACAATATATATATTTTTCAATCGTTTTGGCTCCTGGTTTTAATAAAAACCACATATTAGGACAGAGAAAATAGTGTATGAAATACAACACACCTGGTCAACGCATTAATAAGCATGCAATGCCAGGTCACATCATAAAACCCACTCAATTTATTTATCTCGTATCTAATTTACAAAATGGGGCGTGGGTAGTTAGCGATTGGATTTGTCCCTTTGATCTGTCCTATGTCTTTCAGCGTACGACTTCAGCGCTTCATAAAGGCTTCCGTATCAAACGGTCTGCTCTCTTAAATCTCCTTAGCGCTTGGCAAAGTGACAGAGGAGTAAAAATAAGACAAAGGTCGCTGGAAGAATGTCACAGTCAACAAAATGTTCTCTACAAACAAACAAACAAACGAGGTATGGGAAATGAGTGGGTTCGATTCTCGCCTGGGTAGAGAAAAAGTACAATAATAGTAGAAATAACACACAAAAAAAATCAATTTATATTAGAACAAATACGGCGTCTTCCAATAGGGCCTTCTGAACTTTGACAGTTGAAAGCGGCCAGATTTTTGAAGTTGCATCTGTCAAAATGGCTGTCATTTATTCAGTATGTCTTGCCAAACCATCATAGATACAGCGTTCAACAACACGTACAAATGATAAAATTGTTTTATCAATATGGCTGTTCTGTTCGGGCAACGTTCCGCGGTCGCCATAACCGTCCAACCGAGAGGACTATTCGCAGTGTGGTGGATAAATTTGAGTCCCCTGGTTAACTAAACAATCAAGCAACATCCCTACGTCGACGAAATGCAAAATCTGCCGAAAACATCGCCGCTGTCCATGAGAGAGTGCAGGAGAATCCGAGGCAGCCGATTTCGCGTCGTTCACAAGAACTCTTTCGCAGATCACAACTTAACGAATTTCACGTCATGACTTGGACCTGCACCCGTACGAAATTCAACTGACCCTGTAGCTGAACCTAAACGACCATAGACAACGACGTATGGTCATCTCACGTGGAGGTGATGTGAACTGGCCACCGAGATCGTGCGATTTGACCCGGTTAGACTTTTTTTGTGGGGTTTTCTTAAGTCGCAGGTCTATGCGAATAAGCCACAAATCACAGCGGTCCTCATAGCCCATGCCATCGGCCAAATTCAGCCTGATTTATGCGCCAGTCATGGAAAATAGGACTTTTCGGATGCGCGCCACCCAGCGAAGCCGCGGCGGACATTTTCACGATGTTATATTCCATACGTAATGGCATCGATAGGCCTTTCAAACGAATAAAAAATTTCGATGATGTCTCACACACATTTTTGTTTTAATTAAATTTAAAGATAGAAAGCTACCCTCTACAATAAATTGAACGACCAAGAGCGACAAAGTTGGCATGTCACTTCACCTAGACTATTGTTCGCGAATTTTTGGTAAATTGCCATGGTTGCACCCGACAGGAAATAGTGCAATAGCAGCCATTAAAGTCCCACGGACTATATAAGTATCCCTTTATAGACCTTCACAATTCATTACTTAACCTTAATAAAGTACCACTTACGCAGTTTCTTTAATCAGAATAAAGGACACACTCTTGAACATAACAACTGCTTAAGCGTCTTGAATTATTTAATCATTTACATGGCAAGATTATTAGAAATGTTTTATAAACGAAAAACATAGCTAATTGGTTACCGATGAGCCATCAATTTTATGTATATGTCTGTATTAAAACAATTACTTTTAATTTCATTTCCATGTTAAAAATCTCATACTGAGTGCTAACAGAAAATTGAATTTTGATCTGTACTGTGTCTAGTTAACTATGGATGGTTGAAACCCACCCTCCATACCCTCGTATAAAATATCGTACAGTTCAAATCCTCAGGATGCCTCCCACAAAGTCACCATTCGACCGTACCTCTCTTTCTCATCTACCACTTCAATCCTGACGAACCTTCGAAATCCTATTCTTGCTCAAATCCTACTCACCGTTAAGGCAGACATGCCATTCATTTTGTTTCAATATTTTTTATTTATTGAATACAAGGTGTTATTTTTAATTGAATACTTTATTTTACTCACATATTGTTTTATTACTGTTAATAATTCCCATCAATAAAAATGTCTTGGTTCCAGAATAAAGTTGTTTTTTTTTTCAATACATCTCATGTACTTTAATACAATAAAAAATAATCTATTCACAGTATAACATCGATTACCTTGTGTTTTTAGATGAATCAAATTTATAAAAAAAATTTTTTTAAGAATTTATTTCTGAAACTTACTACTGTTGCACCTTCTAAGCTATCGGAACCCTTTTGAAACAGACGAGGAGAAACTTTCGTATTTTATCTACCACATAATGTAACTTGGTTTATTTATTTTTGTGATTTTGGTCAATTTATAATTGTAACTTTGGTTAGTGGATCAAGGAATGATAGCCCAGAGCAGAGGGTTAGAAAAATGGAATCTGACAACCGACCACAACATATTTTAATTAAATTTTGTATAACTATTTTCTTCTATATGTGCATAGTTATGTGCGTACATATGTTTTTTTTTTTTTTTTATTTACATCAAATTTAGGCATAAAACGTATTCGATTATCCGATTTTTTTTTTCATTATCCGGGAATACTCATTACCCCGGATGAGGTTCTACTGTATTTAGAAAACTGTCCTTCGGGCGTGATATGACATGTTTAATTAAGTGTATTATCATAATTCGCTGTTCCTAAGAGCCACCGGTGCCTTGATTCCAAGCGTTTCCACACCAGTCCACCCCCGACGGAAAGGGAGGCCAAGAGCCAACCCCAGGAGAACTAAGGTTACAAAACAAACCCATTAGTAGCTATTTACCTGGCAAACATGGAGTCCTTCCCTGCACCCCCCCCCCCCCCCCACGATCTTCTAAATTCAATCGAGTCACTACGAGTAATCTCTACTGGCACTTGGCAGATAATTTAATAGGATCTCATATGGTTCTCGATTCCATTCTTCCCACGACAAGAGAATTTTGTTTCACATCTTTAAACAGGATTTCGGGATACTATTCATAACTATTTGAAAGCGTTGAAAAACTATGACAGATCTACAAAGGATGCATGCTCCGATAATGTAATATTCATAATGGAAATTATTTATTTATTTATGTAATATTATTAAGTATACCATCACGTTAAACTGACACATTAAAAATGATCGAAAACCAAAAATCCAAAACTGTCCTTAATGATCATTATAACAAGAGAGCTTTTATTGTTAATAGTAAGGACATTTTAAAGTTACTGTTTTAAAAACAATTTTAATGATAATATTACAGTCCACACTGCCTCTTTTGATATGAATCGTAATAAAAACGCAGACAAATATTTATTATAATATAAACATGGTACGATTATTTATTTCCTTAGCAAGCTTTTTTTTTTTTTTTATAATAAATAAGTTTAGGACAATTAAAAATAATACAAACAGAGAGATTCAGCGTTTCAGAACTCACAGGGCCTTGGCTCGTCCTTATACTAACTCTGGACCGCACCGCTGGTCTTTCCAAATGAGTTAAAATATACAAAGAACGGAGCTGACGACCTAAGGGGGTTTTTCAGTTAAATAAACAACCAAAAAAACCTTCCAGTAACGAATTAATTAATTATTAATAATAAACAAAAAATATCATAGAGCTAAATCAAATAGCAAATAAATTGTTTTAGTAGGGAAAGTGGTGTTGTAGCAACAGAAATCCTTACTCAAAACTGTAAGATATGCAAAATAAATCTACCCTCTAAAAATATAAATGGGAAGACTCAATAGGCAACGATTCCATCTATCCAGAAAACAACAAACCACGGAGAGGACTTAGCAAAGTTAGTAAAGCCCGTATTAACTTAGCCAGCGCCTAGTTGGAGGCTTAGTCGGTCATATCAAGAAACTTTGGAATAATATTTGACAAACTAAAATAGTCTAGAATATTTTAGTTGGATGAACTATTATATTTTAAATATTTCAAAGGAGAAACAAAGGAAGGGTTAGGGCATGATAAATTATGAACCGTTATTATATTAGTAGTCATTGCACTGCACCACTCATCCCTATAATCCTCCTCGGAGACTGAAACGGCAATGACCTCGTGACCTGCTATAAATGCGTGACAGTGGGAGTCCTGGCAATGGCCAGTTTCTCCAATCATGTTCTGAGCGTATGTGGCTCTCGCACTCCTCAGCCTCCGCTGGCTCGTATCCAGTGACGCGGCTGGCGCAGGAGTGTAAGGGACTTCCTAAGATGGATTTGGGAGGTCCTTGGGCTGTTGGTAAATACTGTATGAATGAGAACATTTATCATAATTACTTATTGCCTAATAAGCCAGATTGCTATTTTAGCACAATAAAGAAGAGCGATGACATTAGTATTGTCTTTTTAGACATGGACATTAGCACAAGAATATGTTCTGTTATGTAAATGCAGGAAATTAATTTATTTGGATTTAAAAACAACATAGAAGCCATAGAAAGACACGCGAATGAAAGGTTACATAAAATATTCTTGTACTCCATTGCAATTTTATAAAAAATTTACTTTCAAGTTAATCGTTCCACTTGAGATAAAAGCGCAATGGATAAATAATTCAAATATGACTACCCTCAAGCAAAAGTAAATTACAGGCCGATAAAGTCCGAATCGATAATTGAACCCTATCGGGAGTCAAACGTGCCGCTGTCTGACTGTGCGCCCTCTCAGGGCTAATTAGCAGGCAAATATCTAACTCGAATATCAGAGCTTCAAATACATTTAGGTAGCCATGTAGCCAAACCAATTAACGTCAAAGGAACTTTTGTTTTATGTATAGTCTACAAAGTGTAACCGATTGCCACCAATAGTCCAGGTAACATTGCCTATCCTGTAAATGCGCCCTTCAACCAGCCATTAGCCCTAACTTACTAAAACCCCAATTTTCAGCTTCTCTAAATATTTTGAAAGAGATGAAATAGGTCTAGTTTGTAGTCAGCGAGTTTGGTTTTAGATTTAAATCGACACTATTTTAGTACAATATTGTGTTAGTAAAAACATTTTTTTTTACTTACTAAAACATTTTATTTATTACGACTCCTCGATTTGTGACCTAGGAACTAATTTAATTCCAAATCCAATCAAAATATTTCATAGTAACCTATCCAACCACCCTAATCCCCTAGCCATTACACTGTACCACTCATCCCTATAATCCTCCTCGGAGACTAAAGCAGCAGTGGCCTCGTGATCTGCTATAAACACGCGACAGAGGGAGTCCTGGCAATGATCAGTTTCTACAATCATGTTCTGTGGCTCTCGCGCCCTTCGCCAGCCTCCGCTGGCTCGTATCCTGTCGATGGAGGAGCGCCCACGTCCCCCAGGACTTTCCAAGACTCCGCTTCCTCTTTCGCATGCAAGGGAGGTGACAACCATGTGTACTTGGGATTTTGTAATACACAAGTATATTTTTTTAACAATTATAGTTATAGTTTTTGGAAATTTGAAACGAAACGTGCTATTTCATCGGATTCATCATAAGATGTGGGCATAATGGAGTCGTTTTAGATATAAAAGCAATTGAGAATTTCAAAGATTAAAATCAAAAGAAATTTTAAATTTACTGAACTATGAATAGCATTTGCAATAAGCGATTAAAAAATATTTTATTTTTATTTCTTAATTGAGGTTTAACTTTCTCTTGTCATTTGTTAACGAGAATATAATTTATTGACTTAACCGTCCGAATATGAACTAGGGTTGGAACTTAAAATAACAAAGTCTGCTTGCGCAGACCGTGACTGCATCCCTAGCCCCAATGACGACAGATGGTGGTTGACTTCCCGCCACGTTCGTCGGAGGATTGTCCTATTGACGCAGACCGCGGCGATAATAGACATAAAGCATTAGTTCCCTGCCTCTATTAATAGAGCGAATCCACGTAATGTCTATTCCATCCCTGCCTGTATCTCAAATAGAGGACCTTTCTCCACGATTGCACCGTAATTATGACACGAGACCAACTCATCTATTCTATATTCTAACAGAGGGAAAAGAGAACAATTCATATTAAAAGGTAAACTATACGACCATGGAACCCGTGGAGGATAGCTCACTGGATCCTGGGGTCTCCATCGTGCCGTAATGATTTATTTATATAGACCTAATAAACATAATTCATAATGAAATAGATACTACAAAGAAAACTGACTGCCTAAATAAGAATATAAATTTCGTTTAAAATATAATACTTAATATTCTATTTGGATATTCTAACATTCAATTACAGTACCATATCATAAAAATGAGATATGAGAGATGTCGAAAAACAGAACTTTAAAAAAAATTTAGTAACACTACACCGGTTTGATTTCATTTGACGCAAGTTTATGTGTTTTTTCCCCCACTACAATGCCTTTTTCTTTAGCTTTCACTGGTTCAATGGTTTTAAGCAATGTTTTCTAAATATTTTAGGTTTGACATCGACTTGCTACGTAAAATTTAAATAATTCAGAAGTTAAAAAATGCTTACATTTCAGCACAAAGTCTATCATCCAGGGCTTTATGTAGTATATCACGTGATATATATCTGTACCTCGGAGGGATACAACACTATGTCCATTTTCATAACTTTACAGGAGAGGAGTTTTAAACTTTTTTTCAACAAAAAGTGTTATTGGCACAGCTATTTATTGAGATGTAATGAAACAATATTTTACCAGAACATTCTATTTATTTTTATTTACATCATGCAGTTGTTATAAAATGAAAAAAAACCTTTTTTACCTTAGTAAAGTCAATATGGAAAAAAATGGACATAGTGTTGTATCCCTCCGAGGTACAGATATATTTGTTGTACAGCACTTTGCAATGATTGTGTGGCACAATCGAAAGCTCTTGTGGCCAAATAAAAATGTTGTGCCAAGACAAAATTTCTAGGATTGTATTAATAGAATCCATCTAAGAAACTTACACACAACTTTAAATGTAATCTTCTACATCTTCTATGTAATCTTCTACATCTTCTATGTAGACTTCTACATCTTCTATGTAGTCTTCTACATCTTCTATGTAATCTTCTACACCTTCTATGTAGTCTTCTACATCTTCAATGTAATCTTCTACATATTCTATGTAATCTTCTACATATTCTATGTAATCTTCTACATCTTCTATGTAATCTTCTACGTCTTCTATGTAATCTTCTACATCTTCAATGTAGTCTTCTACATCTTCTATGTAGTCTTCTACATCTTCTATGTAGTCTTTTACATCTTCTATGTAATCTTCAATGTAGTCTTCTACATCTTCAATGTAGTCTTCTACATTTATATTAATACGCGAATAATTAACGAGCATATAATAGCGTTCTTGTTATGAATGACGTATTACTCAGAGGTAAGGCATAAACTAAAATACTATTTAATGGTAAGACTTTGATATACAAAAGCTTTATTCTTATCATATTTACAAACAGCCCAGAGGCCTCTCAATTCCACATAGTTGTCACCTCCTTTGCATACAAAAGAGGAAACGGAATCTTGGGAAGTACCCACCGCTCCTCCGTCAGCCACGTCATTGGATCAGCCGTTTTTCTAACCATCGGTATTAGTCCAACTCGAAACAAAGCCGTGCTCAACGAACCTTAATCTGTAGTTGCATTGTGTTTTATTGTCATATATAAACAATACTTTTTTATGATAAAATATATATTATTATGATAAAATTACAATATGCCTCATTGGGCAATAAGGAATTGTGCTCAATGTTCTTATTCATAACATATTTACAAAAAAGCCTTCCGAATCCACATTGTTGTCACCTCCTTCGCATGCGAAAGAGGAAGTGGAGTCTTGGGAAGTCCCTCACGCTCCTCCGTCATCCGCGTCACCGAGACACATACGCTCAGGACATGATTGGAGAAACTGGTCATTGCCAGGACTCCCACTGTCACGCATTTATAGCAGGTCACGAGGCCACTGCCGCTTTAGTCTCCGAGGAGCATTATAGGGATGTGTGGCGCAGTGTAATGGCTAGGGGATTAGGGTGGTTGGATAGATTATTCTGGAATTTTATGAACTTGGAGGGGATGAGTTCAAGAATGTAGGGTATATTAAGATCGTTATGAAGGGTTTAGTTGCTGACGTAATAAGTGGCATTTACTATTGTTCTCAGGACTTTTGATTGAAAGGATTGTATACGTTTCATTATAGATGTAACAGTTTGAATATAATCATCCAACAAGCGTACAAGCTAAACTCGGTTCTGCCAACATCATCCGTAGCGGGAACTAAATATCTAATTAACGGCGAAGAATTAACCTGTCCCGAAAGCAGCTCTAACGTGAATGATATATGTATAAGGCAGACGTGGGAGCCCGCCGTATATTTAGGGAAATTTAGTCTGTGGGCATTATGAAGGTGGCTAACCTGGCCCTACCAGTCTGTCTGGCTTAGGTAAATTACTTCATAGCCGTTGACGTATAGGGCCACAACAGGGAATTTCATTTAGGCCCTGCATATATCGCGCGGGAGCTCGCTTCCCTCTCCCGCCATATCTTTTCCCGCCTAATACCACTTGAAGCTCTAGGCAACCTCACCTCCCTTGTACAGCTTCAAAATTACAACACCTAGTATTATACATTTTATACAAAACTGTGTTCATCCACACAAAATGTTTATTAGGGTAGGGACCATTTCGACTGTGCCACACCATCTATGACACTTCAATACATAACTACCATGCTTGTCTACCAAATAACAAAACTCATTTTATAACTCAAATTATTATTAAAGTTTGTCCCCTTCAATGTATTCACCATATTGTAATAACACATCGCTTTAATTAAATTCAATGTCTGTCAATTGTCTGTAAACTGATTCCCCCAGATTGTAAGCACTGGTCACCAGATTGTAAATCGGACTGATACGGATCATGTTTACGTGTAATTAGTTATATCATTCATCGGTCGAAAACTACTCTACAGACACAATGCAATCCAAATGAATGCGAATTGCCCTAGTAAAAAATAAATCCAATTTTTACGCAGTTTAGGCAGGTTCTTACTTTTTTTCAAAATTTCCTCATTGGTTAATTTTTCAGACCTCTAAAACAGATTCTTTCAAAATTAAACCTTTGATTTCGGAAAAAAAAAAAAAAAAAAAAAAAAAAAAAAAAAAAAAAAAAAAAAAAAAGCATTGATTTAACCGACTTGCTTTTTAAATTATCTCATTACAATTGGTTGATGTATGAAACAGGTTTGTGTCTGCGTCAAATTCCAGCATTTTTTTTATTTTTTTTGTCACTCCACCTAAAGTTAACACTTCTTTGTTTCTGCTGGAAACGCAGTCTCGTCATTTTAAAGACATGCATCATTAAAATTAATAATATTTTAAAGCATAGAAAAATATAGCATGAAGATGCTTTTGTTAGCAAGAGTGAAAAAACTCAAATTTAATTAGCTGAAATTTACAATAAGTATAGGCATTCAAATATACAATAAAACCAATTTTAAGGCTCAATTCAATTTTATCAGCTGGAATAAATTCATAGAAAAAAAAACAAATTTTGTGTCTATGTAACTATTAAAATTTTTTGAGAAATAAAACACCTACCTCTCACAGCTTTAATTAATTTTACCCGAAAGTTTTCGACGGACTAGAACCGTCTAGAAGGATTCGAACTGACAGTAACTATAACACTTGCCGGTTTGGCTTTCAAACGACGTCTCTTTAGAAATAGTTTCGGTGAAAATAAACTAATTATTGATTATTTATATTTTTTGAGGTGATTATATCATTATCTAAATGCTCACAGTATCTATTTAGGAAAGGATTAATCAGTAATAATTAATTATTTTCATTTTTTTTCGTTACTGTTATTTGTACTTAAATTTGAAATTTTTTTTTTTCTAAACCCCTTTAATTATACATTTTTAAAAAATTACAATTTGCAAACAAAATTCAATTTAACAATTCTCCTCTTTCTGCTATGCACTGATGCGTTCGAAGGAAGTTGGGTTACATAACAATCTGATTAAAGTTAAAAAGTCAATAACATGAATACAATGCTAGGTGATGGGGTTCACCTTCAGTTTAAAAAATTGTGGGAGAAAATCTTACAAACTAAAACCTAAAACTAGAACCTAAGACTAAAGCGTTCCAGCCGCGACAGCGTCCTGCCATCGATGGGGGAACGGAGCGGGGGTTATCGTGTTAAACACCGGGTTTGTTAAATATTGTAATGAGTCGAAAAATTTGATATGTCCACGCTGGACGAATTCATCCACCGTAGGCAGCTCAAAGATCTCGTGAAGCTCACTGTTGCTCCGCTGCTCGAATGAAGTACTTCTGACCACTTTCATCAGTATGCCGTTTTGGAATTGTTGGAGTCGCCGAGCTGCCGTATACTTCAGATGACGAAAAAGCGGTGCACCATACAGCAGAGTAGGCCTGAGTACACTCTTGTAAGTCAGTAGCTTTAGACGCAGTGATAGATTGGGGGAAGTCAATAAATGCGTAAGCCGGTAAGACATAACTTAACTTCTTTGCAAAATGGTTACTAAAACTGAGGTGTCTGTCCATTTTACTCTCCAGATATACTAGGTTGTTGGCTGGTGAATTATACTACGTTCCTACTATGTAAGTAGTAAGCAGCGGACTTCCCTTTTGGAAAGAGAAAATTACGCAGTCTGTCTTACCCGCGTTTACAGAGATATTGAGTCTCCCAAATTTCTCACCGATCTGGTTACAGGCTATTTCGAGGTAACTTGGCGCTCATGCTGCTACTGTACACCGCAATGTCATCTGCGAAAACCGTAACTGTGGTGTTTTTATATTGGGCTCTTACAATTTCAGACGTGTATACGTTGAACAGTACAGGGGATAAGACGGCTCCTTGGGGTACTCCACAGGTCAGTGCCACAGCTTCTAAAATTGATATTTTTTCCTAATTTATTATATAGGTTACAGGTATGCAGTTCGTTCCGTTGTTGTGCAACAATAATTCATTTGCACACGACGATTTCTCAGTTGAGATCGGAAAATACCTGATACAGCGAAACATTTCGCTAATATAAACACACCTGGCAAGATTACTACGCACAAATCCAATTTAGCGTTTACTGTATTCGTCCAATAAACATACAACGACATGCAATGTTTTCTTTTCCTTTTATTCGAGAGCGGTTGGAATTGTAATTCAAATCCTTTAAAATATCAAAGCAACTTGTTAACCAGCGTAAATTGGCCCGATATGTGTTGTAAAATCAAGGTTAATCTGTAACTATAACATGAGATTGTAAGACCCACAAATCTATTTACCTGGCGTAACAATCACAGTTGTAATTCGTATATAGTGAAACTAAATCAAGTTTAACTTAAAAAAAAAAAAACTAGTCAAATCTCATCTGCCTTAAGGGAGAGGCTTTACTTTTAAACATGTAATGGAAAGGCTTCCATGACAGTGATAATACGAAACTAGCTAATATTTTTAATATGTATTGCAAAACACCTCGAAATACGCTGGACTAAGTCAGTTGGTTGTACCCAATGACAAAAAATAAGCTAACCATTTTAATTCCCAAAATTTCAGAACCTGTGGATCAGTTTTCAACTGTTAAGGGCACATTAGATACGAAAACGCCAAAAGACTTTTCAATATATCCCAAAACTAAAATTCGAAAGCCATTTGCATTGGATGCTGTCCGAATCAAAAACATATTTTTTTTTGTGACTACGTAAGTCGATTTTTGTCGATTTAGTGTTTTAAAAACCACAGAAGGCGAGGACAGTCCTTGCATCAACGACTTCCGGTGTCAATTCAGTTTGTCGTTTTGTAATACTCTCGTGAACGGAAAGAATTTAACTGTCAAGTGGAGTAACGTTTTTCATCATTCAAATACTTTTATTGTTATCATTCATTACTAAATGTACTGCTAGTTTTGAGTAAACTAGTCTGAGGAATAATTTTGAATAAATATGAAATTGAGCAACAATAGAAATATTGGAAGGCATTGTAAAATCAGTTCGCTTATCTTATATGCTATCCTTTCATCTTCTTGACAAACGCCAAGGTAGTTTTGAGTAAACTAGTCTGAGGAATAATTCTGAATGAATAAAAAAATTGAGCAACAATCAAAATATTGGAAGGCATTGTAAAATCAATTTGATTATCTTATATGCTATCCTTTCATCTTCTTGACAAACGCCATGGTAGTTTTGAGTAAACTAGTCTGAGGAATAATTTTGCATGAATATAAAATTAAAGGATGCAACAATCAAAAACTTGAAAAGCATTGCAAAATCAATTGGCTTATCTTATATGCTATCCTTTTATCTGATCTCCTATCTGTGTTAATAAGTAAATACAACGATGTTTAAGCAGCGAATAGTACTAGGCGCTGATTCTAATGTCTGATAACCACTCCGAAATAAACACTACAATTACTAACTTATACTTTGAGCGCGCATATGTTCTTTTTCAACATTCGTGTGTAGCACTGCTTTGTCTTCCCAAACTGCACAAGTTGTGAATACTCTTATATAGGTAATTGTAGCAGGAAACTCACTGACTATTAAAATAAACCTACTTATAATAAGTAAATTTAATTTGTTCCTAAAAAAATCATTGCAATGTCTAATCATTACTATCATCACAATATGATAGGGGTCTAAAAATTCGCTATTGTTTGTGTTTCCGTTAGCATATTCAACAGTGAAATTAACTGATGATAACCGCTAAAATAAAATTATAGACGGATTAGTGAGATTCCGCGCCAATGCTTTCTTCCTCAATTATTGTGCAAAATCCCAAGACCGAATCACAGAAATGTCTGCCTTTAACACGATACAACCAGATAATGTGCTGTAAATATGACAATACAGCATGTAGGCACAGAACACCCAATGACACCGCGGTCGTCACTGTAAGTCCGCAGCTAAGTCAGGTGTAGACAGTACTTGTATCATTGGGTTTGTCGCGAATGTTCTAATTCAGTCGTGAACATTTTTCTGGCTGTTATCAAATTGCTGTTAAAAATTGTGAATTAATTAAACCTTTCTCTACGAATGTTGCGCAATTCGTCAAGGCGACTTATTATTCTATAACAGCCAGAGGAACCAGGTAAGCCACAAAAGAGGACTTTTATAAAAAGCAATAAACATTTTTATTCGACAGCGGCCCAGAGACAGATAGTGTGGGAGAGAGAGAGAGAGAGAGAGAGAGAGAGAGAGAGAGAGAGAGAGAGAGAGAGAGAGAGAGAGAGAGAGAGAGAGAGAGAGGAGGCATGGCAGCCATTCCTGGCATTCTTACATGGCCAGGGGGGCCTCTACCTATACAGCATTCTTTCCCCCCGCCGCCCACCCCCAGCCCCCCCCCTGTCTTCTTCCATTGGATTACCCTTTATACTTGTAAGCTCACCTCGGTTCGAATTCCGGCAGGATTGCTTTGAGAGAAAATTTGTACTAAACCACGTCACTTTATTGTATTGGCAAAGGTAGTTTTCTTCCAAGCTACAACCTCCCCGAGAAACGCCATACCACTCACCCTATACCCGGCTGCGCAATAATTGAGAGAGAAAATAAAATCGTTTCTAATTCATCTCTTATTTTATTCTACCCATTTTCTTTCTACTTTAAAGGGCCACTAACATTTAATTAGATTCAATAAGAGAATAAAGGGATTCGCTCTTTGGTTCAGTTCATTTCATTCTGAACGATGACTAGCGTTTAGACAATTATCATATATATATTCCAATGATATATATTTAGCATCAAACTAAATTTACTTATTATAAGTACGTAGATTTTCATAGGTAGTAGGTTATTCTGTGCAGTTTGGCCAGACAAAGTAGAGTTATACAAGAATGTAGACAAAGCAACATGTGCGCGCTTTAAGTACAAGTTAGGAATTCTAGTGTTTATTTCAAAGTGGTTATCAAGCATTAGAATCAGCGTCTAATACTATTTGATGCTTAAACATCCTTATATTCAATTTTTAATACATATAGGATATGAAATGAAAGAATCGCACATAAAATAAGCAAATTAATTTTGCAATGCCTTTCAAGTTTTTGATTGTTGCATCCTTGAATTTAATATTCATGCAAAATTATTCCTTAAACTAGTTTACTCAAAATTAGCAGTACATTTAATAATAAATGATATCACGAATGTCGACAAAGCAACATGTGCACGCTCTAAGTATAAGTTAGAGTTTCAAACAATTTTATTAAGATAAAATTACAATCTGCCTTTTATTAGGCAATGAGTAATTGAGATAAATGTCATCATTCATACTATATTTACAATTCACTCGCTCATTCATATAATATTTACAAACAGCCCAGAGGCCCCCCAAGTCCACAAGGGTCACCTCCCTCACATGCGAAGGAGGAAGCGGAGTCTTGGGGAGTCCCCCACGCTCCTACGTCAGCCGCGTCACTGGATAAGCCAGCGGAGGCTGACCAAGAGCGCGAGAGCCACAGACGCTCAGGACATGATTAGAGGAACTGGCCATTGCCAGAACTCCCACTATCACTTAGTTATAGCAGGTCACGAGGCCACTGCCGTTTTAATCTCCGAAGAGGATTATAGGGGTGAGTGGTGCAGTGCAATGACTGTGCTAGGGAATTAGGGTGGTTGGATAGGTTACTATGGAATTTTATGAACTTGGAAGGGATGAGTTCAAGAATATAGGGTATATTCAGATCATTGTGAAGGGTTTTGTTGCTGACGTAATAAGGGGCATTTACTATTGTTCTTAGGACTTTTGATTGAAAGGATTGGATGCGCTTGATGTTCGACTTTTTTGCTGTCCCCCATAGCTCTATTCCGTATGTTCAGATTGGCTTAAGTATAACCTTGTAAATAAGTAGTTTGTTTTCTATTGAGAGGTGGGATGTCCTTCGAAGTAGTCTGTACAGTTGTCCAAAGCGTCTGTTTAGTTCTTGTCTTTTTAGCCTCGTGTGTGGGTTCCATGTCAGTCTTTTGTCGAGATGGAAGCCTAAATACCGTACTGTCTCAGACACAGGGAGAGGAATTGAATTTAAAAAGACTGGTGGACAGGACTTGCGGCACAGGGTAAAGGTTATGTGGGAACATTTTCCTTCATTGACTTTGATTCGCCATTGGTTGCACCAATACTCGATCTCGTCGAGGTGTTTTTGAAGGTTTTGGGATGCTATATTAGGGTCTGGATGGGTTGACAGGACTGCAGTGTCGTCTGCGAATGTTGCCAAGAAGGTATTGGTGGTAGAGGGGACATCAGCGGTGTATAGATTATAGAGGGTGGGACCCAGGACGCTGCCCTGTGGAACTCCTGCTTTATTGGGATAGTAGTTAGAATATTCTAAACCACAGCGGACTTGGAAGAAACGGTTTGAAAGGTAGGATTGTAGGATTAGGAATAGGGTTTGCGGTAAATATCCTTTGAGCTTGTAAAGCAAGCCTGCGTGCCAGACCCTGTCAAAAGCTTGAGCTATGTCCAGAAAGGCAGCAGTGCAATACTGTTTGGTTTCAAGGGCTGAGGATATGTGATCAACAACGCGAAGGCCTTGTTGAGCTGTGGAATGTCGTTGGCGGAAACCAAACTGATGAGTAGGGTAAAGGTTTTTGGATTCAACAATTGGAAGTAGGCGTTTTAATAGGAGTTTTTCAAATATTTTTGAGAGGATAGGGAGTAGGCTAATTGGACGGTAAGATGAGGCGTCATTGGGTGGTTTACCGGGTTTGGCGAATAAGACAATAATGGAATGTTTCCAGAGGAGAGGAAAGTGCGTCGTTCGGATAATGCAATTATATATATAGGTTAGGAAGATTATGGCTTTAGGAGGAAGTTGTTGGAGGATTCGAGGAGTAAGGAGATCATATCCTGGAGATTTTCGGTAAGGTAATTTTTTCAGAAGATATTTAACCTCGGAGGGGTTAACGGCTTTTGGTGGTAGTGAGAGAGGGATAGGTGAAGTGAGGAAATCTTCAACAGTTGGACGGTGATTATTGTTTTGAGGAGTAAGATGAGGAGTGAAAGTATGGGAAAGATGCAGTACAAATTCCTCCGCCCTCTCGCCATCCGAAGCCGCCCAGGACCCATCATCACGACGGAGTGGGTGTGAAACAGGATGGTATTTTAGGATTTTCTTAGTTAGATTCCATAAGGAGTTGTCCCTGGTAGACAGGGAGGAGAGATAGGAATTGAAAGAATCGGAACGGAAGGATGCCAATCGCCGCTTTACCAGCCTGCAGTACTGATTGTATGAGCGACGATCAGCAGGATGTCGGGATCTTTGCCACACTGTTCTTCAGTGGCGTTTGGATTTGATTAGGTCTTTGAGATACTGAGGTAAAGGATTTTGATTGTGAATTTTTAGGTGACGGTGGGGTGACGATGCCTCCCAGGCTCCTCTGGATCAGAGTAGTGAAGGAATGCACTGCATCGTCTAGGTCTTGGGATGTTTTCAGAGGTACTTTGAGGTCTACAGAGTCTGTAAGAATCTGGCGGAAGTGGTCCCAGTCAACTGGGCCCCTAATAAATGAAGGAGGAGGCAGTTTGTGAATTGGATTTAGGGAAATGGTTAATAATAAGGGGCTATGGTCGGAGGAGAGGTCATCGAGGCGCTTGAGTGAATAGTTTAGTGTTCCTAAACTATTGTAGAAAAAGAAGTCAAGGAGATCAGGATTTCGGTTGGGATCAGATGGCCAATAGGTGGCTGTGTCAGGAGAGATAGTGGAGCAATGTCTCCGTGTGAGTGCAGACAGCAAAGCACGTCCTCGTGTATTTGTGGATCTTGAGCCCCAGTGCTGGTGCTTTGCGTTAAAGTCCCCACCCACAAGGAAACGATGCCCGATGGAGTCTAGAAAGGAGATGAATTGGGAATCGGTAATGGATTTATTGGGAGGGCAGTACACTGATGCTAGAGTAAGGGGAAAAGTGAGGGTGGTGATTGACACTGCAGTGGATTGAAGGAAATCATGTGCTACCAATGAACTATGTGATGGGATATGGAGTTATGGACAATGACAGCGGTACCTGCATGAGCTCTTCCATCTGGGTGATCAGTTCGATAAGTCTGGTACTGTCGAACGGTAAATGGTCGTTTACTTGTAAGTCTTGTTTCAGTAATAAGAGCTACATCGATGTTTTTGTCACGGAGTAGTGCTGTCAGTTCGTTAGTGTGGGTGCGAACACCATTCGCATTCCAAAGGAGAATGGATAAGGAGTCGGAAGGATCCACTTATGGATTTTGTTTAACGGGGATAAGGTAGGAGACAAGATTTGTAAGAAGGGAAATGAGAGGGGTAATTAGGGTTCTGAACTCTGTAAGGAATGAGGTTAAAAGGCTGGTGAGATCTGAAGAGCTTGAAGGTGGTGGGATATGCGAGATGTGTGGTTGAGGATGGGATTGAGTTTGCTGGTTGACGGGAAGAACGGAGTGCTGGGGAAGAAGAACTTGCGGAGGAGGAGTGGGCAATGCCTGTGACTGCTCTCTGTTCCGAACAGCGTCAGCAAAAGATACTGAAGGCCTCAAACTTCTGGCGGGGGCGCTTCTTGGGCTGCCTGTGGCTGGCGTTTCTTCTTCAGGACGACTACGTTGTTCGCTTCTGGACTTCAGAATTCTATATGCCGCACAGCCTTTATAGTTTGCCGGGTGGCCTTGTTGACAGAGCACGCATACTGCAGGTGATTTTAGGGGCTTCTTGCACAATTCGCTTTTGTGCTGCCCACTGCACTTTACACACCTGGGAGGGTGGTAGCAGTATGATTTTGTATGCCCATATGCTTGACAATTATGACATTGAACTATATCGCGTTTCGGGTAAGGCTTTTCGACCTGGACTCTTGTGTAATACAAGTGGGTGACCTCGTAGATTTTTTCCACTCCAGGTGTTCGCTCTAGTTCCACAAAGAATAAGGGCAGTGGTGTCTTGATTTTTGCATTATTTTCTTGTGTTTCCTCACGGAGCACATTTGTAATTTGGCGAACCTTGTATCCTAGGCTTAAGAGCTCCTTCTCTATCTCGTCCGCTGGTGTAGTGGGATGCAGGTTTCTAATCACCACCCGCAGCGATCTTTCTTGCTTTAATTGGTAGGTATGAAAGTCGGCCTTTGTCTCATCTAAGTATTTGATTATTGTACGGTATGTGTCCGGAGTGTCCGGAGAAACCTTTGTGTCTCGGGCCCGATTGAGGCAAGTGTATTTCCCTGTACCTACAATTTTATTTAGTTGGGTACATAGTAATTTAAAATTACCAATGTTTCGTACGAATATTGCCGGTGGCTTGGGCTGTGTGGGTGTTTGTGTAGAGTCCATGTCCTCTACCTCAATATTTTTCAACACCTCGTAACTATTGGGCGTGAAAAACGGAGACTCATGAGTTGTTGTTTCTTTAGATGTGCTTGGTAGTGATGGTAGTTCCTCCATAGAGCTGCTGGGAGCTGAAGAATTGACAGGAGGTATGTTTCGGTTAGATCGCCGCGGCTTACGTTTGACCGGCGACGAAGTGGGGGTAGGTCCCAACGACCTTGTGCGTTTTTTCTTATTCTCTGCAGACATTAACTGCTGATAGAAACGCATGTTTCATCAGCAGTATTTTTCTGAATTATTCAGTATTTTTTAAAAAAAAAATAAATAAAAAAAATATATGGCAAGGTGTAGCCGCGAACGCACGTAACTAAGTTGAGAGCCTCCCTCGCTAGCACCTGCTAAGTATAAGTTAGGAATTCTTCTTTTTTCTTTATTGTGCTAAAATTACAATCTACCTTATTAGGCAATAAGTTATTGAGATAAATGTTTTCATTCATACAATATTTACAATTCATCATTCACTCGCTCCTTCATACCGTATTTACAAACAGCCCAGACGCCTTCCAAAAATCCACATGTTTGTCTTGGGAAGTCCCCCACGCTCCTCCGTCAGCCGCGTCATCGGATACGAGCCAGTGGAGGCTAACCAAGAGCACCAGAACCATAGAGGCTCAGGACATGATTGCAGAAACTGGCCATTGCCAGGACTCCCACTGTCACGCATTTATAGCAGGTCACGAGGCCACTGCCGTTTCAGTCTCCGAGGAGGATAATAGGGATGAGTGGTTCAGTACAATGACTGTGCTAGGGGATTAGGGTGGTTGGATAGGTTAATATGGAATTTCATAAACTTAGTTAGGAATTCTACTGTTTATTCTAAGAGTGGTTTTTGGGCATCTTTTATACTCGTCTCTTTGCAGCCTAAACATCCTTCTAGTCAATTACAACATGAGATAAGCGGATTGATTTTACATTGCCTTCCAAAATTTCAAATTTTGCTCAATTTCATATTCATTCAAAATTATTCCTCAGACTAGTTTACTCAAAACTACCATGGCGTTTGTGAAGAAGATAAAAATCATAGAATAAAACCAATTTCCAGTAGGTTTTCAAGATAGTAGGGCGTCGTGGTTAAGGGTTGAAGGAGCTGGTGATGTGTTGATGGTTGATTATGATGGGTTGGCAATCGAACGACATCTGGCAATTATTCTAAGAGCGACTGTAATACTTTTAGCCACACCGACGACTAACACACTCGCCATTATCTCGAAACATTCAAAGTTGGGGACTTACTCCTCTCAATACGTACTCAAGTATAAATTAGTAAAGCTTTTAATTTCAACGGTTTTATGCAAAAATGTTTTTTTCATTTCACAATACAACGCATACAAAAGAGATAGAAATCCTCCGACAGACAAGGGGCACTGGTAGACAGTCCAGCAAGTCAAGGCTGCATTGCCGGCGGTATCTTGGCATCAGCACAGGCGAAGCGATTTCTCAGTATCTCTCCGCAGAATACTGCTGACGGATATGTGCTATAAAACTACAAGTCTAGAGAAACAGAGGGTTTTCGTTTCAAATCTTAAAGTCTACAAATCACCTTTCGAATACCATTTGTACAATACAATTCAAATGCTTCAAGTCAAATATGGTGAAGTCGTCTTTGATTCAACTAAATACACCGGGCAATCGTTGTGATTTAAATAGCCAGAAATGTATTTGATTGCTAAGCTTATTTCTAAATAAATATAACCAGGCAGAGCTACAATTTAAACAGACTAAAAACCGCACTTCATATAGGTCATTGCCACAAACATAAAGGGTGTCCCAGAATTAACGCAAGATTTGATTTAAACAGAAAACACAGTTTTTAGTATTTTTGTTATTTTTTTATTGAATTATAAAGTAAATATGATAGGGTTATTTATGGAATAAAAAATCGGGCAAATGGCCTCCACGACTTTGCTGGCACATACGCACTATTTTGTCGAAATTTTCTATGACCATTTGGCATAAATGTGGTTGAATTTCCTCTTTTATTGCACCTTTGACTTAAATAACCCCATTAAAAGAAATCTAAAGGTGTTAAATCACACGATCTAGGCGGCCAATTCTGATCACCGAAACGAGAGAGTACCCGATCTGGAAATGTCTCATGCAGTATTTGAATTGTTTCATGGGCTGTATGGCATGTGGCACCATCTTGTTGAAACCACTTATTGGTTTACGACTGTGTTTACGACGCCGAATTGATGTTACTGGATTTTCAACACTCACGCACTGCTTCGATATTGACAATTGAAAGGCTTTTTTTTGGACGACCAGTGTGTTCAGTGTCTCCAACTGATCCAGTCTCCCTAAATTTTTCAATTAATCTCTTCACAGTTGATGAAGTCAAAACACTATTCCGACCATATTTTGAATGAAATTTTCGAACTGCGGCAGCCAAACATTTATTATTTTTAAGATAATGTTCAACAATAAAGACACGTTGTTCTATGGTTCTCCATTTTTACTAACCCTAAAATGTCAAATTGTTTTGTTTTTTTAGGGTTGCCAGCACTTTACTGCACGAATGGCGGCCAATTCAAATCTTGCAGTAATTCTGGAACACCCTATATATATATGAGGAATTTATTCCTATCTGAAGAAGTCAAGAAAAACAATGTGAAAATAAGGTAACTATGGAAATTAAACAAATTCAATACTGAGTAACAGCCCCCAGGCAATCTCAGCCACAGCTAACCCCTCCCTCCCCCCCCCCCTAAAACCAAACAGATAATTAAAATGAAATTATGCAAAAAGAAACTTTTTCGTATTATTGAAACAACTAACCAACGACCAACCAGAAGCTACCAGCCATAAATTGTCGTTTTCTTTGTTTAAGAGTAAGTAAAATTTAACAATGTATTACATTCAATTTAAATTTAAATTGATCAAAGAGCCATTTTAAAAATGAAAAGATCAATTTTGGCCCCATTTATTTCGAGATCCAATTAACTCCACAAAAACTGACGTAAAGACTAGACCACTCTCTCACGAATAAACTTAGTTTAAAAATAAAGTACTATTCAGACAATGATGAAGAGAAAATCCCAACATCAATTGCAAAAAAAAATTTGAATTTCAAATATAACATAGAAGATGAAACAAATGTAAGTTGGTTTTTATAACTGATTTTATCACTCTGTAAAGATTTACAATGGCATTAGAATTAAAAGCATCAAACGATTTAACAATATAAAATAAACGAAATAAAATATACCTGTAAAGATTAATTAAATTACTCATTATTAACCAGGTATTTTAGTGGATAGTCACAACACATAAGCAAACAATAAAAATAAGTCTTATCTAGAAAGTAACCTTCACATAACCAACACAGCTAGCTAGATCGTCAGCTGGAGTTTATACATATAACAAAATTATAATAGAAGGCTATGGAAGACATTTGGCTTAAATTATGGAACATTTCAGTTTACGTTAAAATATCGACGAAATATACCATCAAGAATACCTCAACTTAAATTGCAATATAAAAAAAAAAGCCTACTCAATGATGACTAAATTCCGATGAATGATAACATTTTAAGACCTACTTCTACCTCAAATATAACTGATTTTTATTTCCAGCAGTAGTATTTGAATAAGGAGACACAATGTCACCATATAATAACCCACAAGAATTTTTATATTAATTATTAACTAGCAGAAGAAAAAAATCGTCTCCTTTAATTGTATGTAAATTAGGTTTTAGTTCCTAAAAATGAAACTCATGAAGTTCTGATTCCACCTCAGATTCAGAAGACTTAATTTCTACATCTCATACATTTCTACATACAGAAATGAGACTTTAAAACGACTTTGTCTTGTCCATCAAACCTACAAAGTGGTAGTGTGTATTCCTTGGACAGACAGGATGGACTTCCCAACGGCCCGAAGCCGTTTTTAATCTTAAATAATCCATGATTTGTGCATGTGAATAAAAAATGGACCATATAATACTCTCTGACATTTCAATTAGTAACATTTGCGTACTCGGCGCAGTTTCCCCAGTTCCTGCCATCCCCATTGGAATATCAGGTTTCGATGAAGTGTAGCCAGTTCTCCTTTTAGCTGTCCCTCTCTGCCAACTTTTTCCCAATAAAGCAAGCCCTCCAACTGCATGCTCCTTAATTAAAGTTATGTACACTTATGAAAGTACTTACTGTATTGATAGTGTTTCATTTTACTATGACCTGATTGATATTTAATAAAGAAGAACGAATTTCTCTAAAAAAAAGTAAAGAGTAATAATAAATACAAAATAATGATTCGACATGTTAATCAGTTAGAATATTCACAACCACAAGTGTGAATTTCACACGCTTCTGTAATGTATCAAAATTAAGAAAATTCTTAATTTATAATAGTGAGAAAATTTCTGATATAGAAACAGTTATAATTGAAAATGGAGGAGAGTGGGTCCGTTGCAGGAAATTATGAAGCTTACTGGCCGTGAAGATAAAAATAATTAAATTGTGTCCGTTAGAGAAGGAGGTCTTCAGCTCAATGGTGTTGATTATAAAGGCAATTATAGGAAAAGGGATTTGAATATGTTTTTTATCAACGTGCAATTGAAAATAATCTTCATCGCGTTAAGAAACGGAAGGGGATGGACAATTCGCAATATGGCGGAAGATTCATTCTACTAAAGGAAGGCGAGGAGCATTTTAATTGCCTAATTGGTGGTAATAAATAGGTATTAGAGCAGCATCTAATACTAGCACTAATGTAGCCGATTGGTAGTGAGCGAACTCGTTCGAGATAAGGTGAAAAAGTAATTGAATCAAATTACTTCAGGTGCTAAGATCAAGAGGACTCCTGCCCTTAAAATGACATCCTTCGAAAGGTATTATTATAGACTCAGAGACACAAATGACTGGAACTTGGCATGTGAGAGCCTCAACCACTACACCAAGGCATTCTAATGAAAATCCACGACGAAACTCCTCAGGTCGACCGAAGGTGGCGCCAATGTGGTATTTTTAAGCACTGCTAAACTAAATTCGGATCGCTACTTTCTTTTATAAGCAGACTTTCATTGGTCCTCACGAGGCTAAGTTAACCCCGACCGGTGGCCGTCCAATAAACAGTTGACGCAAAAAAGCGTTTCAGAAATTGTAATATACAATTACAAAGGTAGTAGGACTTAAACGAAAGCCTCAAGTCTTCAATGTGTATAATTTCGTATTTTGAAATATTCCTCAATACCGAGGGGTCCAAAAAAATGTACCCACTGTTTAAAAGTCCATAACTTGCAAACTAATTGACGGAGTTGTCTCATTTTTGGTAGTGTAATAGTTTGTAGTTCCGGCAATCGCCATACAAGCGTTGTATTGCGTTGTTTTGTTTTGTCAGATGACAGTCGCCAGATAGTTAGTGTTTTATTGTTAGTTGTACCTTGTTACTCGACATGGCTGGCGTAAGGCTGACATTTGTTGAAAGGAAGTCTGTTTTAAAGTGGTATTTTAAGTACGAAAACATTAATGAGGTTCAACGGCATTGGCGAAATGTGTATCAAACAGAGCCACCGACACGGTCCCCAGACTTAACTCCTCTGGACTTTTACCTGTGGGGAACACTAAAGGACGTCGTTTATCGACAAAAGCCACGCACATTGGATGAACTTCGAGAATCCATCGTACATTCATGTGCAAATATCCAACTGAACACGTTGCAATCAGTAGTTCGTGCTGCAGTTCGGCGGCATCGTTTGTGTGTGGATGTTAATGGTGACCATTGCGAACACCTACAGTGATATCTTTAAGTTGGACTTTAAGCTACACTGTCACCAAAAATGAGACAACTCCGTCAATTAGTTTGCAAGTTATGGACTGTTAACCAGTGGATATATTTTTTTGGACCCCTCTGTATAACCTTGTGATCTAATGTTACACTGACAGAATAATTATATTTATATTATATTATAGATTATAACATCTTTTCAAATGATATTAATGACCCATGCCAGAAATTACTACTCACAGTTCTATTCAGTAATTTTTTTCTTAACTGGTGATATTAAGCTGCGTTCTGACTTATGACGAACTCTTATAATTCACCAAAAACTGGAATTTTCCCCCTTACATTAAACAAACGCAAAGAATTCACACTGAATATTCATTAAAAATGACTAAGTAAATATAGGGGAGGTATCATACTTTTCATTTTGTCATATTTACAGACCATTCCCTGGTCGTAACGCCAGTCACAGTTGTGAATATATATATATATATAGCGTCTCTCCACAAATTTGTATACCTAGAGCACTTTTGAGCACCTTTTTTTTTCTTAATACGCTTAATTTCAATTGTGCTATAATAGATGAGATATCTTCTTCGAGATAAATATTAACCAGCCCTAAGACGAGATAAGGCACCATAGCGCCGAGATAGAACACACTAACAAGAACAAATCACCAAGCCCCCACCGCTTCGGACACCCGGAGCTGCCCAGGGCCGATTCATCAGTGAGATAATTAGTTCTCATGACGGGTCCAGCCAGCATCTTGCTCACTCTCTCCCTCCCTCCCACCCTCTCTCTCACTCTCTGGTCTGGCTGATGGATCATCAGGCTCCCGTTTAGCCTAGCTCCGGTCAGTAAAGGTATTTGCCTTAGCAATCTTCAGGTCATTTCCTCACAGAGGGTTCTCAGCCCTGGACGCGCGAGGACTTAACAACCCATCCACACGATTAAGTGTTAATGGCATTTTCCGATAATAAAGCCCCGCAGCATAATACATATTATTAATAAAGGCGACGATACCATATTTATTCATAATATATTATGATCTAATAAGCCCTTATGTTTGAGTAATGTATCTCTATGTGATGGAGTCTCGCTGTGTATACAATATATTACATTCTGGCTGTTCGTGGAAACAGGAGCTGGTAAGTCTATCATTTATTCAACCCTGACCTACAACCGTCAAACAAACCTATCAATGACAATTTCATCAATAATATGACGTTTACACTCATCATTTTTTTAATATTAAGGCATTAGGTAGACTTTGGATATTTACAGCGAACGGTTGCTACAGAAACCTATCCAGTTGTTCATTTCAGTTCTTCCCTTCGATCTAAGTATTTGTGAGTAAAAACTCTTAGAAGAGCTTACTAGACCTAATGTAGATACTGATTAAGTTCAAAACATCTTGGAAGAAATAAATAATTGAAAGTAGAAGTAGAATATTGCGCTCAATATTTACCATTTATTGTATTTTGTTCTAATACAGAACAGAAAACACGTATATACTATTTGTCCCCCTAAATCCCTTTTCGGTGTTTTTTGGGTTTAAATGGTTCGGGTGTTGAGTGTTTTTTAGATACTGTTAAACTACCTAGTAGATATTTCTTTTTCTTTTTTCTGTTACAAACAATTTCTAGGCACATTTATTGTTGATATGTTAGTTATTTCAATTAGTGTTTATTCTTTGACAAAAAAAAAATTTAAGTAAATATCTTTCATTTATTACAGACAGTACAGCAATACTAAATGTGTTAGCTCGGGCGAATTCTAGGACCCAGTCACGAGTTTTCAATATGAACAAAAATATTTTTTAAATTATACTCCAATATACAAAGAGAAAAGACCTTTTATAATATAAAATGTCTCGTTGTTTTGAAGAATGTCTCGTTATGGCCCTTGACAAATAAAATAGAGAATATCTATTACCAACTTTCCGTCGTTAAATGATAACTGCTAGTATATATATATATAGTTTTATAAATATATACATAATTCCTTTATTGTGCTAAAATTACAATCTGCCTTGCTAGGCAATAAGTAATTAAGATATACGATCATTCATACCATATTTACATTTCATCATTCACTCGCTCATTCATTCAGGACATGATTGGAGAAACTGGCCATTGCCAGGACTCCCACTGTCACTTGATTATAGCAGGTCACGAGGCCACTGCCGTTTCAGTCTCCGAGGAGGATTATAGGGATGAGTGACGCAGTGCAGTGACTGTGCTACAGGATTAGGGTGGTTGGAAAGGCTACTGTGGAATTTCGTAAACTTGGAAGGGATGAGTTCTAGAATGTAGGGTATATTAAGGTCGTTATGAAGGGTTTTGTTGCTGACATAATAAGGGGCATTTACTATTGTTCTCAGGACTTTTGATTGAAAGGATTGGATACGCTTGATGTTCGACTTTTTTGCTGTCCCCCATAGCTCTATTCCGTATGTCCAGATTGGTTTAAGTATAACTTTGTAGATTAGTAGTTTATTTTCTATTGAGAGATGGGATGTCCTTTGAAGTAGTCTGTATAGTTGTCCAAAGCGTCTGTTTAGTTCTTGTCTTTTTAGTCTCGTATGTGGGTTCCAGGTCAGTCGTTTATCGAGTTTGATAAATGAAAATAATATTAAAAAAACAAACAAAAATGAATACAGGCCTAATCCAATTCCGTTTTTCAAACACTTTATTGTATGTTACGAAATAGGCTTCAACAAGTCACTTAGATGCTTATTTGCCCAAAAAATTTTTTTCGCATTGATTATATATTATAGAATACTTAAACGAAACTAAAAACAAGTATATTAAAAAAAAACAATATACTCGAAAAATTCTCCTTTGTATTCGAAAAAATATTTATTAAATAGCTGTGATAAAACTAGTGACTCCATGACTATACTTTGAACCTCCAATAATATTTAAATCAAATCATTATTGTGATAAAATCACAATCTGCCTTATTGGGAAATAATTAATAATGAGCAATTATCTCATTCATGGCATATTCTCGAACAGCCTAGAGATCTCCAAAATTCAAATGGTTGTCACATCTCTCGCATGCGAATGTCCCCCACGCACCTCCGTCAGCCGCGACACCGGATACGAGCCAGTGGAGGCTGACAAAGAGCTCGAGAGCCATGGTCGCTCAGGATATGATTGGAGCAACTAGCTATTGCCAGGACTCCCACTGTCACGCATTTATAGCCACCAATAAAAGGACTGTAAAATAACTTACTATGCGTTAAACAACGTCGGGAACTTAATTCAAATGAAGGGCCTCAGTGGAGTGTTTACTGAAGGTGGATGAAAAAAAAACGAACACAAATACAACACCTTTAAACAAAATAAACAACTTTAAACTTGAATTTCTTTACTTTTATAAACAACTTTATTATTATAAAATTACAGTCTGCCTTAATACTTAATAGGTAATAAGTAATTGAGATAAAAGTTCTCATCCATACTATATTAACAATTCATCATTCACTCGCACATTCATACAATATTTACAAACAGCCCAGGGACCACCCAAATCCACATGGTTGTTACCTCCCTCGCATGCGAAAGAGGAAGCGTAGTCTTGGGAAGTCCCCCACGCTCCTCTGCCAGCCACGTCTTCGGATATGAGCCAGCGAAGGCTGACCAAGAGCACGAGAGCCACATAAGCTCAGGACATGATTGGAGAAACTGGTCATTGCCAGGACTCCCACTGTCACTTATTTATAGCAGGTCACGAGGTCACTGCCGTTTCAGTCTCCGAGGAGGATTATAGGGATGAGTGGTGCGTTGCAATGACTGTGGTAGGGGATTAGGGTGGTTGGATAGGTTGGAATTTCATGAATTTGGAAGGGATGAGATCAAGAATGTAAGGTATAATAAGATGTTATGAAGGTAATAAGGGGCATTTACTATTGTTCTCAGGAATTTTGATTGAAAGGATTGGATACGCTTGATGCTCGACTCAAAACTGTGAGAACATTTTGCTCAAATGATATAGGCGAATCATTAATCGTTGCTTGCAAGGCCGGATACACACGCTCTACGAATCTCTAGTAGTTATCACATTTCCGTTTATATATGCTTAATTGCAGTTCTAGACGGTGTACTTAAGTGCCTAAACAGCCTATAGTTGCCTATTTGAGACAGCCCTTGGCCAGTTAGCAAGTACTATTTGAGACAGCCCTTGGCCAGTTAGCAAGTACTATTTGAGACAGCCCTTGGCCAGTTAGCAAGTACTATTTGAGACAGCCCTTGGCCAGTTAGCAAGTACTATTTGAGACAGCCCTTGGCCAGTTAGCAAGTACTATTTGAGACAGCCCTTGGCCAGTTAGCAAGTACTATTTGAGACAGCCCTTGGCCAGTTAGCAAGTACTATTTGAGACAGCCCTTGGCCAGTTAGCAAGTACTATTTGAGACAGCCCTTGGCCAGTTAGCAAGTACTATTTGAGACAGCCCTTGGCCAGTTAGCAAGTACTATTTGAGACAGCCCTTGGCCAGTTAGCAAGTACTATTTGAGACAGCCCTTGGCCAGTTAGCAAGTACTATTTGAGACAGCCCTTGGCCAGTTAGCAAGTACTATTTGAGACAGCCCTTGGCCAGTTAGCAAGTACTATTTGAGACAGCCCTTGGCCAGTTAGCAAGTACTATTCCTGTAAATAGGTCAGGAGTGAGGAGTGTACATATTACAGACGACTAGGGCCCTCCTCTCCTGCTTCTGCTCCAGGGCCACATAATTAATGAGCAACTCCCTCGCCCTTCAATGCGGCTTTTCCGACCTCCTCTGAGCCAGCCATCCCTCCAACCCGAGAATTCATGCAACCCTAATGGCCGGACCAAGCATGGTTTCACCTCTTTTCACCGTTTCTATACTGGTGTTGTTCCTCGGCCGCCGAATGTAAATACATTATTTACAGAATATATATCAAAATAAAAATTCAACACTTCAACAAGAAGAGGTCTCATATGGCATGTTTGCATAATTGCTTTGTGGCTAAAGGGTTCATATGGCATGTTCACATAACTGCTTTGTGGCAAAAGGGTTCATATGGTATGTTCGCATAACTGCTTTGTGGGCAAAGGGTTCAAGTAGGTGCTCCAGGCATAAGGACAGCAAGGGCTTCATAAATAGTCACCAGGTAATTACTAACATTAAAATAAACTGAAACTAATAAATCATGAACCAACATGATTGACCTTAAATCATTTCTTATTATGAAATTAACCCCATGAAGTCTAATAATGAAGAGATAGCTCATTGTGGAATTTCCGATTCCGAAAATAATTGTGGTATATTTAGCGGATTTAAAGGTGCCAGGTGCTTTTTCGGGTTCAAGTTTATATTTGCCACTGTTAAAGCTGGCACCAAGGTTTATTTCAAATACTCCCTATGGCATCTGTCACTTAGGCAAAAGTTAGAAATAAAGGGTGTCCCAGAATTAACGCAAGATTTGATTTAAATAGAAAACACAGTTTTTAGTATTTTTTTTATTGAATTATAAAGTAAATAGGATAGGGTTATTTATGTAATGACACGTCGGGCAAATGGCCTCCACGACTTTGCTGGCACATACGCACTCTTTTGTCAAAATTTTCCATGACCATTTGCCATAAATGTGTTTGAATTTCGTTGATGGAGCGTTGAATTTCCTCATTAATGCACGGGTGGATGTGGGCTTGTTGACATACACCTTTGACTTCAAAAAACTTCATAAAAAGAAATCTAAAGGTGTTAAATCACACGATCTAGGGGGCCAATTCTGATCACCGAAACGAGAGAGTACACGACCTGGAAATGTCTCATGCAGTATTTGAATTGTTTCATGGGCTGTATGGCATGTGGCACCGTCTTGTTGAAACCACATATAGGTCACATCAATACCATCCAATTTCGGCACAAAGAACTGTGTTATGGATTTTCAACAACACTCTCACGCACTGCTTCGATATTGACATTTGAACGGCTTGTTTTTGGACGACCAGTGTGTTTAGTGTCTCCAACTGATCCAGTCTCCCTAAATTTTTCAATTAATCTCTTCACAGTTGAAGAAGTTAAAACACTATTCCGACCATATTTTGTATGAAATTTTCGATCTGCGGCCGCCAATCATTGATTATTTTTGTGATAATGTTCAACAATAAAGACACGTTGTTCTATCGTGTAACGGTCCATTTTTACTGACCCTAAACTGTCAGCTGTCAAATTGTTTTTTTTTTAGGGTTGCCAGCACTTTACTGCACAAATGGCGGCAAATTCAAATCTTGCGTTAATTCTGGATCACCCATTATTTGTCACTGTTACAGTTGGTGAAGGAAATAAAGGTTTATTTCAAATACTGCCTATGTCATTTGTCTGGTGACATTCTTTTCGGGATGTATCCAAATATCGGAAATTATTAATTTCATTTCTTTCTGTTAATTGGAAAACTAAGCGGTTCTGCTTCTTGAGTTTTCTCAACTATTTGCACAGATATTTTGGGAAAAATAAAAAAAAAATAAGAGGCTGATACGTAGATTAACAGGTCTAATCAGTGGCGTGTTCTCTCAGTCCCCCGGGGCAAGAACCACAGGCCTCCCCCCTTGCTCCTGTCTGTAATTACCACCTTTTTACTCCTCACTCCTTCCCTTACTCCTTAGGCGCAAAAGGAGCTTTTCCCCTTTCCCTAGCCACGGCTGTGTAAATGCCATGGGAGCAGCGTCTCTGGACCAACTAATTCTAAGTCCCTTTACAGGCAAGTCTGTTTTCTCTCAAGGCATCTGAGATCTTAGCTCGCAAAAGCACGTAGTTTTCTCTCCCTTTCCTTTAATTTCCAGTAGTTTCACCATTAAACAACGAGGCTGTAATAAATAATTAGGTCTCTTAAAAATTATTTTATCTTTTTATGCACTAGAAATTCAAGTTAAACAATAGTAAATGCCCCTTATTACGTCAGCAACAAAACCCTTCATAATGATCTGCATATATCCTACATTCTTGAACTCATCCCTTCCAAGTTTATAAAATTCCAACCTATCAAACCACCCTAATCCCCTAGCACAGTCATTACACTGCACTACTCTAAGTTATACTTAAGCCAATCTGGACATACGGAATAGAGCTATGGGGGGCAGCAAAAAAGTCAAACATCAAGCGCATCCAATTCTTTCAATCAAAAGTCCTGAGAAAAATAGTAAATGCCCCCTATTACGTCAGCAACAAAACCCTTCATAATGATCTGAATATATCCTACATTCTTGAACTCATCCCTTTCAATCACCCTCACTGCATAACTCATCCATATAATCCTCCCCGGAGACTAAAACGGCAGGGGCATCGTGACCTGCTATAAATAAGTGACAGTGGGAGTCCTGGCAATGACCAGTTTCTCCAATCATGTCCTGAGCGTATGTGGCTCTCGTGCTCTTGGTCAGCCTCCGCTGGCTCGTATCCGAAGACGCGGTTAGCGGAGGAGCGTGAGGGACTTTCCAAGACTCCGCTTCCTCTTTCGCATGCGAGGGAGGTAACAACCATGTGGACTTGGGAGGCCTCTGGGGTGTTTGTAAATACTGTACGAATGAGCGAGTGAATGATGAATTGTTAATATAGTATGGATGAGAACTTTTATCTCAATTACTTATTACCTATTAAGTATTAAGGCAGACTGTAATTTTATAATAATAAAGTTGTTTATAAAAGTAAAGAAATTCAAGTTTAAAGTTGTTTATTTTGTTTAAAGGTGTTGTATTTGTGTTCGTTTTTTTTCATCCACCTTTAGTAAACACTCCACTGAGGCCCTTCATTTGAATTAAGTTCCCGACGTTGTTTAACGCATAGTAAGTTATTTTACAGTCCTTTTATTGGTAATTGCTATTACAGCAATACTGAATAAGGCAGTAACGAAGACGCGTATTAACAATAACGTATACACAACAGAACAAACAAACAATAAATTGAAGAATTAAAAATGAAAATAATTCAAAATTAGGTCAATGAGACCTTATGTACCAAAAAACCTCCAAAGATCCAACCCTCGTCCGTTCGCTATTTCTTCAGCGATTGTCTGTGCTAGAAATGGTATAGATATAAATTTTCTTTATTATGATAAAATTACAATCTGCCTTATCGGGCAATAAGTAATTGTGATCATTTTTTACATTTATACTGCATTTACGATTCTTCACAAAGAGGAAGCGGAGTCTTGGGAAGTCCCCCACGCTCCTGCATCAATCGATACGAGCCAGTGGAGGCTGATCAAGATTGCAAGAGCCACAGACGATCAGGACATGATTGGAGAAACTGGCTATTGCCAGGACTCCCACTGTCACGTATTTATAACAGGTCACGAGGCCACCGCCGCTCTAGTCGCCGAGGAGGATTATAGGGATGAGTGGTGCCGTGTAATTACTGTGCTAGGGCATTAGGGTGGTTGGATAGGTTACTATGGAATATTATGAATGCTTATAATTTTTAATCAAAGCAATACTCGATTAATTCTGCAATGTGACATTTCATCTATGAGTTAAAAAAAAACAAAATAGTCTTTACTCTACTGATTATGGTATCTTTACAGGTTTTAGTTGAAGAATATTTATTATCAGTTCTTAAGGGCATATAAATATTTCATCAACAAATCCATTATGATATTATCAAATTAATGTTCTTGCCACCTCCTTAATCAACTTAGATTCATTTAAATAGCTTCATTGTGAACCGGAATTTGACTTCGGGGTTACTTCCGGTCGGAATGCTCCACTTAAAAACGTGAGAAGACGCTATAATGGTATGAACATTTAACCACTGACGGTACTTCAACTACCTAAGGGCGTACGCGTCCCTTTAGCTGTTACCTAAGGCGTGGAGGAAAGGCGATTAAAATTCCATGAATGCCTTATGAGCTCATAGCGGCCTAGAGCTAACACTGTTCGACTACACAGCAGATAACAGACAAAGCAGATAACAGACACAGCAGATAACAGACAAAGCAGATAACAGACACAGCAGATAACAGACAAAGCAGATAACAGACACAGCAGATAACAGACAAAGCAGATAACAGACACAGCAGATAACAGACACAGCAGATAACAGACAAAGCAGATAACAGACACAGCAGATAACAGACACAGCACTGTCTTTTAGCCGCTCCTGTTAACAGAGGCGACCTGTAATCCGGTCTGCCGGCCAGCCCTTGCTCATTAATTATTCATACTGTCTCGCTCATAAATGCAAAGCTGATGAATCAATAACGAGCGCCCTTTCGTTCCGAAAATGTTAATTCTCGCCCCTGTGTCTGCATCGGCTCTATTGATTCCAACCCGGCGTTTTTCGCTTCGATTGGATTCGCTTTATCTCTCGTCGATGCTAGCTAGTCACTCCTATGAAAATGTCTTGTTCTCTAAACACAACTGGAAATCTTCATTGTTTTATAACTGACCTAGAGAAAAGTATTTGAAACTAAATTTCGTTGTTGTTTCGGATTTTTGACTGCCACGAAAGTCGTGACACAATCCACTTGTTAATGGAAGAGACCTGAGGTACCCGATGTAGCCAGAAGCAATTTTATTACAAGCTTAATTAATATAACGACTTTTATCAAGTCGTAAAATAAGTTTCATTTTCATAATCGTACTTAGTGACCTGTCTGTTACTTTAATTGGTCCTCATTTTGATTTTTTTTTAATGAATTTTCTTAGAGTGAAAATTTAAAGGAAAATTATGTATCATTACTAAGCTTAGCTCAGTTTATAACAATACACAGTTTTTATCAATAATCAGTTTACATCATCACTGAGTTTACATCATCACTGAGTTTATATCATTACTCCGTTTGTATCATTACTAAGCTTAGCTCAGTTTATAACAATACACAGTTTTTATCAATAATCAGTTTACATCATCACTGAGTTTATATCATTACTCAGTTTATATCGCTACTCAGTTTTTATCAATAATCAGATGTCATTACTCCGTTTTTATCATTACTCAGTTTATATCGTTTCTCATTTTATTTAAACACGCAGTTTATAGAATTACTCCGTTTTTATCAATAATCAGTTTATATCATTACTCAGTTTTTATCAATAATCAGTTTATATCAATACACAGTTTATATCATCAATGAGTTTATAACAATAATCAGTTTATATCACTACTCAGTTTATATCGTTACTCAGTTTATATAACAACGCAGTTTATAGAATTACTCAGTTTTTATAAATAATCAGTTTATATCAATAATCAGTTTATATCAACAATCAGTTTATATCGTTTCTCAGTTTATATAACAACGCAGTTTATAGAATTACTCAGTTTTTATAAATAACCAGTTTATACCAATAATCAGTTTATATCAACAATCAGTTTATATCATTACTTTGTTTTTATCAATAATCAGTTTATATCATTACTCAGTTTATATCGTTACTCAGTTTATATAACAACGCAGTTTATATAACAACGCAGTTTATAGAATTACTCAGTTTTTATCAATAATCAGTTTATATCTATACACAGTTTATATCATCAATGATTTTATAACAATAATCAGTTTATATCATTACTCAGTTTATATAAACACGCAGTTTATAGAATTACTCAGTTTTTATCAATAATCAGTTTATATCTATACACAGTTTATATCATCAATGATTTTATAACAATAATCAGTCTTTATCATTACTCAGTTTTTATCAATAATCAGTTTATATCATTACTCAGTTTTTATCAATAATCAGTTTATATCAATACACAGTTTATATCATCAATGAGTTTATAACAATAATCAGTTTATATCATTACTCAGTTTATATCGTTACTCAGTTTATATAAACACGCAGTTTACAGAATTACTCAGTTTTTATCAATAATCAGTTTATATCTATACACAGTTTATATCATCAATGATTTTATAACAATAATCAGTTTATATCATTACTCAGTTTATATAAACACGCAGTTTACAGAATTACTCAGTTTTTATAAATAATCAGTTTATACCAATAATCAGTTTATATCAACAATCAGTTTATATCATTACTTTGTTTTTATCAATAATCAGTTTATATCATTACTCAGTTTATATCGTTACTCAGTTTATATAACAACGCAGTTTATATAACAACGCAGTTTATAGAATTACTCAGTTTTTATCAATAATCAGTTTATATCTATACACAGTTTATATCATCAATGAGTTTATAACAATAATCAGTTTATATCATTACTCAGTTTATATCGTTACTCAGTTTATATAAACACGCAGTTTACAGAATTACTCAGTTTTTATCAATAATCAGTTTATATCTATACACAGTTTATATCATCAATGATTTTATAACAATAATCAGTTTATATCATTACTCAGTTTATATCGTTACTCAGTTTATATAAACACGCAGTTTACAGAATTACTCAGTTTTTATAAATAATCAGTTTATACCAATAATCAGTTTATTTCAACAATCAGTTTATATCATTACTTTGTTTTTATCAATAATCAGTTTATATCATTACTCAGTTTATATCGTTACTCAGTTTATATAACAACGCAGTTTATATAACAACGCAGTTTATTGAATTACTCAGTTTTTATCAATAATCAGTTTATATCATCAATGATTTTATAACAATAATCAGTCTTTATCATTACTCAGTTTTTATCAATAATCAGTTTATATCATTACTCAGTTTTTATCAACAATCAGTTTATATCAATACACAGTTTATATCATCAATGAGTTTATAACAATAATCAGTTTATATCATTACTCAGTTTATATCGTTACTCAGTTTATATAAACACGCAGTTTACAGAATTACTCAGTTTTTATCAATAATCAGTTTATATCTATACACAGTTTATATCATCAATGATTTTATAACAATAATCAGTTTATATCATTACTCAGTTTATATAAACACGCAGTTTATAGAATTACTCAGTTTTTATCAATAATCAGTTTATATCTATACACAGTTTATATCATCAATGATTTTATAACAATAATCAGTCTTTATCATTACTCAGTTTGTATCAATAATCAGTTTATATCATTACTCAGTTTTTATCAACAATCAGTTTATATCAATACACAGTTTATATCATCAATGAGTTTATAACAATAATCAGTTTATATCATTACTCAGTTTATATCGTTACTCAGTTTATATAAACACGCAGTTTACAGAATTACTCAGTTTTTATCAATAATCAGTTTATATCTATACACAGTTTATATCATCAATGATTTTATAACAATAATCGGTGTTCATCATTACTCAGTTTTTATCAATAATCAGTTTATATCATTACTCAGTTTTTATCAATAATCAGTTTATATCAATACACAGTTTATATCATCAATGAGTTTATAACAATAATCAGTTTATATCATTACTCAGTTTATATCATTACTTTGTTTTTATCAATAATCACTTTGTATCAATAATCAGTTTATATCATTACTCAGTTTATATCATTACTTTGTTTTTATCAATAATCACTTTGTATCAATAATCAGTTTTTATCAATAACCAGTTTATATCAATACACAGTTTTTATAAATAATCACTTTAGATCATTACTCTATAGTTATAATTATATCATTATTCGATTCAATTTCATTGTTCGTTACGTTTACGATATCATTAGAAATACCAGTATTAGAATTACTTGTCATATTCACCGCACATCCGACTATCATATACATAATATCCTGTACATAATACCCTCGCACACCGTATCAGCTGAATAAAATAAAACTGCCTCCAAAATAAAAAGACGCATCACAGCCTGTTTTTGCACAGCCATAGAGATATGATTATCCGTATAATACCGATTATGGTGACCTATTAAGAAATGCCAATTTAACCTATCCAATAATAGAAATAATCCACTATCAAAAGGTTATATAACTGTTTTATAACTCTGACCTAAGCCTGCAAGTTTTCATATATCGGAATTTAAAAGTCTATTATGTATCGAGAATGTATTCAATTATCTATAACATACCCAATTTTAAATTAAATTTTAATAATTAAATCGAAGGATCAAAGCATACACTACTCGGCTTACTTAGGACTTTTGCTTTGTCACACGGAATATCCAAAGTGTACACTACTTAACTTACTTAATTAAAAAAAAAAAAATGTTGGTTTCATCAAGTAGAAAATCATATATACTTTAGGAAAAACTACCCTATGAATGATGAAAAGTACAAGCAAGAAAATTCGTTTCTGTTTAAAAAAAAAAAATTATATTATTTAGTGAAATTAAGAATAAACCTCACCCGAGGATTTAAAAATAAATTCATACATGGATCGATAAAAAAAAAAAAAAAAAAAAAATACGGATTTAAATAAGAATATGACAATAATCTATATTATTAAATTAAATGTTACCCTTTTAATTGATACATTACAATAAAATTAATCAACAATAGTTAAATCCACATATCTAGTTATAAATATATTTTCATACATATAAAAATATTATAAATAGTGAACAATTCACGCGTTTAATTAGAATCAAATTGTACAGGTGTTTCTGAATCTCTGTGGAAAGCTACTCCACCAAAAAGTAATGGGCAGTACTCTTCAAACTTGGACGAACTTTATGAAAAAGGAAAAGAAGATATGAAAAGAAGAATCCAACACTCACCAGTGACATGAGCGAACTAAGAAATGAAAAAAAAAAAAACGACGGTTGCTCGGGCTTTTCGATTCAGAGCACGGTGGTCCCTCCTCAAACACACAACGAAGTCTTGGCAAACAGAATTGGCATCGGCCTGTCTCAATCTTTTTCATAATATTTTCATTGTGAAAGCTTTATATACAAATATATATATCCAGTTTCTTCTGCAGAGATTTTCCGATAAAAGAAAACCGATATTCTGTCTGTTCGCAATTGATAAAGTATATTTTCTTTCTTAATGGCGAGACATTTTCAATATTAACGTCTTTATATATCTGTAAATCGGAGAAGAATTGAAAAATATTATTGTTGGGAATTATAATTTATCTTTAAAATGGTAATCGCGCTGGAATACAAAATTCCCAGGTGTCAAATTAATTGCCGTACAAATTTATATATATAAATATTTTTTTTATTTACTAAAAATTATTTGATTAATGGAATAGTAAAGTGCAGACTGAATTGAAAATGTAATAAATAACATAGCAATGAATTTACTTATTAAACAGTTTGTAATTTGAAGTAGCGTTAACACACAACACAATCAGGGTATACGATTGAAAAAAAAAAACAGTTTTTCTTGGACCAGTTAAGTAATCTTGTAGAGGAGAGTCTTTTAAAAAAACTTTATTATGAATAACAATCGAAACACTGGTATATATACAAATATTAATCAGTTACAGCGTTAGAACATACTGTGTTGAAAGACACAAGTGGGGTGTCTTCGCCCTAAGCAGGTCAGAAAAGGGGAGGATTTCAGGGGAGGAAATGGTTACTGCAAAAAACAAGGGGACTATAAGTCTGAAATAGACGTTTCTGGCAAAAATGTAAGATATAATGAGTATTGCATAACTGGCCATATAAGGCGATACGGCGTCTCCTTTCAATACAAACCTGACCTGCATTTCAACCTAAGGGATACCTCAGTAAAAACCTCCGTTGGTTTGAAGGGTCATAAAATCATTTAAAATCCGACAGACAGGACCCCGTTATATCAGTAGATAGATATTACACTTTGGTAGAAAAGTAGGGAACTTTTAAAAAGTGCTATAGCAAAGTCTTAATCTCCAAACGTAAATAGATTTTTTTCTAAATCCACTCAATTATAGGGATAGACTAGTAGTTGGTGGAAATCAATCAGGTTGCTTAACTCCCCCTAAATGAGTTTTCAAAGTCGTGATCCACACTAATCACTTTCTATCGCCCCCCCCCCCGTCCTACTCAAAAAGATCCACACAACTCAATCCAAACCCATAAGACCCTTTCATATTAAAATCTACTACGATGATCTATTGCGAATTATAATAATTACTGTCCCTGAAATGAAGGAGAAAATTGCAGATTTAATTTTAATACACTGTACCTTATAGGACGTTTTAGATGGTTGTGAGTTGTTAGTTATAAGTAAAGCGTCTTCCAATAGGGACTAAGGAACTATGACAATTGATAGCGGCCATATTGTAATCACCATCCACGGATATAGTGTTTAACAACACGTGAAAATGATGAAATTGTTTTATCAATATGGCTGTTCTGTTCGAGCAACGTTCCGCGCACTTCGCCCATTTTACGGTCGCCATAACCGTCCTACCGAGAGGACTATTCGTAGAGTGGTTGATAAATTTCAGTCTACTAGTTCAGTAAACAATCAACCAACATCCGCACGCCGACGAAACGCAAGATCTGCCGAAAACATCACCGCTGTCCGTGAGAGTGTGCAGGAGAATCCAAGGCAGTCGATTTCGCGCCGCTCACAAGCACTTTCTCAGAACACAACTTGGCGAATTTAGCGTCGTGACTTGGGCCTGCACCCGTACAAAATACAACTGACCCAGGAGCTGAAGGTAAACGACCATAGACCACGACGTGTGGTCATCTCACGTGGAGTATGTGAGCTGGCCACCGAGATCGTGCGATTTGACCCCGTTAGACTTTTTCTTGTGGGGTTTTCTTAAGTCGCAGGTCTATGCGAATAAGCTACAAATCACAGTGGTCCTCAAAGCCAACATAACCCGTGCCATCGGTCAAATTCAGCCTGATTTATGCGCCAGTCATGGAAAATTGGGCGTTTAGGATGCGCACCACCCAGAGCGAAGCCCCCCCCTGCGGACATTTGCACGATATGACATCCATACATAATGGCATCGATAGGCCTTTTAAACAAATACAAAATTATTCATTGATATCTCACACAAAATTTGTTTTATTTAAATTTAAAAATAGGAAGCGCTTAATGAAAGACCCTTTATAAATAAAAAGGACATTTTTTTTTTTGCAAATGTGCCTCTCAAGTGGTCTAGCCACTTTCTGATACGTGAAATAAATACTTGGAAATGGTAGGGTAGTGCTTAAATAAACTTACTCTGTAGCTATATCCTATGAAATATCTTGGAAAAAATTAGTTTTATCTTACACACTTTAACGCTGTTCCTTCCTAAAATATACGCTAACATCCCTTTAGGTTCACTAGATCTTTGCTGTTTGGCTAATATTTTGAAACGAGCTCTAAACCATACACCTGCTATCTCAAAACCATTATCCTCAACAATATCATATTGGACTCGAGCCTCTCAGCTGTAACCACCAAGGCGCGTCGCGTTAGTTTACAAGACAAATATTTTTAAACTGTATCGCTTAGAAAATAAATAAATGTGACTGGTAAGTGGGCCAAATATGGCATATGAATAATTCATGGGTTTTAAGGACTCGTGCTATAAAGGCCCTTCAAGGGCCAACCCAACTCAAATAGTTTATTATCTACTCAAACAACTGTCCCGGATTAGTTATAAATGTAATTCGTATTGATCATAAAAAAAAAAATAGTTTAATTTTATTAATGTAATCACACAATTTTGCCCCCATTATTATGACATATTCAAGGTAATTTATTATGTCATGAGTTAATAATTATTTCTGAAGACTTGACTCATAATACGTAGCACTGATTAAAAGTGCTATCTTACTTTACTGCTAAGATGTATGTAGTAACTTTATTTAACTTATTCTATTCAAAGCCAGTAATGGTCTCAAAACTATACAAGAAAACTGGTAAGACCATAAACCCAACAAGGATATTGAAGATGAAAGCAGAATGATGAATCCAGTGATATTATTGTTGTTAATTAATAAGATATTTCTTTCATTGCAACCTAAGTCGTCGTTGATTGCTACAATCTAGTCAGGTGTAGACAGTCATTGTATCAGTGGGTTTGGATGTCCGCGCAGTCAGCAATCGTATACTTTTTGTTTTTTTTTACTTTATTATGATAAAAGTACAATCTGCCTCATTGGGCAATAAGTAATTGTAATAAATGAGCTAATTCATACCATATTTGAGAATTTTCATTCACTCGCTCATTCATACAGTATTTACAAACAGCCCTGAGACCTCCCGAATCCACATGGTTGTCACCCCCTCGGGTGCGAAGGAGGAAGCGTCCTTGGCGAAGAGTCCTGGGAAATCCCCCACACTCCTCCGTCAGCCGTGTCAATGGATAAGAGCCAGCGGAGGCTGGCAAAGAACCACAGACGCTCAGGACATGATAGGAGAAGTTGACCATTGCCAGGAATCCCACTGTCATGTATTTATAGCAGGTCACGAGGCCACAGCCATTTCAATCTCCGAGGAGGATTATAGGAATGAGTGGAAAAGTGTAATAAGGGTGGTTGGAGAGGTTACTATTGAATTGCTTAAACTTGGAAGGGATGAGTTCAAGAATGTAGGGTATATTAAGATCATTATGAAGGGTTTTGTTACTGACGTAACAGGGGCATTTACTATTGTTCTCAGGACTTTTGATCAAAAGGATACGCTTGATGTTCGACTTTTTTGCTGTCCCATAACTCTATTCCGTATGTCCAGATTGGCTTAAGTTTAACTTTGTAAATAAGTAGTTTATTTTCTATTCGAAGTAGTCTGTACAGTTGTCCAAAGCGTCAGTTTAGTTCTTGTCTTTTCAGCCTCATGTGTGGGTGCCATGTCAGTTTTTTGTCGAGATTGAAGCCTAAATACCTTACTGTCTCAGACACGGGGAGAGGAATCGAATTGTAATAGACTAGCGGTATTTTATCATTAACTTTGATTCGCCATTGGTTCCACCAATACTCGATCTCATCAAGGTGTTTTTGAAGGTTTTGGGATGCTATATCGGGGTCTGGAAGGGATGACAAGACTGCAGTGTGTTGCCAAGAAGGAATTGGTAGTGGTGGGGACATCAGCGGTGTATAGATTATATAGAACTCCTGCTTTTATGGGATAGTAGTTAGAATATTCTAAACCACATCGGGCTCGGAAGAAGAGGTTTGAAAGGTGGTTCTGTAGGATTAATCGTATACAAGACCAAACAATCAAACGTAAACAGTTCGTAATAATTTAAATGATTGGCCTAAATCCTACTTTCTTCTCAGAGCAAACAAATAAACCCAAGTTTTCAGAATGTTGATAGCGTATCTTGCTTGAAGTTTATTGAACGTGTGGCTGTTATACAAATTCCACAGCGAGAGAGAGCGAGAGGTATTCGCGATAATTAGAGCTGTGTGTCAGCGACACTCTAGGGAAGCCGGCTAGTGCAATATATCATATGTCAACCCGGGGTCATGTTTGCCCAACTATCCCCGCTATGACTATGGGCTATTAGTCACTCCGCAGGACTGATAATGGGGTATTTAATTAAAGCCAGCACGTCACAAAAACAGACGGACTGACGAGGACAATGGGAGCAGGGTGGTTCGAGCACACGTGCTCCAGGGCAGATACATCTTAGGCAGGTCACTTCGCGATCCCTTCAACCCTCAGCCGAAGAAGGGGCGCTCAATACTGATGGCGAATAGTGCCAAAAATAAACATACTATTCAATGTCCGACTCATACATATTGTTATAAATACATCCATGGGAGATTGCTTAAGTCAAGTTTAGTCAAAAACAATTGAAGGGTTTGCTGCAAAAAGGAGGTAGCTCCAATTTTTCCATTTGTTGGGTAACCAAACAAAACGTTTAAAATATTCAAATTTTAAGTTATGTAAAAATATTGTTGTTGCTTACTTCCAATTATGGTGTTTACATATTACGATTGGAGCTGCATCCTTTTTGTGCCAAATAAAAGAGGTTTTTTTTTGACACAAGAAAGTGTTTCTAACTCCCAACAGCTATGGGATGGAGCTAACTCCTTTTTGCAGCAAACCCTTCAATTCGCATTTGATTAGGTAAAGCGTCCATAGAAAATATCACCACTAAGTGGCAGCCAAAAAATTTTAAATATCCTTTTGACTACACTTTTTATGACTTTAGGCAATACAGCCCCAGGACATATTTGACATAGATAATGCTCGAATGGAACTACCATGACTTTTTGTATTTATAGTTAGGAAAACATACAGAAATTACATATTGTTATTGAGGGGTATATTTTCATGTCTTTATACCGAATAGCCACGTAAAATTGCATGTCCCTCTAGTGCTTGATATCTGAACACTCACAAATACCTAAAGGACCGGCAAACATGCTTGTGTGTTTGTCCTGACTTCATGGGAAAAAAAACCAACAGAGCCCTGTAGCCTCACGTCCAACAATTGTCAATAAGCTGGATCAATTACAACACACCATTCTATTCCCTGCCACCATTTTTCCAATGATGCCTCAAGCTAATGTCCTAATCACACTATAAGTAATAAAAATAAGTACTAGAAATTCAAAAATAAATTATTCTCGTCCGTATATTTTGATATGGCACTGCCAACATGATTGAACCATAAAAAGAATATTCATAGAATCGGAATTTTACATACGAGTATATCTGGCCATCAGCAGACGAATTTCAAACCATCTTTATTTTGTTCTCTATATAATCAATTTTTGAGCCGTTGGTGATAAAGTTTGAAAAAAATAAATAAACAAAACAACGGAACTTTTTACTTTAAAACGGTAATTTCTAGAATACGGTGACTGTCTAGACACCAAATGACAGTTAATTTATAAGAGAAATGAAATTAGTAATTAAGCATTGATTTTTCTTTTATTTAATTATATGAGATTAAGCACTTTATTGAGATAACAACTAGAGAACTTGAATTTCGTACAATTCATTAATTATAATTATCTATCTCTGCTCCAAATAAGAAATTTGTATTATGGAAAATTGTTTTCTTTGGAACCCACACGCGAGGATAAAAATACAAGAACTAAACGCTTTGGACAACTGTACAGACTACTTCGAAGGGCATCCCATCTCTCAATAGAAAACAAATTACTAATTTACAAAGTTATACTTAAGCCAATCTGGAATAGAGCTATGGAAGACAGCAAAAAAGTCAAACATCAAGCGAACCCAATCCTTTCAATCAAAAGTCCTGAGAACAATAGTAAATGCCCCTTATTACGTCAGCGACAAAACCCTTCATAATGATCTGAATATACCCTACATCATGAACTCATCCATTCCAAGTTCACGAAATGCCATGGCAGCCTATCCAACCGCCCTAATCCCCTAGCACAGTCATTACACTGCACTACTCATCCATATAATTCTCCCCGGAGACTAAAACGGCAGGGGCATCGTGACCTGCTATAAATAAGTGACAGTGGGAGTCCTGGCAATGACCAGTTTCTCCAATCATGTCCTGAGCGTATGTGGCTCTCGTGCTCTTGGTCAGCCTCCGCTGGCTCATATCCGAAGATGCGGCTAACGAAGAAGCGTGGGGGACTTCCCAACACTCCGTTTCCTCTTTCGCATGCGAGGGAGGTAACAACCATGTGGACTTGGGAGGCCCCTGTGCTGTTTGTAAATACTGTATGTATGAGCGAGTGAATGATGAATTGTTAATATAGTATGGATGAGAACTTGTATCTCAATTACTTATTGCCTATTAAGTATTAAGGCAGACTGTAATTTTATCATAATAAAGTAATTGCAGTTTAAACAATTTTTTCTTAGACTCGTGATGTCGAATATTTTAAGTTTAACAATTTTTTTTTATAATCTTTCTTTGATGTGAAATAATGATGACATACATCACCCACATCTGTTTTGTTTTTTTATATATGTAAACCACAAACAAATAATAGCCGAGATTGCTGCTCTAATTTGAACGATTCAAACAGAAATAGTCTTGACGCGATAAGGGCAAATGTTCATCTGAAGTGAATAAACCAACTCTTTTGCGCACTACTTTTACCCCCTTTTACCCCCCCCCCACCCTTCGCGGAAGGATAAAGCTTACTCGTCACTTTGAACTTGCTTCTTCTCTTGATGCCGCTGTAAAATATGCAAGCCTCGCCCTAATTGCAATTTTCCCTCAGTGAAAAATTCCCTCTCTCGGTTTTATAATTAAATAATAGGAGGAATAATAACGATGGAAAACCACCTAGGATTCCTTACGAAGAAACCGTTCAAGAATTATTTCATTCACTGAAGGGTTTTAACAGCTGAAATCAATTTATCTAATAATTCATTTCTGAAAAGTTGCCTCCACTGGATGTGATTGAAGCATGCCCTGACAATTTTCACAGAAATTACCGTTGGCTGCTATTTAATTTGTCGTTATTACTGAATAATGCTACTCTCTAACAGAGTTAGCACAAAGTAAATGATAAAATTTAATTTGGGGATTCCATATATAATACCGGTGGACTCTCTCTCACCACCGTCCCGATATCACCCACACCTCTTCCGAGCTCATCCACTCATCCTCTACACCAGTCTTCAAATGGGACTTCCCCTAGTGAAAGGATATATATATATATACTACACCAAAGCATAAAAAATATATCAACGCAGATTAATTCATCCTGTACGATCAGTATTTAAAAAAAAATAATAACAAATTAATTTTCAAGTCAAAAACATTTCTCATTAAACATTATTATGCTTTAAGAGTTAAAGTATAAACTTTATTATGGGTAAGCGATTTCTAACTGTACTAGTTATAAAGGGTGTCCTAGAATTAATACAAAATTTGTATTTGCCACCATTTGTAAAGTAAAGTGCTGGCAACCCTAAAAAAAAAAAAAAACAATTTGGCAGCTGACAACTTTAGGGTTAGTAAAAATGGATCGTTGAATGGATTATTGAACATGAAAAAGTGGATGCTGATTTTTCGAGCAATATTATCCTAAGCACATTTTCATCTTGATGGCTTGGTTAATCGACAAAATTGTCGCATTTGGGCTTCGGAGAACCCACATGTGATTGTCGGAAAACAAATGCATCTACAACGTGTCACTGTTTGGTGTGCATTTTGGGCTGGAGGCATCATTGGACCATACTTTTTTTAAAATGAGGCTGATCAAGCAGTGTCTGTTACTGGTGCTCGATATCGCGACATGATAACACAGTTCTTTGTGCCTAAATTGGATGATATTGATGTGGCCAATATGTGGTTTCAACAAGATGGTGCCACATGCCATACAGCTCATGAAACGATTCAAATACTGCATGAGACATTTCCAGGTCGTGTACTCTCTCGTTTAGGTGATCAGAATTTGCCCCCTAGATCGTGTGATTTAACACCTTTAGATTTCTTTTTAAGGGGTTATTTGAAGTCAAAGGTGTATGTAAACAAGCCGACATCCACCCGTGCATTAAAAGAGGAACGAAATTCAACCACATTTATGCCAAATGGTCATGGAAAATTTAACAATTGTGTATGTGCCAGCAAAGTCGTGGAGGCCATTTGCCCGATGTGTTATTCCATAAATAACCTTATCCTATTTACTTTTTAATTCAATAAAAAAATAACAACAAAAATACTTAATACTGTGTTTTCTATTTAAATCAAATCTTGCGTTAGTTCTGGGACACCCTGTATAAAGAAGTTGAAATAATTATATGAATATTTGAAAATAATTCTATAGATTTTAGTCTTCAATTGGATTCCTTTATAAGTTTTATAGGAAGCGTCTAAATTGCCAATAGTAATTGTATTAGGTTGTCACGTGACTTAAACAGATTCATTTCGGAATAAGTGGATGTCATACCCGACATTCCTTACCTATAATGTACGGGGTTTAACAGCGGGAATGTTGAATCTAGTATTTAGTGGTAAGTTATTTAAGTTATAATTGAAAATGTATCCTTAAACTATGAGTAATTATGTATCTTGGAGTTGACAGGCAGCTAGGCAACAGCTAGGAACGCTGGAGAATATTAAGCAAATAGTTAACGAGGTGGCCTGAGCCCGAGCCACCTAGCGCTATTCTTGTCAAACCCTTGGCCTAGTAAATTTTCTAATCTCTTTAATTGGAGTCGTCTGGTCTATGGAAAGACTGAAGATCTTTCAGAAGAGACTGTAGCCTGTTAAATAAAATTAATGAGAATCGTTTCCTTTCAATGAATATCCAGATATTAATTGTTAATTATATATTATAGTATCAAAAAAAAAAAGTGTAATTTTATCACGAAAGCATTATAGTTATTATCAGTATCATTTGTACTGGACACAATCGCAAATCAAAGCGAAAAATTTTTATAAAATGTAGTCAAGCTACACGACATATAATAAGGACCTATTGTAAATATTGAATTATAGAATTTTATCAATATCCTAGTAAGAGTAATTATTAATATTGAGGTTGGCAAGAAAGTAGTATCGGTTTTTTAGTGTGAAATAAACTCAATCTTTTCTATACGAAAAATGAACTCTAATCAATCAAATATCTTCCATTCTGTTCGATGACCTTTTGCCATCTTTCTGGACCCACGCTCATAGAACTTCTGGTTCTTATCAGCAATAAACTCAACCAAGTGCGATTTAAGGTCATCGTTATTATTGAAATTATGGAAACTTCGAAATAAATGATGGTACAAGGTCGGGGCTGTATGGGGGATGCAACATCACTTCCCAACCAAGCTCTAATAGTTTCGTACGTGTTGCTAAAGATGGGTGAGGCCTCGCATCGAGCTTCTTAACAAGTCCAAGACGTCTTATATGATTTTCAATTGTTGTGTGTGATACATTTAACTGTTTAGCAAACTCTCGCACAGTTATAAAACGATTCAATTATGGCTTTCATTTACTTTGTCATTATCAACTTCAGAAGGTCTCATATCAATCCCAGAAATTTTTTAAACCGATTCTGACTCGTGGGTTCTGTTTAAACAATCAACACCATAAACTTCACATATCTCTCTCTTTGTGAGCCTCAGCCGCTTTCTTGCTTATTTTTTCACTCCGTGTTAAAACTGACTAATTTTGTTTACAATTAGGCGGAATTTCTTTCTATAGCAACCTAAAGGTATCGACTACCAAATCCCGAAAATTGTAACATTGACAAAAGAATAAGGAAACAAACATAACGCCATCTATTGGTGGAAACCGAAATCACTTTCTTGCCAGCCTTATAATTCTATACTGAACCGACAACCCTTAGAAAACACGTTAATAACATTTAAATACCGAGCTAGTAGTTAAGAAAATGACGCTTAATTTAGTTTTATTGAATTTTTGGCATTTTCCTATTACCAAACAAAAATACTTTATATGTGACAATGCCCACAAAGTCATACAGACCGGGCAAATAAAAATAGATCAGGCTTACTTTAGACGATGAGTGACAGGGCACTCAATGCATAAGCCACCTGGACCTGGTCAATAGGATGCCTGCTCTACTCCTGCGTCGTAAACCCAAATTCTTCTGAGCCTTTACAATTTAGGGTCTTTTGTCCACCCCGAGACTCCAATGGAGAAGCTTTTTCGTTCTGTCACGCCCTAGCAATCTCTTCTCAAGTCCTGGCGCGAAATAAAACTAAAAAAAAAAAACCGAATCCATCAGCGCACGTTTTGAACCGTTTAGCCAGATTTAATATTAACGGTTAAGTATCAAATTCTATAATTCGTAAAAATGCTAGTAGTACTTCAATAAAACCTACTTGGATTGTGAGTTCGATGAGATTAGAGTCGGTGGAATGGTTAACTCAAATAGTTGCTTACCTGTAAATAAATAAAATATATGCATTAGTAACAAAATTATAATTCTGCATATAGTTATGCAAATATGTAAAGAGCATGACACCTCAGAGCCTAAATGTGAGTTTTTATACTCTCGCCGGGATAGGCATAAAATGGTGGATGGTACTCGGGCATTTTAGGTTTATGTAGGTATAAGCATATATAAGGAGTAAGCACATATAGATATCTCCAAGCACCGCCTGGCATGTGGGACTGGGGTGCCTCCTAGGCTCAACTCTCGCAACGATAGACTGTCCCAAAATGAGTTTAAATATACAAGCGACGGTGGTGACTTAGTAACGGGTTGGCCAGAAAGTGATTTCGGTTTGCACCAGTTGATGGCGTTATGTTTGTTTCCTTATTCTTTCGTCAATGTTACAATTTTTCGGGATTTGGTAGTCGATACCTTTAGGTGGCTATAGAAAGAAATTCCGCCTAATTTTGTTTACAACTGTCAGTTTTACGGTCAGTTTTAACGTGGAGTGCCAAAATAACCATTTTGCACACATTTTCCTTTTTTATTTTTATTTATATGTGAAGTTTAGGTTGTTGATTTTTTAACAGAATCCATGTGTCAGAATCGGATAAAAAATTCGAAAGACGTTCTAGTCACCCTTATGAAGTTGATGACGACAAAATGAACGCCATAATTGAATCGAATCGTCATATAACTATGAGAGAGATTGCAAAACATTTAAATGTATCACACACAACAATTGAAAATCATAAAAAAACGTTTTGGACTTGTTAAGAAGCTCGATATGTGGGTTCTGCCACGAAAATGCGAGGCCTCACACATCTTTAGCAACACGTACGAAACTATTGGAGCTTGGTTGGGAAGTGACGTCAGTTAAATAATCTTGTTCGAGGATAGTATTTTATAAAACTTTATTATGAATAACATTCAAAACACTGGTATATATACAAATATTAATGAATTACATCACTAGAACATTCCTTGACGAAGGTTTAAGGACAAGTGTTGGATCTTTGCCGGAGGCAGGTAGCAAAGGGTTAGGAAGGGTTGTAGCAGAGGGACAAATACAAAGGAAGGGTTGACCTTCCTTGACTGAAGTACACATTTTTAGCTAAAAAGGAATATTACATAACTCTTCCCTTTTTTAGGTCCTGAACTCCTGGGCAGGATAATAGGATTTATGGATGTTGGTGGAGGAGCTTGGTTAACAACTCTGGGGATATCTATTGGGATAGTTTTTAAACAACAGCCTTTACAATATTTGTGACATATAAAAAATAAGATTGTCACAATGATTACAATAATAATGGATAATATAGAATACATATAATTATTTTCATTGGTTATTAAAGATATTAATTCTACTTGAGTTACATTTAATTGAGGTATAGTATATTATCGATTTGTATTTTAAAGGAGTTATCATATAATTGGTGATATTTATGAGTAACAAGATGATTATGAATGGGAGGAATTTTTTTATAACAATCTACATTAGATACATTAATCAGAGCAGTGTCTGGAAGAAAAATAGTGTCGTTATTATAACAATTATCTAATTTAGGTGTTCTTATAGTTAGGTATACATTTAGTTCATCAATATATGTTAACATTAGGGTTAGTATATTTAATAAAATTATATTGAGATATTTTACCATTATAAAGGATATTAGAGGTAAGTAAATAGTATTATTTTTGTTGCAATTGTCTAAATTACGATTGTTAATAATAGTATTTGAATTTATATCGTGAATATAATTAATATTGGATAGCTTATGTTGAGTATAATTACATTGAACTGTAGAATCTAATAATAAAATATTTTGTTTATACATTCATTAAGCAGTAAAGTAGGGTTAGTAAAATAATAGTTATTCATAAGATAGTTACAATTAATGTTATAAAGATAATCATTTTTTTTTTTTCTTAGTACTAGTATTTTTTTTTTATATCAATAGAATAATAAAGATTAGTTTTATTTACAGGAATTGGTATGAGCAAAGAGGTTCTTACATTTATTTCTGCTAGTGGCAGATCTACAAATACATGGAGCATTTCCTCATGTATAATGCAATGTATTTTGCTCATAAGCCATCATATTTCTGATTTTTCTTGGAGTTACATTTGTTGTGTATGTCTTAGCGTCGAGTCATTTAGTTTGTTATATAAGTTGGTTAAAGTTATATAAATATCTTGAAAAGCTTCTTTGCCAATGCTTATCATTTTGCCTATACCCTTATTAAAATTTTCATTTATTAATTTAATATCCGTCTTAAAAGTCTCTATAATTTGTTTATTCATGTTTACTATCTGTTCAATATTATGTTCGGTATTAAAGTTGTTACGTTTTACTTTACTAATGACATTGTCATAATGTTGTTTGTCCGTAGCGTCCATAGTACCAGTTAGTCAGCTAATAGCCGTTCCTAGTCCATTCATCAATCCACGTCTTTGTCTTCTATTATGATTTCTCAGTAGGTCAATTTTACTCTTGGTTCCATGTATCATATCTACTATCAGAGGGTAGGTTTGTTAATAAATGTAAGTTATTATAGAGTAGAGTATGTTTTTTGTATATTGGTTAGTTCTTACTATAATAGGCATATGTTATAAAAGTGGTATATTTTAAATATATTTTTCAATTACTTTTACATTGTTTAATGTGTAGTGTAACATTCCGTTAATGTTAGTCAGGTCATTTACTTTCAGAGTAGTTTTTGCAGTCCATAGAATTGTCCGAATCAGTGCAAGTGTCTTTATTGCTATGTGAAACAAATTTTCGATGTATCAGATATTTCTTGCGAGGTTGTTTAATTTTGTTAACATGCGATTTCTTTATTTCATTTTTATCTCTATATTTTACTACTGGTTTATAAGAATTATCATGCTTTCCACGGGTAGTAGTTTTTATCATTAATTGTTCATTATAAATTGTTGGAATGTCTTTCCGATTTTTGTTTAGTTTTTCTATTCGATCAGTCTTATCTTTTATTATTTTTGTCTTTACTAAGTCATTTATTAGGCTTTTTTTTTATATCCTTATCATGATATTTTTGAACATATTGCTCTTTTATTGATTTATTTTGTTGGTTATTTTGTCTAGTTATTCCAAGCGGTTTTGAAAAGTGAATAGTCCTTTTTTCCTTTTTTATGATTATTTGGTGTTTTTCTTCATTAACTATTTTGTCGTCATTTACTACACAAATTTGCTTATTAGAAGAGCGTTGGGAATGTGCAGTCGCTTCATTAGAACATAAGTCGTCTTGTATTATCTGTTCGTCTGTTTGTTGGGGAATAAGTTGCTCTAAATCTATAGTTATTGTGTCATATTCTGGACTATCTTTTACTGAGAGTGATTCAATTTCTTCAATGTCCATGCCATCATTACTATAGTTAGTTTCGTCTTCCTTATTTTGAGTGTACTTGTTTTTTTCTTTTTCTGTTGTCCTATTTTCCGAGTATTTGTGGTCTCTTTTTTCTTTTAATTTAATACCGTTTATTATTATTTCGTCATTATGACATTTTATTTCGGCTACTTCTTTAGTTTTTTCTGTTTTATCCTTAAGTTTGGGTAAGGAATCAGTATGATTTAGTGCATATTCTGTTCGGGGGGTTGGTTCTTTGTCATTGCGACCGAAGTCTAAAAAATGTTCAATTTTTTGGGATATCTTATTAATTTGTTCTTTTAATTGTTTGATTTCTTTGTCCTTATCGTTTTCTGTATAGTGAACGCGATTGCTAGCTGTTCTCATAGAAACTGTTTGATTCTCTCTTTGTTGTTCTTGTCTTGGTTGGGGATTGAAATATTTTCTTTGTTCATGAGGTTTCCATGATTGGTTGTGTCTCTCGTTATTGTCTCGGTTATAGTTTGGGGTATATTGTCGGTAATTTTGTTGTATTTGGTCTTGTCTTTGTTCCCATGTTCTTTTAAAATTGGGATCATAATTTTTTCCTAGGTAGTTGGGATTTGTTTGTCGTTGGTTATGATATTGTTGTCTTGGTTCATATATTTCCCAATGATAACTTGGTTGGTATTTGTTTCTTATCTCATATTGTTCTCTTCTTTCGTAATGTTTATGAGGGTCAAAGTTTCTACCTTTATAATTTGATTGTTGGGGTGCGCGTTTTTGAGGTTTATCGTAAATTCTTTCTATAATTTCATCGGTTTCTCTTTTTAGAAATTGTTCGATATCTTCAAGCGTTTCGTATTTTACATGGATAAGTTGCGCGTTTAATTCTGGGTGTAAATGTCGCTTACAATGGGTAGCTATTTGTAAATCGTATTCAACCATTTTTGCATCTTTTTGTTCTAAAGTAAATTCGTCATTAGTTCTGATTCTAGCACTTAAATCCTCTCGTAGGATCATTAGTCTGTCAATATATGTTAAAGGATGTTCATTGTAATGGGGTTTGGTTTCATAGATTTCACAAATGCTTTTCTGGATGGTTTTAGTGTCTCTAAATTTCTTTTTAATGTCGGTTAGTAATTGGTCTATGTTAGTATAAAATTTTTTACATGATCTTGCTTTTCCTACAAGTTTATTACGAACGTGTGCTAATAATCTTTGATAGTTTCCTATTTTATTTGAATTATTAGCATTGCATGAATATTCGAATACTAAGTTTATACTATCTATAAAATCTACTAAAGTGTCTGATGACCCATCGAAAGTTGGGATCAAATGAAAATCTGAATCTTTAATTATGTAATTAGTTCCGTCCATTTCTTCTGTTTCTGTAATGTTTCTTAAAAGGTTAAGTCTGTCAGTTACTGATGTCATAAAGTCAGTATGTGTATAATAATTGTATTTACCAAGTGAATGATGTCTTCAGTGAAGTCCAGTTTTCTTTCTTCCTTCAACTTCCTCAGATATGTAACAAATTTCTTTAGGGTATAACCTGGTGAAAATCTATTGAAATAGATCAGTACCCAATATCGGTGAAGTCCTGTCCTGTGGGGTTTCTTTCCAGAGGGATTTGCATCGGTCTTCTCACGCTATCGGAGTGGTCTCACTGTCCGTTGCCAAGTAGGGATCTAGATGGTGGACTCCCGTGAATTTACTGAGTATACTGCCAGGTGCCTGTTCGGTGCGCCAGTTAAATAATCTTGTTCGAGGATAGTATTTTATAAAACTTTATTATGAATAACATTCAAAACACTGGTATATATACAAATATTAATGAATTACATCACTAGAACATTCCTTGACGAAGGTTTAAGGACAAGTGTTGGATCTTTGCCGGAGGCAGGTAGCAAAGGGTTAGGAAGGGTTGTAGCAGAGGGACAAATACAAAGGAAGGGTTGACCTTCCTTGACTGAAGTACACATTTTTAGCTAAAAAGGAATATTACATAACTGTCGCATCCCCCATACAGCCCCGACCTTGCACCATCGCATTATCACTTATTTCACTTTTTAACGTTTAAAGTTTAGAAAACTTCTTAAATGGTAAAAATTTCAGTAATAGCTATGACCTCAAATCGCACTTGGTTGAGTTTTTTGCTGATAAGGACTAGAAGTTCTATGAGCGCGGGATCATGAAGTTACCAGAAAGATGGCAAAAGGCCATCGAAGAGAATGGAAGATATTTGACTGATTAGAGCTCATTTTTTTTGGATATAAAAAATTGGGTTTTATTTCACTCTAAAAACCGAAATTACTTTCTTCCCGAACTCACTTGGGAATAAGTGGGGGATAATCCTGTAATCACAAAAATACAACAATGATATTTTTTACAGTCATGTCAAAGGGTTTTAAAGAAGATATACCAATAACAAATGGCACGATGATAATCAGAAAATTCAATATAGAAACAACAAGACAAGGGCAGAAATTACGTGCGCGCCACACACACTAAAGGATCGCCATAAAACAGGCCAATCTATCTTAGCGAGACAAAGCCCGAGGGAGGAGCTCACGAGAGCAGTTTGTAATTATACCATAATATTTATCATTTGGACAAAAGAGAGCTTGGGCTATTAAAGCGTCGAGAGAGAGCGAGCGATGGAGGGAGAGGAGAGCGAGAGAGAGAAGAGAGAGCGAGCGAGGGAGGGAGAGGTTCCGATGACAAAGGAGCAAGACAGTGTACAAAAAGGCATGAGAGAGACCACACCGAGCCAAATGGCATCAACTTAAAACATCCCTGGCCCTTGCCAGTCTGTAATTCTGCCATTTGTCATTTCTTCCGAATATTAATTTATCCGTCACGCCCTCTTTCGCTTAAGATAATTGTTCTCGTATTCTTCTTCTCCAACTCCTTCTTCTAAGACAGATAACAGCCGTTTTTCTAACCGTCGGTATTAGTCCAACTCGAAACAAAGCCGTGCTCAAAGAACCTTGACCTGTAGTTGTATTGTGTTTTATTGTCATATATAAACAATACTTTTTTTACTTTTAACAACTTTATTATGATAAAACTACAACATGCCTCATTGGGCAATAAGGAATTGTGCTCAATGTTCTCATTCATAACATATTTACAAAAAGCCTTCTGAATCCACATAGTTGTCACCTCCCTCGCATGTGAAAGAGGAAACGGAGTCTTGGGAAGTCCTCCATGCTCCTCCATGAGCCGCGTCACATACGCTCAGGATTGGAGAAACTGGCCATTTCCAGGACTCCCACTGTCAAGTATTTACAGCAGATCACGAGGCCACAGCCGTTTTAGTCTCCGAGGAGGATTATAGGGATGAGTGGTACAGTGCAATGGATTAGGATGGTTGGATAGGCTACTATGGAATTTCATGAACTTGGAAGGGATGAGTTCAAGAATGTTAAGATCGTTATGAAGGGTTTTGTTGCTGACATAATAAGGGCATTTACTATTGTTCTCAGGACTTTTGATTGAAAGGATTGGATACGCTTGATGTTCGACTTGTTTGCTGTCCCCCATAGCTCTATTCCGATGCCCAGATTGGCTTAAGTATAACTTTGTAGATTAGTAATTTATTTTATATTGAGAGATGAGATGTATATTGACCTAGTAAGAGGGTATTAATAATACACTTAATAGTGTCACCGGATAAGAGCCACTAATGCTCAGGACATGCTTGGAGAAACTGGTCATTGCCAAGGACTCCCACTGTCAAGTATTTACAGCAGATCACGAGGCCACGGCCGTTTTAGTCTCCGAGGAGGATTATAGGGATGAGTGGTACAGTGCAATGGATTAGGGTGGTTGGATAGGCTACTATGGAATTTCATGAACTTGGAAGGGATGAGCTCAAGAATGTTAAGATCGTTATGAAGGGTTTTGTTGCTGACGTAATAAGGGCATTTACTATTGTTCTCAGGACTTTTGATTGAAAGGATTGGATACGCTTGATGTTCGAATTATTTTCTGTCCCCCATAGCTCTATTCCGATGCCCAGATTGGCTTAAGTATAACTTTGTAGATTAGTAATTTATTTTATATTGAGAGATGAGATGTATATTGACCTAGTAAGAGGGTATTAATAATACACTTAATAGTGTCACCGGATAAGAGCCACAAATGCTCGGGACATGATTGAAGAAACTGGTCATTGCCAAGGACTCGCACTGTCAAGTATTTACAGCAGGCCACTGCCGTTTTAGTCTCTGAGGAGGATTATAGGGATGCGTGGTGCAGTACCATATTTGAAGCAGTACTAAGGGCAGAATTTATTGAATCTGAATTTCGCGATTATAAGTAACCCTTAAATGACTCAGAGATAGATGATTTTTCGAACGTTTCCTAAAACATGATGAGGAAACCTGAACAATTCACTAGGGGAATGACAAAAATATATTGACATCTTATCTGGGTTCAAATCCTTACTTCTTTGGGTTAATAATTACTAAAACATTGGCCTATTCACATATATTTTTTTTTAAATTAATAACTGCTATTTTTGACTAACATATTCGGTGAAAATCACTTAAAATATAATAAAATTGAAGTTATCATAAATACAGAAAATATCCTATTATATACAATAAGCTCAAAAGTAATTAAAATCTGCAATTCTGCCGCCATAGAGAAGACAACAGAACTCACAATGATTTGATACGGCGCAGGTTGTGGAGTAATGAATTTGAAAAAACCAAAAAAAAACCCATCCCGTCTTTTCACAAAAGTATGTATATTGTCAAATTGTTTTAACTGCCGAAAGCATCCCCAGTGCTTAAAACATAATTCGAATGAAATTATAAAGAATAAATATTAATTGCGTTAATAATTAACAAGTGTTGTTACTTCTTCAACAGTCTACAGTAAGATTTAGGACTGTATATTTTTCCCCTACATAGATTGTGTTTTACTTCCCCACCAGCAGTTAGTTATAACTGAATATGCGTTGCAGTTTTCCTTTTTAACCAAACCGTTCCTGTTAAATCCCATACCTGTAGTCGCTGACATGAAATTAGACGCTTGGGATGAAGTGGCTACTTTGCAAGGTGTTGGCACATACGGGCGAGTATGGACTAATCAATAATTTGCTTATTGCATAATGATTGGCATTATCCAACTAAAGATAGCCATCACGTGGTTAGAAGAGATGTAGTGCACAGAGCGGCAACAGGGCTTCTCATGTATTGCGCGTCCTCACGCTTCGTGACGGCAACTAGACAAGATACTCGCCTGTAGCTAACAGAAAGAAACTACAAACTACAAAGAAACTGACGGATGAATCTAACTACTTACCTCGTGGACAACTGTTCAAAAATAACAAGAGACATATTTACACAAACTATACTCCAACCTAGCTGGTCCTACGGGATAGAAATATTAGGGAGTAACAATCCAATCGCTGGAATCCAGGATTCTCCACAAGATATCAAATCCCTTTTATGATGTCAACATCCCATTCATTCAAGACCCAGCAACCTCACGTCTTTAGTACTTCCATCCCCGCCATCCTAATCCCAATGCCCTGTAATCCCATATAATCCCCATCTCGTTACCTCCTCCAAATCAACTAGCATTTTTTTTTCTTGTAAGCCCTTTGTGCTACTGTGTGTCGATAGAGTGATAATCCCTCCAAAGAAACAATAATAATACTTTGTGTATTGTTCGCGTGTAACCATTCAAAAAGATAATTGAATACGAACAAATCGCCACGTACTAGTTTGAAAGCCCATTCTCTCCCTCCTGGTGAGTCGGATATCTGCCGTATCCAGAATGAGCGATTCGGCCGCGATCCGGCCAACCAGCGATTGATCCAGTCCCTGAATAATTGAACGGTGTCCCCGAAAGGCATTGAAGGGGCTGATGCCCTCGCGGCATTATACCCACCACCGCCAATACATCACGCCTCAGCCATGTCTGGTGTATGTCAGAGCATGTCCTGTGGCAAACACCCATGTGAGCAGTGGAAACGAATAAAGTTGACATGGTAATGCTTTTGTTTAGGGCCGCTAATTGGCCAATGATGTGTGTCAACGCTGTATCATGGACTGTTTCGTTGGGACACCCGTGTTAGCCTTACAGTATGAAAGAGATGTTAGGTTTTTGGTACATGGTTTCCACATACTGTATATGACTGCATCAAATACAAACATAAAGTTTGACAGCAGAAGCAAGACAATAATATCCATGAGCGCAGTAGTTGATAAATTGATATTAATATCTAACAGTCGACAGGTTTGACTTACAAAGTAGGCTGTAAAGGTAATAGATGAAAATAGGTATATGTAAAAGACACGGTTACAACAAAATATATGAAAGGTGCTAGCTTTTATATATATAAAGTTTTTGTACAAAATAAAATCTAAAAATGGTAAGAAAGTGTTTGTTTCTTTCACAAATACATCGACAAATGCAAATTTACAAACATCAAAAATCGCGCTTATTTTTTTTAGAAACCCGTCAAAATAACCATAAATATTATTATTATAAATATTTTCAAAATTTGTAAATTAACGAGAAAAAAAATGCGCGATTTATGATGTTCGCAAATTTGCATTTGAATTGATTATATATTAGTAAAAGAAACACTTTCTTAACATTTTCTGATTCTATATTCTATTGTTAGATATAGTCTGTTTTATTTTGTACAAATCTTTTATATATATGTATATATATATTGAAACCTACCTCATTTTTCACCATTTCTCTTTCTACTTTATTTCATCAATTTACCTTAACTAATTTGGCAGATCCGTCATGAGATCTTTAATTCAAATTGTTTTATGTCTTTGACATAGGAATTTATCCCGATTGAATCGCCCGATCTCAAGGCTAATGTTGAAGTTATTAATAAATTGAGAAACTGGGAATTGTGAAATATATTCAAATAAAATGGTTATAACAAATAATTATAATTATATAGAGTGCTGACAAAAAGTATAAAAAAATAATCAATTCCTTTTTAAATTAGGATATTTACTACTAATTACAAAAAACATGAAATTTGAGCTCAATTTCTTTTAATGGATCCATAATAAAAACAATATTAATATCACCCAATCGATGATCTTCCTGTAATCCAATCAACGTTACTTTCGCTGTTGGTTCTTTTCCTCTCTTCCTGTATGGTAACCACCAGTTCGGGAGCTTGCTAAGTCCGCTCTTCTCGGCGGTCGTGCTAAGACTGGTTTCCCGCTCATCCCCACTCCTAGGAGTTTAAGGAAAAAAATGGCCCTTACCATATGTGAGGGTCATGATCTTCATTCTCAAATATCATGAATGTTACAATATATATATGTAAAAGCTAGCACCTTTCATATATTTCGTTGTAACCGTGTCTTTTACATACATACTATTTTCATCTATTAACTTTACAGCCTACTTTGTAAGTCAAACCTGTCGACTGTTAGATATCAATATCAAGTTATCAACTACTGCGCTCATGGATATTATTGTCTTGCTTCTGTTGTCAAAAGTTATTTATTACCAATGGTATGTTTGGATTTGATGCAGTCATACACAGTATGTTGAAACCACGTCCAAAAAACCTAACATAATCTAAAATGTAAGTGTTTTTTGGCTCTCCCGAAAACCTGCACGTTAGTTATTGGCAAGTTTTGATATGCATTGACGAGGCATGATAACCTGAAATCAAGTTGGTTTGATGACAAACTAGCAGTTTTTACTCATAACCACCTCCTTTTCATTTTGTTTCCCTACAACATCAATATTGCTACCAGTAGCAAACCCTTTATTCTTTCTTTAATATCAGGATCTGATGCAGACATACATACGAAAAAAAAAATTTCATGAAAATCAATCCCAATCCTCTCTGGAATTGGGCCTAAAATATCCTTGCCAACATAAAATTATTTATTTATCATTACTTTTTACATTAATTTTATTTATTCGCAGAGGACAAAGTCGCAGAATTATGATTTCTTTAATATATCTTACACCATCATGAAGAATATCATACGAGAAAACAAAAAAGTAAAACCTTATTAAAAGCTTATGGCTTGATTTAACCATTCGCTGATTACTTTCATCTACATTACCATATTAATAACTTATTGGAACATGACGAAACGTCGACCATTCGACGTATTTCTGCGACCAAAGCCAATATTCCAACAAATTTATCCTGATGACAAAAACCATGAGCTCTTTCTGGCTCAAGAGAGAGTAGTTTGGCCTAAATATTGCCTTTATCTTTTACAAGAGAGAGAGAGAGAGAGAGTGAGAGTGAGAGTGAGAGTGAGAGAGAGAGAGAGAGAGAGAGAGAGAGAGAGAGAGAGAGAGAGAGAGAGGGGGGGGGGTAAGGATATCGTACATCCCATCTATTTCACAGATTTTTAAATTTAGACATTTAATTTATCCTAATAATTTGAACGCCTCAAATTTATTTTCGATAATATTAAATATTACAAAAAAAGAAAAAGTAATTTAAGAAATAAAACCCATGCTCTGAGAGGGTAAAAGGGATTTTAACTGGAAACTAGGGTCTATTCTTCCATCCCATTATAACATTAAATGGACTCCGAGTGCTCTCATTCTATAAACGGATTTAAGACCAAACGGCCTCATTATACTACCGCGGGCAATTAATAGTTAATTTGGATAAGATAATTATTCCTGGAGGATAAGAAAATATTATTAATGGTAGAAGAATGGCTGACGAGGTGGGGTGGAGAGGGTAAGGTTATTAATCATGTTAACAGAATAAGTGAAATTCATTAGGGCGGCTTAACTTGAATTTAACGAGTTAGGGCTAGAGGGGGGGGGGGGTAAATGGTGTTGTAGGGGGGGGGGCAAAACCTCGGGGGCCGTGAAGAAAACTTGCTCCGAGTTTTGGTAAATCGTTACCAATCCTCCGGGAGCAACTGCTAACTTTCGGGGTTACAGCCTGTGTATGCCGTTCAGTTGTCACTTCAAAGTTTAACAAATATATTTTTGAGAATAGCAAAAGGTGAAATACAAGAAAACGGCTGATCCTCACAGGATGAGGCTTTACATCAATTTATCTCCAATATTAACACAATAGAAATAATCGTTGGTCAACAATAAAATATTCTCTGAAATAAACATAAATATTAATTAAACAAAAAAAAAATTTTTATAGAAAACCATTTATTTGATTTCTGTTGGTTCTACGATTGTGACTAGAAATATTATTTAATCGATCTGAGTTAGTACGGTACTTAGGCTTCCATCTCAACAAAAGGACTTCAAAGGACATCCCATCTCTCAATAGAAAACAAATTACTAATGCAAAGTTATACTTAAGCCAATCTGGACATACGGAATAGAGCTGTGGGGGACAGCAAAAAAGTCGAACATCAAGTGCATCCAATCCTTTCAATCAAAAGTCCTGAGAACAATAGTAAATGCTCTTATTACGTCAGCAACAAAACCCTTCATAACGATCTTAATATAGCCTACATTCTCGAACTCATCCCTTCCAAGCTCATGAAATCCCATAGCAACCTATCCAACCACCCTAATCCCCTAGCACAGTCATTGCACTGCACCACAAATCCTCCTCGGAGACTGAAACGCTAGTGACCTCGTGACCTGCTATAAATAAGTGACAGTGGGAATCCTATAATGGCCAGTTTCTCCAATCATGTCCTGAGCGTATGTGGCTCTCGCGCTCTTCGTCAGCCTACACTGGCGCGTCGTACCCGATGACGTAGCTGACGGAGGAGCGTGAGAGACTTCCCAAGACTCCTCCGCATGCGAGGGAGGTGACAACCATGTGGATCCGGGAGGTCTCTGGACTGTTTGTAAATACTGCATGAATGAGCGAGTGAATGAAAATCGTAAATATGGTATTAATGAAAACTTTTATCACAATTACCTATTGCCTAATGAGGCAGATTGTAATTTTATCATAATAAAGTTAAGAAAACTTAAACTCTGATGGATGTTATCCCTACATTAAAGGATACAAAGGGCAAATTAATTTCAATGATAACTCTCAAAAATACGATATCGAGAGCGGATATGAAAAATTAATTAACTATTGAATACACTCCTTGCCGATTTTAATGACAATTATACATTTTTTATTTGTCGAAAAAGTTTTCAGTGACCAAGATTTATGGGAATGGAGTATTTTTGGCCAATAACATCTAATAGTTTTTCCCCCATTATTTCATTGGTACAAGATACAAGTGCGGTTGGTATTATAAAGGTTTAGGAATGTAATTCATATTTAAAAATTGAACTAAATGACGATATTATAGTAAGCCCTTTAATAATTCTAAAATTTTTTTGTTAACATTAGAATCAAATAAAAGTCTTGCTAAAGCATAATTTATTTACAATTTAAAATTAGTGATTTCTATGGGCTATAAAAATCGGTAACCAAAATTAAACCAAAATTTTTTTCTTTTTTTTTTTTTAATAAACCTTTTGGGAAACCTGTACTAAACTGTTAACTGACGCTGAATACTCTCTCAGGTAACTATAAGTGTTCCTACATAGAAAAGCTTTCAGCGAACAGAACAAGCGACCCAGAAACTGAAAATCCATTATCTCCGGCCTGTTCAAAAAATTAATGTCAGGACGCACCAGGCACGGAAATTATTTTTTGACAAAATTTTATCATTTACTAATAGACCAAATAATAAAGCAAGCAAAAGCAAATCTATCCCTTATCTTTCCGTGGGTTGAATGGATTCAGTTATAAATTTTAATTTCCACCATTCACAAAATTGATTTGCCCATTGAAAACATAGCGCCATAGTATTTCTACATGGTATGAAAACTAGATTTTCTGAAGCTGTCCTCATTAATTTATTTATTTCATTTAAATGTTGTTTTTTAACTCAAATGGTTTCAAGCTAGATTGTGTGTGAGCTGATTTCTTCGGTGAATCCAGCAAATGCTTCTAATTCGTAAAGATCCCATAAAGAAATACTTTTTTTATAACTCAAAAAAGGTACCAAGATGATAATTTTCAAACAAATCTCTCATATTCGGTGTGGCACTTAGTTTTATTATAAAATAAATAAATCATTAATTTAACTACGCTTTATACACTGTTGGCTGTTAGTACCCAAAGCTTATAATAACGATTTTCTATATAAAATACAATACTGCACAAAATAATCATTGAATCTTTCTTTGACTTACAGGGTCAAAGAAAGATTCAATGATTATTTTGTGCAGTATTGTATTTTATATAGAAAATCGTTATTATAGAGTGTCAATAAGCCACGAAAACACTCAATTGTAGTCCGCAATGTATCGAATCCGACAAAAAATACTTCCAACCAGTCAATAAATAAATAAAAATGCTAATGGTCATTAATGAGGCAATTACTCATCAATTTAACAATTATTGATAATTCGTGACAAAGAACATCAAACTTTTCTCTGTCCGTCTTGAGATCGAATTATCGATTGTTGACTGTTTTATGTAAACGCGGAATTAGTCGAGGCTTTTCCAAAATTCACAGGAGCAACAGCTTAGTACGCGATTAAAAATTTATAATTAATTTAGCTAGAAAAATTAATGTTGAAAAAATAGAAAAAGTGCGACCTTACTAACTTCACCCAACTTCCCGCTTCGTCTCAAACTGACGATCTATAAATGTGTCCTCCGTCCATGTGTTAAGTGCCCCGCTATTTACCCACTTGACAGACAATACAGCCAAATGTCTCCATCATTTCCAGAATGGAATCATGCGAAAAGTGGTCCGACATACCTCTCTCGAGAGGTTAAAGAACGCCGACCTGCACCCGTTGCTTGGTATGCCGTCGGTGGGTGAGTTTATCCACCGGAGACACATCAAGTTTTTTGACTCGTTGCAGCACCTGACAAACCCAGTGTTTAACACCATGACCCAACCACCCCTCCCACAACGATGGCAACATACTGTCGGGGAAAAATTAGCCTAAGAGATTGTTTTTAAGTTTTATAATTCATATGGTGAGCCCCACCATTTTTTAAACAATGAATGTATAATATACATTATACTCTTGCAAGCAACATAAGTTGAAATTTAAAATTATTCAATATAATATAATATTGAATAATATAAAATATAAGCCAAGCTACGGGGCATATTGTAAACAGATTCATTTATGTAGTCTACACTGATTTCCATAATTTATAATAACAAGGGGATATGAACAAAAAAAAACATTTTGTTATTATATATATTATATAGCAGAATTTTCAACGTTTTTCAATCGGGAAAAAATAATTTTCATGATCTACTATTTTTGTGAGACATACATGAGATCATATTAAGAGTCATTAAACTTGATATAATATATACAATAAGAGAACTATCTGAGTTAAATATAAGATTTTTTATCGATATTATCTCTTCAACTTTTTGGAGATTTACTGATATCAATATTATTAATATTTATTAGCCAGAGGAAGATTTACTGGCAGAAAATCAGGAACCAGAGACTCGATATTCGGGAGGTCCCTGTATTTGTTCTTTGGCTAATATTTAGTTACTAAATAGAGGATTTTATTAGCAAATTAGTATTTTCATGTTAAGCCGTTAACATTGAAATAGAGTATCTACCCTGGGTAGCATAATAACGCCGCAACAAGACAAAAGGCCCCCACGTACTAACGTTAATAATTAGCAAACCCTTCACATCGCGGAGGCTGACGTAGACGCCGAGAAGGGGGTGCAGATTACCCCCGAACCACTGACTCCACAACGACGGCATTAGCTCCAGAATTAACACCACATCTGCATATCCCACCCTTGCCGAGTCAAGTTAGTTCTTTCATTATCCGTCTTTTCTTTCCTCCCTCCAACCGACGGCTAATCAACCTATTTTTTTTTTTTTTTTGAAGGGGAGACGAGGAAAAATTACAATCTGTTTAAAATATTTGATTGAGATTAGGCCTAATGATTCTAAAGTCAGACTTTGTGTTTATAGTCCATTTTAAAAACCATCTACAAAAAACATCGATTAAGCAATCAAGAAAAACTTCTTTTTTCCTCCGAGAAGAAAAAAAAAAAAAATCCCGCAAATTAGCTGTGAAATGCTTCTCGTTAATATCAATTACGGGGGGGGGAAATTATATCGTGCAGCTTTTCTTATTATAAAATTTTATTTGACAGATCATAATGGAAATCAAATAAAAAAAAATCAATCGAGAAAAAAATTTTATGCCCAATTCACTGAACTCCAAGCAGCTCAGAACTTATTCAGAATATTCTGTTTTTCTCCATAACTAATCACTGTTTAAAGACATTAACGCAGGAATAATTTCGAAAAATAAACTTAAACAACCAACAGCGGGTCTTCCTTTTCTTTCATCTTTTTTTAAATATTTTTTTGGGGTAAAAACATATTCAAGACATTTTGGTTTGAGATAATTAACAATCATTTTTTTGAATAATAGATAAATTTTAACTGACACAATTAGCCAGTTGTTTTTTTTTTTCAAAATTGGTCCAGACCTTCAATTTTAAAACTCACAAATATCTACATGAGGGGGGGTTCTTATTTATTTATGCTATTTATATTCTTGTAAATATAATATCTTGTTTTATGTAGATATTTATTGCAAGCAATTGTGACAAAAAAACCTATGTAAAATAGTCTTTTAGTTTATATTAGCATTTTTCATCATTATGTCTTTAAATTAAATTATAAAATTATCATCATTGTTAAAACAATTAGAGAAATATAAATGTTTCTGTTCTGTTTTTTTACGTTCTCCCTCCCTCCCTCCCTCCCTCTCTCTCTCTCTCTCTCTCTCTCTCTCTCTCTCTCTCTCTCTCTCTCTCTCTCTCTCTCTCTCTCTCTCTCTCTCTCTCTCTCTCTCTCTCTCTCTCTCTCTCTCTCTCTCTCTTCCTCTCTCTCTCTCTCTCTCTCTTCCTCTCTCTCTCTCTCTCTCTCTTCCTCTCTCTCTCTCTCTCTCTTCCTCTCTCTCTCTCTCTCTTCCTCTCTCTCTCTCTCTCTCTCTCTCTCTCTCTCTCTCTCTCTCTCTCTCTCTCTCTCTCTCTCTCTCTCTCTCTCTCTCTCTCTCTCTCTCTCTCTCTCTCTCTCTCCCTCTCCCTCTCTCTCTCTCTCTCTCTCTCTCTCCCCCCTCTCCCTATCCCTCTCCATCCATAATACATAACCCACCTACGCCGGTAGAATCATACATGTCCATAGTGCTCTTAATTTACTTTTAAAATATATTTATCTAATAGAAAAAAAAAAATATGAGTTTACTGATTGAATGTGCTTGTACCTGAAGAATCAAGATAATAATGGGTAATAGTGGCACCATTGGTGTTGAATATTCAATTACAGATACTCATAATTTTCATTAACTTAAGTACTTATTATTTTGTCTGCGGTTCAAAATTTATTTTTATTTAAACATTATTTATTAATGGGTAACTGTGACAGAGGACATCGAGTGAGTACTGCCCTGTGATGTTGGAGCGAAGTTTATATATATATAAGATCACTATTCCAAGGTCTCCTCAGTCGTTGAATGTTAACAGGTTAGTCAGGTGTAGGCGGTCCTTGCATAAGTGCGTGATGGTTGTCGTAAAAGTTTCATAATATTTCGTACGTAAAGGTCTTAGAACTTTTCACTCTCTTTAATTGTATATATTTAAAAGAATGCTACGTTATCATGGTGGCCCAACCGCCCCTCCCCCATCGATGGCAACAGACTGTCGGGGGAAAATTAGGTTAAGAATTAGTATGTAAGTTAGTTTTAAGTTTGATCGAAAAGGTGAGCCCCATATCACCTGTATAAGTCAGTTTAGTCCAGTCACGTATAATGTGTATCATTATACTTGTTTATTCCATTTTATAATTATTATAAAATAACAAAACCTGTATATAATGTAGCGACGCTACAGGAAATCCAAAAATTATTTTTAAATAGATTCGCCTGAGGATCTATAATTGTATATAATTATCTGTAAATTTAAAGGGGCTATGAAGAAAAACAAAAATAAGCCTCGCACTTATTCGAAAGTTCTATAAATCACTTTGATCAATTTGTCAAACAGTCACTGATAGGTTTTATGAAATTTAAAATGATGTACACCTTGTGGGTGGAGGCTAGGGTCATTATGGTAGGGGGGGCGAAGAAACATGAAAGTTAGGGAGGGGAATCTACATGTTCGAACATGAATTGCAAGACTGCTTCCTTACATATAGTACCACTCATCCATTTATTGATCATTAGCTTTTTCCAACTTTCTGTTAACTAAAAACCCTTAATTGCAGCATTTTTCGCTGTTAATTAAGACTATTTAACCACAAGCTCCAGGATTTAAAAATGAAAAAAAAATTAATTATTTACCAACGTACCTTCAGCTACATTTTTCTATCAGTAAGAATGAATTAAATTGTTATTAATGAATTCTCAAGGGTTTTCTCATATACCAAATTAGTGGTATTAAATGGGTCAAGTCTACTTAATACTAATTAAGACTACACGGAGTTAAAGCTCCCAAAGTTCACTGAGCTTGAAGGCTTTGAATAAGATGCGCAGTAGCAAAGAGGACAGTGTGGGAAATACAAAAATAATTTGTAAATAGATTCACCTGAGGATCTATAATTGTATATAATTTAAAGAAGTAAATTTAAAGGGGCTATGAAAGGGGGGGAAAAGTGCTTTACGATTGAACAGAGTAATAGGTACAACGGAAGTAATGGAAAATAAATCAGGCATAAACTGGCGCAGCAAAGAGTCCTCCTTTTTTACATACAGCCTACACTACATTCATTCCCCTTTCGCTGCTTCGGGGACTTTTGGGAACTGAGGGGAATACAGGAGAGCTGGGGATACTTTAAGCGGAGGAGCAACCATCAATTTGACTAAGGCGAAGCAAGAGTGTTAGAGGAGCCGGTGATAAATGGTGAGAAACGCAAGACTGCGCGCAAGCCCCCCCCCCTTTAGAAAAAGCGAGAAAAAAATAAAATGCTAACCACTTTCAACAGTAGTATTTTTTATTCATTTACAACTTCACCTGCCCCCCCCCCTATCACTTCACGCCTTGATAGGATATTTGAAAAATTGTTTTCGCAAAGAGCTTTCAATCCGCAATAACAGGATCGCGAAGAGAAAAAAGTAGAAATGGATATTAGCTTTAAACTTCAACCGGAATTGATGGCTCCTCTTGGCGATTGGGATGAGGCTGGCTTAACCCAGAGATTTCCCTATTCAACCTAAATCATTCTGAATAATGACGAATGCTCTATGAAACAATTACAGTTCAATTACAGAACGCAGTAATACCAAGCGAACTAGGCTCAAACTATTCTAATGGAACGATAAGAGCAATTTTCATTAAATATATTACATGAGTTTTGTTTTGTTCTATCCTTGAATAATAAACACTTAATTACAGAACATTGTGCTCTTGTAAGACTCACTGTGAGCATTTCTGTCCATTTTTAAGGGAAATATCGAAGCAAGTCCTGTCCTGTTTAACTAATTTTGATATTAATTTAAATTTATTTTGAAGAATACTTGATTGAAGTATGATTGAATACTTCTGGAAAGATATGTATTCTACGCCAATATATTAACTATAGAGAATATCAGTGTCTAGTTAATTTTTAGAAAATAAAGTTATATGTACAAAATAAGGACAGATTAAGGTACTGCTGGTTATATGGTGCTGACTGGCTATATATATATATATATATTGTAACATTCATGACATTTGAGAATATCATGACCAGGAACCCTCACATCTGGTAAGCATTTTCCCTTATGCTCCTAGGAGTGGGGATGAGATAAACCAGCAGTCTTAGCACAACCGTCTAGAAGAACGCAGTTAGCAAGCTCCCGAATTGGCGGTTACTCTGCAGGAAGAGAGAAGAACCAACAGCAGAATGTAACGTTGATTGGATTACAGGAAGATCATCGATTGGGTGATATTAATATTGTTTCTTATTATGGATCCATTAAAAGAAATTGAGCTCAAATTCCATGTTTTTTTTGTAATTAGTAGTAACTATCCTAATTTAAAAGGAATTGAATATTTTTTTATACTTTTTGTCAGCACTCTATATAATTATAGCTATTTGTTATAACCATTTTATTTGAATATATTTCACAATTCCTAGTTTCTCAATTTATTAATAACTACAACATTAGCCTTGAGATCGGGCGATTCAATCGGGATAAATTTCACGCAATATCTCATTAAGAATAACTTTTTGTTTTGTGTATGATTCTACCGGCGTAGGTGGGTTATGTATTATGGAGGGAGAGGGAGGGAGGGAGAGGGAGGACGGGAGGGAGAGAGAGAGAGAGAGAGAGAGAGAGAGAGAGAGAGAGAGAGAGAGAGAGAGAGAGAGAGAGAGAGAGAGAGAGAGAGAGAGAGAGAGAGAGAGAGAGAGAGAGAGAGATAGAGAGAGAGAGAAGACAGAACAGAAACATTTATATTTCTCTAGTTGTTTTAACAAGGATGATAATTTTATAATTAAATATAAAGGAAAAATTATGACAAATGCTAATATAAACTAAAAGACTATTTTACATAGGTGTTTTCGTCACAATTGCTTGCTATAAATATCTACATAAGACAAGATATTATATTTTCAAGAATATATTTTTCTTTTTTTTCATTTGTAAATATCGTTTTAATTCATCTATATTTTTATCTCCTATTTGGTTCATTAGAGGGTTTGCTGAGTACAGGAAAACAAAAAAAAAATCTTTAATATAATAATTTATGATCATTGGTGATTCTTCTAGCGTATCTGCAATTTAAGTGTAGCAGCGTGTTACCTGTTATTTTTAAACTGTGGTTTTAGTACACCTTTTTTTTGTTATTTGAATTAATCATCGAGCTGCGTCCCGTGGGTGTTTAAGACATTATCGGTATACACTGTTTATAAAATTGACAGTTCATGTTTTGTTGAATTAGGCGGTATCTTTTGTGTATAGTGTTTATATGATAACTTTGTTTTATTTTTTTTGGTATGCATAGAATAAGTTCGACCTATGTCCAGCTGATGGCCTGAATATCAGAGAAACCCTTACATTATATTAGAGAGAATACTAGAGAGCTATGGGGCAGAACTAAACGGTAAAATATCAAGCGTATCCAATCCTTTCAACCAACAGTCCTGAGAACAACAGTAATTGCCCTTTATAACATCAGCAACAAAACCCTGTTCCTCAGAAATGTCGCCATAACTTATCTAATCATCTCCAATCCTATACGGGATTGTATCCTATTCATGATACATATTCACACATCCCTATAATCCTTCTCCAAGTTTAAAGTAGCATTGACGTCTTGGCCTGCTATTAATTTATAACACCGGAAAACAGACTGTCTCGCCAATCATGTTCTGAGCGACTGTGGCTCTCATGCTTATGTCCAGCAAATATTTAGGTTCGCGGCACATTCAACATCGTTACTACCTTTAATGTTTATTTAATTTTATTTATATTAATATATTAGAGCTATGGGAGACAGCAAAAAAAATACTCACTGAAGTAGACAAAAATGTTAACCAAGCAAAAAACTATAAAGAAAGCCCTAACAACAAAAATGTAATATGAAACCATTTGAGGCTATATACTTCAAACGACAAGGAGCCTTTGCCTTTAGCTGTATTTCTGTTATTTCTACGACATGACATGGAACCCACACACGAGGTTAAAAAGACAAGAACTAAACAGACGCTTTAGACAACTGTACAGATTACTTCAAAGGACATCCCATCTCTCAACAGAAAAGAAATTACTAATCTACGAAGTTATACTTAAGCCAATCTGGACATACGGAATAGAGCTATGGAGGACAGCAAAAAAAGTCTAACATCAAGGGTATCCAATCCTTTCAACCAACAGTCCTGAGAACAATAGTAAATGCCACTTATTACATCAGCAACAAAACCCTTCATAACGATCTTAATATACCCTACATTCTTGAACTCATCCCTTCCAAGTTCATGAAATTCCATAGTAACCTATACAACCTACCTAGTCATTGCACTGCGCCACACATCCCTATAAACCTCCTTGGAGACTAAAGTGTCTGAGGCTCTCGCGCTCTTGGTCAGCCTCCACATGCTCGTTTCCGGTTACGCGGCTGACAGAGGAGCGTGGGAAACTTCCCAAGACTCCACTTCCTCTTTCGCATGCCAGGGAGGTGACAACCATGTGTATTCGGGAGGCCTCTGGGCTGTTTGTAAATAGTATATCACAATTACTTATTGCTCAATGAGGCTGATTGTAATTTTATCATAATGAAGTTGATTTATGAGTATATTAAATATAGAAAAATTACGCTTCATTTTAAAATTGATAGTGCAGTAAAGATAAAAATTGAAAAAAATACATTGAGACCGTATCGAATCGGCCATCGTTCCAACTTACTGAAAAGATAAGACCAGCCTTCTTCAAAAACAAGCCTTTTTTCTTCAGAGGTGAGAGAGAAGTGGCACTTGAGGGACCCCCAGCCGGTTCCCCTGAAGCGGTAGATTTCCATTAGAAGAAGAGGAAAGAGAGACGCGGCCGTTCACGAAGGCGTGAATTACTGTCCACAATCAATACAGCTGCCTGGATCGGTTGCCTCCCGACACAATAACCCCCTCCCCCTTTTTCACAATATATACCTATATAAATAGACGTTTACCCCCTCCTAAGGGATGCTCCTGTTCTTGGCACCGCATAAAGAACAGCCCTTCAACATATAAATTAGGGCCGGGGAGGTAAGAACCTGCCGGTGTCTAGAGGGTGGATCCCGCTGGCTTAGTCCTGAAATATATTCTAGTGGAAATTTTCTTGAATAACTTACCCCAAACATTACGCCTTTCTTTTTCTACTTTTTTTTTATTCAGTTTTATTCTTCTCAAAGCCACCCCTGAATAGCGGGCCTATTCTTATTCCTGAGCCCTATTCTTACAGCAGTAATCTCGAATATATTTTAAAAAGGGAGTCTAGCCCTTAAATATTACCTCGTCTATTTGCCAGATAGACAACTTTTGAGGTCTTATTGACTACATTTTTTTCTTAGTGTCGAATTTAGCAAACCTAGGGAAATTCTATAGAATTAGCCATGGTAGAAAAAAGAACGCTTCACGACCTGTCAGGGTACCTACCACCCATGTGTCCTGACAAATTTACAGACAGTCAAAGGCCACTTGACAATCCATGGTGACCACACACACAACTTAAAATCATTTTTATGATGCAATACTAGTTGTAGGCAATTCCTTATATATATAAAAACAATATATTATGATGAAATTACAATCTGCCTTAATACTCAATAGGCAATAAATAATTGAGATAAATGTTCTCATTCATACCATATTTACAATTCATCATTCACTCGCACATTCATACAATATTTACAAACAGCCCAGGGGCCCCCCAAGTCCACATGGGTGTTGCCTCCCTCGCATGCGAAAGAGGAAGCGGAGTCTTGGGAAGTCCCCCACGCTCCTCCGTCAGCCACGTTACCGAATACGAGCCAATAGTTGCCGACGAAGAGCACGAGAGCCACATACGCTTAGGACATGATCGGAGAAACGTACCATTGCCAGGACCACTGTCACGCATTTATAGCAGGTCACGAGGCCACTGCCGTTTTAGTCTCCGAAGAGGCTAATAGGGATGAATGGTGCAGTGCAATGACTGTGCTACGGGATTAGGGTTGTTGGATTGGTTACTATGGAATTTTATGAACTTGGAAGGGATGAGTTCTAGAATGTAGGGTATATTAAGATCGTTGTGAAGGGTTTTGTTTCTGACGTAATAAGGGGCATTTACTATTGTTTTCAGGACTTTTGATTGAAAGGATTGGATACACTTGATTTTAGACTTTTTTGCTGTCCCCATAGCTCCTCTATTCCGTATGTCCAGATTGGCTTAGGTATAACTTTGTAAATAAGTAGTTTATTTTCTATTTGAAGTAGTCTGTACAGTTGTCCAAAGCGTCTGTTTAGTTCTTGTCTTTTTAGCCTCATGTGTGGGTTCCATGTCAGTCTTTTGTCGAGGCCTGGATGCCTTACTGTCTCAGACACAGGGAGAGGAATCGAATTTAAAAAGACTAGCGGACAGGGCTTGCGGCAGAGGGTGAAGGTTATGTGGGATCATTTTGCTTTATTGACCTTGATTCGCCATTGGTTGCACCAATACTCGATCTCATCAAGGCAATTCATAGTAAGCTCCCAAGAAAAAGTCATAAATTATGTCTATTTGACGCACGCAATTCTGTGGCTCAATCTACTTTTTATTTAAGCCCTGAAAAAAGGCAGAAATTATCAAAATTATTTAAACAATTTTTGTGTGTAGTAAATTAGAACTTTGGCAGAAGAACCTGGTGAGCAGAACAAGGGCATTTCTCTAGTCAGTCCCAGGTCTGATATTGTTAACTAGCGTTAACTAGGGTAATATGGCCTCTTGTTTGTAGGCTACAGAAGAATCTTATGGAAGATATGTCTGGAGGACGTCCCAGAAAACATTGGCTGGATCATGTGGAAGTCATGCATAAGCAAACAGAATGCAGCACATTGTAGACCTGGAGCAAAGAAGAGGTTTTTTTTTTTCATTTGTACTCTCGGCATATATAATTTTAACCTATTTACAAAAATGATAACATTAGAGAAAAATTAAAAAGGAGTTTCCATTGTTGGTTTTTAATACGTAATCTCCATATATATGGATGCCAGTATAAAGAAAAAACAGTGTATGTAGCGATCGATGACAGCGAAAACTATAAAAGCAAGACAGTACAAAAAACAAACACATATGGTATCAAGTTATTTTAAAATGGGCATTTTGCGCGGAATGCGAACAAACTGCACACTGAACGGTAGTGACTGAGAGAGAGAGAAAAAATATCGGAAGCAAAGTTGTGGAAGTTGGAAAAGACCCAAAACTAATTAAGGCAGTTCTGGGCGCAAAATGAACTACAGCCTCCATCTTGCAAATCTCTCTCTCTCTCTCTCTCTCTCTCTCTCTCTCTCTCTCTCTCTCTCTCTCTCTCTCTCTCTCTCTCTCTCTCTCCCTCTCCCTCTCTCTCTCTCTCTCCCCCTCTCTCTCTTTCATTAGCATAATTAAATAAACTTATTCCAACAGTCTCGGCCTCTCCTTTTACATCAACTTCACAAATTTCGAATTCAAATTAGTAAGGCTGTGTGTCTCGCTGCTGCCTGGCTCAGCCACCTCACTGTCTACCGCGTAGTTTTAATTAACTGTAGCTCCGTAGACAGTACAAAACCTTTTATTAAACGACGCTTGCCTCTTATACTCTCATGTATGATCATTAGGATCATGATATCGACATAAGAATATGAAGGATCCTTGGGTTTCAAAACCCCTGTGCTTCAAACCATCAACTAAATACTCTGACCGGGTTATCTTTTAACGGTATGGAATCGTTCGAACCTCGCGAGTTATTGTGCTATAGGCAAAAACTGATAATTTGTTTTTATGGCTGAATAATCGATTTAATTAGAATTAGATAGTAGCTAACTTTATGATAAGGATAAAAAATCTCCAGGAAGTTGCTTTAGGTACAGTTAAGGCCGCAAAAAAATAATGAGTTTATAGAAACCAAAAATATTTTCAAATGAGGAAACGATTTTATAAGTTACTGTTTTTCGAAAATAACGCAAATGTAGAATTTAGTACAGATAACTGTTAACATTTTCGATTACTTAACATCAGGCCTAAACGTCAGGTCTCGTTTATTTCTTGAGTTTAACATTTTTTTGGGGCGGCTTAAACTTAAACTATAGCCGTATCGCACTGAGTCTAAAAGAGGCCAAAAAAATGTAGTTTCTGTGTCAAAAAGCTCATCTGGTGGTTTGGGTCTTAAAGGTACTCGGACGGGGAAGTATTGAAACCGACAGAGAGTCGTTCTTACGATAGTGTATCAGATTCATAAGAATGTCTTAGTCACTTTTAGATTGCAAGCTAGCTCATAATAATGAACTCATTCTCGTTATGATAAAAATACAAATATATTTGTAAATATTTGAATGTCGGTGCCAGTTGTTTTTATTATTTTCCTTTTATTTTTCCCACATCCTATTCTTTATAAGTTTGAGAGCTATGGGGGAAAAAAAGCCACAGTTGGATGGATTGTTGCAATGGAAGAGGGCATGTTAAACATCAGTGGAAACAAGGAAGACCGACTGCGTAATCTTCTCCTTCCAAAAGGGGAAAAAATCCTTGCCAAAATCGTACAGCATAGGAGGTCAAGAGAACTCACCGGCTTTCTCAATGCACTATCTGGCTATAAAAATGGATAGGCATCTTAGTAATAAAATAGAAAAAGTACGACACAGGTCTTACCGGCATATGGCACTTGCTAACTTCACCCAACCTGTCGCTTCGTCTCAAATTGATGATCTATAAATGTCCGGCCGGCTCTGCTGTACGGTGCCCCACTATTTACCCACTTGACTAACAATACAGCCAAATGTCTCCAACATTTCCAGAATGGGATCATGTGAAAAGTGGTCCGACATACCTCTCTCAAGAGGTTAAAGAACGCTGCTTGGTGTGCCGTCGGTGGGTGAGTTCATCCACCGGAGACACATTAAGTTTTTTGACTCAATGTTGTAGCACCTAACCAACCCAGTGTTTACCACTATGACCCCTCCACCCCTATCGCATTGATGGCAACAGAATGTCGGGTAAAATTATGTTAAGATTTTGTTTAAGTTTTTATTATTAGATGTAAGTTAGTTTTAAGCCTATGATAAATAAGGTGAGCCTCATCACTTTTAATAAGTTCAGTCCATTAATGTGTAGTGTGCATTATTATACTTTTGTACAATACAGATCACTATTAGTAGAAAAACAGAATTTGTATAAAATGTAGCGATGCTACAGGAAATATAACGAGGTAAATATTTTCGTTTGTAGAATCTATATTTTGTAGCAAGGGGATATGAAGCAGAAAAAAAGACAGTTGGAGCCTAGGTAGATATGAAAGTGATACAGACCCACTCCAGGTGGTACCAACGCAAATGTTATCACGTTTTGAGGCGACTCTTGGGATTCGCTTTATTTGCTAAATAAATGCCTAAAACTTAGAAAATAATTATTACACGACATAAATCTCTATGGAAACCAAAACTAATTCGAATAAACACCATCACGCCCATTTCAAGTACAGTCGCCTCCAAGACCGAAAAAGGAAAAGGCGCTTTTGACCGGTACAGAAAAAACAAAACCCGGAAAAAAACCAAAGTCAGTCGAAAACTAAGAGACCAAGCAAGCAAGCACCGCGCCATATGGAGAAGTTCCCAGCCAGTTTTTGTACCGCTGAGAAGATTATCTCCTATTGATAGTTAAAGCTATTATGTCCTTATTGGACGACGAAAGATTTCAGTTTGAGGCCTTTCAGGGGATACTGTTAGGGTTGAGTCCACTTTTACGACAGTGCCAAGTGTTTTACCCGGAGGAAGAAAAAGTGGTAGGGGGGCCAAGAAAAAAAGTCATCTCAAATGCTGACTAAATTGAATTTGGTACCGTCTAGACGGCAGATAAGGCTCCTTATTTATAGGAAGTTAAGTGGTTAGTTTCATGACCCCCTAATTCTTATGAAGGGACAGGTACCCACATTTTTATAGGTTGCCTGACAACTAAAGACATTTTTATTTTAAGATTCACACAGAGTTATGCAGCTAACATCACTTCCTTCAATTATTGCATACTAGGAGAAATACATAATACGTAGGTCAAAACGTTGTGCATTTATGAATTTGATGAAAATCTAACATTTCTTTTTTAAAAGCATAGAGCAATATTTAAAAAAAATAGGTCCACTTATACATAAATGCACAGCTAAAAATGTACAATCAGTTTAATATATTTAGAAAAATACATTTTGGATCGTTATTGACGAGTTAGGCAAATAGCGAATCTTCAGACTGATTTATCCACTAACTCTAAAGAGAATATAGAACGTAGTAAAGCATCACAGAGGTTATTGAGATTATATTGCCATCATGTGCATATCTACGACCAAAACATTGCCTACATTAGGAAACGACATGATAGTACCAAATTGGGCAGCACCTGCGTACCTAAATTGGGTAAGACATGAGCCTAAACTGGGTACCACCTGTGCCTAAGTTGGGTAGCATTTGTGCCTAAATGTTATAATTGTATTTTTATTCCTTTACATTTGCTATGTCTATGTCTGTATATTTTCTTTCGGAATTTTCAATTATCGTTGTGTCAGACGTTCATTTTGGTTTGTATATAGTTTTCACTTCCATTTTATCACTTTATTATTTAGTATAATATTTTGTAGTATATTATTTATTCATACAGTCAACTCTCGGTAACTCGAACTTCGAGGGAATGAGAAATCACTTCGAGTAAAGCATAGTTCAAGTTAAATGTTGTTTTTTCTCTTAACAATGGAGCCCCTAAATCGATATTTGTTTGTTTCATGGCATTGCTTAAACTACTTAACCATGGATTTTTCAACATTAAGAAATTCCGCGTCCCTTTTTCTTTTGAAGTTCCACCGCAATCTTCAAAATTGTAGACAGTGTTCTGCAAGGGATACAAAAATTAGAGGCTATGTTTCTTTTTTCTTGTGGTTTCCTTCACTTACAGCTCGGATAATTTTAGGTTTCTCACGTACAGTGTTATGTTGACTGATATGTCAGGCATATGTTGACTTAATGTTAACATATGTCCTACACTTGCAGTTTTCTGATCGTAAAATGAGAGGGAATACTTAAGCGGCACGTTAGAACACGCATGGTGGCATAGTGGGGTGTGGATGATGCGCAGTAGACTGTCACATAATTCATCAACAGCGCATTCCCAACATCCATCAATTTGGCTTTCTTTGAGTTGTAGAGGTAAATAGCTCGTTCCTGCGACTTATAGAGGTAAAATTTCTCGCGAGTTATCCTTACTTTTTTTTTCGATCAGACGAGGGTTTCTCAAGGGAATAGAAAAAAAAATTAGTGTTATCAAAGTATTCTAATTACAGAGAGCCGAATGCACTCATTTTTATTTTAAGAGTTATATGTTATCATTATTATTCGAGCTTAAGGCTAAACCAAAGCTCACAACGTCTATCTTGAAGAAAGAACATTTTCTGTTCATACCTAAGCTGATAATATTGTAGCTGATGATTCAATACCTGCTACAGCTGATGACAACCGAACGAAACTCGCACATACAATAGCGTAACTGAATCCACAAATGATTTTCCGAAAACTAAAAAAAAAAAAAAAATTCTTCAATTCTTCATTACTCCTAGAGGCGAACCATTTTCGCTGAGGTTCTACTTAGCATAACAATGAAAAAAAAATAATGAAACGTATAAGGTATATTATTTCGAGAATCGTTTCATCTTAAAACAAAACAAAACAATTGTAAAAACAATACCTCTACCTAACGAATTCTATTACTACTAAGACTTTGGCGGTTTTTCTACAAATATTTTTTTATATTGTTACTGTTATATAACGATAAAATAGCTCATATATATGATAAATAAATATAATATTTTTTTTTATACACAAACGAGATGAGCAGTTACACACACACACACACACACACACACAATGAATCCCGGTGGTCTGGGGCCAGAGATTGCCGCTGCTAGTAATTAAATCTTGACACATTCCATTTAAACCTCAAATAATTCAAAGGTCCAATAATTGGATTCTGAGGGCTGTTGGTCTGTTGAGTGTGCCAACAATACCGACCAGGGAATCCGCTGTCGGTCTAGGCGGGGTCTACAACAGGGTTATAGATTAGTTGGTACTTAGTTGGTAATCTTCACCCGATAGTCAGGGAACCAGTGAGGGTGAGGTTAGTCGGATCGATTCCTGATTAAAGAAACAGTAAATTCCCTGTCTTTGAAACCCGATCTGATGGGATTTACATAGAAAATTATGTATTTATGTAGGTATGCACAGATATACTCATAATGAAAATAATCCGTCTCGAATTTCATATTTATATTTAACAACACTTAAGCTATAAGGTATCAATCGCCATACACAATAAAGAAAAATAGGACGCGACGTTAAAAACAGTCACCTACAAAGAATTTTAAAGAAATTAACAAATACGTCACAGTGAATTATTCAGAATTATAACTAGTCCGTTCTAATTTTATGACCAATCCAAATAAAATAACAAAACATTAAAAAAAAATTGGACATACATATACATAATAACATAACATAGGCGTGTATGTTCCACAGGCCGTAAATAAGATTAGAAGGGTATTTCAAAATAGAGAGACCTCATTTTTTTGTTTGAGAAGATTTCAACAATATTTTTTATAATTTTTTTTTTTTATTACGGTAATGAAATGAGTGAAAAATTTTAAAATTAAAAATTTATTTTATTTCTTTTTCTGATTATATTAGCTAGAGAAAATTAGGAAAAGTGTATGTAAATATTGTATATGTATATACGGATATGTATTTAAGATTAAAACTTTAAATGTAAGTTATGAAATGTATTTGTTTTATTTCTCTTTAACAGCAGTTTTCATTTTATTACATTAACATACATAGAAGATAGTTCCAAAGACTATAAACCTCAAGGAAGTAAACAAATACGTCTTTGCGTATTAGAGGACAAGGAGCTTGGCTTAGCCAGTGTTGAGGATAGCAGAATACGGGCCTGTTCCCCTGCGAACAAGAAGTCGTTGTTTACTACAGGTTTGGACTTCTCGGCCTATCTCGTCTACAGATCTCTCCGTGCACATCGCCGCTCTGTGTTTGACTACACGCACTCTTCTCCGAAACATCGTATCGTGACTATAAACTTTTTCGTAACTTTTATACGTTAATTATATTAACAATTATTTATACTAGTTATACTAATATTCAAGCCTGGTGAAATTGCTGATCAGTTATTTTTTTTTGTTTTTAATAAAATTAACAGTTATATCTTTATTATTTTTGACTTTTTTTATTGTTTGTGCCTTACTGTTGGCAAGTTTGTAACGCTGACCGACTCAATCCAATATACAACTTCTCACGACGTAACCGGCGATATTTTCTGGCGTTTGGGGAATTCTTGATTTTTAAGAGCCCTAACGCGAACACAAGCAATATGAATGAATAATAAAAGGAGAGATCGTGAAATGACTCAAGCCAACTTAAGGTTTTTTTTTTTTTTGTTCTTTACATTATATTTTAATTGTTTAGAATACAATTTTAACGCGATCAGGTCTCAAGTGAAATGAAATATTTTGAATCAATGATACCTAAGTTCACACTTATTCCGGTAAGCACCTCTAGATGTTATTTCATTTCCTACGTCCATTTGAATCGCCGTTTAGTTAGGCTGATGTAACGATGAAATATAAATATTAAATATAATTCGAACCGTCAAAATATATATGTATATAGTTTATATAAATATTAACTTTTTATTATATATATATATATATATATATATATAATAAAACTGCCAAGAACAGCTTGACACGCTTTAGACAATAAAATATGCAACTCCTCGTTAGAGGTAACAAGCAGGGCTTCACATAACAAGCCAACGGCCTGGATAAGAGAGGAAAGAAAAGGAAAGAGGAGGAAGAGGAGAGAGGAAGAAGAAGAAGGGAAGAGGGAATAATGACAAGGACCCACTTTCTGTCCGAGATAACAAGCGTTGACACCTCAAGCTTCGGTTTGACACCTGAAAAAAGATAGGGAGAAAATAGCTGAATTGGTTTTTATACACGGCCCTGTCAGGCTCTTTGATAAAAGAAGGTTTTTTTGGCGGAGGGGTTTCCTTTTCTTTTTCGTTTTTTTTTTTTTTTGTTTTTTTCTGGGTCAATGTTAAATTTATACTAAAATACGACGAGGAACCGGATAATGAAACAGACGCTTTGGACAATTGTACAGACTACTTCAAAGGACACACCATCTCTCAATAGAAAATAAATTACTAATCTACAAAGTTATACTTAAGCCAAACTGGACATACGGAATAGAGCTATGGTGGACAGCAAAAAAGTCAAACATCAAGCGTATCCAATCCTTTCAATAAAAAGTCCTGAGAACAATAGTAAATGCCCCTTATTACGTCAGCAACAAAACCCTTCATAACGATCTTAATATACTTCACATTCTAATATCCCTTCCAAGTACATGAAATTCTATCGTAACCTATCAAACCACCCTAATACCCTAGAACAGTCATTTTACTTCACCACACATCCCTATAATCCTCCTCGGAGACTAAAGTGTCTGAGGCTCTCGTGCTCTTGGTCAGCCTCCACATGCTCGTTTCCGGTGACGCGTCTGACGGAGGAGCGTGGGAGACTTCCCAAGACTCTGCTTCCTCTTTCGCATGCGAGGGAGATGAGGATTTGGGAGGCCTATGGGCTGTTTATAAATATGGTATGAATGAGAACATTTATCACAATTACTTATTGTCCAATGAGGCAGATTGTAATTCTATCATAATAAAGTTTCTTTTTGTGTTTTTATTAGACCCTTGTGTCAATGCAGACTGAGAGCTATAAAAAAGCTACAACCCAAAAAATTGTATAGTTTTATGCTACAAAAATGAATAAGTACACGATTTTATAACAGTTCGTAGCACACCGGGGCTTGCCGAACATGTGATTAATAGAACAATCCCGCTACAGCATATAAGTTAGACGTTAAGGAGAGAAGGTGCGGGGGCGGTAAGGAGGCGGTGAAGGGAAGATTGCGAGGGGATATATTGTTTATAGAAGCAGCCGCCGGCAGAAGCAATTCAAAACAGATTAAAGCTGGGGGTGGGAGAGACCTGTGTTTGATCGCCCCTCGACTCCCGAGCCGGGGTTCATAAGGAGCGAGTGCAAACAGAACCGTAATACCGGAGGCTTCTCCTCGCCCGGCTCTCTTCCTACTGGAGGGCCAATGAGTGGATAACCCGCTCATCTATCTGCCGATATAGACCTAGAGCATTCATCTAAGGAATAATTCCAAAACAGCTCATAGTTATGAATAATATCTACAATACCACTAACTCGCAGATGTTGGTTCGCACCAAGACAACATGACACAGAATATTCAACCATGGGCTTTCTTGTCTGACAAATTTTAATATCGGTTTTCTTAGGGGGAGTAATCTTTAGCATACAATGCAAAATGCGAATCGTTGCAGAGCTTTGTCAAGGCTTTCTATTTCGTTTTCTAGCACAAAATACAATCTGCGTTATTTGAAATTCTTCATTCACTCGCTCATTCGTACAGTATTTTCAAACAGACCAGAGACCTCCCAAGTCCACATGGTTGTCTCCTCCCTCACATGCGAAAGAGGAAGCGGAGTCTTGGGAAGTTCCCCACACTCTTCAGTTACCCGCATTACCGAGGCTGACCAAGAGAGGGTGAGCATCTTGGAGAGAAGGCTCCAAGGAGGATTATAGGGATGAGTGGAGCAGTGCAATGACTCTGCTAGGGGATTAGGGTGCTTGGATAGGTTACTATGGAATTTTATGAACTTGGAAGGGATGAGTTCAATGTAGGGTATATTTGATGACGTAATAAGGGGCATTGACTATTGTTCTCAGGACTTTTGATTGAAAGGATTGGATGCGCTTGATGTTCGACTTTTTTTGCTGTCCCCCATAGCTCTATTCCTCTAGTCCAGATTGGCTTGAGTATTGCTTATTTTTTGTTTTAAATTGTTAGAGCCATAACTAAAAATAATTAAAACGAATACAAGGATTGAAAATAAGCCTGTTTTAATCTAATAAGGCGAAAGAAATGAAATTATTAAATACGTATTCGGCGAATTTTAAATTCATAATGTGTGACATTGAATGAAATTCACATTAAATACCGGTGTTATGTGTTTCGTATCATTAATTTAAAGAATTAGTCTTAATTTTAACGTAGTAATACTGTTAAAATTTCAAACTAAAAACGCACCGAAGTGAATTTAATAATTCATTATTACAATTACCTTGCTCATTTCACTATTGTATTTATTTTAGGCCATCCCACAACTAATAATGGATAATATGTTAATTCACTTTAACTAGAAATTCAATGTATTGCAACATTCGCCTTTCAGATATTTCTGATGGATTGGTTTCAAGAAATGGATGTGTTGACTACATATTTTTAAGGAGAGTGCTTTCAAAAATTTATGATGGAATCTTCTGCATCGACAGTCATACGTACATAATATATGTCTGTTAGAAATCTATCATAATGTCAATAAGCCTCCTGATTAAAAACTCCCAGTCACGCACAGAGCAGCGAAAATCGTCAACTTCCGCTGACTTTTCAGCTGTTACGGACTTCTACTTCCGTCCGTTATTCACCCCTCCTCGGCGGACCAACCCCTTCCTCCCTAAATATATAACCGCTCTCCCGCTAGAGCCCCCGGCACCTCTTAGCAATTTATACAGTCATTAACTATTCCCTTACCTTTCCGGGTACGGACTCTCTCCAACCTACCCCCTACCCTCCGCACTCGGGGGACAAGCAATCTTTTTCTCCTTCAGTGGCAAAAACATTACACCTCCATTTTTCCTTCTCTATCTTTAATGCATCATCATATTCTCTCAGCAATCCTCTTCATCTCTAAGCCCGGCATGAAAAAATCAATTCCACTCTCACGCAGCTCTGAATTTGTTATTGCATATGATATACTTTTTCACTTTAGGTAATGTAAGTTTTCCCCGGGATCATCTATATTCCTTGTAGGGATTGCAAAAGTTTATAATCAATCTAACGGCTCGCTAATCACTAAGCTCGAAGACACTTAACGCTACCTAACACAAACATGGTAAATACATCTGACGGGTCGTCACGAGGGGGGTGCCTAGTTAACCTGGCCCTGGTGACGAAGTAAAGGTTGACTAGGCTATGACCTGGACAATTGTTTCATGACGGTCTTACTATCTGACTCTATTTTTTTATAGGTATGTGCCCCGACAGTGCACTGTGTTCAGGAGAAGAGGTATAGGGTAGGTAGTTTGGGTAGATATTTTGGTCTAGTAATTACCACGAATTCACACTCGGTATCTGAGGGTAGGCGAAATCCGTCCGGATCCCAAAGGCGAGTGTGAACCGGAGAGAGGCAGACTGAATCACCGTGGGGAACACTGCTTGGTAAGCTTGCAGGGCCACGACAACCGTTGTCCAATAGGGAGAGGTCTCTCCCAAGGAGGTGCTAGATTCCCTAGGAAGGCAGAGATTCACACTAAGAAGGCGTGGGGTCTGACAAAGCCGGACTAAAACTTAGCGAGGTGAGGAGAGAGAGATGCAGAGGTTTTCATCAATGAGGAAGCAAAGTTTTTGAACATCAGAGCAGCCACAAGCCAGTCACCCAGTTGTCAGGAGAATGATATACAGGCCCCAAACCGCCTGTCTTAAATACCCAGCTGGCTTTGTCAGTAGCCAATCAGCTTTGGTTTTATTGTACCCAATGCCAGTGTTTTTTTTTTGTTCTCTGACTAAGAGATATGTCACCGATACGTGACCCGGGTAAGGGTCTTCGGGCCTCTCGGCGGTTTGGGTCGCATAGTACCTGCAATGGTAGCGGGTGACCCAGCTCATATAACTAATTGTCTAGCAGCTGCATGTTTATTGTTTACCACATTTACAACGATTTATATTTTGGTTATGTTATTTACATTCGTTAAAAATGATTTACAATATATATACAATAGAGTATAGGGTGATTTATCTTATGTTATTAGCGGTCACTACAACATCCACGCGCATCTTGCAATCGCTGGCTACAATAGCTGTTCTCTGGAATAAATCAGTCTTATCAGCGTGAACGAATAGAAATCAAATATACATTCTAAACGATATTTAGAAAAGTTTACAGACAAAAAGTGTCAGCTAAACAAGAGGAAATACTAAGTGAAAGCCAGATTCTCACAATTTATAATTGCAAATTTAGGAGTCTGACTTAGTAAGCACCAGGTCCTTACCCGACCATCTCTCGGCACAGCTTCTTCACTTCATTTTTCAAAACCAGAAACCCTTGTAGTGCAATAGTAAGCAATTCTTATGATAATAGGTAAGACTTCTAATTTAGGATGCTGGAGTTTCAAGTGAATCATAGCTTAATAAATATTTATGATAATTAAGGGAATAACGCATCCACGTTTGCAAATAATAACGGGGAAATGGCTTACACATTGGACGGAGAGATAGAAGAGGTATTGCTTCGGGTAAATCTGGTTCGGGGAGAGCTGGCTGCAGAGTAAGCGCTCGTAAATAAGTTAACGGATCAGTAAAAGAGGAAGCTATAAAAACAGCTGATAACGAACACTCGGAGGATCTTGTGAAGGGAAGAACAATACCATTTACTAAGTACATTATAGCACGCCCAGTGGTGGGTTTATTCAGTTAAAATAACAAAATATGGTAAATTTACACTGAAAATTAACAAATTAAGATTGGCATAAAGTGCTAAAAATTCAATAATTAATATTCATGATACACTTTTAAGACAAGCCCTAGTCATTACCAGTCACAATAAGAAATCACATTCATTACTAATTCGAGTAGCAACATCGCGTGAAGTTTCTGCGGTAGTCGGTAGGCGGCTCTAAGAGTCTAGGTTCGATTGGCACTTGTTTAAGTAAATCAGCGACAGACTGGGCGAGTTAAACATCACAGTGAACTCCAGGAAGACCGACTGCGTAATCTTCTCCCTCCAAAAATGGAAATCCTTGCTAAAATCCTATACTATAGGAGGGCAAGAGAACTCACCAGCTTCAATGTACTATCTTGGTATACAAAAATCAGTAGTCTCTATTCATTTTTAGTAACAAAATAGAAAAAGTACGACCCAGGTCTTACCGGCTTTACCACTTGCTTACTTGTCACTTCGTTTCAAACTGACGATATATAAATGTGTACTTGACTGACAATACAGTCGAATGCTTCCAGCATTTCCAGAATGGGATCATGAGAAAAGCGGTCATACCTCTCTCGAGAGGTTAAAGAACCGTGTGGCGTCGGAGGGTGAATTCATCCACCGGAGAAGTTTTTTGACTCGTTGCAGCACCTGACAAACCCAGTGTTTAACACTATGACCCCACCACCCTTCCCGCATCGATGGCAACAGACTGTTCGGGAAAATTATATAAAATTTAGCTATTTTACATTAAATATAATAACAGTACATTTATGTAAAGGTTCCTCATTGCTGAATCTGTATTTATTGAAGAGTTTTGAAACAGAAAAAAAATTTATTTTGATACTGAAGATGAAAATTCTCAGTTGCTTTGATAAGAAGAAGCCTCAAGAAAGATAACATCTTTGGACAACGCACTTTGAAAGAAAACTGTTCACTGGGGAATATATTCGATCTTAATGGTTCACTTCGCTAGTTTTGGACAATTTCTCTTCACTTTAGAAAGATCAACAGGAGTCATTTGTAGATCACTATATTTATTACATATAAATACAACAAGAGAAAAAGTCGATATGGCTGGGATATTAAGCTGTGATAAAAAAAAAAAATGAGGCCTGTGTAGAAAAAAGTCGAGATAATAGTTGCGGATGCCTGATGAGTAAACTTTTTTAATTAAAATTAAGCCTGTGAAAGTGATATCGTAAATAACTCAGGCCTGTTATATCCGCCAATGATAAAGTCTTGTTTTCATCAGAAATAATGGCTTTATTGTTGTATTTTTTTTTAAAAAACAATATTAATTAAAGCGTCGAGGATTTATTATGAAAGTATCGCTTAAGCTTGTATAATATTGTGTTAAATATGGTCAAATTCATCACCCTGAATGTTAAACTCGTAAACAGCCTGATATGTATTAATAAATATTATACTTACAGCATGTTTATGTTTAGATAGCAGTTCAACTAGATTCATAACATGGATAAATAGATGTTAATCAATAACTGTTCATTCGTCTGAATGAGATAAATTAATGAATTGTTTATAAATTTTCATTGGCGTATTAGTCTGATGTTTGATTTATTTCATCATCTTCTTTTAGGTTGTATTTAGTTGACACTACTTTATAGTAATATTGTTTATATGTATATATAGGTCAAGTGTATAATTTATATCAGATTGGCCAAATCATTTATTATTCCTAAATTATTTCCTGAAATTCGAATAAACATTTTAAGAGGCAGAGAACACGAGAAGTATTGCGTTTTGAATTAGATTAAATGGAACAAAAACATGTAACTGACTGAAATTTTATGACCTGAGTAATGCTTATTTTATATACGTCATCAAACCTACAGGTAGGAGCAGGTATAATTAACATAAACATAAACTGGCATATTACGACCCGATCCGATGAAGGAGTTTTTGACAAAATTTTGAGCATTTTTGAAATCTGAGCAAACATAATACCTGTCCAATTATATTAAGATTGTATAACTGTTTAGAAAATTCACTCAAAATATATGATTTTTATCAAAACCAATATAAAACATTTAAGGACTCTCTTGGTGTTATTTGAGTACTGTAGTAGATGAAATATTTGATAAAATCAATATTGAATGTATCCGTTGTAGTTCTGATACTCTTTCAGCGAATGAACTATCAACGAATGACATTTATAACGAAAGTGCTCAATGCAGTTTCATATGAAACCTCATTGGAATCCTGATCGATGTCTCGGGCCTGATCGGGTCAACCAGATAACCTAATCACAATATAAAAGAATTATTAAAATTACAACAGTTTATACTTCAGGATTTTTTCTTCATCTACTTGAGCTTATTAAAAATTAAATAAGGTTCATTAGATTTTTTGAAATGATATAACAAATGATACGATTAACTTTGAAGATTATACCGTTATGTATAGCAAATGTTTAAAAAAAAAGAAAAGAAACAACTTGGAACGTTAGAAATAATCCCAAGGATACTGAAAAACCCACAAAGACAATGATAACTGTAATTATTGGAACCGGGTAGAAACACGAACGGGCCACCGTATTAATTTTCTCTAAAGGGCACCTCACGTTTGAGCAGGAAAGGCAGCTATATAAGGTGATAACTATATCAATAGTTAGTTTATATATATATATATATAGTTTATAATTATTTATTATATTTAATAATAAAGGCAGTGGGAGTATACCGTGCAGGCATTAAAAGATAATCAAGCAATGGTCAGCGAAATTGTTTTATTAACGAAAACGTTCTAGCATTAAATGTAAAGATCGAAAGTCAAATTGAAAACTATTAGTAATTCCTTGGAGTCGGTAGATACAAAAGCTCTTCTTTGATTTTTGAATATTTTTTTCTATTTATCCATAAAGTTAATCTAAATTTATTATCAAAGCACCGAGGATAACTGATGATTTAAACTATGATAAAATTGTAGAGTGAAAAAACAAAGACATGTTATTATTTGTATTTATCAACGGAATAGAGCTATGGGGGACAGCAAAAATAGTCGAACATCAAGCGTATCCAATCCTTTCAGTCAAAAGTCCTGAAAACAATAGTAAATGCCCATTATTATGTCAGCAACGAAACCCTTCATAACGACCTTAATATACCCTACATTCTAGAACTCATCCCTTCCAAATTTATGAAATTCTATAGTAACCTATCCAGCCACCCTAATCCCCTAGCGCAGTCATTGCACTGCACCACTCATCCCTATAACCTCCTCGGAGACTTCTCTTCAAGATACTCTCGCGCTCTTGGTCGGCCTACACTCTTATCCGGGTGGAGCGTGGGGGACTTCCCAAGACTCCGCTTACTCTTTCCCATCCGAGGAAGGTGACAACCATGTGGATTTGGGAGGTCTCTGGGCTGTTTGTAAATACTGTATGAATGAGCGAGTGAATGAAAATTGTAATTATAGTATGAATGAGATCATTTATCACAATTACTTCTTGCCCAATGAGGCAGATTGTAATTTTATCATAATACAGTTTGTTTTTATTTGTATTTATTAAGTTTAATAACTTAAAATCGACAACAAGCACAAGCTTATAAAACCACAATGTAATTTGCTCATGAGACAATAAATTTATAAATTTATTTATGACTCAATGTCACTGAGTATTAAAGTATGTATGTCAACGTATTAATATTAACACTTGTTTGCATCGTTTCAAGTTGTCTGAGTTCTTTTTAAATTTTATAACATTTCCCGATGTAATCGTCATCATAATTGCACTATAAATCAATAAGCATCATTATTTCTATTGCAATGTTTAATTAGGATTGTTTTTTTTTTCTGTTAATTTTAATTATTGATTCGCAACTGTGACTAGCAGCGAATGTGCTGTAACCATGACAAAATGGCATTTCTGGCATGAAGGCATTCAGTCATATTTCGCCTATATTGTTGAATATATATTATTGTTTTTAATTTATCTCTATGCCAACGTCTGCTCAGTCATCGTTGGATGGTAGCAGCTAAGTCAGGTTTACACAGTCCTTGCATGGGTGCCCAGAGGATAAATTTGAATTAGTCGTTCTTCTTTAGGGCACATCCGTAAAATTCGGTTTCCTACCAACAGACAAACGGGAGGTACAATGAACGATCCATCACAAACTGTCGAGACGATGATAAAACATCATAACAAAGAGCAATCAGAAAATAATTGCAATAACCAAGATGTTAAGTTAATTTAAAATGCATTAGGGCCTTCTCCTTCTGGATAACGGGGGGGAGGCAAGGCAGGAAGGGCAAGAAAGGATGGGAAGAAACAATCTTTTATTAAGGTTCCAGTTGTTCCAGCAACTGGAGAGATTGGATTTTCAAATTTAATAAAATGATATGAAACTGGTCGAAGGTAAATCAGCTGTGTGAAAGTCTCGCTTTAATAAGATCACGGCCCTTTTCCTTCACGACGGACCAGTTCCTTTGCTTATAGTTATAAAAAATAATAAAAATGTGTACTTGGGAATCATGGAGACGACCAGAAGCCCTAGAGGCCAACTGTACTAAGCCTACTGTACTGTTTGCTCTGTAGGTCATAAGGTAAGGTGGTAAGGACATGGTACAAATGGCCACGGAAAAAACGAACTTCATTGCAATTGAATAGTCAAAATGAGTAGGAAAAATGAAGCCACGAACGTTTAACGAACACTATACGGGGAAGGGAATGAAAAATACTAGAAAAAAACGAAAAAATTGCTACACCTCACCGAGGGGTTAGATCAGAACGAAGGTTGATGCTATAGTTGCTAGATGGAAGTACTCTCACCATAAATTCGGTTTTCTTAAAGAGCTTCGATACTTTTTAATTCTCTTGAGGCAGGTCCTCGACCAGTCCCATCTCAGTCAGGCCAAATGATCAGCGAAACCAGACAATTTTTCAGAAATCGAACTAAAAAAAATTGTTTATTATTCTATACCGAATGATTGGTTAATACTATCAGCAATTATCAATCATTGTCATTTGAACCATCGAACTATAAATCCTTAATAAAAAAACAATCATAGAAGTCCTGGCAATGGCCAGTTTCTCCAATCATTCCCTGAGCGTCTGTGGCTCTCACGCTGTTGGTCAGCATCCACTGGCTCGTATCCGGTGATGCCGCTGACGGAGGAGCGTGGGGGACCTCCCGAGACTCCGATTTCTCTTTCGCATGCGAGGGAGGTGACTGCGGCGTGGATTTGAGAGGTCTCTGGTCTGTTTGTAAATACTGTATGAATGAGCGAGTAAATGAAAATTGTAAATATGCTATGAATGAGAACATTTATCACAATTACTTATTGTTTAATAAGGCAGATTATAATTTTAGCACTATATGGAGAAAAAAGGACGCTCAATAAAATTTAACTAATATCCTTCCAGGATCCAATTTTTAGTTATAATTGAAGTTTATTTAAACTACTCCAACATTAGTTGAATATTCGATTTTACTCTTGTTTCGCAGTGTTTCTATCTATCTATTTCTATTCGATATATTTCTCACTGAATAATATACAATCAAGTTGTCATTTATTTCATCAATTAAAACTAACCGACCATAAAAATGTATTCAAAAATGTTCTGTTTTTTTAATAAAACACTTGGCTCTAATTTTCAATTAATAAAAAACGACAAATTGATAACAGGTCTTATTCGTTTTTTCCTAGTTCTTGGTTTATCGCTTTCCTGTTAGCTGAATATCACAACCTAAAGATGAGAGGGACCCCATTTCTTTTATAATTTAAAGTATCTTCAGTTATGTTTTCTGCCTCAAGTCCTCTCTGTCTCCTTTATGCTCAAATGGAGGGAGCATGGTTGTATTACTCACAATGGTGAGATATTTTGTAGCAAGCAAAAGTAGAAATAAGTAAGATACTAGATAAAAATCACAACACAAGCCCCGAGAAAAAAATGAGAGAGAGGATATGACGAGAGTGTAGGAGGCTGCTTATCTCGTAGAGCAGTTTATCTGGATGTAATGTGTGGCGAAGGGTTAGGGAGATAGAGCAGTGATGTAGGGCTCTACAGATAGCACCTTCTCTCCTCGAGCTCTTAGATAACACCTTGGTCGCTGCTGGCTGGAGAATGAAGGACTGGATCAGGTCTCTCCAGGCGAGATAGAGGAATCTCTATGTACCCCTTCATGTAAACTTGTTTATAACACGAGTATATCTTATAATCATAGCGCTGGAGACGGCTTGAAGATCATCGGTAGGTACCTCAACCCATGAGCCAAAGAGCAGCACTCGACATATCACAAACCCACCATAGTACGTATCAAACCGAACAGAACGTAGAGACCCACATATCTCAGGCACTGACGATATACAGCCCCGACGACAGACTGAAAAGAAACTGGCAACGAGATCTGCTTCATGTCTTGCCTAGGCTATGTACAACCACATATATAGTACATCGAGTACTTCCACAGTATTCACATTTATTTTTGCAAATCAATAAACTTATCAATAATAATTGGTTGCCGCATATTGACTGAGTACAACAACAACAATCATAGGACTCGGGTAACGAAGCAATACTAAAATATATATTACTACTTACAATTAACCTGCCTGTGCTATTGAGAAAATATCTTGTTTATTACCTGAAAAAAAAACAAAAAATTTAGAAAAAAGTTGTAGCTAGTTTTAAAAATACATTAATGAACAATATACTGGATAAATAAGCTGATTCCAAGAAAAAGGTCCTTTTGGTGTTCCGGGCTGATTGCGAGCTACATAGCTTCACAAATTCGCTCATTGTAGCTTCCAGCTAGTTTAGATAGGGGCCCCTGTTTCAATGACGAAATTTGATTTTATAATGTTTTAAAAACATTTTTTACAACTCAAAATGGTCAATGTTTCCAGAAGTGACGTTTTCAACTCTGATATGATGCTTTATGACCACGCCTATTATAATTTTCCCTTTTGCATGTATTAATAAGGTGTATTATCAAGTTTCAGAAATTGTAATAAAATATTTATAGATCAATATTAAATAAGAAAATCCTGTCGAAAAGTGGTTTCCAGACGATTCGGGTCATTACTTCACCTATAATAGTTTTAAGCTCTTGCCTCTAACCTAGAGCACTAAACTTAGCGTTATTACATCATCTTTTAAACAAGTAAACCACTTGGGGGGAATACAGTTGGCCTAAAGGAGTTTAAAGTGTCCAACTCCACTGCGGTGCGTGTGCGTGTTTTAACTATGTCAACAGTTCACCAGCCTCTACCAGTAAGTAATTCCGAGTCGAATTTTTAAAAAAATAATTTATAATGTTATGTGTGATGAAAATGTAGATATTTTTTTTCACAAAGGTTCAACAGCAATAAAATATAATTAGAAACTACAATATTGTCAGTACTTCACCCAAAAACATTTCATGAGGGTGAAATAATGAATACCACCTAACCAAAATTTTTCAAATTTGATTTGAAAAGTCATATCCTACAAGATGGATCGACTCCTTAGTAATTTGAAGATTAAAAAAAACAAAAAAAAACGTACTCTCACAATGTAAAACCAAATTACAGTAACGGCTGTTTCACAATGAGGTTTTTAAACTTAATTAATTGTTTATTATAAATTGTTTAACTCATTATTTTTGCTTTGTTATGTTCTGTATCGTCTAAATAATCAATATTTACATCTGCCACTTTTAAACCTACTAAAGGGTGTCCCCGAATCAACACAAGATTTGAATTTGCCACAATTTGTGTAGTAAAGTGCTGTCAACCCTAAAAAAACGATTTGACATCTGACAGTTTAGGGTTAGTAAAAATGGAGCGTTACACGATAGAACAACGTGTCTTTATTGTTGAACATTATCTCTCAAAAATAATAAAAGTTTGGCTGCCGCAGTTCGAAAATTTCATACAAAATATGGTCGGAATAGTGTTTTGACTTCATCAACTGTGAAGAGATTAATTGAAAAATTTAGGGAGACTGGATCAGTTGGAGACACTAAACACACTGGTCGTCCTAAAACAAGCCGTTCAAATGTCAATATCGAAGCAGTGCGTGAGAGTGTTGTTTAAAATCCAGGAACATCAATTCGGCGTCGTAAACACGGTTCTTTGTGCCGAAATTGGATGATATTGATGTGGCCAATATGTGGTTTCACAAGATGGTGCCACATGCCATACAGCCCATGAAACAATTCAAATACTGCATGAGACATTTCCAGGTCGTGTACTCTCTCGTTTCAGTGATCAGATTGGCCCCCTAGATCGTGTGATTTAACACCTTTAGATTTCTTTTTATGGGGTTATTCGAAGTCAAAGGTGTATGTCAACAAGCCCACATCCACACGTGCATTAAAAGAGGAAATTCAACGTCGCATCAACGAAATTCAACCACATTTATGCCAAATGGTCATGGAAAATTTCAACAAAAGAGTGCGTATGTGCCAGCAAAGTCGTGGAGGCCATTTGCCCGATGTGTTATTACATAAATAACCCTATCCTATTTACTTTATAATTGAATAAAAAAATACTAAAAACTGTGTTTTGTATTTAAATCAAAACTTGCCATAATTCTGGGGCATCCTTTATTAATATTAATATTTTATATTTAAATTTACAGATTTGGTCTACTATGATCGTGAGCTGCTGACTCTCCGGTTTCATGAGGAATTCAATGCCGAAAATTCATGAATTTTTTTCATAATTTTCCAAGCGATTTGGATGAATAAAAATAAATGAAGTTGTAATAGACCTTTTAGCTGGAATGACCTGGAATGAAGGGAGGCCTACCATTCACCGCTGTGTCTTTACTCTTGTATATTTAAATAGATAAATAATTATTGACAAACAGCAGATCATTTCATATCACTATTATAAACGGAAAGAGAAAATTGCAACATTTCAGAGTACATAATTAATTATGGATAGCTGGCGTTAGGAGTGAGCCAGACGGTGACATTATACTATGCTATATGCCTAATTGAGTTTATTTTTAAACCCGTTTATAGCCTACAAGTTTAATTTATCCGATATATAATTGATGTGGTGTAATAGATAAATTATAAGAGATAGAAAAAGCTTAGAGCAGGTCTGGAAGAGACAAAGGAGTTTTGGCAATCTAGCTTGAGAGTTGTAGCGAGAGGCTTAGAGACGCTGGTTAAGCCACGCCTTTTTCGTGTCGTCAGCCAACCGTCCTGTCTTCCAGGCAAACAGTCCCAAAATCTCACAGCAGTGAGGCAGTTAGTCTCTTCAAAATATATATCCCGTAGGAACATACCACTCGATCTCAACACGAATCAACAGAGAACTGTTGGATAAAAAATCGAATTACAACCAAGTTTAAAACTGACGCTACAAAAAATAATAATAAGAAATTGTAAATACATTTTTTTTTAACTTCGTCTGTAAGGCACAGAATCTACCAATATAATATATAGTATATATAACTGTAAATATATAACTGTATATATATAACTGTAAATATATAACTGTATATATACAGTCCTGTCCACTAGATTTTTTTTTTAGTACCATTTCTCTCCAGAGTGAGAATTTAGGGTAATTAGGCTTCCATCTCGACAAAAGGCTGACATAGAATCCATACACGAGTCTAAAAAGACAAGAACTAAACAGACGCTTTGGACAACTCTACAGACTACTTCGAGTTATACCTAAGCCGATCTGGACATACGGAATAGAGCTATGGGGTACAGTCGAACATCAAGCGTATCCAATCCTTTCAATCAAAAATCCTGAAAAGTAATGCTCCTTATTACTTCAGCAACAAAACCCTTCTTAACGATATAATATACCTTTCATTATTGAGATCATCCCTTCCCAGCTGTCATTACACTGCCAGAATCTCCAATCATGTCCTGAGCGTCTGTGGCTCACGCGATCTTGGTCGGCCTCCACTGGCTCGTATCCAGCGGCTGACGGAGGAACGTGGAGGACTTCCTAAGACTCCGCTTCCTCTTACGCATGCAAGAGAGGTGACAACATTGTGGATTTTGGAGCCCTCTGGTCTGTTTGTAAATGCTGTATGAATGAGCGAGTTAATGAAGAACTGTAAATATGGTATGAATGAGAAAAATTTCCCAATTATCTACCTAATTTTATTACAAGAAAGATTTGATTTTAAGAAAAATTTCATGCCAGCGCGAGCCCGAACGCATTTTTATCGTTACAATTATTTACCACGAGACCTTGGTTAAATTAGTCAAGCCGTCCAGGACATCTTTTTAATTACTAATGAATTGCTTACTTAGTAATGGTATGGCGTCGTTGTAGAATTTGTACAATTCATATTAAAATAAATTCTAGAACATGGGTTTCTTCAGAGTATTGAGGATTAATTAAGATTAAAAAAAACAACTTTAAACAGCGAAACTTGAAAATGCTTTTACGGTACAGTAGCAAAGTAAATCTGCATGATAGCCCACGTTGGAAATTGTTCGGAATATAAGTTATAGTCTTATAAAAACTTCAAATAGAAAATTAATTGATATAATTCATATTTGAAGATTATTATTAGTGCAGTCTAGCTCAGTTGGTAGCCCCCTCCCCCTCCGAACCCGACCCCCAGAATAGTGAGGTCCATACCACAAGTAAACTTGATTATAAAAGAGCTGCCTTAGAAAGGATATGAACAAACAAATACGAATGGAGTACAATGATGAAATATATATCTTGCCAGGCTGGACGAAGCAGAAACACTTTGTAAATATTTCTTCACAGCTGACAAAGCGTGCTCTCGCTAACGGCCACGGACTCGCTAATGAGAACCCCCAAGAAGAAATAGGATAGGACAAATTGAGAAAGAACTCCAACTTGTGGTTAACTGGAAACAAATTATTCTCAAGTCCTACCCGCCCTAATCCCGCAGCGGCTGAGGGACAAAAAGTGGGATTAAAGCCCTGTCCAAACAGTGAAAGGGCCACCGGGCCAGAAGAAACACGGCGCTCTTTTTAGAAACAGGGGCCGATCCTCCACTGTATGTGTCACTGAGCGGTAACACCGCCGGCTAGGTTTCATTTAATTAGCCTTCTTCTGCTTCTGCTATTTTTAGCCAGGGGGGGGGGGAGAAAAATTGTGACATGAAATGACCAAACACTTACATTGACCTATGACTTATAGACGGGTCACATCTCAGTCAACAATAAATGATCAGCTAGGCTTCATTCGACCATTTCCTATGAAAGTTTAAACAATTCCACAACTGTACATGCTCTTCCGTGTGATAACTTCTCTCTAGGTTTCATCATATCTAAACGTATCCCCAATTAGGGAAAGATCACTTCTAATTACAGTTATATAAAGGTACTTTGTATATCTTTTTAAAGGACAACACTGGCTTGTATCCGGTGACGCCGCTGACGGAGGAGCGTGGGGGACTTCCCCGAGACTCCGCTTCCTCTTTCGCATGCGAGGGAGGTGACAACCATGTGGATTTGTGCAGTCTCTGTGCTGTTTGTAAATACTGTATGAATGAGCGAGTGAATGTAAAACACAATAATTTCATTGTGTCAAAACCCTTCATAACGATCTTAATATACCCTAGATTCTTGAACTCATCCCTTCCAAATTTATAAAATTCCATAGTAGCCTATCCAGCCACCCTAATAACCTAGCACAGTCATTACACTGCACCACTCATCCCTATAATCCTCCTTGGAGACTTCTCTCCCAGACGGTCTTTCTCTCTTGGTCAGCCTCGGTAATGAGGGTGACGGAGGAGCGTGTGAGGGAGGTGACAACCATGTGGATTTGGGAGGTCTCTGGGCTGTTTGTAAATACTGTATGAATGAGCGAGTGAATGAAAATTGTAATTATAGTATGAATGAGAGCATTTATCACAATTACTTATTGCCTAATAAGGCAGATTGTAATTTTATCATAATATTTTTTTTTTTATTTGTTTTCCCCAACAATCAAAAGCATATAAAACCACAATGTAATTTGCTCATGAGACAGTAAAGACGACAATTTAATTTATTTATGACTCAATGTCACTGAGTATTAAAGTATGTATGTCAACGTATTAATATTAGCACTTGTTTGCATCGTTTCAAGTTGTCTGCAAGCAGAGTTCTTTTTAAATTATTAAAACATTTCCCGATGTAATCGTCACCATAATTGTACTATAAATCAATAAGCATCATTATTTCTATTGCAATGTTTAATTAGAAATTGTTTTGCCCTTTTTCTGTTAATTTTAATTATTGGTTCACAATTACTTATTGCTGAAATAACGCAGATTGTAATATCATCACAATAAAAAAAATTAATTCTGAAAACATTGATACCAAACAAGTATATGTAGAATTTTAAGTTTTAATTTTTCAGTTCGTACACTACCGAGTTACGTTGACAGTTACGTTGTCTGCGTACGTTGGTGTAATTGTATATGGCAAGTCACCAGCAGCGAATGCGCTGTAAATATGACGAAATGGCATGTCTGACATGAATGCAGAGATGGAGTGAGCACTCCCTCATATCGTTGAAGCCAAGAATAAATAATAATAATTTAAAAAAATAGGACAGCCCTCAGGACTAACCCGAATCAAGTGATTTGAAACCAGAACGTTATTATCCTGAATCATTTACGCATTCACCTAGAGTTCTGGAACAGTACAGTGGTTTGGGCAAAAAAAAAACAAAAAAACACGTAGGGCAGACATCCTAATTAGGGTTGAAGACCCAGACCATCGGAGCCAGGGGTAGCCGGTCAGGACCAGAAGCAAAAACTAATTTCTTAAGAGTGCCCTCCTTGGCTGGCATCTGTCTGTGACAAAGGCAGCGAGGCCCTCTGACAAATCATCATAGTTGTGTCCGAGTGGGGCTGGGGGTACAGGGGGAGATTGATTAAGACTGCACGGGGGAGGGTTGGCAAATCCGCCTACCGTAGCTGATCGTTCACAGCGACTCAAATGGCGGCAAAAATTTTGTCTATGATCAGTCTATCTGTAGTTGACACTATAGTATATTATCTGCTAAAGAAAACGTACAGGGATTGCTACCCAAGACCACTTGGTCACCGGTCGGGTGGTCTTACAATCAATGTTCCAGTTCGTCTAACTTTTCGGCTAAGTACAATGAAAATTATACATTGAAAGGCCACTTCGTCAAAAACAATAATTATTTACAAACCATACGTTATACATATAAAACGTCCAAAAGTCTAAAATAAATATTTTTAACATCGCCATAGCGAAATCCTCCAAATGAATTTGCATGGTCGTATTTTAGTTTTAAATTTTCCAAAAGATTATTTGCTCTTGCGACATTTTATATGTTACCAAACGGTTTTAACTTTAACCATTGAAAATATACCTACTCAACATTAATAATTACTAATGCCATGGTGTTATTAGCAATCAAAACCCCAACATGGTATAATTCGAATTGTAAAACTTTGAGTTAGGAAAAGATTTTACTTCATTGATTCACAAGGAGGGGATGCGCTGTAAATATGACAAAATGGCATGTCTGACTTCAAGAGGACATGAAGTGAGTACTCTTCATATTGTCCTAACTAAATTTGAAGATATCTTATTGTTTTTAATTTACAAGATGTCTATTACAACGTATCTTCAATCGTCGTTATACGTTATCAGGTAAGTCAGTTCTAGACAGTCCTTCGATCTGTGGGGTGTCCGTGCAGTTTGTCGTCAAAGTTTCTGTATAATGATCTAATGCAGTCGTGAACGTAAGGAACTTTTAGGTCGGTGTGAAGAGTATGATTTCTTACGTAGAACGGTGCACCTGTGATAGCTTAGTCTGAGAACTTTTAAATGGAAAATCTGTATAGTTTTTTGTAGGCTCCATGTGTCCAAATCGATTTCATTATAAGTTTATATGTCAAAGGAAGTTTTAAACGTTACTAAGTGTTTGTCGTTTCGTTTTCGGTTCCAAGTCTGTAAGAGGTCGGTTATCAAAACATACCAAAGGGCATTGACGATGTCAAAGGGTGAACGTCATGTGTAAAGATTTAGCATCATTTCTTTTAATTTGTCCAGGTCGTACAATACGAGTTACGTTGAGCAAAAGTAATTATGCAGTATCAGAGGAAACTTGTCCATTGCTGTATCGACTGCGTAAGTTGGTGTATGGCAAGTCACAAGCAGCGAATGCGCTGTAAATATGACAAAATGGCAAGTCTGACATGAATGCAGAGAGTGAGAACTCTCTCAAATTGTTGAAGATAACTTTGAAGATATCTTATTGTTATTAATTTTTGAAGATATTTATTCCAACGTATCCTCAGTGGTCGTTGAATGTTACCAGCTAAGTCAGGTGTAGACAGACCTTGTATGGGTTTGGGTGTCCAGTGGATTTTTGGGGCAGTGCGTAAAATGGCCCACCTGTTCTGTCTTGGAGCTTGTAATGCCAAAAAATTCTAAATGAAATTGTTTTGACTTTTACACCGACAGAACAGAATAGATCAGCCATCAACTCAAGTAAGTCCCCGAGGGACTTGATCGAGCACTCAATGAAAAGAGTGGGAGAGAGGTTTGACAGCTGATACTTGAGTAGAAGAAAGCTCATCAGTTTGAGTGAATTTGGCGACGGTACGAGATAGATCAGTTCTCTGATGGGTTCGTTCCCGTATACAGGAGGTATTTTATTGTCTAGAAGTCATCCGCCCAAGAGAAATAACAGCAGGAAGAGTCATCCTTTGGACATCAGTTCAAATTGATTATTATATACGGTACAAATCATAAAGAGGAAAGACAGTTAAAAGAGTTACTGAATGAATTCTCAAAAGGTTAGGAAAAAGTTAACTGTACAAGACACTTAAGAATTTTTGCTTTATAACAGCATAGCCAATTGCCATCATCTCCGCTATTGTCTTGAGCGTCTGTGGCTCTTTTGCTCTGTCTCAGGTCTTGGCGAAACGTTCGAAGAGGAAGATGGAAGATAGGGGTGTTCCGCTGCTTCCGTCGCTCTTGGGCAGAATAAATTTATTTTCTAATAAGGAATCCTTCTAACCAAAAGGAATTTTTTTTAATTCTAATAATATTTGCTAATATTGAATGAAATCGATATCATAAAAATATGGCTGTATCTTACTTTACATTTATCCAATGGATGTTTCAGACTTTTTTTTTTTCATCTTTTGCAACTAATTTTCGTCATGAGCCACAACTAAGCCGACAACGGTAGATAAGGCGATAATTATATTCATAATTAAGATTGGAAAAAAAAAAGTAATAAATAACCGACTCAGAGGCAGACAAAAAGCTCACTGTAAGAAGAGAAGGTACCAAAAAGAAAAAAGGTTGCCGGAGACTTCTGAGAGCCACAAGACAAGGAATACCTCTTAGCTCTTAGAGTTGATCCCTCATCGGCTTCCATCCGTGCAAGAACCGGTTCCTCAGGAGTGGCCTTCAATATTCAAGGTCCCCGAAGTGGCGAATTCAGCCAAGAGAAGGAGTCTTTGGCCTCAGTGCCGACAGTAATGTCGAGATTCATCAGCCCAACATATGTTCTGTAGAGATGTAATTAACAACCGGCCTCTTATGCAAACACAAACTTACCAATCAGTACAATAAATTATCATTATCGATCCCTAGGCAGAGGTAGCTCTCCTGTCGAACTGGTTATACCGTTCGTATCTGTATTAAATATAGTTTAGAGAAAAACTTTTCTTTTTTTTTTTATAATGGGCTAAATCTTTTTAATTTGGTTGTTAAAACATCCAATAATATAATTATAAATACTAATTTTTGTCAAAACAAATTTAAACATTCCGCACACAAAAAAAAAAAAAAAAACAAATTGATGGTTGATGATTCCGGTTGATAATGACCTGTTCAATCTCTACTCCTTCGAAGAATTCTACAATTTTTTTTGTAACTGCACCTGTTGTTACAGTGCACACAATTCTCGCATCGATGTAGACTTCTTCTTGGTATGCGAAACATAATTATTAGTGAATTCAGTGATTCATTTTGTATCAGTCGTGTGGTGGTAGCAAGACAACTCTTTGTGGTGGATTATAATGCATACAAATCTTGCATTGATGCAGTCTTTAAGATTGAAGTCACCAACTCAATTTCACACACTTAAAAAATAGTCCGGGGGTGTATAGAATGCAATGAAACGTATGTCGGTAGAACAAATAGAAAATTATCAAATAGATTAAAAAAAACATCTTAAAACAAAAAAAAAGCCAACTCTACCAGCATCTAAAGGAGGGAGGACATCATGATTAATTAAATTAAAAAAATTAATATACAGCCTTGAAAGCTTTGAAATTGAATTAAATTCCTTAACATCAGACAATATAAATAACACATATGTTACGAAACCCAAACCCATCCATACCTCCTGGATAAAGTCAGTCGTAGAGAAAATTCTGAAGAGGTAGAAACCTATTTTAAAAGTTTATGTTCTACTGTGGTGAAACTGGCCATTGCCACGACTCCCACTGTCACTTATTTATAGCAGGTCACGAGGCCACTGCCGTTTTAGTCTCCGAGGAGGATTATAGGGATGTGTGGTGCAGTACATTGACTATGCTAGGAGATTAGGGTGGTTGGATAGGTTACTATGGAATTTCATGAACTTGGAAGGGAGGATTACAAGAATGTAGGGTATATTAAGATCGTTATGAAGGGTTTTGTTGCTGACATAATAAGGGGCATTTACATTTGTTCTCAGGACTTGATTGAATGGGGATACGCTTGATATACTTTTTTGCTGTCCCCCATAGCTCTATTTCGTATGTCCAGATTGGCTTAAGTATAACTTTGTAGATTAGTAATTTATTTTATATTGAGAGATGGGATGTCCTTTGAAGTAGTCTGTACAGTTGTCCAAAGCCTCTGTTCAGTTCTTGTCTTTTTAGCCTCGTATGTCCAGGTCAACCATTAGTCGAGATGGAAGCCTAAATACCGTACTGTCTCAGACACAGGGAGAGGAATGGAATTTAAAATAAACTAGTGGACAGGACTTGCGGCAGAGGGTAAAGGTTATGTGGGAACATTTTGCTTCATTAACTTTGATTCGCCATGGGTAGCACCAATACTCGATATTTCTAATGTAATAGGTTTTTCACGCCATCAACTGGATAAGTAGCCATGGGTTTAATGTGCCATTGAGTTTTGTAATAGCCTTTTTAATTGTTTAACTATTAATGTGTCGAATTTTTTTTTTTTTTTTTTTTAATAACAAATAAAATGTATGGACCATTTCGGATTCAGTTCAGTTCTTAAATTGCTAAAATATTTATATCTATATTTAGTTTTGATAAATAGTTTAGGCATCTAATCATTAGTGATGTCGAAGACGTTATTGTTGAAAAAAAGCTATATTGTGGCAAGAGGGAAGATGTATTATTTAATTATATCAGTCTTTGATATTGTCAATAAAAAGGCAAGGACGCTTTATATTTTTAAAAGTGGTTTATAAATACCATTCTCAGGCCATATTTTATGTATTTAGGAATTCTGTGCGACCATGAGTACTTGAGACCGATGCTTTGGCATTGCAGCGTAGTCAAGTGCAAGTGCCTCGCTACTGACCTCTCAACAAACATCTGTTGCCGAGTACGGAGTGTAGTGGGCGTGTATGCTTTCGGAACAGACAGAGATTGAGCGGGCGACCGTGGACTACCTTTTTACTCAACATTAAGGCAATGGTAATAATGCTGTATGAACGGACTTTTAAATATAACCAATACATTTATCGTTTTGTATGTTTTTATTTCAAATTTATTAAATCGAATTGAGGACCGTCGTGCGGCAATCCGTACAGAGGATAGTCTATTACTGGTATGCATACCGAGAAACAATCAACAATAATTCCACCAAATGCAAACGGAATACTAATATACAGACCAACTCCAATCACTGACTAAGTTCAATTTGCAGGTTCAAGTCTAGCGTATTTTCTGCTCGTTGTGGCCCGGCTGAAAAAGCAAATTGAATATAATTTAATCTAGCTCAAAATTTAAGTCTGATGCTAGAAACAAAATTCCATATCCGGTAATAATTATTTTCATAAAACTCAGGAAAAGTTTAATTCAGTTATGGAAATCTTATAACAACAAAATTTGATGTTTGTTAGCTGCGTGTTGAAACCTCTGATGCAAGATAGGAAGATGATAGTGGCATAAATAATCTTATATTTTATCACATAGTGCGGTTTCACCATCATCTGGCATTTCAAGGTCAAAAAAGGTATATTTTCATTCTATATTGCTTAAATTATGTATTTTTTCATTTCTTCTTGCAATTGGGAAAAATTAATTTCTAAACATTTTGGTAGTACAATAAACACTCTATATATAAGATTTGAACAGACACAAATATTTCGTTGTTCTTTTTCAAAATTAAATTTTATTTATAATATAAAATCCTTATGATTGGGTAACGGTTAAGTTTAGTAATCCTCTAGCCTCCAACAAGAACAGATGGGACTGTATAATATTGTTTAGAAAACATGTTTTACGCAATAACAACTCGTTGCAGCATCTAACAAACCCAGTGTTTAACACTATGGCCACACCACCCCTCCCGCATCGATGTCAACAGACTGTCGGGGTAAATCATGTCAAGAATTAGTATGTAAGTTAGTTTTAACTTTGATCAAAAAGGTGAGCCCCATCACCTTTATTAGTCAGTTTAGTCCAGTCACGTATAATGTATATCATTATACTTGTTTATTCATTATATAATTTTTATTAAAAGTCGAACATCAAGCGTATCCAATCCTTTCAATCCAAAGTCCTGAGAACAATAGTAAATGCCCCTTATTATGTCAGCAACGAAACCCTTCATAACGAACTTAATATACCCTACATTCTAGAACTCATCCCTTCCAAGTTTTTGAAATTCCACAGTAGCCTTTCCAACCACCCTAATCCCGTAGCACAGTCACTGCACTGCGCCACTCATCCCTATAATCATCTTCGGAGACTGAAACGGCAGTGGCCTCGTGACCTGCTATAAACGCGTGACAGTGGGAATCCTGGCAATGGCTAGTTTCTCCAATCATGTCCTGAGCGTCTGTGGCTCTCGCGCTCTTGGTCAGCCTCCACTGGCTAGTATCCGGTGACGCGGCTGACGGAGGAGCGTGGGGGACTTCCCAAGACTCCGCTTTTTCTTCGCATGTGGATTTGGGAGGTCTCTGGGCTGTCTGTAAATATGGTATGAATGAGCGAGTGAATGATGAACTGTAAATATGGTATGAATGAGAGCATTTATCTTAATTAGTTATTGCCTTATAAAAGGCAGATTGTAATTATAGCACAATAAAGGAATAGGGAGTTAAAACCATTATATAATGTAGCGACGCTACAGGAAATACAAAAATAATTTGTAAATAGATTCGCCTAAAGATCTATAATTATCTGTAAGTTTAAAGGGGCTATGAAAGAAAATAAATTCAAATACCAGTCAATTATTCCCACGTTCAAAGATATGCAGTGGGGGACAAGAATTCACCCGAAAGACTGATATCGAAACCTGAAATGACCAAACACTTACATTGATTGACCAATGACTGTTAGTTGAGAAAATCATAGCAATAAGTTAAATATGGTGACAAGAAATGATCAGCTAGGCTCTCTTAGGAGTCATTCAACCATTTCCCATCAAAGTGTATGTTCTTCCGTGTGATTACTTCTCTCTAGGATTCATCATATCCCGACTTATCCCTAATTAGGGAATGATCAGTTCTAATTGCCAAAAGTTATTTAAAGGTACTTTTGATATTGTTTTGAAGGACAACACTGGCTGGTATCCAGTGACGCGGCTGACGGAGGAGCGATGGGTACTTCCCAAGGGTCCGCATCCTCTTTCGAATGCGAGGGAGGCGACAACCATGTCGATTCGGGAGGTCTCTGTGCTGTTTGTAAATACTACATGAATAAGAACATTTATCACAATTACGTATTACCCAATAAGGGCGGATTGTAATTTTATCACAAAAAAATAAATAAAAGATGAGCAAAGTTTTTAATAAGCAATAATTGCACCTCAGTAGAACTTCATCGGTTACAATAATGCCACTGCGCAAGGTTAAATCTGGACATACGGAATGGGGAGCTATGGGGGACAGCAAAAAAGTCGAACATCGTATCCAATCCTTTCAATCAAAAGTCCTGAGAACAATAGTAAATGCCCCTTATTATGTCAGCAACAAAACTCTTCATAATGACCTTAATATACCCTACATTCTAGAACTCATCCCTTCCAAGTTTATAAAATTCCACAGTAGCCTTTCCAACCACCCTAATCCTGTAGCACTGCGCCACTCATCCCTATAATCCTCCTCGGAGACTAAAGTGGCAGTGGCTTCGTGACCTGCTATAATCGCGTGACAGTGGGAGTCCTGGCAATGGCCAGTTTCTCCAATCATGTCCTATTGTATGAATGAGCGAGTGAATGATGAACTGTAAATATGGTATGAATGAGATCATTTATCTGTATTATTATTGCCTTATAAAAGGCAGATTGTAATTATTGCACAATAAAGAACTAAAAAAATAAATAAATAAAAGATGAGCAACCAACCGCCTGAATAGATAATTCAATTATATAATAGTCTTAGAGATACTTTAATGCCACTGATACTAGGATCTACCTACAGGCAATATGCATTAGATAATGCACTCATCTTGTCTTCGCTGGATAAATGCACAATCTGCAAAGTGGGTATTGAAATTCCGATATTCTCAAAGAGGCATTACAAACCGGCTAGAAGCAATAAAAGCCAGATTTACGGACGAGAGAGAGAGAGAGAGAGAGAGAGAGAGAGAGAGAGAGAGAGAGAGAGAGAGAGAGAGAGAGAGAGAGAGAGAGAGAGAGAGGAGAGAGGAAGAAGTAATGCAAATGAAAATTCAATAGGGACACAGGCGTATCATTATCGGGTCAGTGCAGAAGTGAGAAACCCGAGCGAGGTTCAATTTAACCCTGCGGATCAGATAAGACACTAAGTGCCCTCCCGGTAGGAAAGAGAGACCGTTTGGTTTTCAATCGAGTGGTAGAGCTAGAAAGAGCGGGGAAGAGCCGAGACAGACGCATTAGGGCGGGGATGAAGGGAATTAAGGGCAGACACAAAGAGCGAACCAATCTCAGATCCCACCAGTCTGATTAAGTTAAGGCCCTTTATAGCTTTGGTCGCTCCGGTCACATCTCGACCACAGACCTGGACCCTCTGTCTTTCCGGTCGTCATTCCGACTGCCTCGTGTAATCATTTTCATGGCTAAAGTAAGACCTCCCCCCCTACCGAAGGCTCCATATTTTTCAGAAGACATTGAGAATTGACTATTGAGCTAGTTTTTCAGTTCTTATTTTGTACTAGGGAATAGGAGTATAAAGTTAGTCCACTATCAGGCATGATAATACAGGAGAATGCAACCGCCTTACATGCAAAAATAAGTTAGCAGAATTGGGCAATATTCGATTTTATCTGACGTTGCTGGAACACATCGAAAAGTTTAAACTGCTTCCTTCCGGAGCAAGTTTATAACATTAAATTATGAACTCCTTTCCAATAAAGCATTGGAAAAAAGAACGTAACACGTCTTTTAGCCGTCCAGGCCTACTCCCTGATCGGATTAGCGAGGTTCTACTCTACTTCAGCGGATGGGATAGTGAAAAAAGGAACCTATGGGATGTTCAGTATTCGGAAACGTTCTAATTGAGCCATTTTTAGTAAGAGATTATACTAAAACTTAAAATGTCTACTCAACTACTTTAAAACTGCGTTGAAAGCGATTAACACACACACACGCACATAAAAAAGCACAATTAGCAACACAATATGTTTAAGCATCAACTATTCATATATTTTTTTCATTTTATCAGGTTTTAGCTGGGTTAGTCTGTCAACGTGAGTGAGAAGCTTTGGACTGTCATCCTTCCCCTCGCAAGCTTGGGGCCGTCATTCAGAACTATTTCGACATCCGTCAAAGTAAAACCATTCATACCACTTAGAATACGTGATGTACACCCAGTTCAAGTCAAATTGTGATATTAGGGTTTTTATTTATCAGACGTTTCTAATCCTCCTTTAATACCCACCTCCTTGCTTCCTAGCGCATCCTTTGACAACCACACACTGAGGTAAGTCAAGTAATATTACATATTTATATATATATATACAATTTTCATTCACTCGCTCTTGGTCAGCCTCCGCTGGCTCGTATCCGGTGACGCGGCAGACGAAGGAGCGATGGGTACTTCCCAAGACTCCGCTTCCTCTTTCGCATGCGAGGGATGTGACAACCATGTGGATTTGGGAGGTCTCTGGGCTGTTTGTACATACTGTATGAATGAGCGAGGGATTGTAAATATGAGATCATTTATCACAATTACTTATTGCCTAATGAAGCAGATTGTAATTTCATCATAATAATGCTGGTTATATGTATGTTTACACCTAACCGTTTTAGTTTGCATTGATTTATGTCATATCGCAAAAGTAACATAGACTCCTCACCTCAGGACATACATTAAATATTATATAACAGGTACCAAAAACGAAACAAAGATGAAATACAAAAATACCTTTATATGAGAAGAAAACATACTTTATATTGTTTTTTTTTCCAATGCCAATGGTTTTGTAACGAAGGTAACAGTGCAACTAAAATAAATCGACAAGGGATTGTACCAATTGTCCACGCAAATAAGTTTGTTCAGTATTTTAAAGGGTTTTTGACCATTGTGTTACCTATTTTGTCCCATTGAAGGACAAGAGTTGACTTTGATACAGGTTGACATAGTCGGAGGGTCTAGGCAGTAGGAGCTTGGTCCATTGTTGAGTTGTTCCAAGTTTGATTCCTTGTTATGATTAAGTCTCTGTTCTCGCGCAAACAAGTTGCTTCCGAATCGCTAGGCCCATTCATTCATTCACCATGAAGTCTTTCACCCTCGGTAGACTCTCACTACCTTCCCGAATCCACCCGCCTCCTTCAGGCATTCCACACCCTATATCCTTCTCATACACCCTTTAAATGGGGGACTCCCCTTAGTGAAAGGCACTCATTAGCCCAAAATAATTTTCCCACATCCTAATTTATAAGTTTGAGAGCTAAGAAAAAAAAAAAAAAAAAAAAAAAAAAAAAAAAAAAAAAAAAAAAAAAAAAAAAACCATGAAGTCTTCGCCAAGGGGTAACACATTAAAATCAGTCATTCGTTATAACCATTACGGTCTGTAACCATTTGTTCTCCGCATTGCCTTGCTACATTCTTCAATGGAAATGTATTACGTTGATCGTTTATTAAACGTAACCGATTCGTGCTAAACAAAAAATATTTACATGATAAACGCTTTCCATTTCGATATTACAAAGTCAATCGAACAAACGCCATTAAAATGTTCGCTTATCAAGTTATTGTAGGACGATGTCTGAATGAATGGAAGCTGTCGGGTGGGGGAAGGGGATGAGAGGAAAATTGTTAGCAAACAAACTATCTGCAGGTTTACAAAACGGCAATTTCCTGCACAATAGTGCCTGCTCCTCCCGCTGTTTGTTTGATAGCGCTGACTATAATCTAGAGCCATTTTACAAACTTCCATTCAATCAGACTATCTACATAACCTCTTTGTGTGCCTGTGGGTGGGGGAGAACTTCAATGTGCCATCAAAGGCAATTTGCACTTTTCAATACACACTCTCTCTCCCTATTTAATTAGACACGACTTCTGACAATTGAATGCCGGCAATGGACGTTCTGGAGGTGGGAGGTTGCCAGGTCTCGAATGAATGTAATCTTGCGGTGGATTGTAGGGACGGGATAAGAAGAATATTGGAGGGCTCAGCACTTCAACAGTAGTTCGAATCATTTGTTAGTTTCCTGTCGTTTTGATGTGATGTAGGGTCCTAGACTCTCACTTATATTAACAGTTATTAAATTATTAACCTTCAGTCTTACCCTATTTGTGTTTCTATGTTTTCTCTCATAAAATATCTACGTTTATCTGATTCATCTTGTCCACTCAATCCCCTAAACTATTATTAGCAATCCTACAGTCCACTTAATAATAATACACTTTGCGTGAGTTCAGATCCGACAGATAACATATTCAGAAAAGAAAATGTTTATAGTTTTTTCACCTCCGTTTAAAAATTATTTAAGAAACTGAAATAGAGACTGTTACTAGAACTCGGACACCTCTCGATAATGCAAATTATAAAAATTATTAATTCTTTCTTAAAGCCGGAATGATAAAAAGATCATTTGATAATAACAAATAATTCATTTTGTTTTAATTTATAGATCTACAAACTCTTTACGATTCCCTCATTATATTTCCTGTAGCCAGGCTCATTTTATACAAATCCTGTTCTCTACTAATAGTGATCTGCATTGTACAAAAGTACGTTATAAAGGGTGTGCCAGAATTAACGCAAGATTTGATTTAAATAGAAAGCACAGTTTTTAGTATTTTTTTATTGAATTATAAAGTAAATAGGATAGGGTTATTTATGGAATAACACATTGGGCAAAAGGCCTCCATGACTTTGCTTGCACATACGCACTCTTTTATCGAAATTTTCTATGACCATTTGGCATAAATGTGGTTGAATTTCCTCTTTTAATGCACGGGTGGATGTGGGCTTGTTGACATAAACCTTTGACTTCAAATAACACCATAAAAAAAATCTAAAGCTGTTAAATCACACGATCTACGGGGCCAATTCTCATCACCGTCAAATGTCTCATGCAGTATTTGAAATGTTTCATGGGGTGTATGGCATATGGAACCATCTTGTTGAAACCACATATTGGCCACATCAATATCATCCAATTTTGGTACAAAGAACTGTGTTAACGACGCCGAATTGATGTTCCTGGATTTTCAACAACACTCTCACGCACTGCTTCGATATTGACATTTGAACGGCTTGTTTTTGGATGACCAGTGTGTTTAGTGTCTCCAACTGATCCAGTCTCTCTAAATTTTTCAATTAATCTCTTCACAGTTATGAAGTCAATACACTATTCCGACCATATTTTGTATGAAGACACGTTGTTCTATCGTGTAACGCTCCAATTTTACTAACCCTAAACAGTGAGCTGTCAAATTGTTTTTTTTTTAGGGTTGACAGCACTTCACTACACAAATTGTGGCAAATTCAAATCTTGTGTTAATTTTGGGGCAGCCTTTACATAAATGGACTGAAACCGAACAAATAATTAATAAACTTAATCATAAATGATTTCCCCCCCCCTTCCCTAAGCTCTCTAGTTAGAATTTTCGGATGAGGGATAAATATAAAATATTTAGGGTGATCGGAATGAATATTAAGGCCACTCATGTAAAATTAGACGACAACATTTAAGGTTACTAGGATGGGAAATGTATTTTTTGTTTTTTTTCATATCCCCTTGTTACACAATCGATATATGTTACAAAATATAGATTCTACAAACGAATCTATTAACAATTGCCTCATTGTATTTCCTGTAGCTTGACTACATTTTATACAAATTCTGTTCCCTACTAATAGTGATCTGCATTGTACAAAAGTATAATGATTTACATTATACATTAATGGACTGAATTTATTAAAAGTGATGGGACTCACCTTAGGAAAATCTATAAAATGATAAACCCTGTTTGTAGTCAGATTTGGATAATTCATTATTTGGAAGCGAACAATACTTTGATCTATCACAAAAAATACTTTAGAGTTCACAAGGTCCAAGGAAGGATTTCATAGCAGAACGAACTTTGACATTATTAAAACATTTAGAAGACTACAGAATTAAAACCCGGGCGTAACAATAAGAAATGTAATAAATTTTTAGTCATTTTTTTTTATCTGTCATAAGTTGAATAAACAGTGCATTCAGTTCATTTCTTAGTGACAACTTGACGATAAGTTGGCCTAGGACAATAGTTCATCATTATTATACAAAAATGTGAAGAGAACACAAAGACGTGGGAGTTTATTTGATAAGAACCGTCATGTTAAGGCTCCCTTATCACAGGGCTGTGGGAGGGAACCTTACAACAAAGACACCCTTACACCATAAAGGGCGGTTTTAATGAAAAATAAAAAATGAAACTCCAACATTTCTTTTATTACATTTCCATCTTGAAGGAATAATCTTAATAGAATCTCTTTAAATTTCCCTTCGGCATTGAATGGAGAAATGACTTAAGGTTTTTTTGATTTTTTTTTTTTTATGGGCCCTTTTTATGCATATTTTATAACAATAATTCATTGCAGGCAATTTATATGTATGGCCGTGTAGTATTAAATGCATACATATACTTGGAGCTTCATGTATTAGAAACTCACAGACAGGATGATAATTGTGTTCCATATTTATCTTCAAGCGGTCAAAAGATCCGATGTTGACGATCTCAATTCTGATATAGCTTCCGGCGGAAATGAAGAGCGTTCAGTAACGAATCCTTCTTAATTCGGAATGATTCTCATGAACCTTTCCTTTATTGTTACAACAAATATTTCCACCATCAGTAGTATCAATAATACAGGCCATTTTATCTTCAACCGTCCTCACCGGATATAACTCATTTATATGCTTAATTTGGCCTATATTATTTGTTTAACTGTTGTTAGTTAATATAATGTTTAACTCATCCCTTCCAAGTTCATGAAATTCTATATTGGCCTCTCCAACCACCCTAATCCCCTAGTCATTGAACTGCACCACTCATCCCTAAAATCCTCCTCAGACACTGCAACGGCAGTGGCCTCGTGACCTGGTATAAATGCGTGACAGTGGGAGTCGTGGCAATGGTCAATTTTTCTAATCATGTCCTGAGCGTCTGTGGCTCTCGCGCTCTTGGTTAGCCTTCGCTGGCTCGTATCCGATGACTTAGCTGACGGAGGTGGGGGACTTATCAAGACTCCGCTTCCTCATTCGCATGCGAGGGAGGTGACAACCATGTAGAGGTCTCTAGGCTGTTTGTAAATACTGTATGAATGAAAATTGTAAATATGGTACGAATGAGATCATTTATCACAATTACTTATTGCCCAATGAGGCAGATTGTAATTTTATCATAATAAAATTGTTAATAATAGTAAAAAATATATAATGTACAAAAAAAAAAAAAAAACTTTCAATCTTCACTAAATGTTATTAAAATTTTAATAAAACACATCTGTAATAGACTGTGTATCAGTACGGTGTAAGTATGATTTTGAAATGTTTATATATGTCGTCAAGGAAAACGACTCAGTCTATAAGAAAAAAAGGAAATAATCTATCATTAAAATCTGTAAACAATAGACACCCATTTTGCAAAGAGACATAACGGACCATCGAGAGGTGGGTTGGAGGACCGGATTTCCGCATTGCAGTCTGGCCAACTTGACGACGACAATCATCCCCCTAGGCTTACGTCAGCATTTTCCACCTCCGACCGTTTTCTAGTGCTGATTTTAAATCGCTTTCAATCAGCCATCACCTCCTAGGGTCCCTTGTAATCGTATTCCATTCCGAACGGAGGACCCCCCCCTTTTTCATTTATCAATTATATTAAATATTCAATCCCTTTGTTAAATGTAAAATTGTGCTCAACACTTCCTAAACAATTATACGGGTGTTTTAAATTTGTGATTTTAACTAGTTAGATTGTTAAATTGTTTTCTGTATCAATAAATTTTCATTTATGATATTAACTTAGTATTATATATTGCAATTCATTTTAAATCATTCATTCGAGCCAATACTAAATTTCAAACTATACAATAAGTATTAATAATTAATGCAGTACCTAATAAAGCTTTACTAAAACCCTATTTATTATAGAATATTATTATTGCAGCATTTTCTTTGATAATTACCCCTAATTAAAAGATTAATACAGCAGAATCCCGATAATTCGAATTGTCAAGGGACTGACAGTTTGGTACGAATTATCGGGAATACTAATTTACACTACATGCCTAGAGAGACTCTAGGCCCAGCCATCAGTGGACTCTCACCACTGTACCGAGACAACCAACCTCCACCGAGGCTTCCCACACCCCTTAGTCCTCTCACACCACCTTCAAGCAGGTCCTCCTAGAACAAGGATCCGATTAACCTAAATATTCCTTAATTTTTCCCTCATCCTGAATTTCTATCTAGAGAGCTTAGAAAAAAAAAAAAAGAAAAAAAAGGGGGGAAAAAAGAAACAAAAAGGAATACTAATCATCGGGAGATCAAAATTAAAAAACGTATTAATGCAAACATGTATGTATTAATAAAGTATGCACAATGTAGCAAGGATAAAAACTATGCAATAAACAATACATGCAATAAAAAATATGTACATACTTATGCTCTAGATTAAATAAACACCAATCAAACATATGTTCGAAAAAAATCCGTAATTTTTTTTTGACGCAATCCTTGCAGACGGGTATTGTCAACTGCTCAGTCAAGAGTTTTCAGACCAACATCTGATTTTGCTAAAAAATGGCGCACGTTGTTCACGTATTGTTTAGCAACTTTAGCAGTAATTGTTGGTACATCATCTTCATCGCCCTCTCCATCTTCACTATCAACATCCTCTGATGGATCTAAAATTTCTTCGTCGGTTAACATCTCCACTACTGCTAGGCCGTCGTCAAAATGTATCTCTCACTCCCTCTTCCTTTTTCTTCTGTAGAAGGGGTTACTTGATTTTATAGATAAACATTTATCTCGCACTCATTCTGCTATCTGGTCTTTCACTGTCCTCTTTCCCTTTCTTGAAACAGTACGAATCACCGAGGGGACTGAAATGCATTGTTTTTATATCACTTACCGGGATTTTCTCTATGGACCGGCTAATTTGTACGAATTAGCCGGAAATACGAATAATCTGGATTCCACTGTATATATAATATATACATAATATAACCCACTGATATTATTATATCAGTGGGTTATATTATTATTATTATATTATTATTATTATAATATTATTATTGTTGTCATCATAGATAGCGTGGACCCGAAGTAGGCCAGATGCCAAAAAATAAGCCCCGAGCTTTTGTGTAAGCTATTCATCACTTTAACGACATCTCGGTCCCAAGGCTGTGATGACAGATGATGCGGATCCGAAGAGGCAAGCATTCCAAGATGATCATAACAATTCATAAATCTAGCTTCCTCTCATTCGTCTCCTTGTAATATGTCTGGGTCGATACTAATTAGCGCAAGGTTATGAATTATAGAATGATCCATCTATAGTTTTACCCCAGATTTCGGTGATGTAACTGGATTATTTTTTTTTCTTCGTAGCCCCTTTAAATTTACAGATTATTATATAAAATTATAGATCCTCAGGCGAATCTATTTACAAATTATTATATACAATTATAGATCCTCAGGCGAATCTATTTACAAATTATTTTCTGTGTCATTGCTACATTTTATACAGGTTTTGTTATTTTATAAAAATTATACAATGAATAAACAAGAATACACTGACTATAATAAAGGTGATGGGGATCACCTTTTTGATCAAACTTAAAACCAACTTACATACTAATTCTTAACCTAATTTTCCCCCGAAAGTCTGTTGCCATCGATGCGGAAAGGGTGGTGGGGCCTCATTTGATTAATGTTGTCCGCAAATAATCGTGATGAATGTTTTAGTTCTGATTTTTGTTTTTTCAACAAAAGTAATACCAGTATTAACTAATTCAAGTGAATCGATAACTGTGGGGAGTAAATTAATTTACTCGGCAGTTAATTGTTGGATAGGAGGGAGAGATTTTAATGGTTATATCGAGTCATTTATCAGGACTAGATGAGGTGAGGGAAGGGAGAGGGGAGAGACGCCAGGGCTTACTAAGTTACTAAGCGCCAATTTATAAATGAGGCAGATAACTGATAGTAAAACTGGGTTGTTGCGGAAGGGGGGGGGGTAGGAGAATCGATAGTAATTGTCCGGAGGGGTTAACCTTGCCAAAGCAATCGATATATTTGCCAAGGTCGATAGCTAACCGCTCTTATCTCGTTAGGTTTATCTAGCCACAGCCTCCATTAGCGCTTGTTAATAGACAGCGCTTTCTCGACAAGTATGGCCGACCGAGCTTTGTCTCCATTCTTTAATCACTTCATTATCAAAAGGAATAAACTTTAACAATATTATATTTGATAGTCGTTTTTCTAGACATAATTCAAAAACATGTATTCTTTCATGCGTAATAAAACGAATAAGCTGGTTATGGTACGGAGCATGTTTGTGTGCATCAAGACCAATCATGAAGAGGTAGGGGTTAAACATGACCATAAGAGAGGCCTTAAGATTCAAACCCAAAATATACAAATAGAGTGTAATATAAAGTTGACAAGAAATCTTCAGACCTACAGTTAGAAAGAAATTCGCGAAAAAAATTACTATTTTTAGGATTTAATGGGTTTTGATTCCAAATCCCTCTGAATTTGAAAGACGAGACAGATAACGGCATTTGTTTTCCTTCTAATGTACCTAACTTTTGTCACTAATTATTACCACTCGTGACCTGCTATAAATACGTGACAGTGGGAGTCCTGACAATGGCCAGTTTCTCTAATCATGTCCTAAGCGTCTGTGGCTCTCGCGCTCTTGGCCAGCCTCCGCTGCCTCTTATCCGGTGACGCGGCTGACGGAGGAGTGTCGAGGAGTTCCCAAAACCCCGCTTCCTCTTTCGCATGCGAGGGGCTGTTTGTACATACTTTATGAATGAGCGAGTGAATGAAAACTGTAAATATGGTATGAATGAGAACATTTATCACGATTACTTATTTCCCAATGAGGCAGATTGTAATTTTATCATAATAGTGATTGGTAATAAATAGAAAAAAAAAATTATTACCAATCATGTTCCACCACTAAAGTACTTTTTTGGTATAGGGGCCTGATGCAGGCGTACAAATTAGACTTGATTAACACAAGTCGATCTCCCATCGAACACTTCAACTCACTTATCTAGTCACCACTAATAAATAAACTCACAGTGCAAAGATAAAAAGATAAAAACTATTCCTGGAGTGTGAATCCCGGTGTTTTCTCATCAATAAAAAATACTCACAACATTAGCAATATTTTATTGCTCTCGACTACGGAGTACTAATCAACAGATCAACAGAAAATCACTTAAAATAATAGTGATAGACCTTTTCGCTATCCATACATTTGTCTAAAGGATTTTTATAAAAACTAATTTAACTAACTGCATATTACGTAACATTTTATTTCGAAACACAAGTATTATTTTAATGTGTGTGGCTGATACGATTGGAACAGAAAATATATAATAATTTATAGAGGAGTTCATCTGAGTAATTTTGATTTCCAGTTTATCAAAAATTATTAAAATAAAACAACTGTATTACGATAAAATTACAACCTGCCTCATTAGGCAATAAGTAATCGTGTTAAATGTTCTCATTCATACTATGCAATACAATTTTCATTCACTTGCTCATATTTACAAACAGCCCAGAGACCTCCCAAATCCACATCGTTATCACCTCCCGCGCATGCGAAAGAGGAAGCGGAGTCTTGGGAAGTCCCGCACGGTCCTTCGTCATCCGCGTCACCGGAACCGAGCCAGTGGAGGCTGACGAAGAGCACGAGAGGAATATACGCTCAGGACATGATTAGAGAAACTGGTCATTGCCAGGACCATCACTGTTGTGCATTTATTCACGAGGCCACTGCCGCTCTAGTCTCCGAGGAGGATTATAGGGATGAGTGGTGCAATGACTGTGCTAGGGGATTTTTCGATAGGTTACTATGGAATTTTATAAACTTGGAAGGGATGAGTTCAAGAATGTAGGGTATATTAAGATCGTTATGAAGGGTTTTGTTGCCGACGTAATAAGGGGCATTTATTATTGTTCTCAGGACTTTTGATTGAAAGGATTGGGTACGATGTTCGACTTTTTTCCTGTCCCCCGTAGCTCCATTCCGTATGTCCAGATAGGCTTAAGTATAACATTCTAGATTAGTAATTTATTTTCTATTGATAGAAGGGATGTCCTTTGAAGCCTCTGTTTGCCTTTTGTCGAGATGGGAGCATAAGTACCGTACTGTCTCGGATACCAGGAAGAGGAATGGAATTGTAAATAAAAACTAGTGGACAGGACTTGCGACAGAGATTACATTTAAATAAATCAAAGTCCGTACTTGGCTGGGTGACCACCTGGGAAAACCGCGTGCTGTTGGTATCAGAAATAAGAGGTTAAACACCAACTAGGAGAAATTGACTTGATAATTCAAAAAAGCTATTTCCGAAGTATACTTCAGCAAATAACGAATGTTCCTTAAGGCAGAGCAGGTAATGAGCTTGCTTGTCCATGATTCCACTCCTGCCCTAATAGCACAAAAACGCTCGGAGCACTTTAGCATGCTACATCCACTGTTTATCAGTCACGAGGCGAGCTTAAAGGATTACTGACTCGGGGATAAACACCAGTGTGTGTGCGTGTGTGCAGTAATCCACAGTGCAGGCGTGGGCACTCACAGATCTGGTCACTAAGCCAATTGTCACTAATAACAGTGCTCAGTGTTTCACTAAACATCGGGTCTCTATCGGCTATGGGCTATACAGACTGCAGCACTCGATGTGGATAGACTCCGACAAACTCCCATATATGGGCGAAGGAGCCCAATGCGAACGGGTGAGGGTTCCAGTCTACACCCTGAAGGTTAAAGGTTCTTCCAAGCCAAGCAACCAACCATAACCCCAAATAATACTACAGTCTAGATATTACGAAATTAACTATTATAATGGGTAATTGTGATAAATTACCTCATTTATATATTATATTGAGGTTGGCAAGAAAGTAATTTCTGTTTTTTAATATGAAATAAAACTCAATTTTTTCTATACAAAAAATTAATTCTAATCATCTTTTCGATGACCTTTTGCCATCTTTCTGGTAACTTCATGATCCCCCTTACTCATAGAACTTCTGGTCCTTATCAGCAAAAAACTCAACCAAGTGCGATTTGAGGTCATCGCTATTACTGAATTTTTTATCATTTAACAAGTTTTGTAATCTTCGAAATAAATAATAATCCGGAGGTGCAAGGTCGGGACTGTATGGAGGATAGGACATCACTTCCCAACCAAGCTCCAATAGTGTTGCTAAAAATGTGAGAGGCCTCGCATTGTCGTGAAGGAACCCAAATATCCAGCTTCTTAACAAGTCTATAATTCTGTCATCATCAACTTCAGAAGGTCAACCATAACGTCACTCATCTTCCAGTGAAAAATCTCCAGAACGAAATTGTTTAAACCTATTCTGACACGTACGTCCTGTTAAACAATCAACGCGATAAACTTCACATATCTCTTTGTGAGCCTCGGCCGCTTTCTTGCCTTTATGAAAATAAAAAAGTAAAATGTTTCGAAAATGCTTATTTTTGCACTCTATGTTAAAACTGACAGTTGTAAACAAAATTACCCGGAATTTGTTTCTATAGCAACCTTTAGGTATCGACTACCAAATCTGAAAAGAAAAAAAATTATAACATTGACAAAAGAATAACGAAACAAACGTAACGCTATCTACTTGTGCAAACCGAAATCACTTTCTTCTGCCAACCTGATACATTATAAACAAATTTACAAATCGTATAAGACGTTACATAATATGCAGTTAGTGAAATTAGTTTTTATAAAAATCCTATAGACAAATTAATGGATATGGAAAAGGTCTATCACTGTTATACTAAGCTATTATCTGCTGATCTGTTGAGTAGTAATGCGTAGTGAATCCGAATAGCCACAGGACATTAAAAGAGAAGACTGCCCTGTGGCAGGACCTCCAATAACGGGCTAATCATAGTAGATCTCCAAGGAGCGTTTAATGTCCGCCTGTTTGTCCCTGGAGTGGTGTGATTAATAGCTCTTGTTGGCTATAAAACACAAACATAGCAGCTAATCAGAATGGTTAGGTCTACAGCTATAATATCTACGGTGTGCTGAGATTAGAATCTGTAGATTATTTTTAATGGATAGAGCTATATAGACGTTTCGGGCAACTGTATAGACAGCTAAACCGAAATTCTCCCCCTCTCCAATAGTAAAAAAAATAATACAAATAGCTTAGTTAATTCGTTTCGGGCCGCTTTTTGATAACCAACTTTCTTAATAACCAATAGCTTTCTTAATAAGCCAGGACAGGAGTATTTTTGGTTTCGACTGTTTTTGTAGAGAGGTTTGTTGTAGAAATTTAAAATGTATATTAACCAAAAATGCACGTTTAGTTGGGTTGGGTCATGATCCTTGAACATCAAATTCATACAATTGGAAACCTCCGGAATTCATACCGAAAATAAAAACCTTTGAAACATTAATTTCTTCTTCTTTTTTTTTACACGGCCATGAAATAGTTCATGTTTATTTTCAATACTGAAAAAAAAAAAAATTATAAAAAATAAGAATAAATGGGTTTTCATTTTGAATATATTTTAATACAGAATGGAATACCAAAAACTTGATTCTGTTAAAGAGGCGACGATCCTTAACCATCGATTTCAAATTTCATAAAGAGTTAACGCAATGAAGGCTCTATATATATAGACAGCTAAATCGAAATTCTCAGCTCTCCAATAGTAAAAAAAAAATAATACGAATCGCTTATTTAATTCGTTTCGGGCCGCTTTTTGATAACCAACTTTCTTAATAAGCTATTAGACAGGAGTATTTTTGGTTTCGACTGACTTTTTACAGAAGTTTGTTGCAAAAATTCAAAATGTATATTTTAAAAAAATCCACGTTTAGTTGGGATGGGTCATAATCTTCGAACATCAAATTCATACAATTGGAAAAAAGATTTTCCATCCAAAAGGAAGAACCCTTGAAACATTAATATCCTCTCTTTTTTTATACACGACCATAAAATAGATCATGTTGATTTTCAATATTAAAAAAATAGCAAAAAAAATAAGAATAATTAAAATGGGGTTTCATTTTTAATGTATTTTAATACCGAATGGAATACCAAAAACTTGATTCTGTTAAAGAGGCGACGATCCTTAACCATCGATTTCAAATTTCATAAGAAGTTAACGCAATGAGGACTTATATCTATTGTGAGCCATATATTTTTGTGTGTTTAACTCTACGTATCAAAAGGGCAAAAACAGATGAAGAAATGGTTATCAATCAGTAGAATGGTAATCATAAAATTAACATTTTTAGGGGTAGGTCAGAAAATGCTGCCCATCAAAATTGTATACCAGTACAACTATTACAGTACTAATATTTATTAAACAATTGATTGTTGTTGATAAATTTTCATACCCTCGTTATTTTGACATTTTGGGGGTAGAGGTCATTCTTTTTTTTTTTTTCAATTCCATTAGAAAGCAATAGGTTTCTCATACCTTTTTAGTACATCACTAAAAATTATTAAAAACTTTCTGAGAATTTTTTTAGATAAAAACGTTGAAGCCACTTACAAAGTTGTAGGCCAGTGTTTATAATTTGAAAAAAAAAAAGAGGCTGCCCTCAGGACTAACAAAAACCCTATTTTTGTAATAGTTTAATAAGTCTGCCGTTGTGCCTTCATTTACAATGTCCGCATGACATATACCTATGAAATACAATTTAGTTTATTGCCGATTAAAATTAATTTTGTGGTTTACAAAACTAATATCAGGACAATATACTGAAACGATGATCCGCTCCCGCAAGGAAGGGTAAATAATACCCATGCCGTAGAACAGATACAACAGAACCACAGAATGTTCACAGACAGGGAAGCCAAATCAAAGATTACATTTGTCATGACAATGAGACAGCAAGTCGAGAATGCCAAATGGCAGAGCAGAGCAGTCACATCGATCTGGCAAGATTACATATCACACGCGGCAAAGCGTGCCAGTCGTGTAGGCAACGCTATTGTGTTTGTTAGGTCGGCTTATAACTGACGAGGCTGAAGGTCCGTTTGTGTGTCCTTGCAGTGGTGTGATTTATACACCATGGTGGATACAAAACCCACATATACCACCTAATCAGTGTCGTCATGTGTATCGCTAAAATATCTACAACCAGCCTGTCGCATTTAAAATAATTTAATTTTTCGATCGAATCATATAGTAGTTACTTTAACCGGACCGTTTTTGGGCGACGTTAGAACACAGTGGTTCATCCGAACAGCAAAATCAAATGCAAAATTATTACAGCCAGATATGCCCTCCGATCGAATCGGTGATCATTACTAGCTATCCAGAAAGAAACGGGTTCGAATCCTGGCGGTCACTAATAAGTATAATCTATAAAGTAAATATATGCCTCAATCCTCTGAGCACGTGCACTTGTCGGCAAGTTATTGAGATAAAAAGGAGTCAAGTGCTGTTGACTAGCAACCAATCAATGCTATCAATCTTGCACGCTAACAGGACAGTTGGGTAGACAGCCTTCAACTAAACGACATATGACAATGAGTAATGGAGAATTAACAGCACCCATGTAGAGAAGACCACGCATTGACAATATAAAGGGTCTCGCAGAATTAACGCAAGATTTGAATTGGACGCCATTTGTACAGTAAAGTGCTGGCAACCCTAAAAAAAAAAACTATTTGACAGCTGACAAAAATAATGAAAGTTTGCCGGCCGCAGTTCGAAAATTTCATTCAAAATATGGTCGGAATAGTGTTTGACTTCTAAACACACTGGTCGTCCAAAAACAACCCGTTCAAATGTCAATATCGAAGCAGTGCGTGAGAGGGAGAGAGAGAGTGAGAGAGTTAGAGTAGGAGGTTGAGAGAGAGACAGATAGAGTGAGAGTGCGTGAGAGAGAGGGAGAGAGACAGAGTGAGAGAGATAGGGTGGGTGGTAGAGAGGGAGACAGATAAAATAAGAGTGTGTAAGAGAGAGAGTGAGAGTATGTGTGTAAGAGAGAGAGAAAGAGTGATATAGATTGCGTGAGAGTGTGTGTGAGAGGGAGAGAGAGAGTGAGAGAGTTAGAGTGGGTGGTTGAGAGAGAGACAGATAGAGTGAGAGTGTGTGAGAGAGAGGGATAGTGAGAGAGATAGGGTGGGTGGTAGAGAGAGAGACAGATAGAGTGAGAGTGTGTGAGAGAGAGGGAGAGTGAGAGAGAGGGAGAGTGAGAGAGATAGGGTGGGTGGTAGAGAGAGAGACAGATAGAGTGAGAGTGTGTGAGAGAGAGGGAGAGTGAGAGAGATAGGGTGGGTGGTAGAGAGAGAGACAGATAGAGTGAGAGTGTGTGAGAGAGAGGGATAGTGAGAGAGATAGGGTGGGTGGTAGAGAGAGAGACAGATAGAGTGAGAGTGTGTGAGAGAGAGTAAGAGTGAGAGAGATAGGGTGGGTGGTAGAGAGAGAGACAGATAGAGTGAGAGTGTGTGAGAGAGAGGGAGAGTGAGAGAGATAGGGTGGGTGGTAGAGAGAGAGACAGATAGAGTGAGAGTGTGTGAGAGAGAGGGAGAGTGAGAGAGATAGGGTGGGTGGTAGAGAGAGAGACAGATAGAGTGAGAGTGTGTGAGAGAGAGGGAGAGTGAGAGAGATAGGGTGGGTGGTAGAGAGAGAGACAGATAGAGTGAGAGTGTGTGTGTTAGTGTGTGAGAGAGAGAGAGAGAGAGTGAGAGAGTTAGAGTGGGTGGTAGAGAGAGAGACAGATAGAGTGAGAGTGTGTGTGTTGGTGTGTGAGAGAGAGAGAGAGAGAGAGAGAGAGAGAGAGAGAGAAGAGAGATAGAGAGAGAGAGAGGAGAGAGAGGGAGAGAGGGAGAGAGAGAGGAGAGAGAGGGAGAGAGAGAGGAGAGAGAGGGAGAGAGAGGAGAGAGAGAGAGAGATAGAGAGATGGGGGAGTGGATATATATGAGAAAGAGAGAGAGAGAGTGTGTGTGTGTGTGTGCGAGAGACTTTTGGTGTATTTGTTTTGAAGATATGTTTTTGTTTTTCCCCCATGTCGTATGTACGAGACATGACCAACCAAGACCTTTTCAAACGCACCAAAACAGCAGACTAAAACCATATGTCGGGTACCTGTTTGTATGCAGAGCCTCAGTAAATACACTTCATCTACAGCCTATCCTTTCATACAGTTAGATTAGATAGTCGACAATCATTAGCAATCAGTTGGATCAAACTCAGCAGATCGCTAGGGCTGCCTCAGTGCAATACCGCCCAAGCCATCCGCATTCCCCCTTCGGCCTAATAAAGGGAGTCTGCTTGGAGATTTACGATCCCCAATCCAGCAGGCTGTTGGCCAGATAGCAGCTTTTATGTTTCCTGCAGGATCACGGAAAGGAGCCGCATAAAATAATTCCATTTCCTTTCTGTAGCCTTCTGTTTTGTTTCCTGTTCGTCTACGTCTGGGCCTCCTCCCCTCCGGCAGTCTTGTGAGCTATGGACGGGGGGGGGGGGATACTGCGGTAAGCACTCTATGGCCTCGTGAATATATTGCAAAAATTGAGTTTGGCAAAATCTTCAGTAAGTACTATTTTAAGCAGTATTGGGTTTTCATTAATGTACAATTCAAAATAAAGTCTATAATTGGTTATTTAAAAAATAATGTATTCTACAAGCAATTCGGTATATTTAATTAGTACACTAGTCAATTGGTAGTTTTCTGAATAGTTTAACTACATCACTTCAAGTATTAAAATCTTTTTATGGTTTTACTCAGAGATAAATTTAATTTAACTAGTCCACGGACTTTTAATAACAGGGTTTCAAATGATCATAATTGCAATGCTTCAACTCACTTTAAAGCTCATTTGAAAACACGAATGCCATTCCAACTGATTCGAATCCTCGGCATTCGAGAAGTAGCGACATATTTTTTAACAATTAGAGATCCTTGGTTCAGTTAACTATTAAATATTTGCACTATATGCACAATAACTTTCAAAATCTCAAGATATTTTTTCAAGTAATAGAACAGACCAAACTTACTCGAAACAAATAAAACTATAAAAGCAGTGATCATAAATATATTTTCTGCTTCATAAAATCCCTTTAAAACTTGTAATCTATCGCCTCTTTTGTTGCTTTCCTGAGGAGTTCGTTGGTTCTAAAGGGTGCTAATTATATTCTGTCGTATTGCCCCCGTGGCGGAAAATCCCATTTCTCCTCAGAATCCGATTGTAAGATAGTTATCGAAATAAATTTCATGACTAAAATGTTCTAATACAGCAGACATAGTTCCTCAAACAGCACTTGTCCCAAGGAAGACTTCTGAGGGTTCATCACCTCCCATGCCACAATATCCACAACTTCCGCTGATAGCAATGCTTCTTCTAGGTCCAAGAAGCCTTTATATCCATTACTCATTTTAGTAATAAAATATAAAAAGTACGACACAGGTCTTAACGGCTATCGCACTTCACCCAACCTGTCGCTTCGTCTCAAACTGATGATCTATAAATGTGTCCTCCGGCCAGCTCTGCTGTACGGTGCCCCGCTATTTACCCACTTGACTGACAATACAGCCAAATGTCTCCAACATTTCCAGAAGGGGTCCGACATACCTCTCTCGAGAGGTTAAAGAACGCTGACCTGCACCCGTTGCTTGGTGTGCCGTCGGTGGGTGATTTCATCCGCCGGAGACGCATCAAGATTTTGACTCGTTGCAGCACCTAACCAACCTAGTGTTTAACACTATGACCCTACCACCCCTCCTGCACCGATGGCAACAGACTGTCGGGGAAAAATTAGGTTAAGAATTAGTATGTAAGTTAGTTTTAAGTTTGATCAAAAAGTTGAACCCCATCACCTTTATTATTCAGTTTAGTCCAGTCACGTATAATGTATATCATTATACTTGTTTATTCATTATATTGTGACCGATAGACTTTTATAGCCAATGTAAATTAGCGATTGTTTACGCCTGTAATTCGTTTATTTTAGTTATTAAAGGAAAAAATTATCATTCATTGTTTAAGCCGAATAAGGGGTCTTGCGCTGACAAGTAATTATCTAACAAAGTACCCTCGTAAAATTTATTATTAAAAAAAAAAAAAAAAAAAAAAAGTGTAAATTAGAGATAAATATTTTTTTTTGTATTTGGTTAGTTTTATATAAAGAATTAATAATTATTGATAATATTATAAATGTTCTAAGAATATCTTTGTGTTTCAAATGTGAGTGTATTGATTTTGTTTTATGTAAAATATGCTGGAAAGTAAACAAAACAAATAACGGTGCGGGACGCCTCCGAGGCCCCGTAAGACCCTACATCCTTTATAGAGGATTAAAAGGACGGAGCACCGAGATCAGTCGCTTGCAGTCAGTGTGTGGATCAGTTGGCCAACACCCGCCGGAGCGCCCCCCCCCCCTCATCTCACCACCTTATCGGCCTATGGTTTATGGGGAACACCTCTGGTTGGAGATTTGACTTGGAACTAGTATGGATATGAGCATATCGATCATCGACTCACCGATTCCCTCCACCTGGAACCTCACAGCTGATTGACTAATCCACTATCTAGCTACGACAGGTAACCTCGTTGGACGTAGCTTCCACGTACCGAGGGTTTATGTTGTTTGTTTACGTCGTTCATCAGTTTACACCAAATAACACCAAACTATGCATACGTATAGATAAACACGGACAGTGATGTATTTGTTTTGTTCTCATTCTTCGATCAGCAAACTTTAAGTTAATAAAACTCTGGTTTACAAGTTTCCAGTTTAGTAAAGTTTAAGTATTTTTCTGTCCAATAGTTTAAGTAATTTTTCTCTCAAATAGTTTACTTATTTTTTTTATCAAATAGTTTAATTATTTTTTTTATCAAATAGTTTAATTATTTTTTTTTTCAAATAGTTTAAGTATTTTTTTTTTCAAATAGCTTAAGGATTTTTTTTGTTTATTATCATTTAATAAAATGTCGGTAATCTAAATGTCAATTCCCTGTAATATTTCAGGTTCCCCTGTCCTTGGGTAAGGCCCTCTCCTGGCATTAATATTTTCCCCAGATTCCTGTAAACATTTAGGGGGAGGAGGAAGAGAGAGAAAGTCGGGGGTTTACAATATCATTTTTATAAAATAACAAAACCTGTATATAATTTAGCGACGCTACAGGAAATACAAAAATAATTTGTAAGTAGATTCACCTGAGGATCTGTAATTATATATAGTTATCTGTAAATTTAAAGGGGCTATGAAGAAAAACAAAAATAAGCCTAATGACCCTCACACTTATTCGAAAGTTCTATACATCACTTTGGTCAATTTGTGGGTCTGGAAACTGGAGGCTAGGGTCATTGTGAGAGGGGGGGGAGCAAAGAAGCATAAAAGTTAGGGAGGGGAATCTACATGTTCGAACATGAATTTCAAGACCGCTTCCTTACATATAGTACCACTCATCCATTTATTGATCATTAGCTTTTTCCAACTTTCTGTTAACTAAAAACCCTTTATAGCGACCGCTAACTATATATGTAAATTACCCTACACTCTGGTTCATAATGTATTATAATAGAAAATGTAAATCTATGTAACTTCTGGTAATAAATCATAGAGAGGTCGAAAGTCGTAGACAAGTAACTAAAAGGGTACGGCAATAAACCAAGAGAATTAGCCACCTGACTACCATAAAACCTGGGCAAAGGACACTTACCCCTATTAGAATAGACCTTCAGTCCTTCCGGCAGCCATATAAAACACACCCTTGTACCCCAACGGTCATAAAACTAAAAGGAAGTGACTACCTGTGTATCATAAAACATACTCCGGCCTTCCACGAGGGAGGGGGTTATCATATTTATATCAGTAAATTTCACTCTTCACCCCACTCTGTCTCTTAGCTTCATAGCCGCACGACTTATCACTTACCCCAGGGCCACTTGGCCCTGGTGGGCTCACTCTGTTTACTAGTCTCCACAGCCGATTACCTCGCGATATGCCAGGCCTCGGGGCCCTGGGAGTAAGCCCCCCTCAGCCTTCCGCTAATCTACTCTCGCTACGCCACACCTCTACGAAGGCACTTTGCCTCACAGCCTATAGCAGACCCCTGACGACTTGTACTTATTACGCTGCCGATCTCTCGCCCGAACTCTGAAAACTGGTCTTATTCTTTATAGGGGGCTTGCGCACCCTCCTTTTACACGAACGAGGGGAGGATAATGACTTATTAAATTTATTGCTATCCTGTTTGATTATTAAACAGTTTGTGCAGTGATTCGATGAGCCATTAACCTGAAGGCCAGAGCCTACGCTAAAAAGATGAGTAAAGCTTTATGGTTATTTACAGGTCACATGTTTACTTAAGGGTTTTCATTGGGAATTCCTTACTCCCAGGGGGGGATTTTTATGGCAGGATTCATTTTCATGAGTTATTTTATTATAATAATCAATATTTGTGATGGATGTAACATCTGGTTATTTTTCTAAAAGACAATAAATATCCTTTTTGGCCTCATTCCTTTTTTTATCCTTCTTATGGCTACCATTTGCTCCGACCAGACGTAGGGCGACGTTACTTAATGATACAACCTAGGAGTGGAGCTTCCCTCACCTCCAGACCTATTCGTATAATTTATGGATTATCAGGTCACGACGAGGTTTCAGACTCCGAGGAGGATTATAGGGATAAGTGGAGCAGTGCAATGACTAGCGGATTAGGGTGGTTGGATAGGTTACTACGGAATTTATAGCAGAGGTCACTGCCGTTTCAGTCTCCGAGGAGGATTATAGGGATGTGTGGTGCAGTGTAATTACTAGGAGATTAGGGTGGATGGAGAGGCTACTATGGAATTTAATGAACTTGGGAGGGATGAGTTCAAGAATGTAAGGTACATTAAGATCGTTATAAAGGACTTCGTTGCTGACGTAATAAGGGGCATTTACTATTGTTCTCAGGACTTTTGATTGAAAGGATTGGATACGCTTGATGTTTGACTTGTTTGCTGTCCCCCATAGCTCTTGATTGGCTTACGTATAACTTTGTAGATTAGTAATTTATTTTCTATTGAGTGATTGGATGTTCTTTGAAGTAGTCTGTACAGTGGTCCAAAGCGTTTGTTTAGTTCTTGTCTTTTTAGCCTCATGTGTGGGTTCCAGGTCAGTCGTTTGTCGAGATGGAAGCCTAAGTACCGTACTGTCTCGGATACAGGGAGAGGAATGGAATTTTAAACTAGTGGACAAGACATGCGGCTGAGGGTAAAGGTTATGTGGGAACATTTTGCTTCATTGACTTTGATCCGCCATTGGTTGCACCAATACTCGATCTCATCAAGGTGTTTTTGAATTTCACATGATAGAGTAGATGGGTTATCCACAATTTCTAAAGGTTAGGTTAAAACCTAAAAATTACCTTGTCATTATATGATCTTGTATACAGTCCGTGAATCACGTGTACTCAATTGTATTATGTCTGAAACGGAAACGGAAGATTTGAAACTATAATATTTCGTTTCAAAAGTACAAAAACTAAAATAAGAAAAATGTCCATTTGTAGAAAGCATTATTTCTATATAAGGTAAGGTTTCAAGGTTCGTTTTTAATTTGAATCCTTAAATACAGCTATAGAAACCCGGCAAGAGCTAAAAGTCAAAGAAATTGTGAGCCGAGGCACTTAAAACCAAGAAAGTTTATAGAAATAAGCAGTTACGCTTACAGTCAAAAGCAGTCTGCATTAATACTGTAATCTACAACTTGTCCCTCTTAAGTTTTGTCTTAAGTCAATTCAAACCTCATAGCGATCCTTAAAGACAAATGTCAAGTGAGTAGGTCAGCCATATCAGGCTCTGATAAATTATTTTTTGTCACTTCTAGAAGCTGTGCAATGATCTTTTTTTCTCCATTAAATCGACTTTAAGATGTTCAACAATTATCATTACTTTGAGTTGAGTCAATTTCTAAACATTTTACAGAAATAATCATATTTTGTATTATAAAGGGTGTCACGATGTGGTGGGTTGCCAGAATAACACATCGGGCAAATGGCCTCCACGACTTTGCTGGCACATACGCACTCTTTTGTTGAAATTTTCCATGTCAATTTGGTATAAATGTGGTTGAATTTCGTTGATGCAGCGTTGAAATTCCTCTTTTAATGCACGGGTGTATGTGGGCTTGTTGACATACACCTTTGACTCCAAATAACCCTATAAAAAGAAATCTAAAGGTGTTAAATCACACGATCTAGGGGACCAATTCTGATCACCGAAACAAGAGAGTACACGACCTGGAAATGTCTCATGCATTATTTGAATTGTTTCATTGGCTGTATGGCATGTGGCACCATTAACATCATTATTTTCGGGATAATGTTCAACAATAAAGACACGTTGTTCTGTGGTGTAACGCTCCATTTTTACTAACTCTAAACGGTCAGCTGTCAAATCGTTTTTTTTTTTGTAGGTGCAATTTACTGAACATATGGCGGCAAATTCAAATCTTGCGTTAATTCGGAGACCTAAATTCATAAGTATAAAATTGTAGTATATAATTGGCTGAGGAATACAAATATTTTCTATCATGCCTTGGGACAATCATCATTCCGTCACAGACATGATTGAACAACGTAATCATTGGACAGGCAACAAATTGATATTCTCGACACCCATTTGAGAATCCGTTCGTTGACTATAAAACAGTTTCCGATGACGACCTTCGCCTGTAGTGAGTGGCTTTAGCAAATAATTGAGACGTTGTAGGTGCCTTATGTATCAGGAACTTTATCGAGCAGGGGGGGGGGGATTTGAAATGTGTTGAAATTTGCCAGTTTTTTTTTTCCTAGGCAACGAAAACCAACTAAGGGTATAACAAACAAAAATGATTTATTTGATGTGAAATACGTAATTGTGATGAACTAATTATACAATACAATATAATTAGTATAAATATAATACAAAAAAAAAACTATTTGAAAAATTTCGGTTTCACCGACTATTTGATACGTTCTTGTTTCGTTTCTTACCCGTGACTATAGATACATTAGTCTGAGCAACCAAGCCAAATCAAAGTTATCAGAAAATATTTCCTATTCCAACAAATATTCCTAACAAAGTAAACAAAAAACATATCAAATCTAAAAATAAAATGAAGGATTTTTTTAAGGGGGGAGGGGCGAGTTGTTCTTTTTTCAATCTCCCTCTGAAAATGGGAGATTAAAAACAAAATACGATTTTACATGCCACCGAGACCTCGATAGCTCCCTTTTAAACTATGCGAAGGAATTTAAGTAAAGCTAAGAAGAACCAACAGCTAGACTTAGGCCAAAACACACAGACAGTGCTAAATAGACATATATATTGACATACAGACAAACAGGCTGCAGTGGTCTACGTCACTGTCACAGGCTAGGCCCTGCAGTCACCCGTCAGCTTGTCTGGTAGGCACTGGTGCTTTATAGCACCGCAGTCAAGCCAAAGTCAATTTTATACCTGCCATCAGGAGGACTGTGTCGAAAATAGACCCCAGCTCACAAAGTTAGGACGACGAAGAGGAACTAATGAAGAGACTTAGTAGTAAAAATGTAGCGACGCTACAGGAAAGACAAAAATAATTTGTAAATAGATTCGCCTGAGGATCTATAATTATCTGTAAATTTAAAGGGGCTATGAGAGTAAAAAAAAAAAAAAAAGGATGATTTGCAATCTACTCAACATTCGCTCTCGTTATAATAAACGAATAATGTTATATTTAAATTTATCGATACTTAAATTGTCTAATCGTGTCACTAATCGACTAATTTTATTTTATTTATATTTTTTTTTTGGAGGCTGTCAAGTCAAGCATCTCAGATGATTTTTTTTAAATAATCATAGTTACATGGTTGTAAAAAGTGACTATAAAACTAAAACTATTCGGATTTATTTGTTTAAAAACCTCGGTAACCCAGAATCGACTTAGCGTCAAAATTATAAAAATTTTATTTAACACCTAATAACAAAAACTAGAATAAATAGTGAATTTTCTCAAATGCATTCGGTTAACCAATTATTTTCGGGGCGCTCGATAGAGAATAAGATTTTTTGAAAAATGCCTTCAGATTTTCGGATCGAATTCGGGATGGATGAGAAACGTACCATAGTCGATGATTATTATTATTACTTTTTAAAGTAAATTATTGATTTTTCAAGTTCCCGAAAAATGTTAAACCTGACGAGAATCTGTTTTTTTTTAATATTATTACAATACCCTAAGAAATTCCCTCCTTTTCAGCCAAAAAGTCCCTTTTCATCCTAACACAAACTTCAAATTTTTCCAAAGTAGTATCTTTCAATATCAGGCTTGATGTCCCGTGAGCCCCACAAATAAAGACTCGTGTTTATGTTTATGGGTTATAAAATAAACACTTTTCACATCAGCAAGATTAATATCAATACATTTATCTACAGCTAAAATTTGATTATATCTGACAAATATATATTCCACTAAAGACTTTAACTTAGACTAGTGCTAAAAAAACAAATAGGAAATCGTAACAAGGGGATTTGTATCCATCACTTAATAAGATACTTCGGAAAATAGAAATAAAAAAAAGCAAAAATTAAAGAAGATTACATGAACTGACAGAAAAAGGTTTGCACCTTGTAGCCATTGTTCGGTTGTTATAACTGCTTCATATATCATCAACGATACAAGATCTTTTTACGGGATCGCGATGAAGACTACAATGGCGACCACCGACCACTTATAAAAAAAAAAAAAAAATTTCTGAAAGAGCCTGCTTCTGCTGAGATAAAAGACGACGGGCGATGAACCGAGAGCAGCCAGCGATAACCCGACGATAAGACGACAAAGAGCAGACGATAAGTGAGAATGGCGGTCGTATATCCACCATTGCTACCGCTCGTGGAACTCCACTTCCGATACTCTGTCTATCTGACAGTCAGGCAGATATGTAGGGTATACTTCGGCCTATTCCTCTACTTCACGGAAGTGGACCTTCGTCTTTCAAACTGGCATTTATACCTCACTGGAAGCGGAGCGGTCAACTATATGCAGCATGCCACGTACCATAAAGGTAGCTATTTCACTTTCATAAAAAATAATAAATAAATAAGTGCATAATATTTCATTGTAGTACATAATATTGTAATGATACAAGAGGCAATGTTATTTCGGCGATTACAAACTGTGTGTGATTACAAACATAACAGTACAAACATGGTTAGCTAGTCATTTTCGTCACTTGGAAAAACAACAGATCCCTCAGAAAACAAATTCTAAAACTGATTTTATACTTAAAAACCGATGAAAAAAAAAACCAAAAAAAAACATCCGCAGGTTATAAAAGCTTAGAAATTACAATATATTTCAACTTTAGTATGAGTGAGACACAGCCATTACAAAATTTAGATATAATGATTATAAATATTTAATTAACCTTACGTTTCCGGGCAATGTTAATTAGAAATGACTCACCTGAAAAAAAAAAAATGAATAAATTATAATCAATCGAACATATTTTTTATATATAATTTTTTTTACATATTAAACGTATATTAATTAACAAATATTAAAATATTAAATAAAAATATATAATTAATGACAGAATACAACCACAGGACATCCATTTTAACGAATTAGAATAGTACATAGTATCTTTTCATTATAGCATAATATATGTAATTGACCAATACTATTTAATAATTAGCAATAAGAATCAAGACGACTGAATTCATTGACTGCATTAAATGCATACATTGAAGCGAATAACGAGCCGGTCGATAATCCTATTAAATCTAGTCCAATTCCTCACCCCCCCCCTACTTTTATAAAGTAAAAGAAAGGGACTTAAAGCCCTCGGTAAATCGGTGCCCCCCCACCAGTGAAATCTCCGTAACGACCCCCCTCGAATTTACATATTAGCTTCATTATTTTTCCCGACCGTTTAGCTATTCAGACAGTGATAAAGTTTTTGTAGCAAATAAAAAAAAAAAAAAAAGAGACAGTTCTCTTCTTATGTATATTATAGAGTAGAATATCTTGAATTGTTACTAAAATAAATTGTGGCGAGCGCGAGTATTTTCCTGCTCTGGAATCCAATGTATGGTAACATGCCATTTACACACTATTTAAATACACTCTATTTTAAATTTATTAACATAGAGCTATGGGGGAGAGCAAAAAAGTCGAACATCAAGCGTATCCAATCCTTCCAATCAAAAGTCCTGAGAACAATAGTAAATGCCCCTTATTACGTCAGCAACAAACCCCTTCATAATGAACTGAATATACCCTACATTCTCGAACTCATCCCTTCCAAGCTCATGAAACCCCATCGAAACCTATCCAACCACCCTAATCCTCTAGCACAGTCGTTGCACTGCACCACTCATCCCTGTAATCCTCCTCGGAGACTGAAACGGAAGTGGCCTCGTGATCTGCGAGACAGTGGAAGTCCTGGCAATGGAAAGTTTCTCCAATCATTTCCTGAGCGCCTGTGGCTCTCGCACTCTTCGTCAGCCTCCGCTGGCTCGTATCCGGTGACGCGGCTGACGGAGGAGCGTGGGGTATTTCCCAAGACTCCGCTTCCTCTTTCGCATACGAGGGAGGTGACAAACATGTGGATCTGGGAGGCCTCTGGGCTGTTTGTAAAAACTGTATGAATGAGCGAGTGAATGATGAATTGTAAATATTCTATCAATGAGAACATTTGTCTCAATTACGTATTGCCTGATAAGGTAGATTGTAATTTTAGCACAATAAAAGTGGTATAATATATAAAAAAAAAAAAGAGAGAGATAACAATTTTTTTATTTTTAAAGTCAATTACTTAAATATCTTACAATCTTGTTCAGGAGCAGGAACTAAAACTTTTGCTTTGGTCACCAACATGTCTACACTGCAATATTTTTTTTTTTATTATAATTTAATATATGATAGAAATCAGTAGGAAAATAAAAAACTAATTAATAAAACAAAAATAAAATAATAATAATACTAAATAAAATTAAGTCAGAAAAATTAATTATTTAGATATAAATTTACGCAATACACAATTACACAATACATGTTTTGTGCGTTTTGTATGTAGAGAAAAGAAACTCTCTGCCTTGATGTGAACACACTGCTGGATTGTGGGTAATTGTGTGTCAGTTAACATGGCGGATATCTTAGTGAATCCAGGCTGTTAATCAGGCCCATACTGATGTTTTGCACGACTTCCGATTTCCGCTGCAGGGCGACATTTCACATAGTGATGAGGTTTAATATTATCTCTATGTTGTGAATGGAATGGGACCAAAAGTAGTTGGGAATTAATTTGTAAAATTTATAAACTGCATCTGTATGTGTAAAAGGTTTCCTGAGAATTTAGTTGTATCAATATTGAATTGTATTGTTTGTAAATGTTCTCGATAAATTGCAATATTTAATGTTGTAAATATTATTTTAATTGGTTCCTAGATATGTCGCCATCTTGGTAACATTGGGTATTACCTTTTGTGTACAGTAATAACGAGAACTGTATTTATTATAATTACAAATACCCACAACACACAGCTGTTTTTCTTTGAACCAATCGTGTTGCCTGGTGTCTTAAGAACTTAACTTAAGAACGTAAACCGTTTCATACTTTTTCAGGTCAGAGCAATTGTTATCAGCAGCCTGTCTGTAAGCGTTTCCTTTAACCTAGGGTCAAATTGACCTGTTCCTCTGTTGGTTAGTACTTGTCCGAGTGTCGTTTTATTGTAGTCCGTTAATTGTTTGCCATAAAGGTTTGACCTCCGTTAGGTTGGTTATTGCACTCACTGGTAAACTGTTAAGACAAGTAGCCTCAATAATCCCTGATCGCGCTCCTCAGGTTATACTTTGTTCTCCTGTCATTTATAAATATCACTATAACGATATAATTTAACATTATTCTCGTTAAAGTTAATTGTTCTGATTACTTAATCACAGTATTCGTTTAATATCGTTAATTTTTGCCCGGCCGACTCAACCGAAGCCACAATGACCCCCATCTACCTGTGTAAGCAGGGTCGACCTTCCGGCCAAGAGGCTGACTCATTTCAGGCCCCTGCCGGGGCGGGCCAGGCTTCGCCTGGCCGACTACAATCCGTTGCCTTGGTGACCCTAGGCTCAACCCTTGGTAGACTCTCACTACCTTCCTGATTCCACCCGCCTCCTTTAGGCATTCCACACCCTATATCCTTCTCATACATCCTTCAAATGGGGGACTCCCCTTAGTGAAAGGCACTCATCAGCCCTAAAAAAATTTCCTTTATCTTCCCACATCCCAATTTTTATAAGTTTAAGAGCTAAGGGGAAAAAAAAAACAAAAAAAAATCGTTAATTTTTTTTTTCCTTCATACCCCCTTTAAATTTACAGATAATTATAGATCCTCAGGCGAATCTATTTACAGATTATTTTTGTATCTCCTGTAGCATCGCTACATTATATACAGGTTTTGTTATTTTATAATAATTATATAATGGAATAAACAAGTATAATGATACACATTATACGTGACTGGACTGAACTGACCCTAATAAAGGTGATGGGGCTTACCTTTTTGATCAAACTTTAAACTCACTTACATACTAATTCTTAAACTAATTTTTCCCCAACAGTCTGTTGCCATCGATGCGGAAGGGGTGGTGGGGTCATAGTGTTAAACACTGGGTTTGCCATGTGCTTCAACGAGTCAAAAAACTTAATGTGTCTCCGGCGGATGAACTCACCCACCGACGGCACACCAAGCAACGGGTGCAGGTCAGCGATCTTTAACCTCTCGAGAGAGGTATGTCGGACCACTTTTCGCATGATCCCAGTCTGGAAATGTTGGAGACATTTGGCTGTGTTGTCAGTCAAGTGGGTAAATAGCGGGGCACCGTACAACAGAGCTGGCCGGTGGACACATTTATATATCATCAATTTGAGATGCAGCCGGTAAGAACTGTGTCGTACTTTTTCTATTTTATTACTAAAATGAGTAGAGAAATGGAGATGTCTATCCATTTTTATAGCCAGATAGTGCATTGAGAAAGCTGGTGAGTTCTCTTGCCCTCCCTATACTATATGATTTTGGCAAGGATTTTTTCCCCTTTTGGAGGGAGAAGATTACGCAGTCGGTCCTCCCGGCGTTTACACTGATGTTTGGCATACCCAGTCTGTCACTAATATCGTTTATACTAGTACCTAAACGATTTTGATTTGTCTTATATTTTCACCTAGGCGATGTCCATGTTTTACCCCTCAGCAAGGTTTATGGTCTGATTTGACTAAGCTGTGCTTAGATGACAGATGCTAATGATGACAGGATGGCATGAAACCGTATTTGTTGAGGACTCGAGGCATCGATGGATAATTTCAACTATCCAACTGAAACTTACACCGCCAGGACGTCTATAGACCACCGGAGAGTTCAGCCGATCATCTGATTACCGAGGGTATCAGCCAGTGTGCAGTATCAGCTGACACCTCATTGGGCAGGCTAATTGGTAGCACCCGCCTGTCTATCTGTCTTCTGCCATCATGTCTCTCTGAATATCCCTTCTGTCAAGCCGATATCATTACAGCGGAACATTACATAAATAACATGTACAGTAATGACATGAGTTTTATGGGTTACGACCAAATCTACTATATAGTTTCACTGGCACGGGTTAAAACTACGGAGTTTACATTTCTGTACCATTTTAAAAGGGTGATTATTTTAATCTATGTAGGCACTGAGCTTTAAGCCGTTTGTCGGGAGCACCCTCCAGGAGAAACTCCGTCGACCCAGCCACTTCCCGGCGGGCGACAGAAAGAGATAAATAAGCCTATAAGACTACATAAGATCTTATAAGGCGTGCCCCGACAGTGCACTATGTTCAGGAGAAGAGGTACACGGTAGGTATTATAGGTACTTAGTTTTATATGGTCTTGGAATGACCACGAGTTCACACTCTGCATCTAAGGGTAGGCGAAAACCATCCGGATCCCAAAGGCGAGTGTGAACTGGAAAGAGGCAGACTAGACCACTACTAGGTATATTTTGTGGGGTCCCAGAGATCTTCATCTGCATGGAAGCGATCCCTTTCAAGGATGTGCTAGTTTTAGCGAGGCGAAGGCAAAGAATCTCACTAGGAAGTTGTGGGGTCTGACAAAGCCTGTGAAGAAAGTGATAGCAGTGTTCACTTCAAGTGTCTAATGTTCAGAATTTCTGCCTTATAAAAAAAGGGTGCCCCAGAATTAACATAAGATTTTATTTAAATAGAAAACACAATTTTTAGTATTTTTGTAGTTATTTTTTTATTGAATTATAAAGTAAATAGGATAGGGTTATTTATGGAATAACACATCGGGCAAATCGCCTTCATGACTTTGATGGCACATACGCACACTTTTGTCGAATTTTTCCATGACCATTTGGCATAAATGTGGTTGAATTTCCTCTTTTAATGCACGGGTGGATGTGGGCTTGTTGACATACACCTTTTACTTCAAATAACCCCATAAAACTAAATCTTAAGGTGTTAAATCACACGATCTAGGGGGTTAATTCTGATCGAATCGAGAGAGTACACGACCTGGAAATGTCTCATGCAGTATTTGAATTGTTTCATGGGCTGTATGGCACGTGGCACCATCTTGTTGAAACCGCATATTGGCCACATCAATATCATCCAATTTCAACACAAAGAACTGTGTTTACGACGGCGAACTGATGTTCCTGGATTTTCATTATTAATAAAAAATAGAAAGGTGGGTGTTTTCTGGTCCGGGTAGACGGTATGAAATGTCAATGCGAAGTTTCAAGGATATAATAATAATATAAAACTGCAAATAGCCGCGGGTTAGAAGAGCTATGCTCAACAGGAATAACAGCTGTTCCAAAGAAAATCTGCAATGTCCTATCTACGACACAATAGCGAGGTAGGACCAATCTTTTCTTCACAAAAACACGGCTGGAATGACGAGAAAACACAAATTTAATTCTGACAGAGACACGGGCTGTCAGCTGGCTCTAGACATTATGACACGTAATTCTACCTCAACACGTAATCTTCTCGAAGGGGTAAATAGAAAGCCTCAACACATCTGGGCACACGTCGTGTTATATTTATTTTATAATTTAATTTATTCTCTTCTGTTACGATACAACTTTTCTCCTTTAAAGTATTTATAAACAAAATCTAGCACACAGATACCTGGCTATATATAACCCTAAAAATCCCTGAAAAAAAAAACAATCTGACAGCTGACAGTTTAGGGTTAGTAAAAATGGATTGTTGAATGGATTATTGAACATCAACAAGTGGATGCGGATTTTCGAGCAAAATTATCCTAAGCACATTTTCATCTTGATGGCTTTGTTAATCGACAAAATTGTCGCATTTTGGGTTCGGAGAACCCACATGTTATTGTCGAAAAACAAATGCATCAACAACTTGTCACTGTTTGGTGCGGATTTTGGGTAGGAGGCATCAATGGACCATACTTTTTCAAAAATGAGGCTGGTCAAGCAGTGACTGTTACTGGTTGGTGCTCGATATCGCGTCATGATGGCAGTTCATTGGACGACCGAAATTGGATGATATTGATGTGGCCAATATGTGGTTTCAACAAGATGGTGCCACATGCCATACAGCCCATGAAACAATTCAAATACTGCATGAGACATTTCCAGGTCGTGTACTCTCTCGTTCCGGTGATCAGAATTGGCCCCCTAGATCGGGTGATTTAACACCTTTAGATTTCTTTTTATGGGGTTATTTGAAGTCAAAGTTGTATGTCAACAAGCCCACATCCACCCGTGCATTAAAAGAGGAAATTCAACGCTGCATCAACGAAATTCCACCACTTTCATGCCAAATGGTCATTGAAAATTTCGACAAAAGAGTGCGTATGTGCAAGCAAAGTCGTGGAGGCCATTTGCCCGATGTGTTATTAAAATTTAACTTATTATTATGTGTTGACAGCCAGTTTGCCAATCATTCTTATGAGTTTAAAACAGACCAAACAGCAAAATAACAAAGTTTATTTATAAATTAAATTGCTTGATAGTAAGCTGCTTTTGAAGACAAGCGTGAATAAAGGACATTTGGCCCGGCATCAATTTTTTCTGAACAATTTAATTTTCAACACCTACTGGCACCTGCAGGTCAGGAATAGAAAAGCAAGGAATATATTGCCTGTGACCATTTATAAATTAGTTTGATTTGTAGCTTCCCCCCTCCCATTAGACGATTTGAAGTTGAAAAGAGGTGAATGAATGAAGAATTGAATGATTTTTTAAACCCATAAAATCTTTTAAATTTACGGTGTGTCACAGTGATTGCCTTAAGCCATGTATACATAAAATTAGACGATACATGCAAAACTGACAACCTAGGTACATAAGAATAATAAACGGGGCACAGTTTTACTGTTTGGAGTGTTGTGGAATACAATAGTTATCTTTTAAATTTTTACTGAAAAAAAAAAAATGATTACTGATGTAACATTCATTATTTATATTAAATTAATAATTATAATAATGAATAGAATATAAATGAATATAACTCGCCAGTAATTAGGCTAATTCTACTCAAAAACAAATCAGTTTAAACAATATAATAATTTACAATAAATATGAACGAAGATTAACTAAACGGTACTTATTGTAAGGTGCCCTAGAGGCGTCGGTTTTTGTAAAAAAACTAATTAAATATGGAAAAAGCTATTGGGTATTATTGATAATTATTATTATTTTATTCATTAAACCGTTCATGAAATTATCAAAGACCCCTTATTAGGCAATTACTAGACACCATGAAGTGTAATCAATTAAACCGCTTCATATTTTCGTTAGTAAAGGTCATATTTGTTAGAGCTTTAGAGGACTTCATTACAACATATTTTTATTTTTTTAATGGATTACTAATATTGAAATCGTGAATATTAATGACAAATATTGAATTGAAATCGTTCTAGGGTTTCCAATTGACCCTCCACTCAATTTCTGAATTTATCAATTAATTACTTGTAAATTTAAATTTTTTAAAAATAAAATATTGTGAATATCAAGTCCAGCGCTACGAAGATTCAATGGCTTAAAGCACTAGAAAATATAATAATTTTTTTGGCGGAATTCAGTTCCAAAATGGAGGATAATATGAAATGTCAATGCTTGATATTTTGCTTATAGTTGGATTGCCAGCAGGCATTGGCCTAGAGGGTCAATTGGAAAGAAATGTAAAGGGTCAAGGCTGTGAAAAAAAAACTACTTGTACAAACTGAATTACGAAAAATAACTTTAAGTAAAATAAATAAAGAGTATAATGCTGGCCCCTAAGTCCTAAGAACTGTTTTCAACACTCACTTTTGCTTTTTCCAAAACCATCCATTCACAGAAACCTCCATGTGCCAACTGTACTTGACCTTAAACTCTCAAGATTTGCCAAATTACACAAAAAACCTGTAGGCTCAGCCGAATCCTTTTGTCAAGTTCTTATCCAGTAAATCCTTACAATCCTCCTCAAGGTCTAATGTAAGCAGATATCATGGGGTCTTGGGGCACTGTCCATCATCGCCGCTCATGTCCTGAGCGTCTGTGGCTCTCTTGCTCTCTCTGGTCTTCGATTCATAGCGAAACAGTTGGAGAGGAAGGCAAAGGGTGCTCCACTGCTTCTGGCCCATCCGCTAACTCGATGGGAGAGTTAGCGTATTGTGTGATTGGTATTCTAAATAGGAATGAATGAATTCGTACATGACAATTTTTACAAAAATTACAATATATTTTTGTTTCTTCCGTCGACTCAATTCTGAAATTCAATGGTGGTGAGTACATACGCCTAATTACTGGGCGAGTTCTATTCATTAACTCAATAGAAGTAATGAATGTCAACATCAGTAATAATTTATTTTGAGTAAAACTGTTGTATACCAAAAAGATTCACTCCAAACAGTAAAATTGTGTCCCCCCGTTTATGATTCTAATGTACCCAGGTTGTTTTTCATGTGTTGTCTAATTTCATGTTTAAGATAATTACCAATTATCGTGACACATAGTAAATTTAAAAGATTTTATGGGTTTAAAAAATCATTCAATTCTTCATCCATTCACCTCTTTTCAACTTCAAATCGTCTAATGGGAGGAGGGGGAAGCTACAAATCAAACTAATTTATAAATGGTAACAGGCAATATATTTCAATATCACCTTTCAAGCAAAAAATTGTAATTGTACTCAGTTAAAGTAAAATTGATTGAACAAACATGGCTTTGTGTCAATTTTATAATAAATAATAGGTTTATTATTATTTTCAATACTGCCCTTTTAATTTTCTCTTTAAAATTAATACCTTAATAAGTTATACAATTGATAGAATATATATCAAGTTAGTAAACCGACAGACCGGGGTTCAAAACCGTTTTGCCAAGACGACCATTACACCTGCACAGAGTGTCGTCCAAAGCACGCGGGAAGTCAGGGCGAGTTGAGACCATGTGGCAGCGGTGAGGCAGGCGGCACTCGAACACATGTACCCTGGAGGCTACATGACAGACCACTGGAATTGTAAGCAGGATACAATTAACGACATGACCAGGCCAAGGCAAACGGACAGATGGCCATTAGCAAGTTTGTCCAGTATTGACCCTTGTACATACGCAATAATAGTATATTAACACTGAGAAATTCATTTTATAATATTAAACAACCACAGCAACAACTGCAAGAATTATTAGCAACAGGTACTCGAAAATATAAACCAGTTGCCATAAAATGCAATAAAAACCATTTTTTAAAAATACTACATGCTATATCCTGAAACCAATGACAATATCCAGAAATTGGCCGGTCTAAAGGACCCGTTTAATTTTTTTTTCCAAAGTGATTCAACATAACTAATTTCATAAACATCGTTCGTAAGATTGTGAATTCACTGCTTAGTACTTAAGTTCTAGAAGATTTTTTTTTTTTTTTAAATATGTTTGAATTTTCTTCTTTTTACAGCTATACAGATAGAAAACGGTCTCATTCTTCCCACGATATTTATTATTTCCATTTTTAATAATAGTAGGATCTATATTGTAAAAAAAAAAAAAAAATAGTGTTTAACACATGACCCCACCACCCTTCCCGCATCGATGGCAACAGAATGTCGGGGAAAATTAGGTTAAGATTTAGTTTAAGTTTTTATTGTTAGATGTAAGTTAGTTTATCTATGATAAATAAGGTGAGCCCCATCACTTTTAATAAGTTCAGTCCATTAATGTGTAAAGTACATCATTATACTTTAGTTCAGTGCAGATCACTATTAGCAGAAAACAGAATTTGTAAAAAATGTATCCAAGCTGCAGGAAATACAATGAAGCAGTTGTAAATAGATTCGTTTGTAGAATCTAAATTTTGTAATAGGGGATATGAAAAAAAAAAGTTATATTTTTTAGTTTGTGGACAAACATTTTTTTTTTATGTACATTACTTGTTCTATAGTATTTAGCGATTGGTTAGATTGGAAGTGGTGTTGTAATTTAGATTTATTATTAACTAAATTAATTTTTAGCTAGACAAAAAATCTCATTAGCTAAACTTTCACTTTAGGTTAGTATTGCTCATACAATCCGTCCCATGTCGGCAGGCATAATGTATACAGTTAAAACTGATAACATGTTAATTTTTTTAACATGATAAATGTTTAATTTAGTGTTTTCTTAATTAATTTTCATGATTTATTTATCTGTAATTATCTGTGCTTTTGTTTTATTTGATGTTTATCCTACATTTCAAATAAGTACATTTCTGCTATAAACGATCATTTCAATAGTGATTCTAGCAAAAATTAAAAATCTTTTGCAAGAAAGTAATTTCATTGAGTTGCTATATCACTTATACCAGTTTAGGGATTTAGTTTAGTTTAATTGTATATCTGTGTCATTTATAAAATCGATAAAGAAAAAAAAACTGTATTGTCATAAGTTAAATAATCTTTGTAAAGGAGAATCTTTTAAAAGGAAAGAAAGAAAAGCTTCATAATGAAGTAAAAGCAAAACACTGGTATATACAAATATTAAGAGTTACCTTACTACATACTGGGTGGAAGGTCTAGGGACGAGTGTGGTCTGGGGCTAAAGCTGAGACATATATGTATAAGAAAGGGGTAAGATTCTGGGAAGTAGGGAGGTCTTGGAGGGATGCGGTTGCTTACTTAAAAATAATAGGAACTATCAGTATACAGGCAGGTATACAGTTCTGCTCAAGCCCCTTCTGCTTGTTCTTAAGTAAGATTATAAATATTATATATAAAGCAAGCATTATAAAACTATAGAACTCTTTATCGGTATAATCAACAGCTATGAGCCATTTGCATAAATAATTACACCCCTCAAGAGATTCAAGCCTCAAATATAAAAATTAATAAAATATTTGCTAGGAGAATAATTTATTAATGTTCTTTGAAATGCTTTAAACACTCAATATCACCTATCATCTCAGGATAAGGTTCAACGCAGACATGTGAATTATTTTGAAACGTTGCTATTAATAGATCTAATGACAAGTTTCCCCTAACTAAGACAATCTGCCAAAAAACTGTGCAAGCAATAATGAGTTCGCAGAATTGTTAAATGATTCTAACATTGTACTTCCGTTCAATAGGGCATAGTTAATATGCGAGGTTTCAACTCGCGAAAATCACTAACGCAGCCAGAAGGTATGAGAAGTAGGCGTCAAACAAGGACATTCTTAACCGCAGTAATGAATGATAGTTTGATAAGAAGAACAAAAAAAAATATTGTGGCTATAAGAATATATTCGGGATATTGTCATTAGTGTTTTAGGTAAGATGTATGGGGCTGGGGTTTGATTGATCGGACCCCGAGTGAATGGCCTAGGTGGTGAATGCTAGGTATTGTTGGATAGGCAGGGGGGGGGCGCTATATAAATCTTCTTTGCCCCACCCCCCCATACACCATTAGCGACAAAGGGTGCCTCAATTACAGTGCGGCTTTCAGTATAATCTGGGACCTGAGAGGGTCCCGCTGTAAAGTGCTGGTAGTTCGCGGGATGTTTTACGTCCGGAACGGGGTCCGAGCATCCTCCTGAGGGATCGGGATAAAATAGTAACGACTCAGATCTAAAGCTCTTTTCGAGAGAAGAGACAAACTAGAACGAATTGCGTGGCCCGAAGAGAGAGAGTTTTTTCCCCCGACTAAAATATTGGGGAGGTGTCGGTGTCAATAATTGTTTAAAATCAGAAGTAAGTATTTGACAATTAAAAGTAGTAAAATGCCGCCAAAATCTCCAAGCAAGTAAGGCTCTACTTTCAAACATGTATATAGCGATCCTCTGTATGGTATTTATGAATAAAGATTAAAGATTACTAATTGTTTAAAATAAAACAACGTGAAATATTTCAGATATGTTTTCTCAAGCTGTTAAGATTGAAAATTCCATAGAAATATATTTAAAAAAATAAAATTATAACAAAAAAAATTGTGTAATATCATTCGTGACGATAATGAACACTCTACTTAAATATTCTATTATTAGATTAAATTTTAACTGAAACTGAAACATATTTTTGTAAGGAAAAGACACAGTTGCATTTAACAGGCTTTCTTGTTTCGGAACCAATTGATTTTTTCAAAAAATTATTGATTAAAAAAACAAAAAATACATATTATTTTATAATATAAAATATTACAATATTATTTTTTTGTCGACATCTTTGAACTATATCTTTCAAACGTCTATATTCGTAATAAATAATAATATGGGAGAGAAGTCGGCGTTTTAATTTTTCAGGTACGGAATAGAGCTATGGGAGACAGCAAAAAAGTCGAACATCAAGCGTATTCATTCCTTTCAATCAAAAGCCCTGAGAACAATAGTAAATGCTCCTTATTACGTTAGCAACAAAACCCTTCATAACGATCTTAATATACCCTACATTCTTGAACTCATCCCTTCCAAGTTCATGAAATTCCATAGTAACCTATCTAACCACCCTAATCCCCTAGTCATTGCACTGCTGCACTCATCCCTATAATCCTCCTCGGAGACTAAAATGGCAGTGGCCTCGTAACCTGCTATAAATACGTGTTTCTTCAATCATGCCCAGAGCGTTTGTGGCTCTCGCGCTTTGTCCAGTCTCCACTGGCTCGTATCCTGTGACGTGGCTGGCGGAGGAGCGTGGGAGACTTCCCATGACCGCTTCCTCTTTCGCATGCGAGTAAGGTGACAACCATGTGGATTTGGGAGTTCTCTGGGCTGTTTGTGCATACTGTATTAATGAGCGAGTGAATGAAAAATTGTTAATATTGTATAAATGAGAACATTGAACACAACCACTTATTGCCGAATAAGGCAAATTGTAATTTCAGCACAATAAAGAAGTTACAATATAGAAAATATTACTAGTACCATTGCCTCAACAGAAAAGAGAGGATATTAGGAGAAATCGTGTGTTTCTATGTCCATATTCTACTACAGTACTCACAAAATCAAACTAATCATAATATTATAAGAATAATAATGTTAAACTATAATAATAAGAAGAAATATTATGGTTTTAATCAACGAGGAAAATTCCGACTCACGTCTCCAACTGTAAAGTTTTCAGCTGTGAAGATATGTTATGCTCTTCATGGAGACCATTGCCTCCTACCTAAGCCCTGGTAATTATATTAATAAGCATTAATTAACAATTTGGCCTTGATTCTTTTCCCGATGGCTGGTGTTTAAAAAACCGAGAAAGCAGACCAAGTTAAACGAAATTAAATCCTTTGATCTCTCGAGGTAAGTAGCCCAAATAATTTATAAAAGTATACAGTCTGACGGATTAATTGAATCCGCCAAAAAATAAAAAATATATATACACTTTTCCCTGCTATAAGATTAAATTATATTTAACTTTGATTTGAATTAAACGAAGCGGAAAATGGAATCAAGGTAACCCCCCCCCCTCCATATTTCCTCCGGGCTTTAAAGGTAGACGTCTGGTAATAACTTGTACAAAGCATTCTTATTTAGTAAAAAAAAAAAAAAAGCTTTTTAATTCCAAGAATAAAGAATAAGAGAAATGATATAAAGTAATTTGGAAACCTGAAAATGTATTATTAAATTGTGAGCTTTAGAGCAATTAACGATCTCACAACAGTAATGACTTAATTAATCAGATGTTGGTCTGAACACTCTTGACTAAGCAATTGACAATACCCGTCTGCAAGGATTGCGTCAAAAAAAAAACGGATTTTTTTCGTACAAATGATTGGTGTTTATTCTAGAACGTACGTACATATTGATTATGCCATGTATTGTTTAGTTTAGTAATATGCTATGTTTATTGCATAGTTTTCATCCTTACTACATTGTACATACTTCTTAATACATGCATGTTTGCATTAATACGTTTTTTTAATTTTGTACTCCCGATAATTGGCATTCCCGATAATTCGTGCCAAACTATCAGTCCCTTGACAATACGAATTATAGGGATTCTACTGTACCGATATGCTGTAACAACAAAATACTCTCACAAGGAGTATTATAGATAGAAACAAAAATTCTATTTAAAGTGACAGTTGCGGAGTTTCACTACCCCTCTAAGCAAATTCTTCAATTGAATGCTCCAAGGTGACAATACGAACCCCTCCATCGAGGGGAAAATTGTTGATCGATATCTTTCTTCTGCCAGCTCCGAGTACGTTTCATGGTAACCATCTTCCGAATAATTTAACCTCGTTCTCCCCCTACTGTGTAATCGCCAGGAAGAAATAATCCGGTTTCTTCACTACTGGAAAAAAATAAATGATATTTTCAAGCGTTTTCAGACGACCCAGAAGATTTATTAAAATATAGATAAAAACTCTCAGAATAACGCATAAATGCGGTAATGACATTGAATATTATTGTAAAAAATAATAAAGTAAATGAATTAATAAGTAAAAACATATGAAAAATGGAAGAAATAAAGTATACATTTTTATGAATGGCCATAAAAAAAAAAATACAAACTCAATTGAAATAAGTCATAACCTAGAATAAAAATATTATGAAAAACATCATCAGCATAAATTGAATTGAATTTCAATTAAACGGCCTCGAGGCCCCTCCAATAATTAAAATATACCTTATTTTCAATAACAACTCGCAAATAATTAGGAATGATTATTAATACCTTTTTATTATTTAATTTTGTTTGAGGAGGGCTGGAAAATAGAATGGTTATCTCATCGTATTTATTCCATGTCTAAATTAATCACTTCTGGCTAATGCGAGAGAAGGGTTAAAAAAATCTATAATTAAAGCCAATATAAGTTCTTTCAAATTAACATAAATATTTGGAAAACCCCGGAAGAAATTATATTAACTGAAGTAAGTAAACGTAGGTCAAAATTAATTCCGGAAATACTGGAGTTAAACAGTCTTATACTGTTAACTACTTACTTAACAATTAATAATCTTAACTTAACTTAATAATCGAAAATGGCTCAACCTTTACACCTTAAATAAATTCTATTAGAGCAAAAGGCATGGCTGATGTTTCCAATCATTCACAAAACATTTAAACTTTCTGATGAAAATAAAAAGCAATAGTTTATAAAATGTTTGTCAGACCTCTATTAACTTAGGCATCGCCGGTCTGAAGAATGAGCCGTATAAGTATAAGTATAGAGTAACGTTCTTAAACTGCAGAGAGCACAGAATGCATTTCTAAAAATAATAACGCAAAAAAGTCCAACATCAAGCGTATCCAATCCTTTCAATCAAAAGTCCTGAGAACAATAGTCAATGCCCCTTATTATGTCAGCGACAAAACCCTTCATAACGATCTTAATATACCATACATTCTTGAACTCATCCCTTCCAAGTTCATAAAATTCCATAGCAACCTATCCAACCATCCTAATCCCCTAGTAATTACACTGCACCACACATCCCTATAATCTTCTTCGGAGACTAAAGTGGCAGTGGGCTCGTGACCTGCTATACATGTTTTTCTAATCATGCCCAGAGCGTCTGTGGCTCTCGCGCTTTTGATAAGTATCTACTGGCTCGTATCCGGTGACTTGGCTGGCGAAGGAGCGTGGGAGACTTTCCAATACTCCGCTCTTTCGAATGCAAAGGAGGTGATAACCATGTGGACTTGTAAGGTCTCGGGGCTGTTTGTAAATACTGTATGAATGAGCGAGTGAATGAAAAATTGTAAATATTGCATAAATGAGACGTTTTATAAATAAAAATAATAAAAAATTCTCCTAGGACCACCACATTTATAACATAAAATAAATAATACTGTAAAATGGTACATAAAAAGTGTATTATTATCAAGAATAATTTATTAAAAATAGGAAGAAATTCATTTTTTTCAATCGTCAGTTTTCCTGCGTTTAAATAACTGGACATTTATAGTTTTACGAATTCATTTTACTATTTTTTTATTAGTTTAGATGCACTGTTGCTTCTGGTAACTAAATGTATTTGAGCGCATGCTACATGATGAGTGTTAACCTATAATAATGAGAAACTAATGTATACATTGTAAGAGCGAGTTTGTATATTTTTTCTGAGAATGTTTCTCTGAGTTAGCTGTAAACATACAGTGTAATGTTTTTCCTAAATTTCTTCTCAGGGATATGATAATTTTCTTCGCTTTGTTCTTTTCCCCAGTTGTGTCAATAATATTCTTCTTTATATTTTATCCATTACTCCGGAGGCCTTCACCAGTTTTGACAGCAATGCAATTCGAATTCGAATAACGAATAAGGATAAAAAGATCCCCTTGTATTTCTATACATTTAAACAATACTTTTATCATGCAGTCAGCGAGTATTGGTGCAACCAATGGCGAATCAAAGTTAATATTTTTTTTTTTTTTTTCCTAAACCCCTGAATTTACTAACATTTTTACAATTTTCAAATTCAAGTTAACTATTTCTCCTCTTTCTGCGATGCCCTCATGCATTCGAAGGAAGTTGGGTTACATAAAAATCTGATTGAAGTTAAAAATTCAATAACATGTATACAATGCTAGGTGATGGGGCTCACCTTCAGTTTAAAAAATTGTGGGAGAAAAACTTACAAACTAAAACGTAAGACTAAAGCGTTCCTGCCGCGACAGCGTCCTGCCATCGATGGAGGAACGGAGCGGGGGTTATCGTGTAAACACCGAGTTTGTCAAGTACTGTAGGGAGTCGAAAAATTTGATATGTCTACGTTGAATGAATTCATCCACCGTAGGAAGCTCAAAGATCTCGTGAAGCTCACTGTTGCTCCGCTGCTCGAATGTAGTATGCTTGACCATTTTCATCAGTATGTCGTTTTGGAATTTTTGGATTCGCCGAGCTGTCGTATACGTCAGATGACAGCGGTGCACCATACAGCAGAGCAGGCCTGAGTACACTCTTATATATCATGAGCTTTAGGCGCAGCGATTGATTGGAGGAAGTTAATGAAGCAAAATGTTCCCACATTATCTTCACCCTCTGTCGCAAGTCTTGTCCACTAGTATTTTAATTCCATTCCTCTTCCTGTATCCGAGGCGGTACGGCACTTAGGCTTTCATATCGACAAAAGGCAAACAGACTAATTTAAAGGACATCCCATCTCCCAATAGAAAATAAATTACTAATTTATAAAGTTATACTTAAGCCTTACGGAACTATGCGAGGGACATCAAAAAAATCGAACATCAAGCGTATCCAATCCTTTCAATCAATCATGCAGTTGTAATCAGACAATTGATGTCGCTTATTCAGTCTACTACGCTTAGTAGTCGTATAAATAATATTTTATTATAAAATAGTTTTATTGTCTTTCCACAACTGCTAACTTCTTCTTTAATGTTCTAGCTCTTTCGACAGCTCTAATAAAATAAAACTTTCACCAGCTCATACGGAGACTTTCTGTTCTTCTACAATTAAAAATTGTTAACGTTCAAACATTGAACACCTGTAGAGTAAGTAATTAAAATACAAAAAGAAAATGCTCTTCACTATACGAATGGCACTGTGCAGGAGAGGACAGGTTTCTTAGCGTACGCATGTTTGATATTTGTTAATTTTTATTAATATTACCTGACACTAGGGAATCTAATTTTATATTTCAATGTTTTACATGCTATTAATTCATATTTTATCGTTTGTATGGTTTAGCAATTCAACTTTATGTGGTGCCCTTGTTCCGATAGGTCTTGGTAGAATTGGCTTGATTTTCAAATGTCCTTTGCAGTTAATTGATAATTTTCTATTCGTTAATACAAACAACAAAAATTTTTATTATATTTTGTGTTTTAGCAAATAAAGTTCATATCAATGAGAATTATAACTGCCGAAGGCGACGTTTGACAGACAAAGAGATTCAAAATCCTGTTATATCTGCCGTTCGACCTCGGCAATATGAATCGTATTAGGGCCGAGTTATCGATCCCGCTAATCGATAATAATCCCATAGGTGGGGTTGGTAGCATTGCCTTAATCCTATCTCCTGCCCGGCTCGGCCCATTAACCCCCCGGCGGAACCACTCAAATTTCCTAAGCGGAAAGATAAACGCCGACAATCTATCACCGTGGCTCCGTCTTATCTAATCTTGGTTAGGCCGGGTCGCTCCCTGCCACCCCCAGCGCTACGCTACCTAACCCCTGTAAAAAGCAGGCTATATCCCACAAGGCTACAGCGCAGTAACGTCCCAAGGGATCATTAGACAATCAATGCTGGAAAATATTTGACACGTCATTATCTGGAAAAAATACTTACAACTTATACTGATTCCAATCTGGACATGTCCAACCTAAATCTAAGCTAAGCAGAATAACATCAAGCCGGTACACATTTGTGAATCTTAACCTTCGTACTGGACTAAAAATTCGTTAGTTTGCCGTCTCCATTTGAACACCACACGGAAACTTCCACGACGAACTGCACGGACACCCGCACAGATACTGTCCACACCTCACTTCCCAGAAAACATCAATTCCCAAATAAAACGATTCCCTTTGTATATGTTCTGACAGTACGTTAAACTGGTCAGACTATTTAAAACTCCTGATACGCAGAAGATACAACAATGCACCAGTATCTCTGATAATACAAAATTACTTTTGCTCTACGTAACTCGTATTGTACGACCTGGAAAAATTAAAACAAATACTGTTAAATCTTTACACATGACGTTCACCCTTCGACATGGACAATGTCCTTGGGTAAGTTTTGGTAACCGAACTCTTACAAAAACAGAAACTGATACTTCGGACTTGGAAACCGAAAACGAAACGACTTAGTAACATATAAAACTTCCTTTGACATATAAACTTATAATGAAATCGATTTGGACACATGGAGCCTACAAAGAACTATACAGATTTTCCATTTAAAAGTTCTCAGACTAAGCTATCACAGGTGCACCGTTCTACGTAAGAAATCATACTCTTCACACTGACCTAAAAGTTCCTTACGCTCACGACTGCATCGGATCATTATACAGATACTTTGACGACAAACTATCTAGGTATCTCATGAGACGTTGTAATAGAAATCTTCTCAATTAATAACAATAAGATATCTTTAAACATTTCCTCAACAATATGAGGGAGTACTCATTGCATGACCTCTGCCTTCGTGTGAGACATGCCATTTTGTCATATTTACAGCACATTCGCTGCTTGTGACGTGCTCACACAAAAAGAAAATAAGTAACATGAATTACATTTATGTGATATTAGCTTATAAATAAGAAATACTCTTATGTGCACATATGGGGACTTAGATAAACTAACAGTATAATAATATTGAAAAAAATAACATGGGTGGAGGTGAATTTGCAATGGTTGATATAACGTCACCCTACACAGTCAGGTATTTTCCTTATGAAGTATGGTGATGTGTATTATCCCCACTTCGGCCAGCATACATTAAACGGAATTTTCCATACATATTGGCTACACTAATGTATTTAAATGATTCCATATTTACACTTATAGCCTTGCCTTTAGTTCCTCGATCCCTATTAATAGAAAAAACTATCAAATGTTACCATGGCATATCTAAGGCTGATTAAAGACTAGATATTTTAAAAGCAATAATCACAAAATTTATAGTTGAATGTAAACTTGTGAGGAGTACATTACTTCAAAATATTACGAACGATATATTACCCGAACATAAGGGCTTAGGGCATAATATATATAGGTTGGTTTTAATAATTCAATAACTGATTTTATTTATCTGAAAAGAATTACAATGGCATTAGAATTATAAGCATTAAACGATTGAACAATATAAAATAAACAAAATAAACATACCTGTAAAGATTAATTAAATTACACATCATTTACCAGGTATTCTAGTGGATAGTCACGACACATAAGCTAACAATAAAAAATAATCTTGAAAGTAACCTTCACACACAAAACTCAGCTAGCTAGCTCATCAGCTGGAGTTTACATAAATTATGAAGAAATGTTTTTATTTTATTGTTTTTACTAGGTTTTTTATTTACATTTTTTGACAATTAATGACGATTTATTCACAATGAGAATCGATGATGTTCCTATTGATTTTTTACATACCAGCTCTAGCATGAAAATATTTTTATTAAGCACATTATATTGCGGAATATAGCTATGGGGGGCAGCAAAAAAAGTCGAACATCAAGCGTATCCAATTCTTTCAATTCAAAAATTCTAAGAACAATGAAACGGCAGTGGCCTCGTGACATCTCTTAATCGTATGGATAAGTTTTTTTTATATTCCATAGAAATGTAACAAATTCGGTACACAACAAAGAATGAATATTACTTTAAACATACTATCGTTCAGTGACCTTAGGATACCAGAACAGGGAAAATATAACTTTTGATGTGTAAAATATATTTTTTTAAGAGACATGTGTCTGTCCATTTTTGAGTCGACAATCTTATTGAAACAATTTTGTTTGAATTCTGCTCAAGATTATAATTAACGTGCAGTCTCCTAGTTCACACGAATAAAAACTATAAGATTTTATTCAACAGATTACAAATTATTAATAGTGACAGCTCTGCCAATAAGAATAATTATAATACTGAGCGCTGGAGCGAGCCTTTACAGACGAAACGGTCTAGGGCAGGTCAAACCTAAATCGATATATCTATGCAGGCACTCGAACCCATATTACACTTCACATGAGTACTTAAGCCCGTTCAAGTTCTTCCCTAACTCATCGTATGCAATAAAACATGTCACGAAAACATCTAAGACCAATATTTAAAATCTTATTTATTTATTATTATGTACAAGGTGCATATTATATAATATACATATCGCATATATTATAGTCTAGAGAGTTATTCGAAAAAAAAATACATTACATATTCGTGATAGAATAGTTATGACAACAACGTTCCGCGAAAACTCGGGCATTTTCAGGACTAAAAACGTTACAAGACAAAAATATTTGTTAACACCATCTATAGTATTACATTATAAAACATTATTTTTAAATGACATCATATTATATTATTACTACAAGTTCACCAATAAATACATCTAATATGTCCTTGTTGGTTTTTTTTTTTTTTTCTTAAATTGGTAACTGTAAATAATCTTCAATATTAGTTTAACGCCAAAATTCATTCAATAAAATTGGGTTATTTTACGAGGAATTTTCTTATGATTAATTTTTGACAAATTAAATGCTTTAATTATTTTAATTTTTATTGAATCTGTGAAAGAAAGTAATAATATTATATCGTGTGATTTAAAACTAACCAGTTTTTAGCTCTGGTATATCAATATTAATTAGACAACCGTACTATTTTTTTTTGGTTTTACAAAACCTGAAAACCCACCTATTCCAATGTACACTTGCTAGTTTGTGAAAGATTTGTTCATTATATTATATTTTTATTTTATTTTCTACTGATATCTCATTATCTGTTATAGTTTTAGCTGGTATCTTCTTTGGTTTTTACAATTTCATATTTAGCTTGCAAATTACTTGTGTTTTTTTTATAACTTAAATGTCTGATTGTACAGTATAGACTCTTAATCTGCTATCTACATCGGCAATGCTAAGAAAAAAATATACACTGATGCTATATTTTGCCAAGTATAAAACTCTGAATGAGAAATCAGGATTGTTATCGTGCAGGCTACATTAGACCAAAGTAATGCGACGCGTGTATACTGGAGTGGCCTAGCGTACACAAATATCCGTAAGATTGTATCATATAGTACATGCGACAGTGCCATAAAGGTTATCTCACTCAGTCCATTCTCTGTCATGTCTTACTAATGAACAATTAGCATGTCACGCATATGTATAGGCGGCTAAGAATGACATATTTTCCCTTACTTTCGATGTTGGTTACTCGCTGAGACATGAGAATAGCTCAAAAAAAGACATGACATCTCTCAATAGAAAATAAATTACTAATCTACAAAGTTATATTTAAGCCAATCTGGACATACGGAATAGAGCTATGGGGGACACCAAAAAAGTCGGACATCAACCGCATCCAATCCTTTCAATCAAAAGTCCTTATTACGTCAGCAACAAAACCCTTCATAACGATATATACATTCTTAAACTCCCCCAGCACAGTCATTGCACTGCACCACTCATCCCTATAATCCTCCTCGGAGACTAAAACGGCAGTGGCCTCGTGACCGGCTATAAATGCGTGACAGTGGGAGTCCTGGCAATGGCCAGTTTATCCAATCATGTCCTGAGCGTATGTGGCTCTCGCACTCTTCGTCAGCCTCCACTGGCTCGTCTCCGGCGACGCGACTGACGGACGAGCGTGGGGGACTTCCTAAGACTCGCATACGAGGAAGGTACAGCAATGTGAGGGAGGTCTCTGGGCTGTTTGTATATACTGCATAAATGAGCGAGTGAATGAAGAATTGTAAATTTTATATCGCGGTTCTATTGGACAGAACTACAGCGTTAAAAATATTTTCGAAAGATATACGTAGGGTTCATTAATCAATATGTAATTAAAAATAGTAAATACTTTTTTTTCTAGTTTATTGTTTATGGTATGTAAGAATCGCAACGTGCTGATTACGAATATTTAACAAACAGAAGTAAAAAATGATTAGAAAAATTTATTAGTTTAGGACCATGTCCCCTATGAATAACGAATAATGATTCCTTAACTATATACAATGGCTACCATTTAAATGTTGAGTCGCTACGCCCATAGCTGCAATCGTTCAAAGAGAGCAGATGGCGGGAAGGATAGTTTATGGGTACCTACTCCGTCGGAGAATTTCAACGAAACGTTATGTCCTTTACATTTTAACGTGAGTATTCTGTCAGGGAAGGCCCTGTACATGATGGTACCAGAAGGGAACTAATTATAACTTATAGTCAGCAATCATTGAGGCGCGTTAGATGAGCTACTCTTCAATGTTTATAATAGCAAAAATTATGCAATAAAGCTTAGGAAATCAATTGAAAAGGTTTAATTAGTAAGATCATCGAAACCCTTGACTCTTAACTATATTTTCAAATTTCGGTTTAATTATGTGCAATTTCGCAAATATTAGGTTTCATGTTCAAATCCCCCAATACTACATCCCAACCTTCCGACAAAACTTTGTAATTCGTCCCAATCTTTAAATCTAGTCTTTACCAGTTCCTTATCTCCCTATTATGTCCATATCCATATCCATTATTATTGTGTTTATTTATATAATAATTCCTGGTTTCTTTATTTAGTTTTTTCTCAGTAGTCATCTCATATGTGTATATCTTCTTTATTTTATTTTTTTTGTCCCGGAAAGGCCTTAAAGACCACGCGAATATCATTACTTTCGGTTCTTTTCTTGTTTTCGTTTTTCCTTTCCTTCCATTTTTCCCTCATCATCGCTACGTGCTTTTGTTTTCTTTCTTCTGCCCACGCGACTCCCTTCTTCGAATTTTTCTTTCCCACACCGGTGACGCGGCTGTCGGAGGAGCGTGGGGGACTTCCCAAGACTCCGCTCTCTCTTCGCATGTGGATTTGGGAGGTCTCTGGGCTGTCTGTAAATATTGTATGAATGAGCGAGTGAATGATGAACTGTAAATATGGTATGAATGAGAGCATTTATCTTAATTACTTATTGCCTTATAAAAGGCAGATTGTAATTATAGCACAATAAAGAATCTTTCCCACAAGGACCTTGATTTCCCTCAGTCTTTTCCTATATATTTCTCCGTCCTGACAATCCTGGTCCGTTATTCCTAGTCTTTCAGTTTCTTCCTTCATCTGCTTGGTGTATCCCCTTGAGCTTTTGTATCCTCGGTTTTTCTGGAATATTTCCTAGTTTAGTTTTTCCTGGGCCATTCTTACCATATGTCCGTGGAATTTCAGTCTCCTGATCCTTATGTCCGTTTCTAGGTCTATAGTGTCTTTGTATATATCTTCTTTATTATTAATAGGCTTAGGAAATCTGTGTAATGTTATGCTGTTTTTTTGTTTTATTTTTGTAGTTTTTATTAGCAAATACTTGCGCCAGTTATCGACCTCGGCCATAATCCTTGTGTAAATGTTCCATCCTAACCAAGTAAGAAGATATTGTACAGGCTGAGTGAATGGTAGGAACCCCCTTTGTCCCGAGGCCCGGCTACCGTCACGCAATCCTAGCTCGGGTACAGTCGGTACAGGCCGCAAACTGGCCCTGTTCATTCAGCCCGCGTCACGTGCCCGCTGTATGCCTACGGCGGCTAATGAGTCGCGTGTGCCCTGTATCACTTAATGTCGACGAGGTCGTCCATCATACTTTAGACTGATGCAGAGTTAATGTAGTGTTATTACATAATCCTATCTCTCCACGAACAGTGAGGGTGGCGAGAGGTGGTGGGGGCAGTAAAGATAAGTTAACATTTATAGGATTTTACAAAGAGATAAACAGCTCATTCGTGGACTACTTGTACGGTTAATAAACGACCGTGTTTTTGCCACTGATTGCATCTTTGAATAATAGCCTGATTAAGCACAGAGTGCAGAATACACAGCATCATTGTAACAATGGCAGTTAGAAATAGATGAAAAAACTATAAAAAGCCAAAAAAATTCTAGCCTTGAAGTATTGAATACAAAAACAGACAACACACAGTCTTAAAGTGACAAAAATGTATTAGGCTGGCAAGAAAGGGATTTCTGTTTGCACCAGTAGATAGCGTCATGTTTGTTTCCTTACTCTTTTGTCGATGTTAGAATTTTTTTCTTTTGATATTCGGTAGTCGATACCTTTAGGTTGCTATAGAAAGAAATTCAGTGTAATTAGGTTTGCAGCTGTCAGTTTACGGTCAGTTTTAACATGGAGTGCAAAAATAAGCATTTTCGACACATTTCACTTTTTATTTTCATAAAGGCAACAAAGCGGCTGAGGCTCACAAAGAGATATGTGAAGTTTATGGTGTTGATGATTTAAGAGAACGCTTCGTTCTGGAGATTTTTTACTAAAAGACGACCAACGTTCTGGTCGACTTTCTGAAATTGATGATGACAAAATGAAAGCCATTATTGAATCAAATCGTCATATAACTCTGCCAGAGATTGTAAAACAGTTAAATGTATCACACGCACATCAATTGAAAATCATATAAGACGTCTTGCACTTGTTAAGAAGCTCGATATTTGGGTCCCGCCGCGACAATGCGAGGCACATCTTTAGCAACACGGGAAGTGATGTCGCATCCCCCATACAGCCCCAACCTTGAACCATCGGATTATTATCATATATTTCTAAGTTTACAAAACTTCTTAAATGGCAAAAAGTTCAATAATAATGATGACCTAAAATCGCACTTGGTTGAGTTTTTTGCTGATAAGGACCAGAAGTTCTATGAGCGCGGGATCATGAAGTTACCGGAAAGATGGCAAAAGGTCATCGAACAGAATGGAAGATATTTGACTGATTGGAGTTCATTTTTTTGCGTCTGTAAAATCCAAGCGAAAACTTGAAAACCAAGGAATTCTCGTCTTTTAAAAAATAGAAATTTAAAAAACATTTTTTTGCCTCAACAATCCCCAACCATATCCCATATGAAACCAAAAAACAAAACGATACTTCCTTAAATCGTTCTGATCCATTCCGTACTCGGGTGTCAATTCAAATGTCACCGACGCAAATTTTATCGAACGTTTGTCTGAAAAAACATTACAGAATAAATTATTAATCACTTGCTAATTAACAAACAGACATTTTCCTATCTTAGAGCGAGCTAGCACGATGATAGCGTCTCTATATTATTATGAAAAAAATTATTTTTATCAAAATGAAAATCATAATCAACTCCTGACTTTTATTGACAAATGATCGCGATCAATAACCGAAGAAGTTTTCTAATTAATTTTAAAAAAATTTACGATTTTTCAAAAAAATGAGTAGCAAGACTTTTCATAATATCGACGATTTAAATCATATTCAAAACAGACAAAACCAAATTGCAATCGGGTCTTTTGTGGACCTACCAATGCCAAACTATCCAGGATCGCTTACACCCGCGAGTTAGTGGGGTCCCTGGCCCGAGTTAATTTACTGCAAACGATCTCGAAAACTCCATCCCTGCAATGCCGAGTTATCTGGCTGGCCAGTGTTATTGCGGCAATATTCCCGCAGATTAAAGCGAACTGGCCAATAGGAATCCACTTTTCACACCCTCGTTCGTGCGGGGGGGGGGGGGTCGTAAAAACGGATAGCCATGCTCATGGTTGCTATCGATTAATTAGCGTAAGTAGATTATCATCGCGGATAAATTACACAGCAACGGTATTGCCAGTCGTGCAACTTTTTTTTTGTCTTTTTTTGTCGTATCAATTTATTCACAGTTGTACAGAGGAAATAAATGATACGATCAGTGAATGACATTAAAGTATAGACAATGAATGACATGATAATGATACCTCCCCGTATGAACAATTATATGGATGGCGGTTTATATAAATTAATGAATATCAAATCCTGTGTTGCTTGAGTAAGTATAAGACCGCACCATATAGTTTTTGATATAATTGTCTGTACACAGTCTTGATGTTGGTATGTACCTGTGAAATCGGAAAGTGGGTATGTTAAGATCGCATTTCTGATATTCTGAGGTCCACCAGCGAGTGATCAAAGTAGTTATCATTGAAATTTGCTGTACGACAGATAGAGATGAAAACTTATTGGCAGTAATATTAAAACATATTGACATTTTCCAAGGGTGTAATTTCAATCGCTGATAAATAAATTTTTAAAAATAATTAAAAAAAAAAAAAAAAGAGAAAATTTTGTGGTTTATTTATTTTCTTCAAAGTGAACAATGTTGTACATAATAGCTTGGCAAGAAAGTAATTTCGGTTTTTTTTGTGTGAAATAAAACTTAATTTTTTCTACGCAAAAAATGAACTTTAATCAGTCAAATATCTTCCATTCTGTTCGATGACCTTTTGCCATCTTTCTGGTAACTTCATGATCCCGCGCTCATAGAACTTCTGGTCCTTATCAGCAAAAAACTCAACTCAGTGCGATTTGAGGTCATCGTTATTACAGAAATTTTCACCACGTGTTGCTAAAGATGTGTGAGACCTCGCATTGTCGTGGCGGAACCCAAATATCGAGCTTCTTAACAAGTCCAAGACGTCTTATATGATTTGCAATCGTTGTGTGTGGTACATTTACATGTTTTGCAATCTCTCGCACAGTTATATGACGATTCGATTTAATTGTGGCTTTTATTTTGTCATCATCAATCTGAAGAACGAAATTTTTTAAACAAATTCTGACTCGTGTGTTCTGTTAAACAATCAAAGCCATAAACTTCACATATCTCTTTGTGAGCCTCAGCCGCTTACTTGCCTTTATGAAAATAAAAAAGTAAAAATGTGTCAAAAATGCTTATTTTTTGGACTCCATGTTAAAACTGACAGCTGTAAACCTAATTACAGTGAATTTCTTTCTATAGCAACCTAAAGGTATCGACTACCAAATCTCAAAAGAAAAAAATTCTAACATCGACAAAAGAATAACGAAACCGAAATCACTTTCTTGCCAACCCAATAGTTTTGCTGGAACATTTATGGTTTTATTATGGTTATATTATGGTTATATTATGGTTATATTGTGGTTATTATTCTAACATTTTTTTTTAGCATGATCTCAAGAAAAATCCTTAGATAAGATAATAATTGAGAACCTAAATGTCTGGCGTCCGATGGTTAAATTACGGTTTGGACCTGGCAGATGAATATATTTTGTTTTCCATTAAGTTGTAGTTAAATTAATTAATTAACTTAAGAGCGTTTGACCTTAAACGCACACAATACTTCTGTTATCATTAATAATCAACAGTCCTACTTTTTACATTGACAATTCCGTTGTATCGGGATAACATTGGTGGGGGGGGGGGACTTTACACCAAGGTAAAACTAACTATAGATAAACAGTTAAGACGACCGAAGATGACAGTTAAGACACTTAGCGCCTCTATTTACCAACACTGGGATAATGTACCCTCTTTTTTAGACTTCCGTTGTCCTTTTTTTTGTCCTTCGAGCATCTGTAGTGCACTTCAGACTTGGTGGGAGGAAGGATAGAGTGCTCAATCGATCCATACCAAAAATGAGCAATGGAAAGTTAACAAGTAACTAGACAAACAACCCAGTTCTCATATATATATATATATATATCTGTACCTCGGAGGGATACAACACTATGTCCATTTTTTTCCATATTGACTTTATTACAGAGTTAAAGGTTTTTTTTCATTTTATAACAACTGCATGATGTAAATAACAATAAATAAATTAAATAAATGGTGAAATATTGTTTCAACATCTCAATAAATAGCTGTGCCAATAACACTTTTTGTTGAAAAAAAGTTTAAAACTCCTCTCCTGTAAAGTTATGAAAATGGACATAGTGTTGTTTCCCTCCGAGGTACAGATATATGAACATGAATATATATATATATATATTGTCGTTAAACAGTTTGATGTTAGAGTCAAACTGATGCCCTCATGTTTAAATTTACTGAAAAACAATCGACGTTGGCTTGTCTGTCCCAAAATTTGAATATCAAATTTTCGGAGTCCCGTGAATTCTGTGTTATTGTGACCGTCGGGACAACCTAGGAATTCTCACTTAAGTTGAACTTGAACTTGAATGAGTCTTCATATTTTAAGAAATGCGTGCGAATATTTAGAAAAATATGCAGTAATATTAGTATATTCTATCTATTGTGATCTAATATTTACTTTGGAAACGTCATCAATTTTCAATTGATGCACGTGTGTTCTTAGGAGAATCAACAAACATAATATATGGCCAAGTAACTAACTAATATTAATATTCAACTGGAAGGAAACAGAGATATCAGAAAAATTGCTGTTGTCGAAAGGAATAACCCCATAAATAAGTAAATGCGGAATCGCGGTGTTTTGAATAATAGCTTATTTTTCTTCATGTCAAATTAGCTTTGGTTACCGTTAGTTATTTCTCACGTCCTCGAAGGAAAAATTTGAAATTATAAAAGTTGAAATATGCTCTCATGTTTTTATCATTGCCAAGCCAAAACAGGTGCCAATTTTGTCTGTCTCTCAGTCCGTATGTTTGGAACAGTAAATAATGTGATATCGGTCTTAAAACAGTTATATTTCACTAGATATAATATATATATATATAGTATAAATATAATTCTTATATATATCTGGCATAAATAGCAAACTGTCACAGACTCCGCTTCCTCTTTCGTATGCGAGGGAGATGACTGACATGTGGATTTGGGCAGTCTGTAAATACTGTACGAATGAGCGACTGAATGATGAATTGTAAATATGGTATGAATGAGATCATTTATCACAATTACTAATTGCCTAATAAGGCAGATTGTAAATTTTTGCAAAATAAAGAAAAAAGATATTTTTATACCATCTAAATTATTTCTTGAATGAAAATTTACCTGATTCTAATAAATTATGAATTCATTCTATCCAGCATTGATAGTTTTTGTCACATTTGTGTTATAGAACAAATTAAAATAAATCTGTTTATTAAATGGGTTAGTAAAAATAAAGCTATCCAAAAAAAAACTTTTTTCAAATTAACTTCGGAACTGAAACCAGTTTTTTTTTCCTTTCAGCGGATATTTTTTCAAATTATGTATTTGGACTGGCAAGGGTGTCATATGGTCAGGGCGATAACAAATCCAAGTCATTTTCCACTAGGAAAAAAAACAGCTGATGATATTAAATAAGTACATGTGGCCAGTTAATACGACAAAAAGGCCAGATAGTATCACCATGATAGGATGTAATGGTGTTTCATAGATCTCAATCCATCGTGAAAAATTCTGACTATCTTATGTTTCTGCTGAGACAGCCAACTAACAAAACTGACTTTGCACTAATATAAATCTTAAATGAAAAAAAAATATGATTTACATAACTGGAACATTAAAAAAAAATATATTTTAATCAAGACACGTTGGTGTGGACTTGGTCCGTTTGCTGAATCCGCCTTAGATTAAATATTACACTATTAATAGTCATAATAGTCAGCCATTTTCTTCTGTGTGTATAGTCCACCTAATCTAATACAAAAAAATTACAATAAAAATTCCCACAGCGGACGAATTTTGCGATTTTTTTTTTAGCTGGCCTCAGTCCTTTTATTCTACATCGAAAACCTTAGCTGTGCATATTTGAATCTCCAGTAGACATTTTAAATTAACTCCCGGTATCAGCTTACTTTGACCTCCAAACTCCACGTTGTGTAGATCCAGCTAAGGTGGCTCAATATTTCCTTTGTTCCCAAACTAGTCACTCTTATTACCCCCCCCCTTTATATTGTAACATTCATGATATTTGAGCATATCATGGCCAGGAACCTTCATAGATGTGACCAGATGGTAAGCATCTTCCCTTATGCTCTTAGGAGTGGGGATGAGATAAACGGTCAGTCTTAGCCCAACCGCCTAGAAGAGCGAACCAGAGCAAGATCCCGAATTAGCGGTTACCAACAGGAAGAGAGGAGAAGAACCAATAGCAGTCAGTAACGTTGATTGGATTATACGAAGATCATCGATTGGGTGATAATAATATTGTTTTCATTATGGATCCATTAAAAGAAATTGAGCTCAAATTTCATGTTTTTTTTTTGTAATTAGTAGTAGCTATCATAATTTAAAAGGAATTGAATATTTTTTATATAATTTTTGTCAGTTCTCTATATAATTATAATTATCTGTTATAATCATTTTATTTGTATATATTTCACAATTCCCAGTTTCTAAATGTATTAATAACTACAACATTAGCCTTGAGATCGGGCAATTCAATCGGGATAAATTCCTATGTCAAAGACATAAAACAATTTGAATTAAAGATCTCATGACGGACCTGCCAAATTATTTAAGGTAAATTGATCAATAAAGTAGGAAAAGAAATGGTAAAAAATGAGGTAGGTTTAAATATATATATATATACGATATCCTGCAGTCTACTCCCGAGACAAATCTAACCTTTACACCACTTTCTACTCCTGAGCTTCCTTCGTGCTCGGAACTACTATTATATCCCACACCCTTTATCCTTCCTTACCACTCAAGTAGCTAATTTCATAGCAATTAACCATTCATTTTTATTAGTTTTATTTTGACGTTATACTTAAGCCAATTTGGACATACGGAATAGAGCTATGGGGGACAGCAAAAAGGTCGAACATCAAGGGTATCCACCTGAGAACCATAGTTAATTCCCCTTAAAACCCTTCATAATGATCTTAATATACCCTACATTCTTGAACTCATCCCTTCCAAGTTCATAAAATTCCATCGTAACCTATCCAACCACCCTTATTACACTTTTCCACTCATCCCTATAAACCTCCTCGGATACTAAAACGGCTGCGGCTTCGTGACCTGCTATAAATGCGTGGCAGTGGGAGTCCTGGCAATGGTCAGTTTCTCCAATCTTTTCCTGAGCGTTTGTGGCTCTCGCGCTCTTGGTCTACCTCCACACTGAAGCGACTTCCCATGACTCCGCTTCCTCTATTGCATGCGAGGGAGGTGACAACTATGTGGATTTCGGAGGTCTCTGGGCTGTTTGTAAATACTGTATAAATGAGCGAGTGAATGAAAATTGTAAATATGGCATAAATGAGATTATTTATGACAATTACCTATTGCCCAATGAGGCAGATTGTAATTTTATCATAATAAAGCTGTTGTCAATTACTATTTTGACTATACCCAATTATTATCATTAAAGTTGTGTGTTGATAAACCTACAAGTGTATGTTATGAAAAGATAAGCCACTAATATTTATTTATTTAATATATCTTTATATTTTATTAATTTGTGTATTGTTGATATTCATAGGGGGGACATGGTACCAGAATAAAGATTTTTTTTTTTTTCAAATCCTATTGTAAAGATTAATAAGATGGAGAGTTAAGCTAACGAGCAAGTGTTCGTAACAAGAAAGACACGATATTTGAGAAGGGAATTAATCCATAGAATTTGAACTAATTTAAACATTTAATCTAACCGTTACGCTATAAGTGGACCTATTAATGCAGTATGGTCTCATTCACATAGGTCGGAGCTCCCACTACTAACAATAAGAGCACTCCCTTAAACAGAATAAAAGCAAAAAAAATGGCCCGGCCATTGACAAAAAAATGGAATGTTAATGAGAGGGGATCGACACGGGCTGTCCAGGAAGGGCGGAGCCCCATTAGGTGCAGGTCCTGTCGGCTCCAGGGTCCTCTGGACAATGGTTCTCCAACGGTGGTACTGGAGCGTGCGCGCTCTATGGTATTTATCATTCATTGTCTATGCATAGCGCAAGGCTGAGAAATCCCATTATACCGGACCACCAGATAAGTTACCTCCTCTCAAGTGCTAATCAAATGTTCTACAAAAAAAGCTCATTTGTTAACTGTAAAACCACCAACTGGAGTATAAGAGAGTGAACTACCCGGGAAAGAAGTAACCTATTGACTCCAGCCTGGTGGTCCAGGATAATGGGAAAGTATCAGCATAACCAAGAGGCCATTACGTTTCAGAAAGATACCCAGTTCTTGAATCCGTTCCAATAGCACAAGAGTGCCTTATCCCGTGAGGAAATGAGAAAATTTTCCAATAAATTATATTGCATCATGCATTATATTAATTTGTTGAAATTGCTTTCGAAAGCGACGTAGTAAGGTCGCATAAGGTTATCCAGCTGATTAAAAAATACGGAAATATAGTGAAATGGTCGGCTGTTATATTTATTACATAAATATCTAACTTCTAGTCCGGGAGCTATACCACCTGAGCTACCCTGCTCTTAGGGATGATCTTAGTATTTCGTTGTTGATATTTCAACTAATATTATATCTCGAATTATCATTTAATCTATCTAATTCCGTGATACCAGTTGAGGAATTGACAACCCAAGACTTTCAAAGGAGACAAGTTTCTTTGCTCGCACTTGCGTACTGTAATCGGGTACTTTGCGGGAAAAATTTGCTTTTAGATCATTCGAAAGAAAAGACTAAAATTTTATCTATTCGAGATCAAAATATCTTTCGAGATAATTTTGAAATTACATTGTATCACTTTGAACCTTATGAATATCTCTCTATACTAAAATTAAACGTTTTAATAAAAATTATTATGATTATTATTAGAGTATAGAGTTTCTCCTTTGGTAGTATTCATCATTTTTAATCAATGTAACAGGGGGGGGGGACAGGGAGAGAGGGAAAGGGGGGCCAGTATCTGAGTTATCCATCAGCGGTAAGTCTTCGGTATCAAGTAGCCCATTTGTCTTTTGTATTCGTGGGGGGGGGGGGGGGCGAGGGCAAGCTATCTTTTAATTATATCGGACTTGACAACGTTATATTCAACCAGCTCGGTGTAGCTGAGGGTAGGTTCAAACCCCGCCTGACAACAAACACACCCCATTAAACTTATAATAATGAGATGGATGCCCCCCCGTCGGATCGTTGTGAATCCATTTACAGATGTATATTTCCTTCCGCTAAGACCGAATTAACAAGTACCAGTTGAAATTGCAGGCTCCAGGAAAGGGAGGGAGGTTTTACTTCGTTACGGGTACAAATTACAAAATCAGTCTTGAAATCGGCTCAAATCGATACAAAATTTAACCAAATGTATATTCAAAATACCATAGCCAATAACCAAAAAAAACTAAAACTTAATCCACTAAAACAACCAAAGTAACAGTTTGGCTAAAATTAAACTTATGTTAACTGTGTGAATAGAAATATTCATACTGGTAATAATAATCAGCTTTATTATGATAAAATTACAATCTGCCTTATTAGGCAATAAGTAATTGTGACAAATGTTTTCATTCATACCATATTTACAATTTTCATTCACTCGCTCATTCATACAGTATTTACAAACAGCCAAGACACCTCCCAAGTCCACATGGTTGTCACCTCCCTCGCGTGAGCCACAGACGCTCAGGACATGGTTGAAGAAACTGGCCATTGCCAGGACTTCCACTGTCACGCATTTATAGCAGGTCACCACTGCCGTTTTAGTCTCCGAGGAGGATTGTAAGGATGGGTGGTCCAGTGGAATGACTGTGCTAGGGGATTAGGGTGGTTGGATAGGTTTCGATGGAATTTCATGAACTTGGAAGGGATGAGTTCGAGAATATAAGGTACATTAAGATCGTTATGAAGGGTTTCGTTGCTAACGTAATCAAGTTTTTTGACTCATTGCAGCACCTAACCAACCCAGTATTTAACACTATGACCCCACCACCCCTCCCGCATCGATGGCAACAGACTGTCGGGGAAAAATTAGGTTAAGAATTAGTATGTAAGTTAGTTTTAAGTTTGATCAAAAAGATGAGCCCCATCAACTATATTAGTCAGTTTAGTCCAGTCACATATAATGTATATCATTATACTTGTTTATTCATTATATAATTTTTATAAAATAACAAAACCTGTATATAATGTAGTGATGCTACAGGAAATACAGGAGGAACTATAAATTGTTTATAATTATCTCTAAATTTAAAGGTGCTATGAAGGAAAAAGATCAAATAAAAAAAAAATCCAAATGGCACTTTGAAAGAGCTGTTACACACCAACTCACAACTACAATCTGTCAAGCGGACTACGAAATTTACTATCCCAGTTATCTCTTTTGGTTTTTTGGTTTGTTTTTTTCCTTTCTCGATTCTTGCTATCTCTTCTTGCCCCCACTTCTAGCCGACAGACAGGCAGACGGACACCTGCTGGTGGTGTCTCCATCTGACAATTTGTTCCTCGTCACACCCACAGCTGGCTAGCCGGTGGACTGTCAATTAGCGGCAACACTTAAGAAAATACTCCCACAGCCCATGTTCAAATGTCTCGAGTTACTTAAGGATCGCATTCTAACGACGTACCTTGAATAGACAGTCAATGTTAAACTATTATATATTAACACCGCACAAATATACTTTAAATAGAAAATATATGAAAAATTCAAACCAAAAAATGTACAGACAAAAAAAGTTCTCAATTTCGTCTAAAAGGGAATTATTTAGACTGGGCATTCAATCTAGACGTCGTAGGACAACTCTTAAACAGAAAAAAAATAAAACGTGACTGTGCAAATGTGTAAAAAACTAAATCAACAACATTCTGGATCATGTTCAAAATTACAATACTAAAGGAACACTGGTACATTTAATTTTATGTCCTATTTACCCTCAACAATTTAATTAATTAATGATTAATTATTTTAATGGTGTTAGCCAGATCAGATTTTTATAGAAGCAAGTGGAATTTTCTTGAGAAATACCATGCCTAGTTCGCACAGGCTTACACAAGATTAATAAAAGTTTTAATGATTTTTTGTAATTGAATTCCACTAACACAAGTTATACAATAAAAATATATTAAATTACTAATCTACAAAGTTATACCTAAGCCGATCTGGACATACGGAATAGAGCTATGGGGGACAGCAAAAAAGTCGAACATCAAGCGCATCCAATCCTTTCAATCAAAAGTCCTGAGAACAATAGTAAATGCCCCTTATTACCTCAGCAACAAAACCCTTCATAACCATCTTAATATACGTTACTTTCTTGAATTTATCCCTTCCAAGTTCATGAAATTCCAAAGTAACCTATCCAACCACCCTAATCCCCTACAGTCATTGCACTGCACCACTCATCCCTATAATCCTCCTCGGAGACTAAATGGCAGTGACCTGCTATAAATAAGTGACAGAGGGATTCCTAGCAATGGCCAGTTTCTCCAATCATGTCCTGAGCGTATGTGGCTCACGTGCTCTTGGGCAGCCTCCACTGGCTCGTATCCGGTGACGAGGCTGACGGAGTAGCGTAGGGGACTTCCCAAGACTCCACTTTCTCTTTCGCATCCGAGGGTGGTGACAACCATGTGGATTTGGGCGGTCTCTGGGCTGTTTGTAAATATGGCATGAATGAGAACATTAATCAGAATTACTTATTGCCTATTAAGGCAGATTGTAATTTTATCAGAATAAAGAAGTTTCAATGATTATTTAAAAATATACTAATTAAAACTCATTTGATGAACGCCATATAAAAACTCACGGCACCGACCTTCAAAGTATTAACATTATTATGTTGTAAAGTATTTTTGTATGTTGTTATCTTTATTGTGACATTCTGAGGCCGATTGTAATTGATCAATTACGAAGTCACTTGATATCAGGAACTTGTTTAGCACTTCTCTGTATAGTAATAACTTCATTTGTGTTTTATGGTTAGTAAAAATCCTAATTTTGGCTACTTCGAATTCTTATTATTTTGACTCAGGGAGCCGATGTATTTCATAACTTCCACTAAGGACAAAGTTATTATTAAGATTAATTTCCGTTGGATATTAATTTAAAAGGCCTAATGAATGACTTGAACTTGAGCCAAACTGCCGTCAAACACCGGGGAGCAGGGCAGCTCATGCTAAAACGAAGCGAAGCAGACGACAGGCTGCGTGCATATCCTTAATGAGCAATTAAAATTGAATAAAATATTTATGGCGGACATTCACTCAAGAGAGTTAAGCGCCGATGCGCAAGTTATGCGGGTCAGCTCGACCCGGGAGGCCACAGTCTTATTATTATAAGCAGATTGAAACTTGGGACATTTCAACTTTATAACGGCACAGGTATGTGTGCAAGCTATCACTATCGAGGCGTTTTAAAGTTTTCATCACGGGCGAAGCCTGCTTCGTTTAACTATTTCATTTTATTATTACAGGACATAATTAACAACAGCTGTCCTTTTAAAATGCTTATTATAATTTAAAAACAGTAAAACTGTAACTGGGCAAAAGACTGACATGAAACCCACATACGAGGCTAAAAAGACAAGAACTAAGCCAATCAGGACATACGGAATAGAGCTATGGGGGAAAGCCAAAAATTCTAACATCAAGCGCATCCAATCCTTTCAATCAAAAGTCCTGAGAACAATAGTCAATGCCCCTTATTACGTCAGATACAAAACCCTTCATAACGATTTTAATATACCTTACATTCTTGAACTCATACCTCCAAAGTTCATGAAATTCCATAATAACCTATCCAACCACCCTAATTCCCTACAGTCATTACACTGCACCACTCATCCCTATAATCCTTCTCGGAGACTAAAGTGGCAGTGGCTTCGTGATCTGCGAGACAGTGGGAGTCCTGGCACTGGCCAGTTTCTCCAATCAGTCCTGAGCGTCTGCGGCTCTCGCGCTGTTAGTCAGCCTCCGCTGGCTCTCATCCAATGACGCGTGGGGGACTCCGCTTCCTCCTTCGCACGCAAGGGAAGTGACAACCATGAGGACTTGGGAGGTCTCTGGGCTGTTTGTAAATACTTTATGAATGAGCGAGTGAATGAAAATTGTAAATTGGTATGAATGACATAATTTATAACAATTACTTATTGCCCAATAAGGCAGATTGTAATTTTATCATAATGAAGTTGTTGTTGTATTTTCAGCCATCTTAACTCATAAAGGAGAAACAATTGCAGCAGTAGATGAGGCATTATGGCGGAAATGGAACAGTGTGTTTTATTTATTCTGACTAATCTTCTTGTTCCGCTGTATTTTTTTTTTTCCTTTTGTTGAAGCTTTATTCTATAAGGAAACAGGTAATTATGACAAACTCTCACAGAGAAGATATGCAACAAGGAAACATAACATATATTGATAGAATGAACTTGTCATATGATTTATTACTTTTCCAGCATAGTTTAAACGTATCTATTAGAGCGCAATTTATTATTTTTCCTACTATTTGAATTTTTCACAAATATATCCTTATGGCATAGCCAGCCACACAAAATAAAAGAAAAAAATTAATACAAAAATGTCTACAGTTAAATAATCTTTGTAGAGGAGAGTCTTTTAAAAGTAAAGAAATAAAATCTTTATTATGAAGTACAAGCAAATTATTGGCCTATACAAATATTAAGAGTTGCGTTACTACATACTGGGTGGAAGGTCTAGGCACGATTGGGGTCCAGGGCTAAAGCTGAGACATATATGTATAAGAAAAGGATAAGATTATGGGAAGTAGAGAGGGATGCGGTTGCTTACTTAAAAATAACAGGGAACCATCCGTGACTTCCACGACGTCACGAGGCAGGTATACAGTTCTGCTCAAGCCCATTCTACTTGTTCTTAGCATTGTAAAACATTATGAAGAACATATTTCCTACGACTCTACGTCCATGTTTGATACTAAAACCAAATATTAATAAAGTATATTCGAGAACAGCCTCATTTGTAACACGGAGGCTGCCATGTTCGTTGCCTAGCTCCGAAGATGAGATGGGGAACGCCTTTCCCGTTTTTTGCTCCGAAGCTGTGAAATCCGAGAAGTTCGTTCCGGCGGGTCGAGTTCGAGGTGATCGCCCCTGCTCGTGGTGATTCGAGTGAACAGTTAGTTGCAAACCTATGTGCTATTTTAGCTGAATAATTTGTAGTAGAATACAAATCATAAAGTTAGAATGTTACTAGGTTTTTTTTTTCTCTTCCCCTAAACACTAATTTTATATCGATTCAAAAAAATAACTATGTACAATAACTTAAAATATAAAACGTGCTGTAAATGGCTCTTGTATGCTATGCATTCTAAGCAGTTTTTCTAAACCCAAGATTGTTAAAACTCTACATAGTGCGAAAAGGACTAGGAGTCACAGGAGCCTTCGGACTACATAAGAGGACCTAAAACGAACTTAATCCTATAGCGTTCTCACCTCGACTCCCTGCTGCCATCGATGGGGAAATGGATAGGGGGAATCGTGTTAAACTCGTGCTATGTTAAATATTGCAGCGAATCAAAGAATTTTATATGCCTACGTGGCAGACCTGGCAATGGCCAGTTTCTCCAATCGCGTCCTGAGCGTATGTGGCTCTCGCTCTTTTCGTCAGCCTCCACTGGCTCCTATCCAGTGACGCGACTGACGGAGGAGCGTGGGGGACCTCTGAAGACTCCGCTTCCTCTTTCGCATGCTAGGGAGGCGACAACCATGTGAATTTGGGAGGTCTCTGAGTAGATACGAATGAGAGAGTTAATGATGAATTGTAAATATGGTATGAATGAGAACATTAATGTCAATTGCCTAATAAGGCCGCTTGTAATTTTAGCACAATAAAGAAGATATACTGATGGTATGTCTACGGTAAATGAATTCATCCACCGTTGCAGCTCAAAATCTTCGTGGGCCTCACTGTTGGAATGTATTATGTCGAACGACTTTCGTGCATATTCCGTTTTGAAATTGTTGGGGTCGTTTTACTGACGCTTCAGTCAGATGACTAAAAAGCGGTGCACTGTACAGCAGAGCAGGGCTGAGTACACTCTTATAGATCATTAGCTTAAGGTGCTGAAATAGATCGGGAAATGTGTAAGCCGGTGATTACTGCGTGTTTGTTTTAACTTTCGCACAAAATTGGCATAAAAACGGAGGTTACTCAGGTAAAAGCTTTCAAGATTTTTGATTAATTCTGCTCTGTGCACACTCCAGGAGGCGTGTCATAAAATCCCAGTAATATATATTTAAGCAATTCACTTCAACACACTCACGCATGAAATCATGTAAATGTATTTGCTAATGTAGCAGCTTCACATTCACCTTAATCCGATTCGGATGATACTCTTCTGTGACGGAACTGAGCTGAGAGCAGAGCCCTTTAAAACAACCAGTACGGCTCGCCCTAAGAAAGGATAGCCGTGTACCATGGGATGAAGACCTCGAGGGAACGCCTGGATTGACGGGCCGTGTGACAGCCGGCAAATGGATATTGAGTATCGAAGAAGTCTCATCAACCAACCTTCACATTAGTGCGGGGCTGTCAATGCTCTGCCGTTTACATATCACATATCACACATGCCGTTTACACATTACTATAAAAGCAAGCCCACGATTTAGCAATATTCTTATTTGCACAAGTATAGTGAATATTTTATCTATTAATCCCACCATGTTAGAAAAATATTTTGAATTCATAGCAGTACCCAGAATTGGAGATAAGTTTTGAGAATATAGTAGAGGGAAAATATCATTCAAATTTCAAAGAAGGGGTCAATGTAAAACTTTTTTTTTAAATGTAAAATATTTAATACGCTCTGAAAATTACAAATAATGTAAATATTTTAAAACAAGAAACAAACTTATATAATCCGTAAAGTCTGTTGAGAAGCTTCTATTAAAACTATTAAGTTTCCTGAAATGTTATATGCAATTTCGAAAAACAAAAAGTACTCTAAAAACGCGTTTTGAAATGTGACAAAAATTAAAGTTAAAATTAGCAATAGTAAATTTTCGTTTCGGGTGCTCCGATCAACCGAGCAACTCCTGCACGAGTTAGCATATCTTAACTTTCACAGAGTCTGCAGTCGGCTGTGACACATTCTGATCCCTTAGTTTAGAGTTAGAGCAAGCGAGAGCTATTGGGGATGGCAAGAAAGTAATTTCGGTTTTTTAGTGTAAAATAAAACTCAATTTTTTCCATACAAAATATGAACTTTAATCAAACAAATATCTTCCGTTCTGTTCGATGACCTTTTGCCATCTTTCAGGTAACTTCATGATCCCACGGTCCTTATCAGCAAAAAAACTCAACCAAGTGCGATTTGAGGTCATCGTTTTTACTGAAATTTTTACTATTTAACAAGTTTTGTAAACTTCGAAATAATAATCCGATAGTGCAAGGTCGGTGCTGTATGGGGAATGCGACATCATTTCCCAACCAAGCTCCAATGGTTTCGTAAGTGTTGCTAAAGATGTGTGAGGCCTCGCATTGTCGTGGCGGAACCCAAATATCGAGCTTCTTAACAAGTCCAAGACGTCTTATATGATTTGCAATTGATGCGTGTGATACATTTAACTTTTTTGCAATCTCTTGCACAGTTATATGACGATTCGATTCAATTATGGCTTTCATTTTGTCATCATCAACTTCAGAAGGCATTCTGTTAAACAATCAGCGCGATAAACTTCACATATCTCTTTGTGAGCCTAAGCCGCTTTCTTGCATTTATGAAAATAAAAAATTAAAATGTGTCCAAAATACTTACTTTTGCACTTCCTGTTGAAACTGACCGTAAACTGACAGTTGTAAACAAAATTACACGTAATTTCTTTCAGTAGGAACCTAAAGGTATCGACTACCAAATCTCAAAAGAAAAAAATTCTAGCATTGACAAAATAATAACGAACACAATGCTATCTGCCGGTGCAAACCGAAATCACTTTCTTGCCAGCCCAATAGTTTGCCAGTAATTAACATAAAATTTTCCCTCCCGAGATTTTATTACTGTTTCACTAGCACTTTGAGCATCCTATGCTCAAGCACTAATCAATAACTGGTTTAATATCAACTAAATAAAACCTCCCCCCCCACAGACACATTGTAATACTCAATGAATAAATAGATTAAAACCACTAATTCAATCCTTGAATAAATAGCTCCCTCAAGGAATAAATAAACATTTAAAACAAACACATGCGATAGACAATGGAATAAGGTCAAGCTTAATGCGCTTTTCAAAATAGAAATAAATATCTCATAGGAAGACACAATTGGATGTTATTTACTCAACCTAAGCCCACACAATAATTTATTACGGCAATTAAACCATTGTTTGCACCACTGTTAACGTATAATATGTAATTGTAACCTATTCGACCGTACCTTTAGTCGACTATTACAACAAAAAATCATTAATAGTGTCAATAAAACCGTAGTCTAAATCCTAACAAAATCTTCAATTGTGCATTATAACTACTCTCCACTTGAATCTTTCATTGGGAGCAGGAAATGCAGTTTACAAGACAACTATATATAATTATAGATCCTCAGGCTAATCTATTTACAAATTATTTTTGTATTTCTTGTAGCGTCGCTACATTATAAAGAGGTTTTGTTATTTTATAAAAATTAAAATACTCTTTACTCATTCTGACATTTTAAGATATACATAGTATACAGGAATAAGTGATTAAACACTAATTCAAACAAGCACGCAGGTGTGAGGGCTATAGGAGAGTCGAGTGTGGGAGGGACAAGAAAATCAAAACGGACTAGCAGATTAGTTTAAAACTCGATGCATTTTAAGCGGTTCATAACGGAAGAGCTTTTAGAACTTGGAGGGGGGGGAGGTCCTCACAGATTGAATTCCGGCAGAGTTATTGTGTAGCTATGGCAATCGGCGACCAACCGCAACTGTCTAATATGTGCAGTCTTCGAATAGGTTAACATTTATTGTCGAATCCGAACACAGAGAGGCTCGATATTAAACTATAATGTATATTTCGGTTTCTTCAAATACATTCCTTCTAAGTCCTTTCAAGCCCGCTGCGGCTTAGAATATTCTAACCACTATCCCATAAAAGCAGGAGTTCCACAGGGCAGTGTCCTGGGCCCAATCCTCTATAACCTATACACTGGTGATGTCCCCTCTACCCCAAATACCTTCTTGGCCACATTTGCAAATGACACGGCAGTCTTGTCATCCCACCCAGAACCAACCAATGGTGGATCAAATGAAGCAAAATGTTTCCACATTATCTTCACCCTTTGTCGCAAGTCTTGTCCACTAGTTTATTTTAATCCCATTCCTGTATCTGAGTTAGTACGGCACATAGGCTTCCATATCGAAAATCGACTGATTATACGAGGCTAAAAAGACAAGAACTAAACAGACGCTTTGGACAACTGTGCAGACAACTTCAAAGGTCATCCCATCTCTCAATAGAAAATAAATTACTAATCTACAAAGTTATACCTAAGCCACTCTGGAGATACGGAATAGAGCTATGGGGGCCAGCAAAAAGGTCCAACATCAAGCGTATCTAATCCTTTCAATGAAAAGTCCTGAGAACAATAGTAAATTCCTCTTAATAAGTCAGCAACAAAACCCTCAATATACCATACATTCTTGAACTCATCCCTTCCAAGTTCATGAAATTCCATAGTAACCTATCCAACCACCCTAATCCCATAGCACAGTCATTGCACTGCACCAATCATCCCTATAATCCTCCTCGGAGACTAAAACGGCAGTGGTGACCTGCTATAAATGCGTGACAGTGGAAGTCCTGGCAATGGCCAGTTTCTTCAACCATGTCCTGAGCGTCTATGGCTCTCGCTCTCTCGGTCAGCCTCCGCTGGCTTTTATCTGGCGACGGAGTAGCGTGGGGGACTTCCAAAGACTTCGCATGCGAGGGAGGTGACAAACATGTGGACTTAGGGGGCCTCTTGGTTTTTGTATATATAGTATGAATGAGTGAGTGAATGATAAATTGTAAATATGGTATGAATGAGCGAGTGAATGATAAATTGTAAATATGGTATGAATGAGAGCATTTATGACAATTACTTAATTCCCAATGAGGCAGATAATAATTTTATCATAATGAAGTTGTAGTTAATAATAAATAATTATTATTTTATTTTACCCATTAATAAATCAATTCCCTACACACATATGTATGGCATAGTGTAAATTATTTTACCATACAACCATCCAGATACATAATACATCATTAACAATTTAAAATTATATTTGGTGTAAGCATGCTGACTGACTTCTAGATCACGCACTGTCTAAGCCTCATGGAATGTATGATAACTATGCATGCTCATACGCGATTCTTCGTCGCAGACGCTACAATGATCTGACCGAGTGAATATCTTTCACAGAGGCATGAAGCATGTAGCACTGTCTCTGTAAGTGCATCACGCTGCCTATCAAGGACATGACCTTTTGGCTTGATGGATCGCCGCCCGCCTTAGGAGTATTAAATACCCCCCCCCCTATATAAATCATAAATATTAATGATCCGAGAAGATTCTTTGAATAAAGTCCGTCCAAGACAAACTAAATACGTATTAATCGGGCAATATAAGATTATAGTGGCCGAAGATCTATCAATCTCGCCAATGCTTTACAACAACTAAGCGACTGTCTGCGTCATTGTATGACTGTCCTCTCATTTCTGTGTTATTTTAAGTAAAGTAGTCCCTTATTGAGTAGATACCGAATAATGGTGGAGCAAGATAAATTCTGAAATGAGGATTGAAATCTGGTAACGTCAAAGTAACGCGCTTTTTCGTGTTGATAAAAAACAAAAATCAAAAAAAAAAAAAAAATCAATTTTGACTCAATCTATGACTTGGTGAAGAGGTGCGCACGGGGAAAGTCACGTCCGCTCGCTCTGAAAGCATTCAGGTAGAAAATTAGCCTGTTACATCCAAGAAAAACAAGTACGTTATTTCTGGTTCTTATCTGTTAAATCTTTTTCAGGTCTATACTTGTTCTAAAAAAAAAACTTAAACAAGAGTATAAGAGTAAACCTTAGTGTGAAGTAATAAAAAAAATTAGGACTCACATTTACATCGACCATGACATTCAGATAATTGCTTTAGGACCTTACCTGAAACAAAAAATGCATAAAATTAATTATTTTATATGGAATAAATGTATTTGCATAGTGAATAACTAAAAATACATGGGTTATTTCATTACATTAAGGCGAAAAACCCAAATGATGATTCACATCGCCCGATCCCAAAGGTACAAGAGGTTTTAGCACATAAGAAAAATTCCGACTGTCCATTCTATAATAAGAGGAATTTTTGAAAACAAATATTAAACGTTTGAGCTTTCCAAAGTCCCAGGTCACAGATAGGAAGTTAAATTTTTCTTTAGGAAATTCAAAGGGTAAAAAAAATTATGTACAAAATTGTAATAATTTAAAAAAAATTCAGAGAGCGAGATGCTTCAACAAAGAAATTATATTTTGGTTTAATATAATGCCAATGTATATTCTAAATATACAATGTAATCACAATATAGTTCAAAATTAAAAAAAAAAAAAAGTCTCAATCTACTATTTTCAACTATGCCATGTCATCAATTCATTCTTAATATTCCTACAAAGTATATAACAAAGTAAGAGAAAGAGAAAGTGAAGATACAAAGTAATGTAAGTATTGTAAGGAGAGATGTAAAGATGATATTTCTCCGCGAACCTGCGACAGACGAAGGTGCACAATAAAACCAGTCCGAGGAATGCGCTGACTGTGCCATCAGTCAAACCTCTTTCCAATCATAAACCCTCACCGCCAGGTAATCCTACATTCTCGGGCTCTTCAAGGGAACTTACATCGCTCTCCCCGTGAATCGTGTACAGTCTCCTGCGGTATTCAAGAAAAAAACCGTACAGATATAATATATATTTTAGGCACAAAAGTGAGTTTTCAGAAAGGTCGCAAGTTGCTAACATACTTTGTCATACCCAAGGGTTCAAAGTAACTTTAAGAAATTTTTTAGAGAAACATCACACAAGACTGTGACTTCTTAGAGAGATAAAAACAGCTTTAAGGGTCACAGAACACAACCACTTGACCTCATCTGGCTACAATACAATGTTTACAAGTATGTTTTTGACACGTGCAAAATTCGACGAGTTAAAAAGGACTTACAAGCTTTAAAGAAGGTCAGACTTATATAAAGGGTGTCCCACAATTAACTTAAGATTTGAATTTCCCACGATTTGTGCAATAAAGCGCTGGCAACCCTAAAAAAAAAAACAATTTGACAGCTGACAGTTTAGGGTTAGTAAAAATGTAGCGTTACACGATAGAACAACGTGTCTTTATTGTTGGACATTATCTCAAAAATAATGAAAGTTTGGCAGGCGCAGTTCGAAAATTTCATACAAAATATGGTCGAATAGTGTTTTGACTTCATCAACTGTGATGAGATTAATTGAAAAATTTAGGGAGACTGGATCAGTTGGAGACACTAAACACACTAGTCGTCCAAAAGACAAGCCGTTCAAATGTCAATATCGAAGCAGTGCGTGAGAGTGTTGTTGAAAATCCATAAACATCAATTCGGCGTCGTAAACACAGTTCTTTCTGCCGAAATTGGATGATATTGATGTGGCCAATATGTGGTTTTAACAAGATGATGCCACATTCCATACAGCCTATGAAACAATTCAAATACTGCATGAGACATTTCCAGGTCGTGTTTCGTTCTTTAGATTTATTTTTATGGGGTTATTTGAAGTCAAAGGTGTATGTCAACAAGCCTACATCCACCCGTGCATTAAAAGAGGAAATTCAAACACATTTATTCCAAATGGTCATGGAAAATTTCGACAAAAGGGTGCGTATGTACCAGCAAAGTCATGGAAGCCATTTGCCCGATGTGTTATTCCATAAATAACCCTATCCTATTTACTTTATAATTCAATAAAAAAATAACAACAAAAATACTAAAAACTATGTTTTCTATTTAAAGCTAATTTTCCGTTGATTCTGGGACACCCTTTATATGATAAAAATGATTAAATGAGCTCAAGAAAAGAAACCGGTATTGTAAGCGTATTTTCTTAGTTTAATCTTAAAAGTCTAAAGGATTACATTAATTTATCCTTTCTTACTTGCGAGCGGATTAAAAAAAAATGAGAAGCAAAAAAAAAATTCATTAAAGAAAAAGACTAAGGGGCATAAATTGTTATTTTCCCTCAGAAATTTAAAAGAAATAATAACAAGGATTTTTCCTTTCTTCTTTCTTATAGTAACGCTCACGAATCCCATTTAATTTGAGTGATGTCTCTCTTGGTCAGGGGAACTGTATCTTCTTTCAGATTATTATGTTGTTCTGTTATTTTATGCTTGAAAAAAAAAACATCTTAAAAAGTGAAGAAAATACGTTAAGGGAACAGAAACTTATAATCATGCTATTTGCTAAAATATGTAACATATACTCAATGCATGCTTCAATTACAAAATTGTTACGAGATTGAAGGAGAACAATACAGCAGAACACGCCCAAGTATATCCCACGAGGGCAAGATGGGATACGGCGATAAAATAATGAGTCTATGGGCTCAGTGGAATAACTTGTTTAAATCGCAGGGAGTTGCCGTCACATTGACTGTCTATTTGCATCATATGAGCCGGTCGGAGGATTTTGAATGTAAAATTCCTAAACATCTGATGCAAAAATAAATATTGAGGTTAGCAAAAAAATAATTACGGTTTTTTAGTGTGAAATAGAACTCAATTTTTTCTATACGAAAAATGAACTTTAATCGGTCAAATATATGCCTTTCTGTTCGATGACTTTCTGGTAACTTCATGGTCCCGTGCTCGTAGAACTTCTGGTCCTTATCGGCAAAAAACTCAACCAGAAGTTTTGTAAACTTCAAAATAAGTGATAATCCGATGGTGCAAGGTCGGGGCTGTATGGGGGATGCGACATCACTTCCCAACCCAGCTCCAATGGTTTCGTAAGTGTTGCTAAAGATGTGTGAAGCCTCTCATTGTCGTGGCGGAACCCAAATATCGAGCTTCTAAACAAGTCCAAGACGTCTTATATGATTTTTAATTGTTGTGTGTGATACATTTAAATGTTTTGTTATATGATGATTCGATTCAATTATGGCTTTCATTTTGTCATCAACTTCAGTAGGTCGACCAGAACGTTGGTCATCTTTCAGTCAAAAATCTCCAGAACGAATTTTTTTAAACCAATTCTGACACGTGCGTTCTGTTAAACAATCAACACCATAAACTTCACATATCTCTTTGTAAGCCTCAGCCGCTTTCTTGCCTTTATGAAAATAAAAAAGTAAAATGTGTCGAAAATGCTTATTTTTGCACTCCAAGTTAAAACTGACCATAAACTGACAGTTGTAAACAAAATTACACGGAATTTCCTTCTATAGTCACCTAAAGGTATCGACTACCAAATCTCAAAAGAAAAACATTCTAACATTGACAAAAGAATAACAAAACAAACATAACCCTATCTACTGCTGCAAACCGAAATCACTTTCTTGTGAACACAATTGTATCAACTAAGAAGAATCTTTGGCATCAAGCTAAGCCGATTTCTCCACAAACTGTTCTACTCACTGTCAATATAGTTTTATTGTGGTATTAATAATTGTGTAAGTGATCCATAGGGGTGAGAATTGTTACATGGTCTCCTCGCCATGTGAATTTAATGTAGAAATAAGAATACTAAGAGATAAGGGTTGCCTAGACAAAAGTTGGCAAAAGGCCCCAGTGGCCGACTGTCAGGTGGCAGCTATCGTCAAAGTTAGAACCACAGACAATAAACCTAGGTGGTGTGATTGAGACTCCAACAAATAAGTGAGGTGTCATGTCCCGGTTTGGTTCGATGTAGGTGTTAAAAAATTAATCCTTAACACAAAAGGATGAAGTCCGCAGGCTCTAACAGGGCAGGGACTGGGTCCAGGTCCAGGAGACCTACTTATAGGGGGTGGGTCTTAATATTTTCGGGCATGGTACCTAGGGTGGAAAATTTGGCTACGAAGATGCTCAGGTGATGAGATCTTCATCCGGACTTCTCATCTATAGAAGACACTGTTGTAAATCGTAAGTAATGGTTAGATAGTAATATATATCTGATAATTTTCATCATATGAACACACGGTTTTTTTTTTTATAATTCTAATTTTATAAACAGCTTTATTATGATAAAATTACAATCTGCCTTAATACTTAATAGGCAATAAGTAATTGAGATAAATGTTGTCATTCATACCATATTTACAATACATCATTCACTCGCACATTCATACAATATTTACAAACAGCCCACAGACCTCTCAAGTCCACAAGGTTGTCACCTCCCTCGCATGGGAAAGAGGATGCGGAGTCCCCCACGCTCCTCCGTCAGCCACGTCACCGGATATGAGCCAGTGGAGGCTGGCCAAGAGCGCGAGAGCTACAGACGCTCAGGACATGATTGGAGAAACTGGCCATTGCCAGGACTCCCACTGTCACTTATTTATAGCAGGTCACGAGGCCACTGCCGTTTCAGTCTCCGAGGAGGATTATAGGGATGAATGGAGCAGTGTAATAACTGTGCTAGGGGATTAGGGTGGTTGGATAGGTCACTATGGAATTTCATGAATTTGGAAGGGATGAGTTCGATAATGTAGATTATATTAAGATCGCTATCAAGGGTTTGCATCAATATACAAACATTTGAATAAAGCGTATTATATCGTAAAATTCTATTTTATATAATAAAATTGCTTCTATTTATCACCACTTATATTAATATAACTAACCAATTATATTTATTTATGAACTTTATATTATTAAGATAAATTACTTTGGGTTGGATTCAATTCAGACAATATTAAATTGATTGATTATTCTTGAGCAAAATATATTATTGTGTTACCTTGTCTAACGGGATACTATCAGGATTTGGCAGAGAGACCAAATATGTATTAGTTAAATAAATAAATCCTTTTTTTTAAATCACATTTAATTATACAACTCGAGCGTAAAAGCGTTGTGTTTGAGGGTAAGTGAGGAAGATACATAAAATGATATATGTATACTTAGAAAAGATACATCCTTTATATATTGCCTTACGGTTTTATGTATTCGGATACAGTTTAGTACATTAGCATATACTAGTATAGTGGCATGCGGGTAAGTATCGAAATAAAATTAAAAAGAAACCATTCGCCATTGCGTAGCAGAATATACAATAAAACATAAAATATTTAATGGGAGGAACAGTTAGTTGGAATATGGACTTGTGTTGATAAAAGGAGATTTCAACATTACCTCAAATATTTTAATCTACGAGAAACCGTGGATGCTTCTCATCAAGTCCGGATAACAAGAAAAAAGCTTTTATAAAAATAGTTTTATTTTATTTCCACAACTTATAACTTGTTCTTTGATGTAATAGCCCTAAGCTGTCATCTTCAGTTATCTCTACAATAAAATAAAACTTTACTAATTACTATTATTATACGTAAAAACAGTTACTTATTTTGAAATGTCCTTCTGATCTACTACAATTAAAAATTCTTAAAATTCAAACATACAATAAATATGTAGTAAATAATTAAAATCCGAAAACAAAATTAAAAACTATCAAGTAACTTTTTAAACCGTAAAAAATTGTCAAGTACCCATAAAATAATAAAAACCTACTTGAAACACAGCTATATATCAATCTTATGGCTACGCATCCAATTGGTTATGTGGGATACATAACGTGTTGTATTTTAGAATTTTTAATTGAAGTACAATAGAAGGACAATTTCAAAGTAAATATCCATAGTTACTTATAATAATAGTAATTAGTTTGCGGAGGTAAAAGTTTTTATCGTGTTATTTTATTGTAGAGATAACTGAAAATGACAGTTTAGAGCTGCCGAAAACGCTATTACATCAAATAACAAGTTATAAGTTGTGGAAAGACAATAAAACTGTTTTATACGCCATTCCACAATCCGGCTGTAATTTTCATTTAAAAAAACTTTTGTATCTTACTCCTGTTATTTTATATTATATAGTTATTACCACCTTCTTTAACATCTAACTTTTCTTTTATAGTCGTCAGAGTACGATGCGGCTATAGATAGTTTGCAAAAACTTTGTCCCATAACAAATATGATGCCAATCTCCCCCAAAAAACCCCTTCCTCCAGCCTACAGTTTCTGATAGAGTTTTTGTTGCTTTTAACCACCAATTTACTATGTATCACTACCCCCCCCCCCCCAGTAAACCCACCATCCTTTGTGCACCGAACAATATATACAATGCAGAGAATCTCTAAACACCGGTTCACCTACGATTGCTTCTATGAACTGAACATGCCCGAATTTCGGCGAATCATAGAATTTATCAACAGTTAAATAATCTTTGTAGAGGAGAGTATTTTAATAGAAAAGAAAGAAAAGCTTTATTATGAAGTAGAAGCAAAACACTGGTATATACAAATATTAAGAGTTATATTACTACATACTGGGTGGAATGTGGGGGAACAAGTGGGGTCTGGGGCTAAAGCTGAGATATATGTGAATATGAGAAGGGTTGTTTCAGGAATTGGGAGGGATGCGGTCGCTTACTTAAAAATAACAAGAAACACCAGTGACTTCCATAAAGTCCCGAGGCAGGTATACACTAGAAGGGGCTTTTAGCATTATATATATAATATTAGGATTATAATATTCTTACCTCCATTTTATTAACCATTTTGCGAGGAAGTTAGAGCAAACACGCAAGAAGTCTTACCAGCTTACGCACTTATTGACTTCCCCCAATCTATCACTGCGTCTGAAGCTACTGATCTACAAGAGTATACTCAGGCCTGCTCTGCTGTATGGTGCATCACTTTTTCGTTATCTGACGTACGACAGCTCGGCGACTCCAACAATTCCAAAACGGTATACTGATGAAAGTGGTCGGACATACTTCATTCGAGCAACGGAGCAACAGTGAGCTTCACGAGATCTTTGAGCTGCCTTGGATGAATTCAATCAACGTAGACTTAGCAAATTTTTCGACTCCCTTCAGTACTTCCAAATCCGGTGTTTAACACGATAACCCCCGCTCCGTTCCCCCATCGATGGCAGGACGCTGTCACGGCAGGAACGCTTTAGTCTTAGGTTCTAGGTTTAGGTTTAGTTTTTTCCCGGTTGTAATCTGAAGGTGAGCCTCATCACCGAGCGTAGTGTATGTGTTATTGACTTTTTAACATCAAACAGAAACGTATTATATCTATGCTATGCCCTCCTTCGAATGCATCTGTGTGTGCAGAATAAGGAGATAATATATGTAAATCAAAAATTATTTTTTTATTTTTTTTGTTCATTGTATATTAATAAAGAGAGGTTATGAAAAAAAAAAAAAAATAAATAATATTCTTAGCATTATATAACTGAAGATCCGACTAGATGGATGTTAAGGACGAGTTGGGGCTGTACAATATAGAAAATTAATCAAAACCTTTAAAATTTTGGAATATTTGAAAATTATTATGACGTTACTGCCTTTAATGTGGCCTTAACCATATGCAATAGATCATAACTTTAATGGGCCAGTAAAATGTTGAATTTTTTGTTCATTATTTTTTGAATGTTAAAAAAAATAAAAATATAATTCTAGACGTTATAAAATTTGTCCCAGTGAAAGCACAGCCTCCCCCTTTCGGAACAGAAATAATAATTTCTCTGCTTTAATTAAGTCTATAAACGAGGATCTTTGCTGAGAAATTTATTTGCCGTAAACATGTGCGCGGTTCATTAACCCTCCGGCTGTGAATAATACTACCACCGCCACTCTACAAAAATCTCCGACAATTATTCAAATTAATTAAGCCCATTTATTCACTTGAGGGGGGCAAGGTTATTAGGAGGGGGTGACCGACTAATAACGAGAAATAGCGAGGCTACTTAAGCACCAGTAACGAGGGGCTTACTTCTGAACTTACCAGAGCCAGCAGGGTAGTGGTGGGGGGAGGGGATGATATTCAAAACAATATAAACTTTCCTAATTTAAAGCTAGGTTATCTCAAGTCAAAGTGAGTTCCTCTATAGGACTTAGCCCGGAGGAACTTTTACCTTCTGCCCCTTACCTTCTCAGCATCTACCTTCTCAAGCACAGCCGAGCTACCTTTAATCTCAGCCGACAATTATTACGCACAATGCTCCCCCCCCCCTTTCGGTAAAATTTATCTAATAAAACTATTGTTCAAAGTCGTTTCTCCGCTCTAGATTAATTTAATCAAGCCAGTATTAATAAATGGACAGCAAGAGAGCTTTATAAATTTAGACCACTTTAAAGTTTCCGTCCGACGATATGCTCGTAAAAAATAACTTACCCTTGCTGAAGTTTACAAGTTCAAAAAGTCACCAACCGACGACCTGATCCACATGATTTAAATACCGCACAGTTGACTTTAAAATGACATGTCACATGATTTAAATACCGCACAGTTGACTTTAAAATGACCTGTCACATGATTTAAATACCGCACAGTTGACTTTAAAATGACCTGTCACATGATTCAAATACCGCACAGTTTACTTTAAAATGACCTGTCACATGATTCAAATACCGCACAGTTTACTTTAAAATGACCTGTCACATGATTCAAATACCGCACAGTTGACTTTAAAATGACCTGTCACATGATTTAAATACCGCACAGTTGACTTTAAAATGACCTATCACATGATTTAAATACCGCACAGTTGACTTTAAAATGACCTATCACATGATTTAAATACCGCACAGTTGACTTTAAAATTACCTGTCACATGATTTAAATACAACACAGTTGACTTTAAAATGACCTGTCACATGATTTAAATACCGCACAGTTGACTTTAAAATGACCTGTCACATGATTTAAATACCGCACAGTTGACTTTAAAATGACCTGTCACATGTCAAATGACAGTGGGCCTCTGTTACAGTCGTGTTTTGCCGAGTTTCGTATTAATCTATTTTTATATTATTTTACTCTCCAACCCACAACAACGGATTCAGAATTTAACGAGGTTACCCCCCCAATAAAAAATAAAAGGGAACTCCACCAAATCATAATTTAGAAATCACTTTTCTAAAACGTAAACAACATATTTCAGGCTCTGGCAGAATCTGACCTTTAAGAAAGTAATACCCAGCAATATTTATTCATTAAATATATATATATATATATATATATATATATATATATATATATATATATATACAAATAATTATTAGATGACTAAAACTCGAAAAACGTATTCGTCACAAAAATGGCTGGACTCAAAAATAAAATTATGTTATCATCCGTCAAGGAATTTAGAGCCTTTACTAGTTATTTTGTTCAGGAAAAAATAAATTATAAATATGCATTGGGAAAAAAAAATAGATATATTTCTGTTATATTAAGAGGGGTTCCCTACTCATTTACTGAGGACGGAGTTAGGGAAGAGTTTCACGAATATTGAACAAGGACAAAGGACATCCCACTGTGTAGAAATAGCCAGCGAATAGGTCATACTAGAAATTACAGTCACCCGAAGACAAGATGCGAAAATATCAAAAAAAAACCAGCTTTATTACGATAAAATTAGAATCCACCTTATTTGGCAATAACTAATTAAGTAATAAGTAAAGAGTCTTAGGAAGTCCCCCCCCCCGTTCCTCCGTCACTGGATAAGAGCCTATGGAGGCTGACCAAGAGCGCGAGAGCCACAGACGCTCAGAACATGATTGGAGAACCTGGCCACTGGAGAGGACTCCCACTGTCACGCATTTATAGCAGGTCACGAGGCCACTGCCGTTTTAGTCTCCGAGGAGGATTATAGGGATGAGTTGTACAGTGCAATGACTGTGCTAGGGGATTAGGGTGGTTAGATAGGTTACTATGGAATTTTATGAACTTGGAAGGGATGAGTACAAGAAAGTAGGGTATATTAATTGTAATGAATGATTTTGTTGCTAACGTAATAAGGGATACGCTTGCTGTTCGACTTTTTTGCGGTCCCCCATAGCTGTAATAAGTCTTCCCTAAATGTCCACTGAATCTTGTCAACAGGACCAAGAAGCAAGCTATCTATATAGCCTGTCCATGTTATGAAGCACATACAATTAAATAAATTTAACTCCAGGGTAACTTCCAATTCATCATAAACTTCGATAATACCGGAAACCTCATTTACGTCATCAGCCAAATCATCATTTACTGCGACAGAAAATTTGGATTTTTTTTCTTCTTACTTTTCTTTTTGTTATATAATTAGTAAATTATCATTTTTTTTCATTGTCTTATAATGTATTATTCAACTAAATCTACAACATGGAGGATATTGTGTGTGTGTGTGTAAAGAAAGTATGCTTTCTTTTATTTGAATTTGCCACACTGCTTCTACCTCGCGAGCCATTTTACTGATCACCACTAGATGGAGCTATCAGCAAGATTCTAAAAAGTGAGAGGATAGAGAAAGGTTACATTAAGTAACTAAACTTGTAATTAAAGTGTGAATAGAGAAGTGATAATTATATACTGTAATTATAGTTTCTTTGTTTACAGGTAAGATTGTGTAAATAATGTGAATAATTGTTATAATATAATATATAGTGAATAAAATTGCTAGCTTTGTTTACAGAGAAACTGATTTCAGTTTATTCACCCCACCTTCAATAATTGTCTTACATATATATATATATAAAGATATCACATGACCAAAAATGAGAAGATCAATAGATTTAACTCTACACAAACACTCCTATGTACGAATATAGTCTATTCTAACATCCATTTTTTTAGTTTAAGTAGACTTTTCAGCCACTTTTTTGAAGATGCGTAGCACCAATACACCACGAATGATGAATCTTAATTATTATTGATTGTATATGGATGCTGAATATGATGAACATGGATGAGTCTTTGAATGGAATCAATACATCATACATCGCTATATTCATCCAGACCTTTATTTATTTTATTTATACAGCCTTTATTTTACAATGTACTTTATTTATTTTTTTTATAAAAGGACCGTTGTAAACAGTCCAATAGTTACACCAACCAATTGATGAAACAATTTAATTAAAGTAAGTTTTATTCTAATTATCGTATAATAAACTTTTACACTTATAAAGCATACTTAATATCATTAATTATCACATTAAATTATAATTTTGTATCTGTAGAAACTCTGCATAAAATATAATATTACAATTGCAATGTTGTTTTTTTTCCTGTATATATTGTTATGAAGTGTGTGTATATTATTACGTTCTTTGAAAGATATCGTAATTTTATTTTTTATTCTTTTAGTTTAAATTTATTTTATTTACTATTTATTATTAGGTTCTATTAACAAAAATAAATCTGGCAAAAAGATGAATTTAATTACAAATAAACTTATATTAATTATATAAATACTTGTCTATAAATTCGATTCCTTTTCTTCTTTAATTCTCTTCATTTTTTAAACAAAATTAATTCTTCTTCTCTTCGTGCTATTTCTCTTCCGTTCCGCTTCAAGTCAATAACCACTAACCAACAAAGTTTTTAAGTTTTTCTTACTCACAATCTCCAGCTAATAACATGTATTACGGGCTGATCCCAAAACTAGATGAGTATAATGCTCTGTGTGTTTTCATTATCACAACCACAACTATACTAACTTTTATTTTTTTCTTCTACTCTCAATTGTTTTTATTTTTGCCTTCTTGATATTAGCTTTGAATAACATATTTATATTTCAATTTCTTGATGTACAAAATCTATAATATTAAATATCACAACAATATATTGCTGTTTTCGCCTATATTCTATCATATACTTATTCATCGTAGGAATAAGTTGTTGTTTTTTTCACACAATTATAGGTTATTGACATTGACGTGCAAGAGGAACGCTTCCTGAAAGATCCTGACAGTACACTTCTTTTAGGGTGCTACAGTTTCAATTTTATTGAGCCTGTCATAAACAATAATTACATAAAATACTGTGATATTTCTGCTCGGGGGAAAAGAATGAATTGAGCGCTCGGGCAGTGAAATGATGAAACCCCGCTCATTCTGGGTCATGGGAGTGTTAAAAATGAATGAATCACTCAAGTTACAGCTGTTACAATAACATCCTTCGTCACTTCCTTAAGTCTCTTACTTGGCTAGTACCCAGAAAGGAAATCAAAAAAGTCCTCATTATCTCTATGTGAATTCGAAACTTTGTCTTTGGAGTGCACACCACGAGTACATAAAATGACATACTACAACTAACAGTTGATGCACATGCAGTACACAGGCGGTCTGAAAAGTTTCCGACCTCAACATGAAGATGATAATAAAATAAATAAAAGCTAGTGAAATAAAAGCTTTGTTAGGTCGGAAACTTTTCAGACCACCTGTATACTGCATGTGCATCAACTGTTATGTACTCGTGGTGTGTGTGTACTCCAAAGACAAAGTTTTTTTCATTTCCTTTCTGGGTACTAGCCAAGAACGGATAGTATGTTATTATTGCTAGTTTCAATGGAAATTTATACTTTTAACCCAGAGAATCACTGATGGCTCAATGATAGGCAGACATGCAGAATACCGAAAACCTAAAGAACCACTAGTTATATTATATATCCCCCACCCACATCCCCTTGTTATTTAAAATTATGTAAATCAGTATAGATTCTACATAAATGAATACATTTACAAACGTTCATTATATTTCCTATAGCTTGGCTGCAGTTGACACAATCACTAACAATTCCATGCTGCGATTCTGCGATTTGTTACAAAAGTATAATGCGCATTATACATTGATTGACTTTACATGTTTAAAAAGTGGTAGGACTCAAAACCTTATGAATCATAAAACTTGAACTAACTTACATCTAAAAAACAAAATGTTAACCTAATATTTCCCGACAGTCTGTTGCCATCGATGCGGGAACCTACCTAACATCGATACCTAGAACCACCCGGTGGGATGATAGTGTTAAACACTGTGTTTGTCAGGTGTTGCAACGACTCAAAAACCTTGATGTGTCTCCGGCGGATGAACTCACCCATGGCACACCAGGCAACGGGTGCAGGTCAGCGTTCTTCAACCTCTCGAGAGAGTTAGGTTTCGAACAGTTACGATCTTATAACAATAATAACAAAACCTGTGTCTTCATCTTTGAACCACAATCACAAATAATGAAAATAAAATGTCCTCAGTTTGATTTTTAGGATGGTAAACTATTAAATTAGTCAGGTGTAGGCAGTCCTGGGAATCAGCGGGTTTGAGTGTTCATACAGTTTGTCATGACAGTTGCACAGCGTGATGTTCTACTGTATTTATAAACATAAGGAATTTATAGTTCAATGTGATGTGTTTTATTTCGTTCGTAAATTCTATGCGTAGGTTGAAAGAGTTTTTGATTGAAAATGGCGTATACAGCGTTGAAGATAGTTTTAATAGCGTTGTTGACTGTAATAGCGTAGCTGTTTTGGGCACTGAATGCCCAATGAAGTCGGTATGTCAGTAGTTTCTGACAGGCAGATAAGTTTTGATGGTCGGTTCTGATAGCTTGAGCCGGTGGGTTCGGTGTTCGTGATGTTATTTTCCTGTGCGGTTTCAAAATCAAATGCAAGTCCTGGCTTCGACAAATGAGGGCACTGACCACCTCGAAGGGCGAACGTCACTTGTAAGGATTCGGCAGAAATATAAAATTGTTATTTTCATTTAAATGACGCTTGACTTCGACAGTGAAATGTAACACTAGTTTTTGGTTAACAAAAGACTGACATGGAACCCAAACACGAGGCTAAAAAGACAAGAACTAAACAGACGCTTTGGACAACTGTACAGACTACTTCGAATAGAAAATAAACTACTTATTTACAAAGTTATACCTAAGCCAATCTGGACATACGGAATAGAGCTATGGGGGACAGCAAAAAAGTCGAACATCAAGCGCACCCAATCCTTTCAATCAAAAGTCCTAAGAACAATATTAAATGCCCCTTATTACGTCAGCAACAAAACCCTTCACAATGATCTGAATATACCCTATATTCTTGAACTCATCCCTTCCAAGTTCATGAAATTCCATAGTAACCTATCCAACCACTCTAATCCCCTAGCACAGTCATTGCACTGCACCACTCATCCCTATGATCCTCCTCGGAGACTTAAACGGCAGTGGCCTCGTGACCTGCTATAACTAAGTGATAGTGGGAGTTCTGGCAATGGCCAGTTTCTCTAATCATGTCCTGAGCGTCTGTGGCTCTCGCGCTCTTGGTCAACCTCCGCTGGCTCTTATCCAGTGACGCGGCTGACGTAGGAGCGTGGGGGACTCCCCAAGACTCCGCTTCCTCCTTCGCATGCGAGGGAGGTGACAACCTTGTGGACTTGGGGGGCCTCTGGGCTGTTTGTAAATATTGCATGAATGAGCGAGTGAATGATGAATTGTAAATATAGTATGAATGATGACATTTATCTCAATTACTCATTGCCTAATAAAAGGCAGATTGTAATTTTATCTTAATAAAATTGATTGAGTTTTTGGTTATGATACACAATACTCAAGAGAGAGAGGTCATTTTTAATACCAGTCCCACAAATAACTGGTCTGCCTAGAAATTCGAGCCCGCATCCTTGTTATCGTGAAGAGAAGATAAAAGCATACAGAGATAAAATAGGCGTAAGTCATAAGCGTACGACTGAGAGGAGGCCGACCCCCCCCCCCCCGATAAACACCCCCATTGGGGTATCCGTCAGCAGGACACGGTCCCGGGCACAAAAACCAGACCGGAGAAAAAAACACCTAGGGGAGACGAGGAGACCACGGTATATCAAGATGTGCGCTAACGGAGACAAAAAAAACAAAACAAAAAAACTGACCAACTCGCAACTGTTTTTGCCTTCGTTATATTCGCTATACTATTCGCATAGCATTTTGGTATAAAGGTGTTTTATATAAGTATTGTTTGTTCTCCTCGTCAAAAAATTAAGCAAAAAATACAACAGAAAAAGTTCGGATTGGGATCATGTATAATGAAGACTTTATTTTCCTTATTTTCCTTTATTTTCCCCTCTCACGACAAACATATTAAAAGAACATAATCGTTAAGGGATATACTTAAGATATATTTCTTTATTTTTTTTTTTTCTAAGCTCTCTAGTTAGAATTTTCGGATGAGGGATAAATATAAAATATTTAGGGTGATCGGATCCTTGTACTAGGAGGACCTGCTTGAAGGTGGTGTGAGAGGAGTAAGGAGTGTGGGAATCCTCGGTGGAGGTTGATTTTTAAAATATATTTAATTTTTTTTTTTTTTTTTTTTTTTTCCCCCTTAGCTCTTAAACTTATAAAATAGGATGTGGGAAAATTATTTTGGGCTAATGAGTGCCTTTCACTAAGGGGAGTCCCCCATTTGAAGGATGTATGAGAAGGATATAGGGTGTGGAACGCCTAAAGGAGGCGGGTGGAATCAGAAAGGTAGTGAGAGTCTACCGAGGGTGTTGGTAAAGTTTTCAACTAGCAATAATTGCACCTCAGTAGAACTTCATCGGTTACAATATTGCCACTGCGCAAGGTTTATATTTCTTAAGTTACATAACAACATTATTGTTTACCTCACATTATACTCGTGGAGGAGAAACAATTTATACATAATACGCTATTGTCAAGATTAGTTTACTTGGTGTGCCGTCGGTGGGTGAGTTCATCCGCCGGAGACACATAAAGTTTTTTGACTCGTTGCAGCACCTCACAAATCCAGTGTTTAACACTATGACCCAACCACCCCTCCCGCATCGATGGCAACAGACTGTCGGGGAAAATTATAAATAAGGAGAGCCCCGTCACTTTTAATGTTCAGTCCATTAATGTGTAATGTACATCCTTTTGTACAATGCAGATCACTATTACTAAGATTACTAGAAAAAAGACTTTGTATAAAATGTAGCCAAGCTACAGCAAATAATATGTAATGAGGCTATTGTTAAATAGACTCGTTTGTAGAATCTATATTTTGTAACCAATATTGATTTATAACAAGATATGAAAAAAAAAAAAAAAAAAAATCAAGATTAAATCAAACTTTAGCGAATAATTAAAGAAATGTCTTTATTCTCTCCAATCTTTTTCTTTTTTTGGTAGAAAGTTTTAGACAGCTCTTAGTAGTCATCTTCAGGTATTGTTAAAAATAAAGTTTGGAAAAAAAATTGAAAGGTATTTAGAGCCTGCAAATTGTTCGTTACTTTTCCAACAATACAGACTAAACTTACTTTTGATAAATATTTTTTTAAATTATCTTTATTAGTCAGTTCAGTCCAGTCACGTATGTGTATCATTGAACTTGTTTATTCCATTACATAATTTTTATAAAATAACAAAACCTGTATATAATGTAGCGACGCTACAGGAAATACAAAAATAATTTCTAAATAGATTCGCCTGAGGATCTATAATTATCTGTAAATTTAAAGGGGCTTATGAAAGGGGGAAAAAAAAAAATATTGACAGCCAAAATTTAAAAATATCTTTATTAATTTCTATAACTATCTAAGGATGGTTTACGTTATCAATTTGAGGTATCCGTGTCATCTTCAGAGCATGATCACTGGTCTTTCACAGATAATTATTAAAATTTACACCGGGGTGATTAGGCATCACAGCTAATAATTAATAATGTTTACGCTTTCATATAACTTCAAAATTAGCCTCACGATACTTTAGACTAAAATCACTAAGTGAATATATTTGCACTGAGATGGTAAAATGATAAAACTCACTATTCCGAACAAGAGTCGATAAGTACGAAAGTGTGTTATGAGCTATCACGAAATTGTTTTACACGAATGAACTTACTACCAATGATACTTATAGTCTCTTTTAATAGTAGTCTTTAATGTACCATTTTCTACACATATATATATATTGTAACATTCATGATATTTGAGAATAAAGACCAGGAACCCTCACATCTGGCGAGCATCTTCCCTTATACTCCTAGGAGTGGGGATGAGATAAACCAGCAGTTTTAGCACAACCGTCGAGAAGAACGGACTTAGCAAGCTCCCGAATTGGCGGTCACCAACAGGAAGAGAGGAGAAGAACCAACAGCAGAAAGTAACGTTGATTGGATTACAGGAAGATCGTCGATTGGGTGATATTAATATTGTTTTTATTATGGATCCATTAAAAGAAATTGAGCTCAAATTCATGTTTGTAATTAGTAGTAATCATCCTAATTTAAAAGGAATTGAATATTTTTTTTATACTTTTGTCAATAATCTATGTTAATTATAATTATTTGTTATAACCATTTTATTTGAATATATTTCACAATTCCTAGTTTCTCAATTTATTATATATATATAATATATTCCTTTATTGTGCAATATTTACAATCTGCCTTTATAAGGCAATAAGTAATTAAGATATATGCTCTCATTCATACAATATTTACAGTTCATCATTCACTCGCTCATTCATACAATATTTACAGACAGCCCAGAGACCCCCCAAATCCACCGCAAAGAGAAAGCGGAGTCTTGGGAAGTCCCCCACGCTCCTCCGTCAGCCGCGTCACCGGATACTAGCCAGTGGATGCTGACCAAGAGCGCGAGAGCCACAGACGCTCAGGACATGATTGGAGAGACTGGCCATTGCCAGGACTCCCACTGTCACGCGTTTATAGCAGGTCACGAGGCCACTGCCGTTTCAGTCTCCGAGGAGGATTATAGGGATGAGTGGCGCAGTGCATTGACTGTGCTACAGGATTAGGGTGGTTGGAAAGGCTACTGTGGAATTTCGTAAACTTGGAAGGGATGAGTTCTAGAATGTAGGGTATATTAAGGTCGTTATGAAGGGTTTTGTTAACTCAATTTATTATTAACTACAACATTAGCCTTGAGATCGGGCGATTCAATCGGGATAAATTCCTATGTCAAAGACATGAAACAATTTGAATTAAAGATCTCATGACGGACCTGCCAAATTAGTTAAGGTAAATTGATCAAATAAAGTAGAAAAAGAAATGGTAAAAAATCAGGTAGGTTTCAATATATATATATATATTTTCTAGAGTCTTCAGCAGAGACAGGCAATGTATAAGTTATAATGTAAAGAACTTTTAATAGTAAGGAAATCCCTTGTTCTTCCAAGGATTCAAACCCAGACCCGTGACAGTTACGCAAAAAAATATACTATGATCAATAATTACTTTTTTTTCAATCCTGCTCTTAATACTAAGTGGCTCCCAGGATTTTTGGTACGGAGGGATCGTTTTCAAAACGTGCCACCCATGCAGGTATTTGAGAAAGATTACATTAAGTAACCAATAGTGAATTGAGGCGAAAGGTACCAATACTTTTTGACACGAGATTTATTCTGACTCTTGCTATAGGACGCGCGCGGAAGGCTCACAGATACAGTTCAGAAACGAGGAGCTACAAATAAATAAATCTGCATAAAGGAAATGTTATCCCTGCAAAATAGTTGTGGGGCACTGTACCACCTCTAAAGGCTCTGGGAGAAATATATATGGAGAAAAAGTGTTTGCTAAGAGATTGCGGGATTGAGGTAAGCTGATTACAGAGGTTTTTTCAGCTGGAGCCCCCCCCCTCGCTGTTATAACCTGCTATTTTTCATGCCCCTCCCCCCAACCAGTTCTGCTTCAGCTGTTTTTTTTATCAACTCGCAATGATTGGATCAATCTAACACTGTCGGCGGTGGATTTAATTAGTCCCTTTACACTGAACGGCAATCTGTTGGCATCATTAAAGTGCTCAGCGTGTTTGCACAACTTCAAGCGAGAGAATCGACATTCGTATGGATCCCCCCCCCCGCTGTACAACCATACAGTAAATTTTAAAACTTTACACGATTTAATCGACTAACGTTTTAGCCAAGAAAAAAAAATTGTGACAAATGATCGAACGATATCATTCACACCCGATTTGTTGGACAATTTTTGATAGTAGGTCATTAATGAAGATTAATGGGTTAATTACCTAATACTATGGGGTACGTGAAAAAAATCCATACGGTCCAAAAATGAAAAATTTTGACATTGAGCGAGCAAGGAGCTCCGAAATACGACCTAGTACGAGGAAGCCAGTGTAACTTCGAATCGACTAAAGTGAAGGATACGAATCTTCTGTCATTTTAATAATATAATTTATTAATCAAAATATCGTTAAAAAATATTGAGTTTGAGAGTTAGTGAAAATAAAAAAAAAGAGCACATGTTTCGCTAGGATCACTGCAAATGATGACTTTTTTTTCCCCTTCATAGCCCCTTTAAATAAACATATACAATTATAGATCCTCAGGCGAATATATTTACAAATTATTCTTGTATTTCCTGTAGCATCGCTACAATATTTACAGGGTTTGTTATTTTATAAAACTTTTATATAATGGAATAAACAAGTATAATGATACACATTATACGTGACTGGACAAAACTGACTAATAAAGGTGTTGGGGCTCAACTTTTTTATCAACCTTAAAACTAACTTACATACTAATTCTTAACCTAATTTTTCCCCGACAGTCAGTTGCCATCGATGCGGGAGGGGTCATAGTGCTAAACACTGGGTTGGTTAGGTGCTGCAACGAGTCAAAAAACTTGATGTGTCTCCGGCAGATGAACTCACCCATGGCACACCAAGCAACGGGTGCAGGTCAGCGTTCTTCACTAATATACGAATAAATTACAAATAATCTTGGATTGGTAGCGAGAGAGGGAATAATACAACTTAAACAATTGTGTCACCACGATTTCCACCGATGTACCCTGTGTGTGAAAAAGTTCGTGAGGGATTGAGATAAGCTGATTACTATTAAACTCATAATGATTCATACAAGCATTAATGGCTGGTGATGAAATTCACACACACACACGAGGCGACAGAACATAAAACCTTCCACCCCAGGGGGTTTTGGCACCTTCACCCGACCCCGCGCATGCTTAGTACAAAAGTTTTCCCCATGCTAAAGGCTGTTTAGGATGAGATATGTGCGCAAAGACTGAGAATTACAGAAGCACACAGTATGCTCCCAGTGATATTAATTCTACGGTCCTGTCTAGCGAGGAACAGAATTACACACTAAATCACCTCGGAAATATTAGCTTGGGGGCACCGTTAATAAAATTTTAAATTATATCAACCTAGGAAGGACGATATAACAACCCTACTACCCACACTAGCCATAATTTAATTATTAATTACAACTAGACGTAATGACCTATTATTAACTGTAGCAAGATTTATACCACAACGAAAAGCCTCAGGTCGTATTTAATTAATTATCGACGTTTCGCATATTGTATGTCTTTAATACAATAATAAGATCATTAAAAATCTAATTTGACAATCGATAAAATTGATATTCTTAAATTCTAGGGTAATTTTATCGAGTGACAAATAATTAATTTTGGACAAAAGGTTTCATTCAATTTTATTTTATTATAAAAGTCAGCTCAGTTAGCTCAGCTCCACCAGAAAGCATCCCTTCAAAATTATATTCTTGCAAGTGAACAAAAAGCTGTGAATCAATTCTTAATTTTTTCATTCAACCTCTAGCCAGTCTTTGCAAAAATCCAAATAATTCCTTCCTAATAGAATTATTTCGGCTTTCAATTCTTTTTTTTTAATTAATATTAAACGTTTTCGATGATAAGGTGATATGATGGGGAAACACAATAAACACAAGCTTCGGAATCAGTTTTAAACTGATCAACTTCTTCGTACAATTCGAGGAGTAGCAATATGTGCAAAAGCTGTTTGAAGAAGACTCACTATAATGAATTTAAACTCCCAGAGGCCAGTATCAGGGCCATTGTTGAACACGTCGCCAAATTAAAAAAAAAAAGTTTTCCTCAACTTTTAGAGATCAGTTACACAACAATTCAAAATAGAAATTTCTGTATAATTATTTTGAATATTTATTGTTTTTTTTCCTGCACATTATAGTCCCTTATCACTGATACATTTAATACAACTTAATACATAAGTTTAATATTAATTAGAAAAGAATTGAAAGCCCAAATAATTCTTTTTTCTTTTTTTTTTCATATCCTCTTGTTACAAATCAATATATGTTACAAAATATAGATTCTACAAACGAATCTATTTACAATTGCTTCATTATATTCCCTGTAGCTTGGCTACATTTTATACAAATTCTAGTATACAAAATAGTGATCAGCATTGTACATAATGATGTGCATTATACATTAATGGACTGAATTTATTAAAAGTGACGGGGCTCGCTATATGTATCATAGACTTAAAACTAACTTACATCTAACAATAAAAACTTAAACTAAATCATAACCTAGTTTTCCCCGACAGTCTGTTGCCATCGATGCGGGAGGGGTGGTGGGGTCATGGTGTTAAACACTGGGTTTGTCAGGTGCTGCAACGAGTTTTTTTTTTTTGCGAAATAATTCTATTGTAAAGCAAATATTTAAATATTTCTAAACACGCCACGTTTTTTTTTTGAATTTTAGTTCACTTCAAATATTATTTAGGCGATACCGTTTTGACTGACTGTCAGTCTGTTTTGGCTATTGTGTGTACTCTGACACCTCAAGAGAGGATTAACCTGAAAAATAATTGACAGTCGTCTATATATGTTTTGTTTTTTTTATGTTGAGTAACTTTTCCAAATGAATCATTGACTCACCGGTTAAAAACGTGCAATATTTGTAAGATAATATGCCACCTATATAATCACGAAAAGACATTAGAACTATCAATAAATAACGTCTTGAATGTTTGCTAGTAATGTTTTAAAAAAAAAAACAATTGCAACAATTTGCTGACCGGACACAATCTAATAGTAGCAGCACAATAATGCTTACATTTCACATATTCTTCAGGCAAGAACTATTTTATCCTGGGCACATAACGGATGAAGAATGAACAATTGCCGAAAGATAGTTTTGTCCATTGTGCGCTGTGTGCTGGACCGTTTCTTTCGACTTTGCTATATCGGAAGCTGCAGCCTCGGACCTCCTGCGAAAACGGCTTCCTGCCCAGTCGGCCGGAAAAGACGGATGAGGAAATTGGAAAAGACCCGGCCCCAGTGGAAAATGTTTCCCTCCTACAATACACATATAGTCCGGCCACAATTGGGCAAAAAGCGAGTCTCCAAAGTTATTACAATCGAATATCATAAATGAGCCAATAATCAATATATCGACGAAGAAGTGAAATTACATCTAAATAAATAAAATCAAAGCCTACAGGAACATGCATATACAATTAAAATCAAAACACAATTGCAAAGCTTAAGCTACAAATAATATCTAACATTTAGTAAGATCGTCTTTGTCCCTTCAAACCCGACAGAAACTTTTCAAATAACGTCAAATTAATACTTTATATAATTATAAATTATAATTATAATTTATATAAATAAATACTTAGGATAATTATATAATACTCATTATATCTTACATTTTTAGTAGAAACGTGTACCTCAGTTGATACTTATGGTCCCCTTGTTTTTTGTAAGTAATCATTTTCACCTGCATAGGGCCAAGACACCTTCACTTGTGTCTTAGCCTTCACTAAAGTATGTTCTTTAGTTATAAATAGTTTCAGCAATTAATATTTGTATATATATATATGTAATGAAAGTGTTCTCTCTTTAATTTGAATTTGCCACGCTGCTTCCACTGGCTGCCACCAGATGAAGCAGCCATCATATAGAGAAGGTTATGTTAGATAACAGAACATGTAAATAGAGAGGTGATAGTTATAAGCTGTAATTGTCACATCTAACAATTACAAATGACCTGTGAATCAACACACACAGATGCACAGATGGCACAGATGCAAGAATTTTACCTGAAGAATTAAAAAAAGGAAGCAATAAACAAAACTGGATGAATGACATTAAATTAGCCTTAGAAAGAACAAGTCTCATGAATATAACAAGAAAATATTTGATAAAACAAGAAAACATTGGGAATTTAACACAGGAGATACAGTATATATAGAGAATGGTAACACATTAAACAGGAAAAAACTAGATGAATTAAAAATTGGTCCCTTTGAAATAACAGAGAAGATATCAAATTCAATATATAAAATAAAAACCGGAAGAGGAAAGCAAGAAACTGGATTCTTTCACATAACAAAATTACTTCCGATATTACCAGACTGAAAATTTTCAAAGAATTTTCGCCTTCGAGACAGGAGATGAAAAGAAAGTATTCTCTCTTTAATTTGAATTTGCCGCGCTGCTTCCACTGGCTGCCACCAGATGGAGCAGCCAGCATATAGAGAAGGTTATGTTAGGTAACAAAACTTGTAAATAGAGAAGTGATACTTATAAACTGTAATTGTCGTTTCTTTGTTTACAGGTAAGATTGTGTAAATCAATATGAATAATTGTTATAATATAATATATAGTGAATAAAATTGCTAACTTTGTTTACAGAGAAACTGATTTCAGTCTATTCACCTCACCTTCAATAATTCTCTTACATGTATACCAGTGTTTTGATTGTTATTCATAATAAAGTTTTTTAAAAGACTCTCCTCTAAAAAATTACTTAACTAGACAGCGTTTCAAGGAATTTCAGCCAGGCACGCGATCGTAACCTATCATACTCTATCTACAATATTTTGATGCATTTTTTGTATAATTCGACTATTAAAACGGGATCGAAACCAAATTGACGCGGTTTTCATAACTGACATGTTTACACAATCCAAGGATTAGTAAAGTGATCGTTTTAATGGATGCATTAGGAAATATGTAAGCATGTTAAACGTTATAAATTTGTTATAATGAGTTCAGAAACGCGACCTTTTTTTTTTTTTTTTTTTTAAACTTATTTTCATCCTCCATAATCATAGTATGTCTAACACGAGCGATTTTGTAGCTGATAGAAGCATGGACCAGGTGCCTAATGGCACGTAAAATCCATTTGAACAGAATATTTTTCGAGATATTAATTTATTTTACAAATTGCCCAAGTCCTGGGAAAGTGGAATCAAAAAACGATGGTTTTAGCAAGTGTACGATTGAAGATAGAATTGTTCTTTTAACGAGTTAGCACCATTAGTTTCGTCCAAACTACCAGAATCAATACATTGACACAATAAAATTTATGATTAATATTCTCATTTGAATGAATAAGAAGAAATTATTTAATAATTTTTTTTTTGAATTTCCGAATATAAAATTTGTGAGAAAGAGAGGAGCGAAGGCGGTGCTTCCATCTGTTGAATAAAGCTCTAACTACATGCATCGCGTTCGCTAGTTCCCTCTCCTATAGGAATAGTCCCCTAAGTCAAATACAAATACACATAGTTTCGTCATTATATTAATGCCATTGAATATATTTTCATTATATGTCTGTCCTCAAGTCATTAAGTCCCAAAAATACCGTGGAAAATCTTCCAAACAGTTTGTGGATTCGATTCACATCTGAGTGAGTATTTTTCATTTGATGGCCACCAATGAATTTAATCAATCCGAAGGTTAGCTTCATCACCTAGTCCTGTCTATTTGACATGGTATTTTTTAACTGTAAAAAGAAATTTTGTTTTGTAATTCTACCCTCCTTCAAATGCACCTAAGTATGCAGCAAGAGGAGTTATTATATTGTAAATATTGCTCATAGAATTGTTCATATGTTTGTAAAAAATCTTAAATAAAAGGGGTTTTGAATAAAAATACAAAATAAAAAATAATGAATTAAACAAACGATTTCAGGTTAGTTGTAGATGTGTTTGTAATTCGTCGAAAATGAACCTTTTTCATGGTTTTGTTGCCGTTGTTTTTTTGTTTTTTTCAACATCAGATACCCATTTATTCTGAAAGGAAACCACGGGGTGCGGACCTACAAACATGACATTTTATAACATGATTCTATAACATGATTCTATAGCATGATTCTACGGCATTAGCTAACTGACGATTATATTAGTTATGTTTTAAACTGAGTACTAATATGTGTAGTCCTTCAGGAAAAATCGTTCTGTTACTGAGCATTTCTACGTTAATTCATTCTTAATTATTGAGTTTATCTTCTACTTAGTGTCAACTCTATTATTTCGTCGTAGATATTTTGTATCTACTTAAAACGACAATGTGCGATACTTGTATCCAAAACCAGGCTAATTATTGGCTTGTATCTACTTAAAACAACAATGTGCGATACTTGTATCCAAAACCAGGCTAATTATTGGTTTGTATCTACTTAAAACAACAATGTGCGATACTTGTATCCAAAATCAGGCTAATTATTGGTGTTTATCTACTTAAAACAACAATGTGCGATACTTGTATCCAAAACCAGGCTAATTATTGGTTTGAACAGCTATCATTAAAGGTTTCCCCCAACTATTTTCTTAATGGTAAAGAATGCCTTCCAACGAGTAAGGTATAAATTGATCAGTGTGAACAATATGTCTTTATCTACTGCCCTGTGAAATATATTAGGTTTCATTCCAGCCGTGGAAAGAGGCTATCCTACGGGCTAGAAGAAGAGGGAATTAGCAATTTACGGGGAAACCTTTGGAATGAGGGAAATCGATACGAGAGAGGGTGTACTGCGAAGGCAGACACTCACGGCGCTAGTCAATATATCACTGACATTTAGCGGGCGGTTCTTCTTCAGGTCGCAGTTCTCACTCCGCCTCGGGTATCTGCTCATAGTTGGCTAATTAAAGCTTTCCTCTTTACTACTGGGAGTCACCCACCGAGGAATTGACACATGTCTCATAGTATGAAGATATCCTGAATAAATAACAATTAATCCACTACTTGAAAATTAAAACGAGTAACATATTTCCCCCCAAATTTGTTTTGTATATACCGTTAAAATTTCAGATGGATTGCGTCATTTTTACTCCCGTTATTGTAGAATGAAAAAAAATTTCGGTTTGCACGAGTAGATGTTATTCTTTTGTCAATGTTACAATTTTTTTCTTTTAAGATTTGGCAGTAGATACCTAAAGGCCGGTATAGAAAGAAATTCCATGTAATTAGGTTTACAACTGTCAGTTTACGGCCATAACATGGAGAGCAAAAATAAGCATTTTAGACACATTTTACTTTTTTATTTTCATAAAGGCAAGAAAGCGGCTGAGGCTCACAAAGAGAAATGTGAATTTTAAGGTGTTGAATGTTTAATAGAACGCATCTGTCAGAGATGGTTTAAACATTTTCGTTCTGGAAATTTTTCACTGAAAGATGACACAACAATTGAAAATCATATAAGACATCTTGGACTCGTTATGAAGCTGGATATTTGGGTTCCGCCTCGACAATGCGAGGCCTCACACATCTTTAGCAACACGTACGAAACTATTGGAGCTTGGCTGAGAAGTTATGTCGCATCCTCCATACAGCCCCGACCTTGCGCCATCGGATTATCATTTATTTCCAAGTTAACAAAACTTCTTAAATAGTAAAAATGTCAGTAATAACGATGACCACAAATCGCACTTGGTTGAGTTTTTTACTGATAAGGACCACAAGTTCCACGAGCGCGGGATCGTGAAGTTACCAGAAAGATGGCAAAAGTTTATCGAACAGAATGGAAGTTATTTGACTGATTGAAGTCCATTTTATCTATATCTCCTTCAAAGTGAAGGTATACTGAAACATGGCGACAGCAATCCATTGTTTAATTATTCAAAGTTCCTTGGTACAATACTTTGCCAATATCAAGTTCAACTTGAAGCCAGATCTTGGCATAGGGTCATAAGGACATGACTCTCAGGCGAATCTTTTTACAAATTATTTTTGTATTTCCTGTAGCATGGCTACATTATATATAGGTTTTGTTATTTTATAAAAATTATATAATGAATAAACAAGTATAATGATATACATTATACGTGACTGGACTAAACTGACTAATAAAGGTGATGGGGCTCACCTTTTTGATCAACCAAACTTTGAAGTATCGCCATTGTTGGTAATATTTGTACTTTTGTGAAATTTTGTTTGTCACAATTTTGGCTACAATCAACCAGAAGAGTTCTTGTTGCACCTGTACTTTATTTGTTGTAGTGAATTTCACGCGACAGCTTTCTTTGATATTGAATTCATACAACTTGGAAGTATTCTGGACCTAAAATGAAATCATTTCAATAGCTATCTATCTATAATAGACAACATCTAGTTTTTATAGACAGTGTGGAGAGAAGAGAAACGCAAAAGTTGTCCTCATTACGTACATTGAACATAAAAGCGATTAGCATAGCGTGCGTTAGCTGTTTGCTCAGGTCCGGCGCCCCCCCCCCTGCGTACATACATCTCTGCGACATAAGTCGTCGAGTTTTGTTTGTACAACTTTATCTTGTGTTCTTCTTCTGTTGACATTGGACCGCCCTAACAACCTCTTTCTATTTACCGACAATCTTTCTTCTAATAGACTCTTACACTCCTCGGTCCAAACAATACCAAAAAGTAAAGACAACTCCCTCCCCCCGCTGAGAAATCAAAATAGAACGGCAAATATTTCTTAAAAGCTAATTGGACAGCTTCGCAGGGAACAAATCTGAATGTTTATGGCCATTGCGTTAAACATTGTAATAATAATTCTACATGCAATCTGAAAATTCAAATGAATATTCCACGACACCTTTACGCTTGTTAGTTTTTGTTTAAAATTATGGGGGGGGGGGAATAAAACTTTTAAAAAGTCCAGGAAATTTCGGATTATTTTTAAAATTGAACTAATCCCAGCTTGATGATTTGAAGTTGTAATTGTTGCCTACATAGTTGATGGAACATAAAGATGTCGCAACCGTTTTGAAAGCTAACTTTTAATAGACATGTGATCCACTCTAGATATTGTCCCCTAAGTACCTCTGGGAATTTAGTAATTCCTCAATACCGTTTATATATTATGTATTATTCAAACAGATAGAATACAGTTCTTGTAAGAAATATAATTAATAATTAATAACCATTTAAATCATGAAAAATATAGCAATAACTTTATGAAATAAACTTAATAAAAATGGTCTTAATGTGAAGCTTAAAGTTCTAGGGTTTAGCATTTTTTTTTTTTTAAGATGTTAAGGTTCGCTCTGAAATTCGTTTGCAGAGTAAACCCTTAGGGTATAATACATGACGTATAAAGACCCTTTTCTGGATCAGCTAAAGCTAGTTGAGACTTTAAGTTCTGAGTTATTGATACATACAGTTAGTTGAAAAGAGGATTTCCAGTGAGATATCTGGTTTAAAAATATTTTTAGGGAGACTAAGGAGTTAATATATTATTACTGAAAAATTCCACAACAATCACGCCGTGAACAAAGTCAGTCAGTACTCCTCTCTACTCACTGGCCGAGTACCTTGTTGTTTAATGTCATGATCTTGTTCAATGTAAGTAATGTACAATTGTTAATTAAACGACTACAGCCTAAGTTAAGTTTGCCTGTTGTACTCACACAGGCAAAGGTGTCTAGTTATTCAAAATCTGAATAAGCACCTCTTAGTCTTTCAAAAGGTTTGAGTCGCTGTTTGGTGTGTTTTTGTACCTCCATCGTCCTGTCTCAGCGTTAGTCCAGATTGCCACGGGTCATCGCTAAGGTGTTAGGTCAAATCCCGCGTTAGAGTGGCTTTTCTCTCAGCTGGATCGTTACCTAGGTTGCCGCTGTGTACTTTAACTCAGTTTAGTCAGCCATTACATACTACAAACATGTTTGTTTGGAGCGTTGGGCTTATGAATTGGAACTTTTGAATGACTACTCTACCTCAGCTAGTGTCAGATAACCGCCATACTGGAATGACAAATGGACTGGACTAGTAGCTAGAGCAGCTGCCCGTGCCTAGAGAAAAGACAGCTGCGAAGTAAATCTTTTAATGAAGGCAAAGCAGGAATGAAGAGAAAGAGAGAGAGAGGAGAGAGAGAGAGAGAGAGAGAGAGAGAGAGAGAGAGAGAGAGAGAGAGAGAGAGAGAGAGAGAGAGAGAGAGAGAGAGAGAGAGAGAGAGAGAGAGAGAGAGAGAGAGAGAGAGAGAGAGAGAGAGAGAGAGAGAGAGGAGAGTGAGAGATTGAGAGAGAGTGAGAGATTGAGAGAGAGAGAGAGAGAGAAGAGAGATAGAGAGAGGAGGGAGATTGAGAGATTGAGAGAGAGATGGATAGAGAGAGAGAAAGAGAGAGGGAGAAAAAGAGAGAGAGAAAGACGATGGCCACCACATCTCTTGGAGTCTGACCAACTTTTAGCATCTCTTTGTTCTCGTCAAAGCGATGGCAAATCCTCTCTGTCAGCCTCCGTTTAACCTCAACTATTAACTGTTTTTTATTGTGTGTGTGTGTGTCTTTATATATATATAGGAAATATTTAGCTTACATAAATATCAAGTTTTTAATCAGTGTTGAGATATTGATCAGTGATGGCTGGATATTGACAGGCCAGGTCAAGTGCGGTGTGAAATACAATTATATCTTTTTCACTCGATCCGTATATTATCTTCGTGGATTTCGTAAGTAAATATAGATTTTTAGACACGTCAGATGAGAATTTTCACAAAGAATCGACCATTTCAAAATTTACCTTTCGGCGCGGCGATCCGGAAAGTTTCCAGGTTAGTCATTTAAGTTACCATCGTAACTAACAGACAACAGATAGTAATAAAAAGATTTTTTTTTTTAAAGTAAATTATTTTTTTTCCATAGCCCCTTTCAATTCACAGCCAGAATTATAGATCCTCAGGCGAATCTATTTACAAATTATTTTTGTATTTCCTGTAGCACCGCTACATTATATACAGGTTTTGTTATTTTATAAAAATTATATAACGGAATAAACAAGTATAATGATACACATTATACGTGACTGGACTGAACTGACTCTAATAAAGGTGATGGGGCTCAGCTTTTTGATCAAACTGAAAACTAACTTACATACTAAATCTTAACCTAATTTTCCCCCGACAGTCTGTGTTGCCACAGTGTCATAGTGTTAAACACTGGGTTTGTGAGGTTTTGGTAACAAAAGGAATGAATTCATACAGAATCATAATTTGATTCCTTTTTTTTTTTCTTTTTTTTCAGTCAAATGTTTTTAAACTAAACCCACACAGAAGCGAATCTATTTTGAAAGGTTATGATATGAAAATTATCATTACCTTCGGGCTCTGCAAGGTAAGTCTGGATATGTGACGACATCGCGTTACTACATTGCTCCTATTATATATTTTTATAGGATATTAGGACACTGTGAGTCAGAATATCGCTTTATGTTTTTTTTTAGAAAGCATTGCTGGTTTGCACTTTGGACAGTCTAATATTGAATAAGATTGGTTCTATATTGCGATTCAATTTTTTTTTTTAATTTGGCATTTATTTTTGATTGTCTTTAACATTCTGTATTATAGACATCTTTTATAATAGCATTTGGAATCATTTGACCACTTTAAATTTTTGACGACTTTGTCACCATTTTTATATATGCATTGATAAATTGATTTATTCTATTCACATATGTTTAATATATTTTAATGTATATGTAGTAGCATTATTTTTAATATTTGCTAGGATATTGTGATTTGCGATTTTCAGAACAGGCTCGGGCGTTAAATGAATCACCTTTCTTACAATGAATGATCATAGGTAAATGACGAGGGTCCAAAACCCGAGGACTAGAAATCAATGGGGTGGGGGGCTATGGACCAATAGGAAGTCCTGTTAAAGGAAAACACGTACAGCTCATCGCTAATTGGTCCTAACACAATTAAAACCCGTCACTTCTTCTTCTTCATTCGGGAGGATTGAAATATTAATAAGGGGGATGGCGAGGTCGAGAGAGAGAGACGATCCGGAGGGCGAGCTAAGCGCCCTCTGCCCTTAATTGCTTTTTAATTGCGTAATGGTGCAAGGAGAATAATTATAGCAATTAAAATCACGCGGTACCAGCGAGAGCCCCCCCCCCCCGGGCAGCTTTGTCAAGTGTCAGCTGGTCGATAAAGAAGGCCGTGGGGGGTGGTTGGGCTGCCGAGGGGTGGGAACGATCTCCGGTCCCCAGGGGGGAGGGGTGGTGCACAGATTATGTAGGTAACCGCATCGTGGGGCTAATACGCTCGCTCGTAGGGTTCTAGTCCTTCTATCATAACTCATGTTTACTTTGATTCGCTGTAATTTGCTTAGCTTTGATCAAATTTGGTATAAGAACTTTAAATCAAAGGATGTGATACAAGGAAATAATAAAATAAAAAGTACAATAGCTTTAACGTGACTTTCCTGCAAATTGTTCCCGGAGCACTCGAAATCAATAGCTTTGGCTTGTCCAGGCGAACAAATCCCACCACACCAAGTGCACTTAAAGCTTATTATCACAAACACACGTATATACTTCCTATGAACTATACGAGTATTATTAACTTGCGCGAAAGTATGATAGTTTTAATTCAGTACGAGTGTTATATATTAAATCCTGATACACTCGGATGACATTGGTCAAATTCACGATGACTACAGATAAGGAATAAATTAGTGTTAGTGTTAGTAATATTAAACAAGATTCATTCTTTTCAAATGTTCATTTTCCAGTTTATTGTAATTTAAATAAGCTGATTGCTATTTCCAAAACTTATTTTGCTGAGAATGTCACGTTTCCCCAAGATTTTATTAATTTTTTCACGAGCTTTCTCGGTGTCTATTCTTATCTATCAATAATATGTCTCTGGCTTATTGTTTTTTATTATTATTTGTTCTATAGGCAATAATAATACAGAATACTCTCGAGCATCTGCCGCGACTTGTCCTGTTAGAGTTGAGGGTTTTTTTCAATCATCATTTCCTCCAATGGCTTGATCTCGGAGGACAACGCTGGAATCTATCCGGACGCTGTAGAGCTGTCGAAGAAAATACTTGACAGGCATCAGCAGGCAATCATTTTAGGAACTTCGAAAATTCAACAACATAATAATAATTTAAGGCTAAAAATCTTGACTTATAGACCGGGTAGGTGAATATTCCCGAAGAATTCCACGAAGTTAGAAACTCATAATAATAATAATAAGGGTATAAATAAAGTTTTAAATTATGTGATAGTCATGAATTGTAGTCATGGACGTTTTAAGTTCGATTTAAACTTAAAATGCATCGCCAAGAGTGAAAAAATGACTTTTTAGGGCCTTACCCTGAATTTGATTCTAAGAATATTCTCTGCTGAAGAATTCCAGTTTAGTTTGAAAGGACTTATTAAGGTAACTCCATTTTACATCATATTATCATCAATGTCACCTATTCACTCTAATTTAAACACATAATTAGTAATATGGTAAATTTATTACATAAAGGTTTATTGTAAAATACCTTCATTATACTCCACCGCACATCCCTATAATCCTCCTCGGAGACTAAAGCGCCAGTGTTTTGTTTTTGTTTTTTATTTATTTCAAAACCCCTTTATTGATTTAAAAGTTTACACTGAACAAATTTTTCTATTTACAAGTTTCTCCTCTTACTGCATATGCAGATGCATTCCAAGGAGGGCATACATATAATACAATATCTTTTTGAAGTTAAAATTACAGTGCAATGCGTACAGGACTAGGTGATGGGGCTCACCTTCTGTTTACAGTATGGGAAACTAAAACTAGAACCTAAGACTAAAGCGTTCCTACCTTGACAGCGTCCTGCCATCGATGGGGGAACGGAGCGGGGGTTATAGTGTTAAACACCGGGTTTGTCAGGTATTGCAGGGAGTCGAAAAATTTGGTATGTCTACGTTGAATGAATTCATCCACCGTAGGCCAATCAAAGATCTCGTGAAATTCACTGTTTAAAGCGCCAGTGGCCTCGTGACCTGCTATAAATGCGTGACAGCGGGAGCCCTGGGAATGTCCAGTTTCTCCCATCATGTCCTGAGCGTCTGTGGCTCTCACGCTCTTGGTCAGCCTCCACTGGCTCGTATCCGGTGACGCGGCTGACGGAGGAGCGTGGGGGACTTCCCAAGACTCCGCTTCCTCTTTCGCATGCGAAGGAGGTGACAACCATGTGGATTTGGGAGGTATCTGGGCTGTTAGTAAATACTGTATGAATGAGAACATTTATCACAGTTACGCATTGGCCAATAAGGCAGTTTGTAATTCTATAACAAAAAATTTTTTTTGGATGATTGGTTCTTTTATGTCTACCGTTATGATCTTCGATTTTTTAATAACAGTAATTAATAATCATTCCATCAAACAGTAATTTATGACTTGATAAGTAACATCCAGAGCACTAATGATTCATTGGGTTGACAGCGCTGTCTGAAATATATTTGTTTTTTTTTTTTACTCTGATCTTTCGATTTAAAAAATTCTTTTCTTATTCCTTGGAGAGGATAATATAGCGGTCATGGCGTCAGGCTGCTGACATGTGCATCCGCCTGCAGACACGGGTAAGAATTACAGTGCGTGCATTATGCATCATTCATGAGCCTGCACGGAGCGTAACGTCTTGATGCACTGTTATTGCAGTGCCACTCATTAAAGGGATGAGAAATTGCTCCACAATGTGCATTAGTTAATAAGTGCGGACAGATTCCAGTCAGTTTATGTTAATGAATCATTTATAGCATTTATTTGTGCATCGATTTATAGCAATTAATCGATCTCAACTATATTTAGTGGCCTAAAATTAGAAAATATTAGAAAAAGTTAAATGTTTTTTGTTTTTTTTTTAATACAAAACAGATTAAAGATCATCTGAGATAAATAATAATGACATCTAACACTAGGAAGAAATTCGCATATTTCCGTCACAAATTACAATAAAAACCATAAATGTGTATAATTAAATACTACGTTACATCTGTCATCGTCAGCCAATATCGACTGATTCACCATAGCAGGAACAGAGCAGTATAGAATGACCAGCAAAGATACATTTTCGAAGCAAATGAGCGACGAGGTATTGTACAATATTGTTCTGTTGTTGATCTGAGTTTTGCAATTACATAATTTGTCCGCTTAATTGCACAGCGTACATAATTGACAAAGGATCCACTCTAATGCACTGGTTTGTGTATTTAATGTGTATGGACTGTTTTCTTTTGAATCATTGTTGAAGCATTTAGTTTTAATATATATTGGTTTTGTTACTGATTATTATTTATTTTAAAACTGTAAACAAACCAAACACAAAAAAACAACGCCCAAAAGATAGTCCCGAAATTGTAAATACAAGTATAAAAGTATTAAGATCTCTTACATCTACTATTGCGTATTTGTAATAAAGAGCTTGTGTATATAATTGAATTATTTTTAAATGTTTATATCAAAAGTTCTGAGAACAATAGTAAATGCCCCTTATTACGTCAGCAACAAAACCCTTCATAACGATCTTAATATACCTTACATTCTTGAACTCATCCCTTCCAAGTTCGGTAATATTCCATAGTAACCTATCCAACCACACTAATCCCGTAGCACAGTCATTGCACTGAGCCACTCATCCCTATAATCCTCGGAATCTGAAACGGCAGTGGCCACGTGACCTGCTATAAATTCGTGACAGTGGGAGTCCTGGCAATGGCCAGTTTATCCAATCATGCCCTGAGCGTATGTGGCTCTCGCTCTCTTGTTCAGCCTCCGCTGGCTGTTATCCAGTGACGCGGCTGACGGAGCAGCGTGGGGGACTTCGCGAGACTCCGCTTCCTCTTTCGCATGGGATGGAGGTAACAACCTTGTGGACTTGAGCGGCCCCTGGGCTGTTTGTAAATATTGTATTAATGTTCGAGTGAATGATGAATTGTTGTTTTATCATAATGCAGTTGTTTATAAAAAAAAATGTTTATATATTTTCCCTTCACTTTTATGATTGATATTATATTTATTGATTGTTCCGGAACCCAGTTTCGGGCCTAATGATATTGATCTGATTCAGCGTAAGGGTTTCAATACAATCACCAGAGCCTGTGAGTTAAGTTGATTGTTGTTGAGGTAAAGTTTCTTACCCTCAATCCCATTAGTGGGATCTGACAACCTTTAATACCGTTTAATTACTAGCTAATTAATTTACTTTATCGCCTGGGCTCACCTTGGAGCGCTATCTATTTCAGTCGTAGGTTTTTCGTTACTGCACGTAGGCCACATAGTGAAATAATATCAATTTTCATTTTTTCAATATTACTTTTTAGAAGGACTTTATAATAATTATTTTATGTAACATGAAATAAAATAAAAATAAAAAAAAATAACATAAATAAAAATTAAACTGGATACAGAAACTGTAAGACATGGCAACTAAGGGGCACTAACCCAGTTATTAGTTTTGTCCTGACACACCAGCACACTATGCTGTATTTAATATCTTGTACTCTCTGAGGGGTGTGTCATAACCATACCATTCGTCTATATAGCGAATAGTGAGGTATGGTAGGAAGGTTGCCCCCTGTCAAGTGATAGAAATTATGTATTTGTTAATAAAAAAACAGCAGAGGGAAGAAATGGAGAAAGTGTTATTTCTTGGTTTCTCGAAGAAACTCCACATACTAAGAAATCCTGTCATATAAAACATAATAAAAAAAACCTTAAACTTACAAAAGGAGCCCAAGTGTGGTATTGGCAAGTGAAAGAAAAAAAAGGCCTATAGCATTAATTTGGCATTTTTGTTTTCTTTCATAGCCCCTTTAAATTTACAGATAATTATATATAATTATAGATCCTCAGGCGAATCTATTTACAAATTACTTTTGTATTTCCTGTAGCGTTGCTACATTATATACAGGTTTCGTTATTTTATAAAAATTATATAGTGAATAAACAAGTATAATTATATACATTATACGTGACAGGACTAAACTGATAAAGGTGATGGGGCTTACCTTTTTGATCAAACTTAAAACTAACTTACATACTAATTCTTAACCTAATTTTTCCCCGACAGTCTGTTGCCATCGATGCGGGAGAGGTGGTGGGGTCATAGTGTTAAACACTGGGTTTGTGAGGTGCTGCAACGCGTCAAAAAACGTGATGTGTCTCCGGCGGATGAACTCACCTACCTACGGCCCACCAAGCAGGTCAGCGTTCTTTAACCTCTCGAGTGAGGTATGTCGTACCACTTTTCGCATGATCCCATTCTGGAAATGTTGGAGACATTTGGCTGTATTGTCAGTCAAGTAGGTAAATAGCGGGGCATCGTTCAGCACAACTGGCCGGAGGACACATTTATGTACATCATCAGTTTGAGACGAAGCGACAGGATGGGTGAAGTTAGCAAGTGCGATAGCCGGTAAGACCTGTGTCATAATTTTTATATTTTATTACTTAGTGCATTGAGTAAGCAGGTGTACACGGAGTCATTTTATATTCCATCAAAATAAATTCCTTCTATTCTAGAGGAACGAGAATGTGGTAAAAGTATAAATATCACAGATTATTTAAAGGAAAACATTCAAGCTAAAAGAAATTTAAAACGGAAAAATTCCTTGAGATAATACAAATAATAGTTTATTATAGTCTTAACGTATTACAAGTTTTACACAACTCATAACCTAGGTTGAGGATATGCGTATCATAACATGTAAAGAGGCGTGAACTCCAAAATATTATAATTGAAAGCTTCAAAAAGAACTAAGAGGTATGAAATGATAAGAGAACAGAAAAACAGATCTTATTCATTCTATAATATTTCCTCACACAACGTGTTTCGTAAACCCACGTCCATTAAAAAACCCAGAAATTATCACATTATTGAAACCATTAAAAAAAAAAAAACCAACATACGTGAGGATTATTTTAGTCCGTTGAACGTTTGCACGTTCTTCCGAGGTGAAATTCTTTCAAATTAATTTATTATTGTTATTAGTTTGGATCCATTAAAGGCCACTAAGACAAATTTAACTACTTGATATTTATAAATCAGTTAATCCTTAAATAGTTTTTATTTTCTCTAGCAAGATTTTAGAAGAAAACTATGGGTTTGTTTTTTGGTTTTTTTATTATTTACAATAGTAACTGTCGGGTCGTCACGAGGGGGTGCCTGGTTACCCTAGTGACGAAGTGAGATTTGATTAGGCTATGATCTGGACAATTGCTTCATGACTGGTCTTACTACTGTACTATCTGACTCCATATCTGATAGCTATGTGCCCCGACAGTGCACTATGTTCAGGAGAAGAGGTATAGGGTAGGTATTATAGGTAGTTTATGTGGTCTTGGAATGACCACGAATTCCCACTGGTATCTGAGGGTAGGCGAAAACCGTCCGGATCCCAAAGGCGAGAGTGAACCAGAGATAGGCAGTCTGGATCACAGGGGGAGACACCACTAGGTAAAGTTCGTAGGGCCCCAGGTGACCGTCATCTGCAAGGAAGAAATCCCTTCCAAGGAGGTGCTAGTTTTAGCGAGTCGAAAGCAGAGATTCCAACTAGGAAGGTGTGGGGTCTGACAAGGCCGGACTAAAACATAGCGAGGTTAGGAAGAGAGATGCAGAGGTTTTCATAAATGAGAAGGCCAAATGTAGAAACATCAGTGCAGCTGGAAGTACCAGTCACAGAGAGCAGCAGCCAATAGACTGGGGACTTATTCTGACCAATCGCATTGCAGGCCTGGATGAAAGCTGGAATGTTCTAGACCAAGACCCAGCCTCTCTAAAGGGTCCAAGGCCCTTTTTACCTGACCCCTGCCTCTGAGCTGGTTTTGTAGCTGCGTCTTTTATAGTTAACATGCAACCAATTTACAATATATACACAATAGAGTATAGGGTGATTTATCTTATGTAGTTAGCGGTCGTTACAGTAACATTCTATAAAATAAATTATTTAAGAAGGATTTATAATCCCAAATGTAACCAATTTATTGCAATTGTATTATTCGACAATCACGATTTGATTAAATTCACAACTATTTTTCCTAGCTGAATCAATGCATTTATTTATCATTTCCAGGACATACAATTGTGATATATAGGCATTACGTTCCCCCAGCCATGTGAATAAATGTATTTTTAGGTTGTTAACATGTCAACAAAGGTGGCAGTAGCCCACAAGCACAGGCCTGAGTCCTTGAGGTCTATTTCTCACCTGGCCGCCGACTGGAGCTCTTCTCTGTTGTGTCATTATTTATTTATTTATAAACAGAAGGTATTACCTTAGATTCAGGCAAAGAGGATTAATCCTAGGTTCAAGACTGGAGCTGTCCCGTGACTATACTCTGTCGAGTCCACCTGGTGTCCAGTCCTGCCTCGCGAGCCAGTGCATTGTCACTGCGAATAATGGCTTGTGTCACCCCTACACGTTTTAAGGTATTTATACACACTTAGCCTAGCTGTTTAGCACCGGTTGGACATCTGCTGGGCGTTAAGAATAGTTCCGGGGAGTCAACTAGACATTTCGAAAGAAAAACGACATCGCCGAGTTGGCACTGCTGATAATTATTAGAAACTATATAAAAGGTGGTGATAGATTAAGCAATCATTTAATAGAAAAATAAACTAGGGTAATACAATTTCAAAACGAGATTATATCCTCACCAATGACTGGTAATTTAGTAATTACTAATAACTATTAGGCATAAAAAAAAGTATACAGGGTCGGGATGTAATTTAGGTCAGATTTAAATGAAAAGTTTCCCTTTTTTTATGTACATCAGATTCTAAATATTTAATGTAGGTTTGTCCACAACGGATTGGCAGGGGGCGCCCACCAGGGGAGGTTTCGTCGACCTGGCCACTGCCCGGCAGGCGTTAGAAACAGAAGAGGTAAAAACTAGGTTTTATAGGTAGTAGACATTCGGTATCTTAGGGTAGCCGAAAACCGTGCCGATACCAAAGGCGAGTGTGAACCAGATATTGACAGACTGGAACGCTAAGGGAGACGCTACTAGGTACCTTTTGTAGGCCCCAGAGATCGGCGTCTACATGGAAGGGATCTCTTCCAAGGATGTGCTAGTTTTATTGTGAAGAAGCAAGAGGTTCCCATTTGGTTAGGAAAGAGAGGCGCAGAGGTAATTAAATAAGAAAGCCATGGTTTGAGAAGAGAAACAAGCGCCAGTGCAGAGAGAGAGAGAGAGAGAGAGAGAGAGAGAGAGAGAGAGAGAGAGAGAGAGAGAGAGAGAGCAGTGTTCAAGTGTCTAACTACGAATTTGTACCTTATATAGGCAGGTCATTCCTGCCTGCAGCGAATGAGAGAGGAGTATATTTTGGCCGGCCAATCATGTGATCGTTTATTTTGGCCAATCGTGGGCACTAGACCATTCGAGTTTCATCCAAGCCTGCATTGCGGTTGGCCAGAATAAAACCTCGCCCTATTGGCTGGACGAGATTGGCCAGAATAAAACTCCAGCCCATTGGCTGCTTGGGGCTATATACACCCCATAGTTTTAGACGATAATTCATTCTAACTACGGCTCGCCTCTGACCTAGCACTTGCAGCTGCACTGATGTTTCTAGATTTGGCCTTCTCATTTATGAAACCCTCTACATCTCTCTTTCCTAACCTCGTTATGTTTTAGTCCGGCCTTGTCAGACCCCACACCTTCCTAGTGGGATTCTCTGCCTTCGTCTCGCTAAAACTTGCACCTCCTTGGAAGAGATTTCATCCTTGCGGACACCGGTCACCTGGGGTCCTACGAACTTTACCTAGTAGTCTCCCCCAGTGATCCAGACTGCTTCTCTCCGGTTCACGCTCGCCTTTGGGATCCGGTCGGTTTCCGCCTACCCTCTGATACCGAGTGTGAATTCGTGGTCATTCCAAGACCACATAGACTACCTACAATACGTACCCTATACCTCTTCTCCTGAACATAGTGCACAGTCGGGCACATACCTATCAGGGATCGTAAACTAGTTAAACCCCTCTCTCTATACTGACACCGAAGATTTATTTATAAAATATGGACGGGTAGGTGGCTGTTTTCTCGCTCATGAAGAGGTTAACTTCTATTTATTCGTGGTGAAGAAGTTGGAACAACATTGGTTTAAAGGTTGCGATGAGAGCCCGAATCGTAGTTACTGGCTTGTCTGTCAGATAAAAGTATGTGCTCACTAAAAATGGTCTCAAAAAATTCCAGGTCTTCTTTCGGAAAGTTCAAGGGTTCTAGGGGTCAGGATTAAATACAATTTGTCAACTGGAACATAAATATCAGTATCAAAAATAAACATTCGCCAGTCCCAAGAGATTTTTTGGAAACCAGGCTTGTAGAACGAAGAGACAATAATTGTTCACGACCGAGTCACTCGATTTAGCACAGGTTGCGCAACCATTCTCGTAGTTTCAGACAATCAGACATACAGACAGGAAGAAAAACCTAAAACCTGTTCCAAATAATAGAGCAGGTATGTATAAATAAACCTAAACAGGAATATCTTAATAAATATACCAGACCACTTAATGAAATTAAGAATTCCGTTCCGAACCGACAGGGCTAATAAAGACAAACCACACGACTAATTGCCAGCCGGATATATAACCTTTCTATTGATATATATGGCAGTGTCTGCCACGGCCATCTATTCTCACGCAATATATATACTTACATATACACTTCAGTAAACAAGATAGAATACTTTGCAGATAAATCAACAACAAATATAACTGGGAATACGTCAAAGTTTTTAAAACTAATAAAAATGTTGTGTTCGATAATAGGCGAACTGAAGCTGAAAGCTGACACAAATATTAGTTCCTTTTCGACAAAATCAATTTTTCTTCTTTTATTTTAATAATTTGACTGAGTGGCTGAATTGGTTAGAATACGGGCATTACTTATTCTCAACAAATATATGTATCGATGGAAAAAGTTTCGAAATGCTACTCTACGTATGCATCAAGAGCTCATAAAAAGAAAATAATTAGTAACAAGACACATAAGAACAAAAACATAGGTAAGATTATCATTTTGTTAAAAAAATTAATTCACAGCACGCTCTCATCAAAAGAAAAAAACAACAATCAGACCCCTTTTTTTTTTTTCGAATCATATGTTGTTGTTTTTTATTTTGACACGTTGTTTAATCTACATTTATATATCCGGCTGTGTTACCTACTCAAAATTCACACGTATCTTATATCATTACTCAATTTTTTTTTCTCAAGAATTTGCAACGATCTAAAACTGTTATTTGTATGATATTCCAGAGCAACTGCGCTCTATATTAGGTTTGATTTTCGCGTCTAAAGCTATTTCCAATATGGCCAAGTAACAGATAGTACACAACACTCTCGAAGCGTCAACAGTTCCATCAACACATCGCTTTTAGTCATGCCAATCAGGCCTCTCCAATGACTACGGAATGCCCAGACGTATCCCACCCAGTCAGGTAAAATTAGCCTAAACTCTTTTAGCAGATAGCATTCCTATATTAAAATAAATCTATAACATAAATAATCTTTGTAGAGGAGAGCCTTTTTAAAAGGAAAAGAAAGAAAAGCTTTATTATGCAGTACAAGCAAAACACTGGTATATACAAATACTAAGAGTTATGTTACTACATACTGGGTCGGGACAAGTGTCTGGGAAACAACTGTAGACTGGGACTAAAGCTGAGAAATATGTGAACAAGAGAAGGGTAGTTTCGGGAATTGGGATGGGTGCGGTCGCTTACCTAAAAAATAAGAAGAAAAACCGGGAAGAAGAGGACCTCAGCCATACATGCCATAAATGCCGACATCCACAGAAACCAGAAGACATTTTATACAACGAATCAGCACATACAGAAAAAAAAAAAAAAAACTACCAAAAATCTGTAACACTCAAACATCTAAAAAAATCGTTATAGTCAGTTAATTAATCTTTGTAGAGGAGAGTCTTTTTAAAGAAATGAAAGGAAAGCTTTATTATGAAGTACAATCAAAACACTGGTATATACAAATATAAAGAGTTACGTTACTACATACTGGGTGGAATGTGTGGGAACAAGTGGGGTCTGGGGCTAAAGCTGAGACAGATATGTATAAGAAAAGGATACGATTCTGGGAAGTAGGGAGGGGGGGGGTAGTAAGATGGGACACCGTTGCTTACTTAAAAATAACAGGGAACCATCCATGAAGTCATGAGGCAGGTATACAGTTCTGCTCAATATCCTTCAACTTGTTCTTAGCAAGATTATAAATATTATATATAAAGCAAGCATTAGAAAACTTACTTAAAAAGTAACAGGCTCTCAATCCAACGTTTTGGAGAATTATAGAGAAAAAAAAATTGAGAGATAGGAAAAAGTTAGAGAGAGGCGTAAAAAAACTGTGGTACGTACCCTTCACATTCGTAAACCAATTAACCGGACTAAATTGGGTAATGATAATGGGTAATAAATACTCGCTCCGTAATTTATAGGGTTTACGACTTGTGAACCCTCTTTGGCTCCGTCAATATAATCAAGGGGCATACATTTCTACATTTATCAACTTTTCCAGGCGTTGCCTAGAGAACCGGTTAGCTTTAGCAAGGTGTCTAACTATAAGTTATCGATAGTTTAAAAATAAACAATATGTAATAAATCCTATTTCTCTAAGGCTATAATGGTTGCTAAGGTGTAAATGCGCAAGGGATTTAGCGCCCCCTCCCCTTTTAAACTGAACTTACCCTTCCGACGCCGTAACTATGCTTTTCCCTACACTCAAGCACCCCCCCCCCCGCGACAATCTAGAAGAGAAACCGTGGTGCGGAATTTTCACTCAAGTCCTCTCGTAGCCTGGAATCTCAAAGGAACAAACAAAAAGTAAATATATATTCTACAACAACAACTTGATTATGATAAAATTATAATCTGCCTCATAAATGTTCTCATTCATACCATATTTATAGTTTTGATTCACTCGCTTATTCATACAGTATTTACAGACAGCCAAGGGGCCTTCCAAGTCCACATGGTTTTGCCACTTCCCTGGCATGCGAAAGAGGGAAATGTTGGGAAGTTCCGCTGGCCGTTTCACTGGATAAAAGCCAGTGGAGGTTGGCCAAGAGCTCGAGAGCCACAGACGCTCAGGACATGATTGGAGAAACTGGCCATTGCCAGAACTCCCACTGTTACGTATTTATAGCAGGTCACGAGGCCACTGCCGTTTTAGTCTCCGAGGAGGATTAATGACTGTGCTAGGGGATTAGGGTGATAGTAACCTATCCATTCATGAACTTGGAATGGATGAGTTCGACATTGTAAGGTATAATAAGATCGTTATGAAGGGTTTTACTGCTGACGTAATAGCATTTACTATTGTTCTCAGGACTTTTGATTGAAAGTATTGGATGCGCTTGATGTTGGACTTTTTTGCTGTCCCCTTTAGCTCTATTCCACATGTTCAGATTGGCTTAAGTATAACTTTGTAGGTTATATAATAATTATGGTAGATTAAAAATATTGCCACAGTAGTAAGGGCCAACGTGCACTATCAATCCCCAATGGACGCTTTTATTATCTTCAACAGACTCATTACATCTGAATTCAATTGTATATTTATTTGAACCATAAACAGAACCATCACCTACATATAATACTTCCCGTTATATTTGAAAATAACTGGCTTCAACTTAATACTTAACAACATACCCGAATCGGAATGGAACTGATGGAAAAAAAAAAAAATTCTGAATTATTACATTTTTTTCCACCACTCTGCCGAATGCAGGTTCATAATGAACAGAGAATGAAGAGGTATTATTGATGAAGATTTTTATCACATCGCCTCTGTCCTCATTCTCACAGTCTTGGCAAACTGGCCATTTAAAATCAATTACATTTAATTCTACTGAGTTCACCTTCGCGTGTAGTAACGTATAACAATAGTTAATGTTTTTTCGGAAATAAACCTTGAAAAAACTCACGTAACCATACAAGAATGAAATGGTTCATTTTTATGAGTTAGGAAATGAGGCAAAAATTATTTTTTATTTCGCGTCCTCTTTGCGAATAACAGACGGGAATTCCTTGGGTTTCAAAGTTTTCGCTTGCGAACAATTTTAAAGATTCTTCATCTGCTTAAAATCTGAAGTTTGTTTTTCCCCCATATCCCCTTGACACAAAATTAATATAAATCTACAAACTAATCTATTTACAATTGCTTCATTGTATTTCCTATAGCTTGGCTACATTTCAGACAAATAAACAAACTCTGTTTTTTACTAATAGTGATATGCATTGTACAAAAGTATAATGATGTACATTATACATTAATGGATTGAATTTAATAAAAGTGATGAGGCTCACCTTATTTATGGAAAAGTTTTTTCTTTTTTTTACCCATATCCCCTTATTACAAAATTAATATATGTTACAAAATATAGGTCTACAAACAAATCTATTTACAATTGCTTCATTGTATTTCCTGTAGCTTGGCTACATTTTATACAAATTCTGTTTTCTACTAATAGTGATTAGGATTGTACAAGAAAGTATAATGATGTACATTATACATTAATGGACTGAATTTATTAAAAGTGAAGGGCCTCACCTTATTTATCATAGACTTAAAACTAACTTACATCTAACAATAAAAACTTATCCTAATTTTCCCCTACAGTCTGTTGTCATCGATGAGGGAAGGGTGTGGGGTCATAGTGGCACCATCTTGTTGAAACCACATATTGGCCACATCAATATCATCCAATTTCGGTACAAAGAACTGTGTTTACGACGTCGAATTGATGTTCCTGGATTTTCAACAACACTCGCACGCACTGCTTGGATATTGACATTTGAACGGCTTGTTTTTGGACGACCATTGTGTTTAGTGTCTCCAACTGATCCAGTCTCCCTAAATTTTTCAATTAATCTCTTCACAGTTGATGAAGTACAAACACTATTCCGACCATATTTTGTATGAAATTTTCGAACTGCGGCCGCCAAACTTTTATTATTTTTGAGATAATGTTCAACAATAAAGACACGTTGTTCTTGTAACGCTGTAAATTGTTTTGTTTTTTTATGGTTGTCAGCACTTTACTGCACAAAAAATCATAACCGCGGTTCTTAATTATCTTCTCAGCTGTGATATAATTTTTTCATGCGATAGTTTTTGAATATCCTTAGCTGGACATTGAGAAGGTCCAGCAAAAATATTTAAAAAAAATTTTATGATTTGAAGTAAGATGTGGAGAATACACGCACATACTGACGTTTTTCAGATGTCTTTTTAGCGAAGGATAGGTTACAATGTATTATATGACTTTATAGCAATAAAAATGAGATATTTATGACAGGTATAGTAAAGGAAAAAGGTTAAGTATTCATTCGGTCATCGGCATTTTGTTTATCTGATGAGACAAATGTTTGATAGTCCACTTAGGCGGAGGGTAAACGGCTTGCGTCACCCACGACCGGTTCCAGGTTTTATATCTGCACTGACGTCTTCGTCTTAATAATGCCCACTGATAATGAAGGAATTTAATTATCTCAAGGGAAATATGAGAATTACACCGTCGATCCTTTCCATAAATTCCAACATAGATAACGGTAATTCAGTGAGATTTTAGGTGGAAATTAAAAGAGAACTTCAGACCCGATTTCATCACTTTTATATTTAAAACTTCGTTTTATTTTATTTATTATAGCTAAGAGCCACGAATTTGTAAAATGGAAACAAAACTCAATTCGAACATTGTTTCCTATGAATGAAAAGTCTATGCTTGTCGGATATTTGCGCTAGTACAATATTTAAAAAAAAAATGCGAATTGTACCAAATATATGCTTTGGGTTTATTAGATTGTTTTCTAGAAGAAAATCCACATTCATGACTATTTTTTTTTTTTTTTTTCTAATCTAACAATCTTTATTGTTCAATAATTACAATCTGCCTTTTATAAGGCAATAATAATACAGATAAATGATATCATTCATACCATATTTACAGCATCATTCACTCGCTCATTCATACAATAGGACATGACTGGAGAAACTGGCCATTGCCAGGACTCCCACTGTCACGCGTTTATAGCAGGTCACGAGGCCACTGCCGTTTCAGTCTCCGAGGAGGATTATAGGGATGAGTGGCGCAGTGTAATGACTGTGTTAGGGGATTAGGGTGGTTGGATAGGTAACTAAGGAATTTCATGTTTTTGTTGCTGACGTAATAAGGGGCATTTACTATTGTTCTTAGGACTTTGGATTGAAAGGATTGGATACGCTTGATGTTCGACTTTTTGGCTGTCCCCCATGGCTCTATTCCGTACGTCCAGATTGGTTTAAGTATAACTTTGTAGATTAGTACTTTATTTTCTATTGAGAGATGGGATGTCCTTTGAAGTAGTCTGTATAGTTGTCCAAAGCGTCTGTTTAGTTCTTGTCTTTTTAGTCTCGTATGTGGGTTCCAGGTCAGTCGTTTGTCAAGATGGAAGCCTAAGTACCGTACTGTCTCGGATACAGGGAGAGGAATAGAATTAAAATAAACTAGTGGACAAGTCTTGCGACAAAGGGTGAAGGTAATGTGGGAGCATTTTGCTTCATTAACTTTGATCTGCCATTGATTGCACCAATACTCGATCTCGTCAAGGTGGTTTTGAAGGTTATGGGATGCTATGTCGGGGTCTGCGTGGGATGACAAGACTGCAGTGTCATCTGCAAATGTGGCCAAGAAGGTATTGGGAGTAGAGGGGACATCAGCGGTGTATAGGTTATAGAGGATGGGGCCTAGGACACTGCCCTGTGGAACTCCTGCATTTATGGGATAGTAGTTAAAGTACACAACCACAGCGGACTTGGAAGAAGCGGTTTCATGAATATTAGATGCAATAATACTATAAATTAAAACTTAAATAAATTATTTAAAATCCTGTCAAAAAAGTCCATTCGCTGACACTTGAATGCAATTGTAAACTGCTAGGTCGATTGTAACTATATAAAGTAGAAGCATGATGAAGAACTTGATATTAATTTTCTTTAATTAATATCACAATTATTTTATGTAATAATTGATATAACAATATTAGCAGCGATAATTAAATGTAATAACTTTTTGTCTAACCACAGTTTCGCAATAATATAAAAATATTATTGCTTCAAGCCGTTCTATGTGAGCTTCCGTACATATTGATCGCAGAACGTCTAATGCTCGTCTCAAGCGCACATAAATGCATTTCAACCATTCTGAGAGACATACATCAACAGTCTTGAGGGGTTTTGGCCTCAGCGCCACCTTGGAGTAGCAATTTTTGTATATTAACCCTTTATAACGATCTTAATACACCTTACATTCTCGAACTCATCCCTTCCAAATTCATGAAATTCCATAGTGATCTATCCAACCACCCTAATCACCTAGCACAGTCATTGCACTGCTCCACTCATCCCTATAATCCACCTCGGAGATTGAAACGGCAGTGGCCTCGTGACCTGGTATAAATACGTGACAGTGGGAGTCCTCTCCAGTGGCCAGTTTTTCCAATCATGTCCTGAGCGTATGTGGCTCTCGCGTTTTTTGTCAGCCTCCACTGGCTCGTATCCGGTGATGTGGCTGACGGAGAAGCGTGGGGGACTTCCCAAAACTCCGCTTCCTCTTTTGCATGCGAGGGAAGTAACAACCATGTGGACTTGGGAGGGCCCTGGGCTCTTTGTAAATACTGTATGAATGTGCGAGTAAATGATGAATTGTAAATATGGTGTGAATGATAACATTTATCTCAATTACTTATTGCCTATTAAGTATTAAGGCAGATTGTAATTTTATAATTTTATAATAAAGTTATTTATAACAAAAAAAAGTTATATTATTTACGTGGAGTTAACATGGCCTAAGTTTACTTTGATATGGTGGGTATACCCTTTACTGCACTGTCTAACCACAGTTTCGCAATAATATAAAAATAATACGAAACTGTGAGAAGTCAATTAAATATTTCAAAGAAAGTATTGGCGGTAATAAGTTGCAAAAGCAGTTAATATATTTCTTGATTTAGTTTTTGTCATTGCGTTATTTAAATTTTATGTTAGTAAATAGACATGAGAACAAAACATTTCATGTCACAGGGGCGGGTTTTTTTTCAGCTAGGCCAAGAATTTCCGATCCCCTCGAATTTTAATTAGTATTTGTTTTTTTTTTTCTTGTAGTATGCTTATGTCTGTCTAAAATACTTTATATATCGGTACAAATAATGATATATATTGAAAAATATAATGCAAAATAAGCCGTAATATGTATCGTTCAAACATATCCCCTGCTTTTCTTTGTTAACGGATCAATTGAGCTCATAAACAAGTTCTGCTTCAAACCGTTCTATGTGAGCTTCCGCACATGTTGATCGCAGAACGTCTAATGCTCGTCTCAAGCGCACATAAATGCATTTAAACAATTCTGAGAGACATACATCAACAGTCTTGAGGGGTTTTGGCCTCAGCGCCACCTTGGAGCCGCAATTTTTGTTTATTAAACTAATAAGGCATTTAAAAAATAAGGTATTTGCTCCGCTGCATCAAATTTCGAAATTGAATAGTCAACGTCAAATGTGTGTAGTGTCATAAATCATTTATACTTCTGCCAATGAGCTAGTTTCTTTTGACAATCGCCATTAATGCTGCATTAAAAAAAAACAATTTCTATTATAGTATATTAATAATAATCAGCTTTTATTATGATAAAACAATCTGCCTCATTGGGCTATAAGTAACTGTGATCAATGTTCTCATTCATACCTTATTTACAATTTTCATTCACTCCCTCATCCATACTATATATACAAACGCCCAAAGACCTCCCAAATCCACATGGCTGTAACCTCCCTCACATGCGAAAGAGGAAGTGGAGTCTAGGGAAGTCACCCACGCTCCTCCGACAGCCTCGTCAGCGGATATGAGCCAGTGGAGGCTGACCAAGAGCGTGAGAGCCACATACGCTCAGGACATGATAGTAGAAACTGGCCATTGCTGCCCACTGTTACGCATTTATAGGAGGTCACGAGACCACTGCTACTTTAGTAGGAGGGTAATAGGGATGAGTGGTGCAGTGCAATGACTGTGCTAGGGATGTTGGATAGGTTACTATGGAATTTCATGAATTTGGAAGGGATGATTTCAAGAATGTAGGGTATATTTAGATCGCTATGAAGGGTTTTGTTAGTGACGTAATAAGGGGCATTTACTATTGTTCTCAGGACTTTTGATTGAAAGGATTGGATACGCTCGATGTTCATTGTAGTATAATAAAACGTTAAATTCAAAACCGTCAGAAAAAAATCAGAATCTTGAATTTTCTTTTTGTTTGATTTTGTTTTTTCCCATATTTCCAATTATAGTATTCTAACTCACATTGAATAGTTTGCAAGAGCACCGGCGTAGAAAATACATGAAGTGTTCACATGTGCCAAACTTAACAGCTATAAAATACGAAAACAAAGATTGGGTAAGACATAATGGAATGACGCCAAAACAATGGCAAGCCCCCTTTCGAGACACACTAATTTCGAGACCAATGGTGCGATAATGCACGATTAGCGGTTCATCACATCAACAAGTTTTGTATGAAATTTCCGAACTGTTTTTGAGATAATGTTCAACAATAAAGACACGTTGTTCTATCGTGTAACGCTCTAACCCTAAACTGTCAGCTGTCAAATTGTTTGTTTTTTAGGGTTGTCAGCACTTTACTGCAGAAATGGCGGCAAATTCAAATCTTGCGTTAATTCTGGGACACCCTTTACTATTGACAAAATGAAGTGTTATTGTATTGACAATAATAAAAAAAATCATAACCGCGGTTCTTAATTATCTTCTTAACTGTGATATAATTTTTTCATGCGATAGCTTTTGAATATCCTTAGCTGGACATTGAGAAGGTCCAGCAAAAATAATACAAAATTTTTACGATTTGAAGTAATATTTGGAGAATACACGCGTGACGTTTTTTCAGACATTTTTTCAGCGACGGATAGGTTACAATGTATTATATGACTTTATAGCAATAAAAAAAAGATATTTATGACAGGTATAATAAAGGATAAAGGTTATGTATTCATTCGGTCACCGACATTTTGCTGCCATGTTTCAACAACACTGAGTGCTTTAATAAATTTAAACCTGAGTAAAAGGAATAAATAGATATTATTCAATGAATTCACCCATGACTTCCTTGGGCAAATTGGCTTCAACTAACAAACCTAAATAGATGATGTCGTCACTAGTTGTATCATTGATGCAGAAGTGACGTCAAATGATGATATTATTAATGCACTGTAATAATAACTCACTGCTTCTCGGGATTTTCTTAAATTATAAAAGTTATTATTAAATATAAATGGACTCTGTTAATTCTTGTTGTTAATGCCTTGCGACTTCTGTTGTTGACGTACAGCAAGAAATAAGTACAGAAAAAAAACAAAAAAACAAGGAGTTAGAAAAAGAGACACAAAAATACTCGAGAAATTGACAGAGCAGGCGAGCCGGCAGGTGCGATGCTAAACTCGGAACCTCCCGTTAAAAATACTGCCTGCGACAGACGAAAGTGCCACTACTGTTTCTCCTTAATTTGCCTATTAATACAGGACAGTGTCTATGTCTAGGATATCTCGCTAATTGGGGCACTGCAGCTGGTTCCTCTTAATGGGGATCGCGGATGGTCAGCAAGGATTTTAATATCTTGGTGCACTGTTGTTCCTCGTCACAGTTAGCTGGCTTATAGGTCCAATGGGGTATAAAATAAAGGGAAACCTACCGTAAACGATTTAAGACATTTGTATAGGTCACGGTCAAATTTATATATATATATATATTTTTTATGTTATTAACCCTTCATAACGATCTTAATACACCTTACATTCTCGAACTCATCCCTTCCAAGTTCATGAAATTCCATAGTAATCTATCCAACCACCCTAATCACCTAGCACAGTCATTGCACTGCACCACTCATCCCTATAATCCTCCTCGGAGATTGAAACGGCAGTGGCCTCGTGACCTGGTATAAATGCGTGACAGTGGGAGTCTTCTCCAGCGGCCAGTTTTTCCAATCAAGTCCTGAGCGTATGTGGCTCTCGCGTTTTTTTGTCAGCCTCCACTGGCTCGTATCCGGTGATGTGGCTGACGGAGGAGCGTGGGGGACTTCCCAAAACTCCGCTTCCTCTTTTGCATGCGAGGGAGGTAACAACTATGTGGACTTGGGAGGGCCCTGGGCTCTTTGTAAATATGGTGTGAATGATAACATTTATCTCAATTACTTATTGCCTATTAAGTATTAAGGCAGATTGTAATTTTATAAAAAGTTATTTATAACAAAAAAAAGTTATATTATTTACGTGGAGTTAACATGGCCTTAGTTTACTTTGATATGGTGGGTATACCCTTTACTGCACTAAGTGCAGACCCTGACCTCGGCTACACCATTTTTAACTCAGCCGGACTTCAGAACTCCTAGAACAGGTCAGTCTGAAGTGTTCATAGTAGAGTGGTTTTCAGACATCGGTCTTATCCTCATTTAATATTTGCCATCTTGCTTCCTATACGTACTTCACTACCACAGGTGAGTGAGTACGCAAGATCCTCAGATTATAAGTTAAGCGAATCAGTATTAGATTGTTTTACTGTAAATTTTTTTATTATTACGTCGTTTGATTCCCTATTGCAAGATTACTCCACTAACTAGCGCGCAAGAAATATTGGCTACTAAATTGTTTTTCGACTTGATTGCAATACAACTTACTGTAAATATATGTTGTGCCATATTGAACTACATAATTTTTAATTATTATAGTCTCCTTTTGGACTTGGGGGGCCTCTGGGCTGTTTGCAAATGTTGTATGAATGAGCGAGTGAATGATGAATTGTAAATATAGTGTGAATGATAACATTTATCTCAATTACTTATTGCCTAATAAAAAGGCAGATTGTAATTTTATCTTAATAAAAAAAAAAAAAAAATTATTATAGAATATGGATAAAGGAATAATCCATGAAAAAGAACTCCCTACCTACCACATTTTCAACTACTGTCAACAAACATGTTGAGGAAGCAAGACAGGTTAATCTAGTAAACATAGTTAATCTAGTAAACCTAGTTCAATGAATCCACTTCTTCTAAAGTAAACCAAAACATCTAGGAAATGTCAGAATACATTTTGATAATTAAGGACAAAATACGAGAACAAAAACATCAAAAGAAAATAAGAGAATCCCCTAATTAGTACATTTTTTTCAGGCGTGACCTAGTTTAAAAGTTATCAAAATTTAAAGTTCTAATCCCCCCCTAGAAATGAAATAATAAAATTAATTAAAGGATAACTGTACATTTAAACAAGTTCCCCGAAACTAACGGTAGTGGTTTATAGTTATACTTGTATGAAAGTTTAGACAAGGTTTAAAGTTGTGAAAAAAGTATATGTAGAATAGGATAGAAAAAAAAATTATTCCGGAAGTCCCAAATGAATTAGTATAGTATTTATCGAGAAAAAAAACCGAAATATTTTATTTGATTATAGGTGTTGATACGTAATACTATTCCTAATCTTGAAGTGTGTTTTTTAATCGGAATATGACAACGCTCGTCGAATAAAAAAAACAAACATACTTTTTGTAGAAATCAAAAATCCCGAATCCACCCGCCTCTTTTAGGCATCCCACAACCCATATCCTTCTCATACTACCTTCAAATGGGACTCCCCTTAGTGAAAGGCACCCATCATCCAGAATAATTTCCTTTATTTTTGCTACATCCTATATTTCCAGTCGAGAGCTAAGTAAAAAAAAAAAATAAAAAAAATATTATCCTATTAACATTATTTCTAATATTTCCTCTGTGGTTAATTAAATAATGATTGAGCCTCTTCGTAGCAAGTTATTTACAACTTCAAGGACTAAAATTCTGAAAAATACTTGAATAGGCGAAACGCTAAAAGTGTTTACGATACACTTATCTGTTATTATGATAATGAAAATGTCTCTTATCAACACCAACGCCCTGGTAAATAAGATCCTTTAATTATGACTGCTAACTATAGTTTAGATATAGTAACATTTACTGTTATTATCAAAGGTGGGTAAGTAAGTTATAACTGTAATATAACTCCAAACTACAGCTGCCATAAAACACTCATGTCACCATTAAACAAACCTAACGTGACAGATATGACCACATGCCTACGTAGAAAAGTATCTGCCAATCTAAAGGACAGTTCCTTTGGCCACTCTATATTAATATTTAAACACCTAAACTTCTACTAATATTAGTAATATAATATATTAGAACATATTATTGCTAGTATTTAGTTGATTCGAGGATCAGTGGTCAAAACACTAATGGTTTCTTACCAGCAGATCCATTAATTATCTAAATTTTTCAGGTCTGAATGAAACCAGCCTCTACTTACAATTATTACAATTCAACAAGATAATTATATAGAATTTTCAAAACTTATTTTTTTAATCGATAAAAGGGGAAGAAGGTAAACTATAATAGGTGCTCCTGCAGAGTGAGCTTTTCAAAAATTGGTACCTTGAAAAATTTACAGTACTGGTTTTGTTTTTGAACAAATTTATTTATATATTAAATCAACTGGTTAGCTGAAAATCAATTTGAAAAAATATAAACAGTAACAAAACATTATTTTGTTAAATTCATCTATATTTTTTTTTTTTTTGCATTTTTAGTATTTAATTGAAATATTAAATATACTATCAGCCCTGAATTGATTTTTTTTTGTTAATTTTGCTCAATTATTTGTAGTACAGTTTACACAACCAGAACAAATACAAGGCGATGGGGAATATTCCCTTTTCAGAAGGTTCAGCTCACTTTCACGAGATCTATTGTCGAATACAAAGACAAGGGACAGGGGAAGATTTTCTTATACTTGTATAAAAGTACAGCCAAGATTTAATCCATATTTTTTCTGTTAAAACAAAACCAGAAGTAGGGCTCAATCTTGGAAAAAACTTTCAAAATCTAGCACCAAAGAGGAAGGAATTACCTTCTAGAAACAGAAAACACTTAGCACATAAATAATATTTCTTAAAGTGTTCTGAGCGAGTGAATGATGCTGTAAATAATGAATGAGATCATTTATCTGTATTATTATTGCCTTATAAAAGACAGATTGTAATTATTGCACAATAAAGATTGTTATTAATAAAAAAAATAAATAAGTAAAGTGTTTTTTTTGTAATGATAACAGAAAAAAATAAATTGGCTTCAGGGTTTGTAGATTTAGAAGATATTCTTTAGCGTGTCTTATTTTTTTGTGATGAGATTCACATCACCTCAAACCCACCAATCCACGTTTTTCTGTCACACTTATATAAGAATATTTGGAGCATTTATTCAAAACATGTCTTCTCTATCAAAGTGACTTGTGTGAATTATTCAATTTTATTCCATTTCATTATTACTACTTTTCCACCTTGTTTGAAAAAATTGAATAAAATACTGATGAATCGGTCCTAATAACTATATATATATTGTAACATTCATGATATTTGAGCATATCATGACCAGGAACCCTCACATCTGGTGAGCATCTTCCCTTATAGTCCTAGGAGTGGGGATGATATAAAGGGCCAGTCTTAGCACGACCGCCGAGAAGAGCGGACTCTTAGCAAGCTCCCGAACTGGCGGTCACCAGCAGGAAGAGAGGAGAAGAACCAACAGCATACAGTAATGTTGATTGGATTACAGGAAGATCATCGATTGGGTGATATTAATATTGTTTCTTATTATGGATCCATTAAAAGAAATTGAGCTCAAATTTCATGTTTTTTGTAATTAGTAGTAAATATCCTAATTTAAAAGGAATTGAATATTTTTTTATATACTTTTTGTCAGCACTCATTATAATTATTTGTTAAAACCATTTTATTTGTATATATTTCACAATTCCCAGTTTCTCAATTTATTAATAACTACAACATTAGCCTTGAGATCGGGCGATTCAATCGGGATAATTTCCTATGTCAAAGACATAAAACAATTTGAATTAAAGATCTCATGACGGACCTGCCAAATTAGTTAAGGTAATTTGATCAAATAAAGTAGAAAAAGAAATTGTAAAAAATGAGGTAGGTTTCAATACATCCATTCGATAAAATAATACTAAATTTTAATCGTTATAATGAAATCAATTTGAAAATCTCAGTCAAACGTATGCTTTATAATTTACCCACTAAACCAATACTGACCTATTTGCAAACGACCGATAGCAACACCAATTAGTATAAATTTTTGTACAAATGACTCAGTACTCCAGTGAAAAAGAAACGGTAAATGACCCAGAACTATTTCGGGTTTTCCTCTTTTCTTTAACTGCTAGGCAATTTCAGCGATTTCTCCTCGGTTTGGTGAAGAGCGGGTTGAAGTTTCCCTCTCATTTTCTCGTGCTTTCCCGAAGATTTCCTGTAACTAACGATGTCTGGGGTGGGTGGGAGGGAGGGGGTATTTAAAAAACCACTCGGCCGTCCACAGCTCCGTCATGGAAGGTTTGAGATGCTTTTTGGACAATTGAGACAATTTTCAAAACTATTATCCAAAGAAATAAAATATACTACCAGATTCGGAACGCATCAAACCTCTTCACGATGAGTTCACATTGGGAATTACCTGAACTTTCGCCGCCGTTTAACCTCACTTTATTCAGGTTTGCAAGGCAACAATCCGATCTATGTCTCCCTGAATATTGGCAAAAGCTGTTAATAAATGGGGGGGGGGCAGACCCCCGTAATTTGGGAATCGTCAGTGTAAAGGTGATAGGACCAATGATTAAATAATTAATCAGCCACCAGTGGACTCTCACCACTGTACCGTAACAATCAACCTCCACCGAGGATTCCCACACTCCTTACTCCTCTCACACCACCTTCAAGCAGGTCCTCCTGGTACAATGAACCGATCACCGTAAATATTTTATATTTATCCCTCATCCTAAAATTCTAACTAGAGAGCTTAGGGAAAAAAAAAAAATAAAAAATAATTAATATTGTTGATGTAGGAAGTAAACAGAAAGAAGAAGATGCCCAGTCCCTGGGCTACACCCCAGAAGGAGTAAGGGTAGCTGATTAGGGATTATAACTAGTTGTGAACGGATGGAGAGAAACGATCGAAACCAGTGAAATAGAGTTACTGTAAAAGGTTAATGATTTCAAGCTGGTGATAAGGATTGAGTGTTCTATAGAAGTGAAATGCTTTGGAGTAATCTATGATAGTTAAGAAAATAATAATAAATTTGTATTCTGTCCTCCATCATTTCAATGGAGATAACTATTCTTCTGTTTCTGTACAACAATACAGCACAGCCATTTTCCAAACAAGTATCATTACTATGCTCATAGTCCACGTTATATACATCATAGGCACGTATATACGAATATAATGGTACCTAAGTTATCTAAGAGCTGCAAATTACAATTGAAATAAATAAAAGCATTTCTTCATGCATCTTAGTTAAGTGTACTAGAGGACTCAGCTGGTAATCCAAGATTATTTTAAAGGCAATAACTATTGCGGTTATATTTTAAACAACGCCTGACAGATACATATGTACTAGCGTTATTCAAAATAGACATATTAAGAAAACTAGGTCCTCCCGTGAATAACTGATAATATTCAAATATCCAGTCAAAGGAAGGGTCAGGGACACGTGTTAACATTTTTCAAACACCTTAGACAAAGGGATGCTGTCATTTTTAAAATGTACGCCAAAAGGAAGCCGCTTGCTCTAAACCATGCATATTTCATTCGTCATTCGACAAAGACAAATTTGCATCTTTTCGATTCTTTGGAAACCGGCGAATCCAAGGATCCGTTTCGGCGTTACTAATAGAAACCTTCAAATCGACCTTAAGATACACATCTATCCTTGACCGAATTCTGCAAATAAAATTTATAAATTACAGACACAACAATTTTTTACTAGAAAATATCCTGCCAAGCATATCCCATACCTACATTCTCCTCGTAGATTAAAGCGGGGGTTGACAAGTGATCTGCTGTAAACAAAACTTCGTAGCAAGAGATGGACAGTTATCTCTGGAGCGTCTGTCTACGCCTTTACTGCTAATATTGTTATTAGTTTAATAATACTATAGTATGAATGAGCGAGTGAATGATGAATTGTAAATATGGTATGAATGAGGTCATTTATCACAATTACTTATTGCCCAATGAGGCAGATTGTAATTTTATCATAATAATGTTGTTATTGTCTGAAAAAATTAAAGTTTAATAATAATAATAATACGAGACCCGAGGCTTGAAAGAATGGGTTTTTTAAACTTTGTTATGGATTATCATTTTTAAAATAATTAACTATTGCCCTGATTAAATTATATTAGTTTTCATCAACTGTAGTTATATATGACTACTAACAATTATTTTTGTTTTTCTCCTTTCATAGTCCCTATAAATTTACAGATAATTATATACAATTATAGATCCTCAGGCAAATCTATTTACAAATTACTTTTGTATTTCCTGTAGCGTCGCTATATTATATACAGGTTTTGTTATTTTATAAAAATTATATAATGAATAAACAAGTATAATGATATACATTATACGTGACTGGACAAAACTGACTAATAAAGGTGATGGGGCTCACTTTTTTGATCAAACTTAAAACTAACTTACATAATAATTCTTAAACTAATTTTTCCCCCACAGTCTGTTGCCATCATTGCGGGAGGGGTGGTGGGGTCATAGTGCTAAACACTGGGTTGGTCAGGTGCTGTAACGAGTCAAAAAACTTGATGTGTCTCCGGCGGATGAACTCATCCATCGACGGCACACCAAGCAACGGGTGCAGGTCAGCGTTCTTTAACCTCTCGAGAGAGGTATGTCGGACCACTTTTCGCATGATCCCATTCTGGAAGTGTTTGGCTGTATTGTCAGTCAAGTGGGTAAATAGCAGGGCACCGTACGATGAATCTCGGATTCCATTTTTTTTTCCTAAGAGAATTGGTCTCGTCGGGATCCAGTCTGCCTCATGAAGGAAAATGTATAACTATTTTAATAAATACATAGCGAAAGCCGACTAAGACCCGACATCAGAGTAAATGCTAGAATCACTTCGACCAACTTCAGTTACATTTCACCGCGTTTAAATTTACTTCCCTTCAATGAACCAAACGTTTAAACGTTTTTAACAAATAATCGCCTGCTTCCCCCTTCTTTCATAACATCCATAAAACCAGGCAACGTAAGCTCTTCTATCTGCACCTTAAGGGATTAAAGCGGGGGGGGGGGGGAAATACCGCATGCAAGACGAAAAAGGTATTTGCATTTTTTTCGGTAAACAATCTAACAAAAGTGTCTGAATTATTCATAAAAAGGATAAAAGGCGATTACATCTCTTCGCCATCTTCGGGGATTATATTGCAGTGGCTCCATCATGGCCGACGTAGTCTTATGTAACCCAAAAATGTACACGGAGACATTTCTGTTAATGACAAGCTTATATGTTAGGCCAGGCACAGTTAGATACAAAAAGCCAAAAAACAATCATGTCATCGAAAAATTAATATAGTAAAAATACCTTAAAAATGGCCGTTCTTAATTTTAGTATCGCACTAATGAAGCGTGTACTAACCTGAAACAAAAGTAAATAAATATTAGTAGTTGAAATGAAGTATAGAAAATTGTCGGGCTCAGGTTAACTGAGTATCCCCAAAGTGGGGAGGAGACGCCCGCCGCGGGCTAGGGTCGCTGCAACCTCTTAGTCGCCGTCCGGCGAGTGCCCAGAAAGAGATAAGGCGGGAAGACCCGTGGTCTTTCACCCTGGCTGCCGGCCTAGTCGACTGGGCAGCCTAATTCACTATGATCTGACTCCGTAAGATCTTGAGAACGTGTGTGCCCCGGCAGTGCACTATTTTCAGGAGAAAAAGAACAGAGTAGGTTTATTAATTCACACCCGGTATCTAAGGGTAGGCGAAAACCACCCGGATCCCAAAGGCGAGTGTTAACCGGAGAGAAACAGACTGGATTTCCGTGGGAGAAACTACTAGGTAAAATTTGCAGGGCCACGGCAACCGTCGTCCGCGAGGGAGAGGTCTCTCCAAAGGAGGTGCTAGTTTTAGCGAGGCGAAGGCAGAGATTCTCACTAGGAGAGTGTGGGGTCTGACAAGGCCGGACTAAAACATAACGAAGTTAGGAAAGAGAGACGCTGAGGTAGTTGAATGAGAAGACCATGGTTTCAGTAGAGCAGCAAGCGCCAGTGCAGAGAGAGTAGTGTTCAAAGTGCCGGTTTGTTTCTTTCTGATTTTCGCCCTATGGGGCGCTTGTTATATAGGCAGGCTAGCCGTGGTTGGGAGCCATCCCCACCAGCGGCTGCTTTCCCCACTCCGATTGACGTCATAATCTTTATTTGTACAAATATGGAAACAGATATTTTCTGGGACGAGATGAGGGTGACTTATAATTATTCGTAATTAAGAGGTGGCCACAACAACAATATATATTATTAGCCAATAAAAATTGAGAATTGAAATAAATTTTCCTCCATAGCATAACATGCATTTGAAGGAGGGTAGAATTACAAAAACATTTTTCGTTTTATAGTTAAAATTACAAAGACAATAGACTGGACTAGGTGATAGGGCTCACCTTCGGTTTACAAATTTGGGTAAACATACATACTAAAACTTAAAACTAAATCATAATAGACTAAAGTGTTCCTGCCTCATGTAAAAAATGCGTTACAATACTAAAAGACTGTAGAGCAGCGAGACAAGATAAAACCAGCGACAGACAACAAAATAAAAAATAACTGCAACAACAGTGAACAAGAGCATTCCCACTTACGCAGCATTTGCCGATCAGCAATAGCAGCAGCCTTCCTGTCGGTGGTGCAGGATTGCGGATCAATAAACAACATCAACAACAACAAAACTGTTTAGTTTAGCTTAAGGGTATCAGATGTAGCCATCACGCACGCATCGTCAGCGCTCTAGTCTCGGCATGACAAAAAACATAATTAACTGCATGCGAATTATTCACACTCATCTCATGCAAACATATAAAGTAACTATTGAACAGAGGAAATATCACGTACATGTGTATTAATTGATGTCATTATAGCAATTATGACCGGTTTTTATGTAACCACAAGAAGAAGTAATAGGTTGGCAAGAAAGTAATTTCGGTTTTTTATTGTGAAATAAAATTCAATTTTTTCTATGCAAAAAATAAACTTTAATCAGTCAAATATCTTCCATTCTGTTCGATGACCTATTGCCATCTTTCTGGTAACTTCATGATCCCACGACCATACATAGAACTTCTGGGCGTTATCAGAAAAAAAACGCAACCAAGTGCGATATGAGGTCATCGTTATAACTGAAATTTTTACCATTTAACAAGTTTCGTAAACTTCGAAATAAATGATAATCCGATGGTGGAAGGTCGGGGCTGTATGGGGGATGCGACATCACTTCCCAACCAAGCTCCAATAGTTGCAGACACAACAATTGAAAATCATATAAGACGTCTTGGACTTGTTAAGAAGCTCGATATTTGGGTTCTGCCACGACAATGCGAGGCCTCACACATCTTTAGCAACACGTACAAAACTATTGGAGCTTGGTTGGGAAGTGATGTCACATCCCCCATACAGCCCCGACCTTCCACCATCGGATTATCATTTATTTCCAAGTTTATAAAACTTTTTAAATGTTAAGAATTTAACTGTTTTGCAATCTCTCGCACAGTTATTGGTCATCTTTCAGTGAAAAATCTCCGGAAGGAAATTTTTTAAATCAATTCTGACAAGTGCCTTCTGTTAAACAATCAACACCATAAACTTCACATATCTCTTTGATAGCCTCAGCCGCTTTCTTGCCTTTAAGAAAATAAAAAAGTAAAATGTGTTGAAAATTCGTATTTTTGCACTCCATGTAAAAAGTGACAGTTGTAAACAAAATTACACGAAATTTGTTTCTATTCCAACCTAAAGGTATTGACTACTAAATCTCATAGTAAAAAAATTCTATTATTGACAAAAGAATGACGAAACAAACATAAAGCTATCAACTGTTGCAAACAGAAATCACTTTCTTGACGACCTAATATATTGCGACTGCCATGAAAAAATATCATCATTATCAAAGCCTAAGAATTATCCTAGTGCAGTTATTTCCATTATTTGAATATTTAAACTCATTTTACGATGCGAGGCCAAAAAATGGAGGCACCCCAGCCCATCATGTCAGGTGGTGTAATAGATAGTGGTGTATAGATAAAAAACAGGTGAAAACCCTTGAAGATCCTTGAGGACGTCTCTTCATCATACGATCGGTGGGTTCAAACCCTTAGAGGTGAGGCTAATTTTTCTTTTATACAACGCACAATTAACTAAATGCAGACTTCAAATAAGTTTGAATATAATTTTATACTGACCTTACAAATCAACTACCCCATCTTGAAACAAATAAAATCTCCTCACAGGGTCAATAAAGTTCTCATGATGTCATCAAGAGCACATTCAAATATAAATTAAATAAATTAGTTAAGTATGTAGTATCACACAAATTAATGGTTTTGACCATCTTAATAATTACTCCCTTTTGATTTCATAAGGTTTATTTTAATTATCATAAAAAATTCAAAACCGGTTTATCTAACACGTTCCATTAAATGATGAGCTTCAGCTATTTTATGCAAATAATAAAATAAAAATCATAATTATACAGTTTTACATCATATAATTAATTGTCCCAGCTTATTCTCTAACAGACCTCGACTTAATTAATACGGGCATAAACCTTATTAAACAAGTAAGTTTTTCTAAAATTGTGAAATATGTAGTCCAGTAGGAGTACGATGAAAAAAAGCATCGCGAATAATCCATGATTTTACGAAAAACAGAACTTTTCGTAATTTAGCCGCTTGAAAGCCCCCTTCAGATGATTTTTACAAACACAAATTATACTTTTTTTTGAAGAAAATTTTGTCTAGTTTACGATGCTGCAATTGGAAATTACCTTACTCAAAAAGATATTTAGTTACCGGTTCATATTCAACAAAAAACGTGACGATCTTAAAATAAAAAACACAGAATTTAAATTTCCCTGTTTCAAGGAATTAGACTCAAGTCCAAATTAAATTTTTTGTTTCATTTGAGGTCTACTATTTTAAGTTTTATTATTTACGGTATACCCTACACACACAATGTGGTACCCTACTTTCTTTAGGAGCAGTTTGCTTTCATCTAATCCAACATATAATAGATATTTTAATATGTATTCCTTTACGTATTCTTCCTTTTAATACTCAAGCATTAGTCCGAATACATCTATACATTGATAAGTAGCGAGTAAACAAAAATGTCCTTTATCTATACTTTGATAAGTAGTGAGTACACAAAAATGTCCATTGATCTATACATTGATAAGTAGTAAGTAAACAAAAATGCCCATTGATCTATAGATAAGTTGTGAGTAAACAAAAATGTCCATTGATATATAGATAAGTTGTGAGTAAACAAAAATGTCCTTTATCTATACATTGATAAGTAGTAAGTAAACAAAAATGCCCATTGATCTATAGATAAGTTGTGAGTAAACCAAAATGTCCATTGATATATAGATAAGTTGTGAGTAAACAAAAATGTCCATTAATTTATTGATAAGTAGCGAGTAAACAAAAATGTCCTTTATCTATACATTGATAAGTAGTGAGTACTCAAAAATGTCCATTGATCTATACATTGATAAGTAGTAAGTAAACAAAAATGCCCATTGATCTATAGATAAGTTGTGAGTAAACAAAAATGTCCATTGATATATAGATAAGTTGTGAGTAAACAAAAATGTCCATTAATTTATTGATAAGTTGTGAGTAAAAAATGTCCATTGATCTATACATTGATAAGTAGTGAGTAAACAAAAATGTCCATTGATCGATACATTAATAAGTAGTGAGTAAACAAAAAGGTCCATTGATCAATACATTGATAAGTAGTGAGTAAACAAAAATGTCCATTGATCTATACATTGAAAGTAGTGAGTAAACAAAAATGTCCATTGATCTATACATTGATAAGTAGTGAGTAAACAAAAATGTCCATTGATATATAGATAAGTTGTGAGTAAACAAAAATGTCCATTAATTTATTGATAAGTTGTGAGTAAACAAAAATGTCCATTGATTTATTGATAAGTAGTGAGTAAACAAAAAGGTCCATTGATCTATACATTGATAAGTAGTGAGTAAACAAAAATGTCCATTGATCGATACATTAATAAGTAGTGAGTAAACAAAAAGGTCCATTGATATATAGATAAGTTGTGAGTAAACAAAAATGTCCAATAATTTATTGATAAGTTGTGAGTAAACAAAAATGTCCATTGATTTATTGATAAGTAGTGAGTAAACAAAAAGGTCCATTGATCTATTGATAAGTAGTGAGTAAACAAAAAGGTCCATTGATCTATACATTGATAAGTAGTGAGTAAACAAAAATGTCCATTGATCTATACATTGATAAGTAGTGAGTAAACAAAAATGTCCATTGATCTATACATTGATAAGTAGTGAGTAAACAAAAATGTCCATTGTTCTATACATTAATAAGTAGTGAGTAAACAAAAATGTCCATTGATCTATACATTGATAAGTAGTGAGTAAACAAAAATGTCCATTGATCTATACATTGATAAGTAGTGAGTAAACAAAAATGTCCATTAATTTATTGATAAGTTGTGAGTAAACAAAAATGTCCATTGATTTATTGATAAGTAGTGAGTAAACAAAAAGGTCCTTTATCTATACATTGATAAGTAGTGAGTAAACAAAAATGTCCATTGATCTATACATTAATAAGTAGTGAGTAAACAAAAATGTCCATTGATCTATACATTGATAAGTAGTGAGTAAACAAAAATGTCCATTGATCTATACATTGATAAGTAGTGAGTAAACAAAAATGTCCATTGATCTATACATTAATAAGTAGTGAGTAAACAAAAATGTCCATTGTTCTATACATTAATAAGTAGTGAGTAAACAAAAATGTCCATTGATCTATACATTGATAAGTAGTGAGTAAACAAAAATGTCCATTAATTTATTGATAAGTTGTGAGTAAACAAAAATGTCCATTGATTTATTGATAAGTAGTGAGTAAACAAAAAGGTCCATTGATCTATAAATTGATAAGTAGTGAGTAAACAAAAATGTCCATTGATCGATACATTAATAAGTAGTGAGTAAACAAAAAGGTCCATTGATCAATACATTGATAAGTAGTGAGTAAACAAAAATGTCCATTGATCGATACATTAATAAGTAGTGAGTAAACAAAAAGGTCCATTGATATATAGATAAGTTGTGAGTAAACAAAAATGTCCAATAATTTATTGATAAGTTGTGAGTAAACAAAAATGTCCATTGATTTATTGATAAGTAGTGAGTAAACAAAAAGGTCCATTGATCTATTGATAAGTAGTGAGTAAACAAAAATGTCCATTGATCTATACATTGATAAGTAGCGAGTAAGCAAAAATGTTCATTGATCTATTAATTCAGTAGTTTTTCAGTTGATCGATACATTGCACATACTCTTAATGTTATCATGAATTGTTCAGTAGTTCGCTAAATACAAAAAAAAAACTTCTCTTGCGGCGTGACTCGAACACCGCATTAGGACGGGATTTCCACGAAAACGCCGCAGTTGTCACACCTGGATACCCCGAGCGTGAACTTTAATTAAAGTACTTTGTACACCGGGTTCTCAATTTAATAGCGACCTCGGAGAATAACTCACCCAGGAACTTTCCCGCTGAGAAAGTAGAGCATTTCACCTCGGCACAACAGCCTCAGGTATATATATTTGAAAGAAACTTCTACAGGAACAAAACAGAATTTAATACGAAACCTTAAATAATTATTTAGGGAAATTTACCAAGAGAGAAGCTATGGACTAAGGCTACGGGCCAGTTTGATAACTGTCATTCAACTATCGAAATTAAAAGTTTCAACTGCGGCGAACAGGAACAGAAGTTGGATATTGTGAAAGAGATTGATGAGGCAAAGTTGGGAAATGGTAACAGATACCGTCTAATTCCCCCCCCCTTAATGCTTCAAACTTTAGGCCCGTAGACTCTCTTTTTAGTTTCTATTAGTAGATAAATCTTTTTTTTTTAATAAACCTAACTTTAAACTTATAACATAAAATGATATAATTTAAAGCGTGAGGTAAGCCGAGTCCCGGGTTAAGAGGAAAGTGAATTTTTACACAACTTAATCCAGGCGTGGATGGAATAAGCCAGATATAATATTGTTCATCAGTTAGTGTGATGGAGAAGGTATGTGTTATCTGAAATCTTTGAATGTTTTGTAATGACGATTTTAAGCACTCGAGTAAGGCATGATTTTGGAAAAAAGAAACGGTTATTGCCAAGCACAGTGGAATAAAAACATATTTCTTACTAGGAGAACACAACCAAGATACTACCTGTAAACGAAGTTTTCAAAGTTAACATAAAAATAAATAATATTGTATTATTAGTCGCTAAATATTTCGAATTAATGTTGGATTTCCAATCTTGCCAGAACATTTTCCTGTGTCTAAAAATTATGAAAATATAAAATAAGAATTATCTAATCTGCGTTATATTTATAAATACTACCCTTCCTTTTTTTTTTTTTTTTTTAAATTGCCATAATTTCACTCTAAAAAAAATATAAAATAAAATAAGAACCGTGATTAATAATAAATAAATTATTTGAGCGGTACGAAAAAAAATGTCTCCTTGTTTCTATAATTGATCTCTCAAATGTGAGAATTCAATGATTTTTCTCAATTTAGTTGAGCTAATTGAATGGAGCCATGAAATGTTTAATTGTTTGCTTCCTATGATAACACTGAAATTTAAACGGTTTATAGATCGTTTGATTGATAAATCGTTTAAGTTTGAATTGATATTATGATTTTTAATGTTTTAACTGATATGGTAGTGGTAAAGGGTGCCAGAATTAACGCAATATTTGAATTTGCCGCCATTTGTCCAGTAAAGTTCTGGCAACCCTAAAAAAAAAAAAACAATTTAACAGCTGACAGTTTAGGGTTAGTAAAAATGGAGCGTTACACGATAGAACAACGTGTCTTTATTGTTGAACATTATCTCAAAAATAATAAAAGTTTGGCGGCCGCAGTTCGAAAATTTCATACAAAATATGGTCGGGATAGTGTTTTGACTTCATCAATTGTGAAGAGATTAATTCATATTGATGTAGCCAATATGTGGTTTCAACAAGATGGTGCCACATGCCATACAGCCCATGAAACAATTCAAATACTGCATGAGATGTCAAAGGTGTATGTCAACAAGCCTACGTGCATTAAAAGAGGAAATTCAACGCTGCATTAACGAAATTCAACCACATTCATGCCAAATGGTCATGGAAAATTTCGACAAAAGATTGCGTATGTGCCAGCCAAGTCGTGGAGGCCATTTGCCCGATGTGTTATTCCATAAATAACCCTAGCCTATTTACTTTATAATTCAATAAAAAAATTAACAACGAAAATACTGAAAACTGTGTTTTCTATTTAAATCAAATCTTGCGTTAATTCTGGGACACCCTATATAACTGAAATAGAAGCTTTTTTAATCGCGTCAATAAATACATTATGTGTATATAATATTTTATTATGATAGTAATTTGTGTTGTAGTAAAGTTGTCCCTTCTATACTGACAGCTTTTAAGTTTTTTTTTTATTTTCGCTGTTAATTTACGAATTTAGATCATTTATGACAAATACTCTGGAGCTTTAGATTAGCTTAGATTCTAACAAAAGTTTTTATGTTGCTAATTATTAAATATATATTATGAAATGTCTATCAATCATATTTATACACTGAAATTTACCATGTGTCGTTTGTCAGTAGCGCTTGACTGGGTCAATAGTAGTCGAAAGTAATTGTGCTCTAAAAAACGAAATATGTGTGGATAGACAAACTTTTTGATCCATTGAAACAATAGGTCCACATCCATAAAAATTTTTATTAATCGTTTCACAAATATACTTGTATGAAGACCTTCGAGTTGGGAAAAAATGCATCGAGATAAAAATACCCAGAGAGGGATTCAGGTATGCGTTCGGTAAATAGCTTGGCTCGCATCAAGCCAGTGGCGTAGGTAATGAAGAGGGGGAAGGGGCATACCCCCCCCCCAAATAATTATTATTTGAATACAATTTTAATACTCCTTGCAATTACCAACTTATTTATAAATACACGATAATGATAAAAATAATAAACTTATCTCATTATTACCAGGGGGTATAGAAGGTACGGCCATAGTAAAGAGAGTCCCACGCGTAATTCCCCTAAATTGATATTTAACTTAAGAACTGGCTAGTTAGCACGAATTTAGCTTTAATTACAATTGAAACTACGTCGACCTCGGTCGGAAAATGAATATTTTAAAGCAGACTGCCTGAATATTCAACTCCAAGTTGAGCGGTTGAGGCTTTCCTTTGTCGTGCAAGATAACAGGCAAGGACTCCTGTGGTGTTAGTTATTGCCTAACCATTTGTTCAAGCATTTCTTCTAAGTACAGCTCCTCATTCGTAGCTTTAATATATATATTAAGGTGTGATATGGAAAATGACATTGTTTATTTAAATATTCGTGTTGTTATCAATACTCTTCAGCGGATTTTAATAATTATCAAACACGGAATCCCCCCCCCCTTCATAGCCCCTTTAAATTTACAGATAATTATGTACAATTATAGATCCTCAGGCGAATCTATTTACAAATTATTTTTGTATTTCCTGTAGCGTCGCTATATTATATACAGGTTTTGTTATTTTATAAAAATTATATAATGAATAAACATGTATAACGATATACATTATACGTGACTGGACTGAACTGACTAATAAAGGTGGTGGGCCTCACCCTTTTGATCAAACTTATAACTAACTTACATACGATTTCTTAACCTAATTTTTCCCCGACAGTCTGTTGCCATCGATGCGGGAGGGGTGGTGGGGTCATAGTGTTAAACAGTGGGTTTGTCAGGTGCTGCAACGCGTCAAAAAGCTTTATGCCTCTCCGGCTGATGAACTCGCCCACCGAGCACCGGGTGAAGGTCAGCGTTCTTTAACCTCTCGAGAGAGGTATGTCGGACCACTTTTCGCATGATCCCTTTCTGTAATTATTGGAGACATTTAGCTGTATTGTCAGTCAAGTGGGTAAATAGCGGGGCACCGTACAGCAGAGCTGGCCGGAGGACACATTTATAGATCATCAGTTTGAGACGAAGCGACAGGATGGGTGAAGTTAGCAAGTGGTAAATCCGGTAAGACATGTGTCGTACTTTTTATATTTTATTACTAAAATGAGTAGTGAAATGGAGATGCCTGTCCATTTTTATACCCAGATAGTTACCCATTGAGAAAGCTGGTGTACACGGAGTCATTTTATATTCCATCAAACTAAATTTCCTAACAATGATTTTTTTAAAAAATACATATTTTTGTTTAATATAAATTATTTAGGAATTTAAATGAAAATGAAACTAAAAGTACAATAACATTCTGTTCTTTACAAAATGATGTCTTATAAAAGTGTGGGTAGTTATCTTTAATATGCAGACGAACTAACAACGTATTTAGGTATTTCAAAATTTGATATTATTTGTTAAATTTCTTCTCGATGAATTAGTCGGAACTGTTCTTAGTATTTTGTTTTGGAAATTTCGTAAAATTTTTATCTAAAGGCAGATCACCTCTGACTCCACTAACACATATAAGCAATGGTATCAAGATAGATACCACATCATAGATAGTTCCATAGATCCATATAAAAACGTACGGTTTTATGTGTCATTTCCTATTCTTAATAGTCCTATTGTTTATGTGATTATTCCATGTCAGTCAGTCTTCTATACAGACGATTCAATACAATCTAACATCAGTTTGATGTTGAGTTACTTCAAATGAAATGTTAATCATCAAAATGAAGGCTCTAGTCCTAAAATCGCACAGAAACAACAAACAATGCAGCCAACACTGCAGCCAAGACAACAGTCGAGGAAGAGCCTCTAGGCAACAACAGCCTAATTACACACTTCCCTATTCCTACATGCCGTTATGCATCTGTGCCTCAGTTAATGGGCACTCTCTTCTAGGCCATTCATTCTCTCTCTCAGTCCGTTGTCTTCATATATAGATATATGCATGCATATGAACGAATCCCTATCCTGGCACGCGGGTAGTTATCGTACATTTATTTTTAAATAGCCTAGTTTATTTTATTCAAAAAGATCGTCATTACTGTACATGCCAATCTTAAATGTCACAATGGACCGAGTTGGTTTAATTTTAAAAAGAATAAAGACGCAAAATGTGTACTCTTTACTATGAAATTACTCTTAAATACCCTTTGTGAAAAAAATTGCATGAACAGAATAGAAAAAAAAATTATATTCCAGTACCAAGTCTCCCGGCAAATGATTACGAATGGCGTACAGATGACGAATTTGTTTGTGTTCAAACAAAAACAACTATTAAAACATAATGAAGTAAAATGACAAAATAAAAAACTATTTAAAAACATTGTAAACTACAATAGAAAAAACAAACAAGGAAGGTGCCAGACAAACACGTGTATAAAAAGGGTGTCCCAGAATTTGCCGCCATTTGTGCAGTAAAGTTTTGGCAACCCTAAAAAAAAAAAAATTTGACAGCTGACAGTTTAGGGTTTGTAAAAATGGAGCGTTACACGACAGAACAACGTGTCTTTATTCTTGAGCATTATCTCAAAAATTAATGAAAGTTTGGCGGCCGCAGATCGAAAATTTCTTAGAAAATATGATCGGAATTGTGTTTTGACTTCATCAACTGTGAAGAGATTAATTGAAACATTTTATCCGACAGTCTGCTGCCATCGATGCAGGAGGGGTGGTGTAACGGCCTCCAATACGTCAGCATTATCGAAAACCCGATCGGAAAAAAATTATTCAGCGAGAAGGGAATACGAACTAGAAATGTATTTTAAAGGGGCTTAAAATTAACAAAACATAATAGATAATACTTCTCTGCATAAATATCAGGAAATTTAGAGAAAAGTAAATAAAAAATGGAACTAAAGATGTGTGAGAAATTAACGGCTAACATCACTTCCAAGGACCAGAAGATGTGTGAGAAAGCCGTTAAGCTAACATCACTTCCAAGGACCAGAAGATGTGTGAGAAAGCCGTTAAGCTAACATCACTTCCAAGGACCAGAAGATGTGTGGGAAAGCCGTTAAGCTAACATCACTTCCAAGGACCAGAAGATGTGAGAGAAAGCCGTTAAGCTAACATCACTTCCAAGGACCAGAAGATGTGTGAGAAAGCCGTTAAGCTAACATCACTTCCAAGGACCAGAAGATGTGTGAGAAAGCCGTTAAGCTAACATCACTTCCAAGGACCAGAAGATGTGAGAGAAAGCCGTTAAGCTAACATCACTTCCAAGGACCAGAAGATGTGTGAGAAAGCCGTTAAGCTAACATCACTTCCAAGGACCAGAAGATGTGTGAAAAAGCCGTTAAGCTAACATCACTTCCAAGGACCAGAAGATGTGTGAAAAAGCCGTTAAGCTAACATCACTTCCAAGGACCAGAAGATGTGTGAAAAAGCCGTTAAGCTAACATCACTTCCAAGGACCAGAAGATGTGTGAGAAAGCCGTTAAGCTAACATCACTTCCAAGGACCAGAAGATGTGAGAGAAAGCCGTTAAGCTAACATCACTTCCAAGGACCAGAAGATGTGTGAGAAAGCCGTTAAGCTAACATCACTTCCAAGGACCAGAAGATGTGAGAGAAAGCCGTTAAGCTAACATCACTTCCAAGGACCAGAAGATGTGTGAGAAAGCCGTTAAGCTAACATCACTTCCAAGGACCAGAAGATGTGTGAGAAAGCCGTTAAGCTAACATCACTTCCAAGGACCAGAAGATGTGAGAGAAAGCCGTTAAGCTAACATCACTTCCAAGGACCAGAAGATGTGTGAGAAAGCCGTTAAGCTAACATCACTTCCAAGGACCAGAAGATGTGTGAGAAAGCCGTTAAGCTAACATCACTTCCAAGGACCAGAAGTTGTGTGAGAAAGCCGTTAAGCTAACATCACTTCCAAGGACCAGAAGATGTGTGAGAAAGCCGTTAAGCTAACATCACTTCCAAGGACCAGAAGATGTGTGAGAAAGCCGTTAAGCTAACATCAATTCCAAGGACCAGAAGATGTGTGAGAAAGCCGTTAAGCTAACATCAATTCCAAGGACCAGAAGATGTGTGAGAAAGCCGTTAAGCTAACATCACTTCCAAGGACCAGAAGATGGCGGTTCAAGCCATCGAAAGCAACGTTATGAACAATAAAAACAACTGTAACAGGAGATAAAAGTTGTTTTAATTTAAACATTAATGACAGTTTCTTGAATAAAATCTTTCGACAGCCATACTATTGTACCACTTGGAGCACTCTGCTGACACCACTGCACTCGAACGACAATTAAAACAACAATAAATAAGCTAAATGGAAATGTAGCTAACTCGAACAGCTTGAGAAGAAGAGGGGAAGTCATCGCATTGTTCCTGCTGCCTGCCAAGGCCGTGCATTAGTAAAGAGTACGTCACTAACACACCCATCGATATAATTGCTCACATATTATCTTCTCTCGTTGCACAGTACCAATACACAACAAATATCTATCTTAACAAATTATTTAATAAATTAATTATTAGTTATCTAGCTATCCTAGTTATTGTAAATGGAAATCACTTGGGTTCGAGCCCAGCTCAATGTTTTTTTCTAAACCAAAATTCATCAATAGAGGCTCACCTTGTTCTGCAATGCTTGCGAATTTTCCCTCAATAAATTCCATGTAAAAAAGAAATTTAAAACAACAGATAATAGGAATAAATAAAAAAAATGGTAAAATCAATCAAAAATATATAATAATAAAACGCATTTGTAAAACCATACGCGAAGAAGAGGTCTTAAAATTTATTAACCAGAGGCACAATACTGTTCAGCAGTAAAGTCTATAACATTCAAGTTACAGTCGCAGTTTAAATCAGTCGACTACATTTTACATCTAATTTTCGGCTCCTTACAATCACACAGACATATGAATTATGCAACTAACATAAAGGGAGCAAACTTGGTCGAGTACGATGGAGTAAAGACACGAACGACTCCATCGGGGGTTGAAGATGTACCGAGCGGCACGACCGTCCGTGGAAGAATAAGATTAGTTTCAGGTAGTGTATGAGAAACCTCACAACTTTATTGGCTTATCATCGTAGGTAAAAAATAGTTCGTAGCGAATCAATAATCAACTTGCAGAAAAAAAAGTCTTAGCTTAAGGAAAATTGAATGTTGAAGTTAGCCTATGCAAAATGACGACAAATAGGTGACTTTTTCATTAAAGAATACATAAAAAACGGCTGACCTAAAAAGCAATTAAATCCAAAATGAACCTGAAAATAGGATAGTGGCTGATATAACGGACGAGACATATTAAATAAAAAAATAATAAGCATTCGTGCTTAAAGCAGTTAGTCAAGCTACTTTACTGGAACAGGCATGAAGTCTTGAACAGTAGTTTTGTTTAGGCAGCAGTAGACAGTACACAATTTTATTCTATTCGTTTTAATATATGCAATCATTAGCATCTAATGCATTGTCCTGCATTAATGCTTTTAAGTTCCTTCAAACTCAACAGAGAATCTTCATAGTACCCTTTCAGAGTCCAAGACAGAACCAGCTTGTAAAGGGTGTCCCAGAATTAACGCAAGATTTGAATATGCCACCATTTGCGCTGTAAAGTGCTGGCTACCCTAAATAAAAACAATTTGACCCTAGATAAAAACAAGTTTAGGGTTAGTAAAAATGGAGCGTTACACGATAGAACAACGTGTCTTTATTTTTGAACATTATCTCAAAAATAATGAAAGTTTGGCGGCCACAGTTCGAAAATTCCATGCAAAATATGGTCGGAATAGTGTTTTGACTTCATCAACTGTGAAGAGATTAATTGAAAAATTTAGGGATACTGGATCAGTTGGAGACACTAAACACACTGATCGTCCAAAAACAAGCCGTTCAAATGTCAATATCGAAGCAGTGCGTGAGAGTGTTGTTGAAAATCCATAACACCGTTCTTTGTGCCGAAATTGGATGATATTGATGTGGCCAATATGTGGTTTCAACAAGATGGTGCCACATGCCATACAGACATTTCCAGGTCGTGTACTCTCTCGTTTCGGTGATCAGAATTGGCCCCCTAGATCGTTTGATTTAACACCTTTAGATTTCTTTTTATGGGGTTATTTGAAGTCAAAGGTGTATGCCAACAAGCCCACATCCACCCGTGCATTAAAAGAGGAAATTCGACGCTGCATCAACAAAATTCGACCACATTTATGCCGGCACAGTCATTGCACTGCGTCACTCATCCCTATAATCCTCCTCGGAGACTAAAACGGCAGTGGCCTCGTGACCTGCTATAAACGCGTGACAGCGGGGGCCCTGGCAATGGCCAGTTACTCCAATCATGTCCTGAGCGTGTGTGGCTCTCGCGCTCTTAGTCAGCCTCCACTGGCTGGTATCCGGTGACGCGGCTGACGGAGGAGCGTGAGGGACTTCCTAAGGCTCCGCTTTCTCTTCGCAGTGGATTTGGGAGGTCTCTGGGCTGTCTGTAAATATTGTATGAATGAGTGAGTGAAAATTTATGCCAAATGGTCTTGGAAAATTTCGACAAAAGAGTTACTTTATAATTTAATAAAAAAATAACAACAAAAATACAAAAAACTGTGTTTTCTATTTAAATCAAATCTTGCGTTAATTCTGGGACACTCTTTATTACCTGTGACACTACAAACCATTTTCCTTTTAGTTCTATCTTAATTTGTCATCTTAAAAAAAAAATTACAAACTTACAAACCAACTCATCTATGCATGTGTGAAGCACAGGTGGGAGAGAGGCCACTACCAGAATCAGCTGTTTGCTAGCCCAAGGCCAGGTCGGTGCCCCACCTCGCTCTCACTCACAGGTGCGCTTGTATTGACAGGTCTGCCTTCTTTCCCATAATATATTCCTACCTTTCCATGAATACAATCATATGAAGAGTGGTTCAAAGCAGGATAAAACCAGAAGGCAACTATTTCTGGTAGAGACGGGCATCAGAGGTACATTCGTCGATGAGCCTCAAGGTGAGACAACATGAATTTTCTGTGAAGACTACAAGCCATTATTCATAACCTATATAACTCAACTATTCCAATGTAAACTTCCGATCGAGCAACGTAAAGTAAATTCGATCTTTTCAAACAAGCATAATTGCCATTTCTTCCTCTTTGCGACACGTCCTGCGTACCTTTCCCGCGATAGTTAAGATAGTTCAAAAACACGTAATAGACAAAATAACAGTAATATATAATAAAAAACAGAAAATGTAAGATAAAATAAAGAATAGTTAACATTAACCAATAATAATTAATAACAATAAATTTGAAGGGGGGAAATAAACATATATTATGTATGTTTGATAAGTTTGTTATAATAACTTTCAGATGTTGTAGTTACGATTGTAATAACTTGACAGATTATAGAATGTGTGAAGAAAGAATAAAAAACAGAACATATGTTTTCATACGATAAGAAACACTGTTTTATCAAAATTATTTATAGTGTGGCATTCGAAAGGGAACATAAAACCAATTTATAAAATAGACGATCCACTTTTTTTTTTCTTTTTTTTTTTTTTACTAAAATCTGTCCCTACAAAGCCAAAACAGGTTTTCACCGTGAACTCTCACTCCACCATCTCGATTACTGTTCCAATACTTCACCTTTGAAGGGGAAAATCAGAGATGTAGGTTATTAAACAGTCTGTGTACGTGTGGAGTCAAAACATATATATCGTTCTGGGGCGTCAAGTAGAAGACTTGCTACAATTTGGTTTAGTGTTTAATGCCAGTGCTAGGTATGAGCGTTTTGTGTTCGAATCCCTTGGCGGAGAATAGTTTGAACTCAAAACAGTGCAGTAACTAACATAAAAATAAATACGGTGAATATTGAAGCCAGAGACTCTTCCTTCCCACTTATACCAAAATAAGCAAACAATATTGGGCAGCAACAATTTAATTTATAATTTTAGTAATCTTTGTAATCCGAAGGTGAGCCCCATTACCTAGTCCTGTATATTGACCTTTTTACTGTAAAAAGAAAAGTTGTATTTGTAAATCTACCCTCCGTCAAATGCATCAGCGTATGCAGCAAGTATTATATTGTTAATCTTGTTCATTGTATTTTGATCATATATCGTGAAAATTTTGAGTAAAACGGGTTTTGAAAAAAACAAAACAATGTTTACTTTTCTGCATGCCTGTCCCCTGATCACGCTGGAGACACACATTTTAAATAAAGGTCTCAGTTGATAATTGGAAGAGATGACGACATAACTACAAAAATGATTAATTAACTATATACATGATGAAGAAAATCCATAATTTTTTCTAGGGTATAAAATAAAATATTTCGGAGAACAGATTAACAAAGGATATGTGCCATGTGTGCTACATGGACGCTCTTTGCAAGAGTGTCCAAGGAGAATTCACAGTTAAGATCGTCACTCCTTGGTACCGCCCTTTAAATTTACAGATAATTATATACAATTATAGATCCTCAGGCGAATCTATTTACAAATTATTTTTGTATTTCCTGTAGCAAGGCTACATTATATACAGGTTTTGTTATTTTATAAAAATTATATAATGGAATAAACAAGTATAATGATACGCATTATACGTGACTGGACTGAACTGACTCTAATAAAGGTGATGGGGCTCACCTTTTTGATCAAACGTCAATATCGCAGCTATTTAATGTTTTTTATATGTTCTAAAGAAGATTTGCATTTGACGTAGAGATATAAGAACCAAATAAATTATTATTATTGTGGCATTTGGTGTAGAAGGATGGCAAGAACGTTTAAGTGTGTTGAAAGCTTAGCGATTGTCCGCGTACCAGGCGTCGTCAATCACCTTCAAGATTATGTCTAAATGATTTTTCCCTAAGCTTGTGTAATATCACAAAAGCTTGTGAAAATTCATGTTTTCATCACAAGGTAGCAGCAATTTATTTCTGACCGGAAGATCGGACATAATGCCTCCCAGTCATAGAAGGAGTCAAAATAGATTATATATTAAATCACCTAGCTTGGTATAAAATATTAAAATTAGTTTGTCCGTCTGGAGTCTGGCCAAAAGAGTTAATAAAAGAAAAGAAATAGATTTTATGCAACTTTTTTTTTTGTGTTGTTGTGTGTGCGTGTTTGTTTGTGAATTACGAGCACGACAGCTGTTTCAGTAAGTTTCACACGTCTTTGAGAAGACAAAAAAATTAAACAATTAATTACTCTTCTACGCTCGCTCAAGAAAAATGATACCTTATTAGTTTATAGTTCAAAATTGCCGTACTTTCATCTGTTTTGCAGAGTTGGCTCGCTACAACTCATAAATATCTTTAAATAAGAGATTTTAAATCATAATGCCTTTCCTTTCTTTGGCTCAACTTCTGAGGATTTCTCTCGAGTGTAACGTTTTAAAAATTTATAAAGCGAGACAGGGAATAATCACGAAGTATCTCCACGCCACGAGCAACAGTTGATATATTTGAAGACAACAATAAAAAGAGTTTGATGAAATACAATTGCATAACAATAAATTAATAATGGCTTCTTTATTGAAACGTTTACATGCTAACAATACTTGTGCAATGTTTTAACGTCTTGTTACTTTGGAAAAACGCTCTTCAGCAAAAACCACATAACTTGTTACTTTGGAAAAACGCTCTTCAGCAAAAACCACTTAACTTGTTACTTTGGAAAAACGCTCTTCAGCAAAAACCACTTAACTTGTTAGTTTGGAAAAACGCTCTTCAGCAAAAACCACTTAACTTGTTAGTTTGGAAAAACGCTCTTCAGCAAAAACCACTTAACTTGTTACTTTGGAAAAACGCTCTTCAGCAAAAACCACTTAACTTGTTACTTTGGAAAAACGCTCTTCAACAAAAACCACTTAACTTGTTACTTTGGAAAAACTCTCTTCAGCAAAAACCACTTAACTTGTTACTTTGAAAAAACGCTCTTCAGCAAAAACCACTTAACTTGTTACTTTGGAAAAACGCTCTTCAGCAAAAACCACTTAACTTGTTACTTTGGAAAAACGCTCTTCAGCAAAAACCACTTAACTTGTTACTTTGGAAAAACGCTCTTCAGCAAAAACCACTTAACTTGTTAGTTTGGAAAAACGCTCTTCAGCAAAAACCACTTAACTTGTTAGTTTGGAAAAACGCTCTTCAGCAAAAACCACTTAACTTGTTACTTTGGAAAAACGCTCTTCAGCAAAAACCACTTAACTTGTTACTTTAGAAAAACGCTCTTCAGCAAAAACCACTTAACTTGTTACTTTGGAAAAACTCTCTTCAGCAAAAACCACTTAACTTGTTACTTTGGAAAAACGCTCTTCAGCAAAAACCACTTAACTTGTTACTTTGGAAAAACGCTCTTCAGCAAAAACCACTTAACTTGTTAGTTTGGAAAAACGCTCTTCAGCAAAAACCACTTAACTTGTTAGTTTGGAAAAACGCTCTTCAGCAAAAACCACTTAACTTGTTACTTTGGAAAAACGCTCTTCAGCAAAAACCACTTAACTTGTTACTTTGGAAAAACGCTCTTCAGCAAAAACCACTTAACTTGTTACTTTGGAAAAACTCTCTTCAGCAAAAACCACTTAACTTGTTACTTTGGAAAAACGCTCTTCAGCAAAAACCACTTAACTTGTTACTTTGGAAAAACGCTCTTCAGCAAAAACCACTTAACTTGTTACTTTGGAAAAACGCTCTTCAGCAAAAACCACTTAACTTGTTACTTTGGAAAAACGCTCTTCAGCAAAAACCACTTAACTTGTTACTTTGGAAAAACGCTCTTCAGCAAAAACCACTTAACTTGTTACTTTGGAAAAACGCTCTTCAGCAAAAACCACTTAACTTGTTACTTTGGAAAAACGCTCTTCAGCAAAAACCACTTAACTTGTTACTTTGGAAAAACGCTCTTCAGCAAAAACCACTTAACTTGTTAGTTTGGAAAAACGCTCTTCAACAAAAACCACTTAACTTGTTAGTTTGGAAAAACGCTCTTCAGCAAAAACCACTTAACTTGTTACTTTGGAAAAACGCTCTTCAGCAAAAACCACTTAACTTGTTACTTTGGAAAAACGCTCTTCAGCAAAAACCACTTAACTTGTTACTTTGGAAAAACGCTCTTCAGCAAAAACCACTTAACTTGTTACTTTGGAAAAACGCTCTTCAGCAAAAACCACTTAACTTGTTACTTTGGAAAAACGCTCTTCAGCAAAAACCACTTAACTTGTTACTTTGGAAAAACGCTCTTCAGCAAAAACCACTTAACTTGTTACTTTGGAAAAACGCTCTTCAGCAAAAACCACTTAACTTGTTACTTTGGAAAAACTCTCTTCAGCAAAAACCACTTAACTTGTTACTTTGGAAAAACGCTCTTCAGCAAAAACCACTTAACTTGTTACTTTGGAAAAACGCTCTTCAGCAAAAACCACTTAACTTGTTACTTTGGAAAAACTCTCTTCAGCAAAAACCACTTAACTTGTTACTTTGGAAAAACGCTCTTCAGCAAAAACCACTTAACTTGTTACTTTAACATTGCAGTGACCGGATGCGAAGAATTAAAGAGGGCCTGTCATTCACAATACTTCTTTGTATACTCAAGCCTACAAGAAAAACTACAATTTTTTTTTTTGCTGGTTAGGAGTTTAGAACTGATCTTAGCTGAATTTTGGGCGCTGTATCTAAATATGAAACTATTTTTCTTTTACCTGCTCTACTTTCTTAGATCAGAATTTTTTTTAACGTGCAGCTGTCCTGCCAAGTCCCCAACGTTTCTAACTTAAATTAAACTTAAGTTATCTTAGGTTAAAGGACCTCACTAGAGACCTCAGCCTGTCAAAAGAATTACTGGTTCCAGATTGAAGGACAAACCTTTGCTAGAACAAGGAACTAAAATTACCTTTTACTGTACAAGAGAAAAGGGACTGCTACTCTTGTTCTCTCAGAAAGACAATCTGTTTTTTTGTCACGACTCCTGAAAAAAATGGGCCTACTTGACTATTTTCCAGGTGATTGGCTCCTATTTATTGACAGCTCAAAGTTTGAAATGTATTCCTTCTACACAATAGGAATAAATATGGTTCAATACCAATTGCTCGCTCAACGGAAATGAAAGAAGAATATATCACTATAGCTTGGAGAAGATAAAGTATCACGAACATCAATGGGTGATTTGTGTTGTACTTAAAAATGGTAAAATGTTTCCTTGGACAGCAAAGCGGCCACACCAAATATCCTTGCTTCTCGTTTCTCTGGGATAGCAGTCACAAAATACACCTCTAGGCTAGAAAAGAGTGGCCTAAGAGACAAAATATAGACGTTGGGGAAAAGAGTCATTAACGACCCCTTAGTCGAACGTGAGAAAATCATCTTTCCTCCAGTGCATATAAAGCTAGGCCTTATGAAGCAGTTTGTAAAGGCTCTTGATAAGAACGGATCACGCTTTGCTTATATAGGGGGAACAAATGCCTCAGTTGAGTTCGGAAAAAAATAAAGCAGAAATGTTTGAGGGCCCACAAATAAAATAATTCATTAAGGATCCTGCCTACCTAAATTCGATGAATGAGGCTGAGCGAAAAGCCTGGACTTCATTTGTTGCAGTTGACGGAACTTTTCTGGGAAAACGAAAAGCTGAAAACTACGTTGAAATGTTAGACGAGAAGTTTAACAGTTTCAAATCCCTTGAGCGTAACATGGAGTATCAAGGAGCACCGTTTTCTTGAAAATTTATAAGACACCAGTGAGGAACAAGGTGAGAGATTTCACCCGGATATTAAAACTACGATTACTGCTGGAGTTTGAAAAGGGACTGTTCCAAAATGCAGTCAAGAATGTCACGGAAAGAAGCTTCCGAAGTGTTCAGTTACTAGTTGGTAAATAATCTTTGTAGAGGAGAGTCTTTTTACAGAAAAGAAAGAAAAGCTTTATTATGAAGCACAAGCAAAACACTGACTGGTATGTACAAATATTAAGAGTTACATATTATTCCCCCTTAACCCGTAATTATTTTTAAAAATTAAATATTTAAATTGGTATTAAATTTACAATGTGGATTTATCCTTATCCTGCATTGCATACATTTTAAGCAGTTATTGTCTTGAAAAAAACAAATCTTTATGTGGTTAAAATTAAATAAAGTGAAAAGGGACAAGGTGATGGGGCTCACCTTCGCGTTACATGGCCCGGGGCTAAAGCTGAGACATATATGTTTAAGAAAAGAGGTAAGATTCTGGGAAGTAAGGAGGGTTGCATACTTAAAAATAACATGGAACCATCAGTGACATCCATGAAGTCACAAGGCAGGTATACAGTTCTGCTCAAGACCCTTCTTCTTGTTCTTAGCATTGTAAAACCATCGATGACTTTGTTCTCTATCTTGGTATATAATAATATTTGTATAACATAATAAATAGGAATTTCGTATTTAGTTTTTTTCCCCATTCGATCCATGGATTTGACTTAAAAATAGCGTTATATATATTTCACTAAAATGTTATGTATTAGAAATTTGAGCTCATTTGCAAAAACTAATGCCATATTTGAACTGAAGGCATCGAATTCATACAGAGATTAAACACATTAGCCTTATATATTTTCTATTCGAGACAAGAAAATACTTCGTTAGCTATACATTTTCGAGGCTGAGTCACTAGCAATAGAAAAACAACCTTGACATATTTCATCGATACTAATTTTTTTTATTAAACAAAACTTTAATTATCAAACATAGTGATAAATTATCCAATGTCACTAAAATTAAAACCACCCCAGGAGGAGAGTTAAAATGACGGGACAATCAGAACCTTTGAATAATTCAGTGAGCATAGGGCACAATGAAAAATATAAATGTCAACAGATGATGGCTCAAAGTCAGAAAGTAACGTGAGTTAAGAAGTATGCCGATAAAGAGGCGTGGAAAGATAAGTAAAAAGTCAGCCATCAAGACAACACGAGGAGAGAGGGAAAAGTTTGAAGATGTGACCTAGGAGCGGGATGAAGCCCACCGGCCTCAGTCAAGATCCCGGACCCTTCATCGCCTTCAAAAACAACTCACAAGTGAAATAAAAGGTAACGACCCGTCGAAAGGCAATCACCGTTATACCTTTCGAGGAAGCACACCACTTTCGGAGAAGAGGGAAAACTTCCTTCCTCAAACTGCCTTCAAAGTCTCCAGTATCAGCTCCAGGAGGTCCAGGAGGAAATTAATACAGATTGCGAATCTAACCGGTGTTATAACTCCGACTATACACTTAACTCAAACATAGCTAGTGGTTCATATCGATCGACACTCAAATAATCTTTGTAGAGGAGAGTCTTTTAAAAGAGAAGAAAGAAAAGCTTTATTATCAAGTACAAGCAAAACACAGGTATATACAAATATTAAGAGTTACGTTACTACATACTGGGTGCAACGTCTAGGGACAAGTAAGGTCTAGGTTTTTTTTTTTTTTTAAAGCTCTCTAATTATAAGATTAAGGATGAGGGAAAAATAAAGGGATATTTGGGTTGGGCGGCATGTAGGCATGTTAGGCATGTAGTGCAGTCTTATTCAGTCGGATAGCAGTGTTGGGTGACCGTTAGAGGCTTGTTGGAGGGCCAAGCGCCGTGATGTCCACCATTTGGTCTGCTTTACTAGATCTTGAGAGTTGCCATCGGTAGCGGTGGGGGTGTCATGTCTCGGAATAGAGGGTTTTGGCTATGTTTCATCGAGTCGAAGAACTTGATGTGTCTTCTTTTGATGGCTTTGGTGATGGTGGGGACCTCGAACTTTTCGTGCATGTCGGAAGCCTTCATTTCACGAAAAGGGGTATGCCCACGAAAAGGGATATGTCAGTGAGGCCTAGGGCTAAAGCTGATGTATAAGAAAAGGATAAGATTCTGGGAAGTAGGGAGGGATGAGGTTGCTTACTCAAAAATAACAGGGAACCATCAGTGACTTCCATGAATTCACGAGGCAGGTATACAGTTCTGCTCAGGCCCCATCTACTTGTTCTTAGCATTATAAAACTGAGCATTCGTGTCATTTAGTATTACAGTAGACTACCCCATATCCGGACAGCCAAATACATCACAAAGCGTTTACACTAACCGTCAACTTCAAATTCATCGTACAACGACGTTTCAAAATTGTTGGCACAAACTGCTCAATGTAACCCAACAGACACCAGATAACAGCATTGATAGCGAAGTAACTGATATCGTCAAAGGGATAAGCAAACATTACTGACACTGAACTTGTAGAGTGGGTGATGTTGGACAAGCGTTAACAGTTGAAGAAATTATTAACCTTGTTTATGGAAAGGAACAGGGGTCAGACAGTGACCCCTCAATAACTATTGACTAACACGCATTTCTCCCCAAAAAGTATTCCATGCAATAGACCTAAGTTTATTTAACATTTATTTTGATTATAAGGAATATTTATCCAGTTTTATTATTTATTATTATTTTTAAGGTTAAATTTAAATTTGTGGAACAGCACAATCATTCCACACCTGCTTACGTCACAGGTACTGGCTCGGGAATGGTTGACAAAGAAACGAAAACACACAAAATTAAGCAGATACTTCGATGTAAAATTGTAAAGCTTATTCTATAAAATAATATTTAATAAAATAAATGTATAATTATTAAAAATATTTCTCTCCCTCGACCACATAGTTCCGGATACAAGAGAGTCTACTGTACCAATTCTCAACATCAGATCAAAGATTTCTTTTATTAAAAGCACAAGTTATATCATAGTCATGATACAATTACACAGAAAGGTACCAAGGCATTTTCCAGTTTGGGTCACAATTTCATGATGTAATTGTATATAAATAACTAATCAATTTTATAGAGTCGAAAAGTACGGGCAAAGATAATTCATATAGTTGGGGGGGGGGGGGCATGTTACCCTACTCAATATGTAATCATTATTACTGACAACTTTAATAATGGTCATGGAATGAAAAATTACGTATTATGTCAATATACGTAATAATATCTAAATATATGATTTGAAACCCTTCTGAAATTATAAAACAAAATTTCATTATTAGCACTCAAATAAAATTGGGTCAGAACATTAGAGAGGGGGGAAATTTATCTTGGCGTTTGTGTATCCTAGAAAAGAGTTCTGTTAAATACAAAATTAAATTCAGGTTCATAGCAGATTAATTTTACTATTTGTTCAAGGTATTTATACACATTATTACTACTTTATTTTTCAACTTTACCGTGTCAAACTTTACAATTTTAATTTTATATACAATGCTCTTTGTTTTGGTTTGTTCTTTGGTACGGTTTTTTCTTTCGTTGTCTGTCAAATTCAACTTTGGTTTACCCATATGATATCATACGATCCAAGGTAAGACTAAATAATCCTTATTCTTCAACATTTTTGTTTTCTTACTTTTTTTTTTTAGTTATTTAGTTAATTGATTTATTCAGATATTACTTCAGTTGAATTTCGGAAAGTTTTAAGACATTATCTGGAGCCTGTATGATATGTATATATTTTACAAGGGGCAACCTGAAAACATATGGGGTTTTACATTTCAGAAATCAGACCAATATGTGTTGTAACCAAGACCCTCAGATGTTGAAGCAAGTACCAGAGGAGAAAACCTAACGCAGGAATCTGTCAAACGTGTTGATCATACCAATAGCTCAATGATGTTGACAGTAATGACAACTATTGATGACAATCAACAAAGTGGAAGGTATGGTATCTCTTGTGCAATAATTGCTGTGCTGGGTTACAGGTGATGACGGCCTTTAGCGGTGAAGGAGTTATCTTCTGCGGTGGTAGAGGTGACACCGAAGAAGATTCTTGGCATACCGGAGACTCCGACTGCGTGTGGGCATTGGGTAATATATGGAACTTTCCAAAACGCACGATCTACAGCAAACATGTATGTTGTATTAAACTAGTTTAGGGTCATATACCGTCATATTTTATTAGTTTAATAATAGTTTATAATAATAATAGTTTATTAGTATAATAATATGTGTTAAATGTAATGTTGAATTTTTCAAAACTCTCTTAGACACATCTTGTTCTGTCAGGCACTTAACCCACTCAGTAGCCATAGATACTAGTAATGGATGTGCTACCAATAATGAAATGAAGATGTCTCATTTATGCTATATGGATCACCTCAAACTTTATGCCAATAATGAACTCAAATTTCCTTCAAAGTACTCTCCATTGGAATCATTTTCAAAATTATTCTTTTGTGATGCCAGACTGCGTCTCCGTCGTTTTGTCTTTATTTTTTCAACGACAGAAAAACGTTTTCCTTCATGTCCTTTTCATTTAGGGGGAATAGGGAAGATAGGGGGGGGGGGCACAGTGGTCATACCATTTTCGTTGCAAAGTAAGAGATGTTTGGGCAACAGCGTTGTCGTGGTGGAATCTGCAGTTAAAATTCGCTGTACTGAACTCAAAGTCACTCCAGATTTCTCTTCTATGGTCGCCGATCTTCCAGACGATATTCTCGTTGGTTCGGGCTGTCGATGGACGCCCAGAGCGAGGATTATCATTCATTGACATATCCCCACTTTTAAAACGTAAAAACCACTCAAACACCTAAGTTTTCCTCAAAACATCATCCTTGTAGGCTGCTTTTAGCATTTCAAGAGTTTCTGTGCCAGTTTTCCCGGGTAGAAAGCAAAACTTAACGGCCACCTGCTGTTCACTAAAACGACGAGCGCACAAAACAACTGTAAAAAATAAATTAATACAAGCAGAACGGAACCTTCTCCAGTGACGGTACTTGGCGTGATGACTGGTGAAAAATTGCTTTACACTGTCCTACCGCCGAAACCCGGTACTACAAAAACTCAATAATAATACATAGGTTCGGTTTCTTTTGGACACTTTGTTTGTCCTTGGTTCATAACCTTTTCCAAACAGACGCGGAAACCGTCCGGATCCCAAAGGCGAGTGTGAACCCGAGAGAAGCAGACAGGATTGCCGCGGGAGACGCTACTGGTAAGTTTGTAGGGCCACGACCGTCGTCCGCGAGGAAGAGGTCTCTCCCAAAGAGGTGCTAGTCGAGACGAAGGCAGAGAATCCCACTAGGAAGGTGTGGGGTCTGACAACACCGGACTAAAACATAGCGAGGTTAGGAGAGAGAGATGCAGAGGTAGTTGAATGAGAAGACCATGGTTTTGAGGAGAGCAGCGAGCGCCAGTGCAGAGAGAGAGGAGATAGTAGTGTTCCAAGTGACGGTCCGGTTCGTTATGCTAATTCTCTCGAATTCCGGGGCTTATATAGGAGGCCAGCCAGTAGTGGTGGGGATAAGTTACCCACCTACGGCTGTTTCCTTCACTAGTTCAGTTCCTCCCCCCACTCTCACTGACGTCCTAAGCTTTATTAAACATAATGAAACATAAATACATATTTTCTGATATTCATTTGATGATATAGATACAAGGTCTGATACGTGAAGAGGAACTTATAATTATTCATAATTAAGAGGTGGCCCCTCCTTATATACACAATATTCTTCAGTTCAAATCCTCAGTCTAGCTGGAATCTATTTATATCTGGGTAGAGCTAGCAGAAGAAACAGCAAGCAACACTTTTGGGAAATGCATAGTTGAATATCCACGGAGTATTCCAAGGAGGTTTAAATAAGAAATAAAAGTAGTTCTATGAGAACCCTCTGCTTTTATAAATATTAGCCAAAGGAAAAGTTAGTGAGAGGGTCGGGCTTTGAAACGGAGAATTTTAAATTTGTTCGTAACTTAAAAAAAATGACCAGAATAACAATTGGCAGTGATGGTTGAGATGAATGAACACTTGGCCGTAGACCGTGTGCCTGGGTCCGAGTCTCGCCTCTGTCATGACCTTTACTCTTTGGCTAAAGATAATATTTCAAGGTACGTATTGTACTGTCTTGCATAGTTCACTTCTCATCGTTTATTCATTCAGGACAGTTGAACCTTTTGTATTGTTTTTTGTGGATTTTTTTGTTTTTTTCCTCTCCATCTGTCATCAGAAATAACAACGGTATTGAAATTATTCATATTATTCAACTACTATTCCACCACCGAACAGAAGGAATATAAAGTAATTCTTATCAAGGGCACGATCGCTGGCCCGAATAATTCCCTCGACAAGTTAGAGGCTGCTATAGATGCATGCACCAAAAAAAAACAAAAAAAAAACGTTTTAATTCTGTGGGATTATCGAGTAGCGAGATCAAATGCAAAACAGGGCATTTTTACTGTTAATTATTTCTTTTGGCCCACTGGCTGGAATAACAAAAATGAATATTTTGTAATTAATAACAGGTATACTTAATATAGACAACTAATACAACGAGCAAGCGTTTAAAAAAAAAAAGTTACCCATATTATGTTATAAATATAGGGTGTCCCAGAATTAACGCAAGATTCGATTTAAATAGAAAGCACAGTTTTTAGTATTTTTGTTGTTATTTCTTTATTGAATTATAATGTAAATAGGATATTATGTAAATAGGGTTATTTATGGAATAACACACCGGGAAAATGGCCTCCACGACTTTGCTGGCACATACGCACTCTTTTGTCGAAATTGTCCATGATCATTTGGCAGAAATGTGGTCGAATTTCATTGATGCAGCGTTGAATTTCCTCTTGTAATGCACGGGTGGATGTAGGCTTGTTTACATACACCTTTGACATCAAATAACCCCATAAAAATAAATCTAAAGGTGTTAAATCACACGATCTAGGGGTCGATTCTGATCACCGAAACGAGAGAGTATACGACCTGGAAATGTCTCATGCAGTATTTGAATTGTTTCATGAGCTGTATGGCATGTGGCACCATCTTGTTGAAACCACATATTGGCCACATCAATATCATCCTATTTCGAAACAAAGAACTGTGTTTACGACGCCGAATTGATGTTCCTGGATTTTCAACAACACTCTCACGCACTGCTTCAGTCAATGAATGAAATGAAATGAAGTCAAAACACTATTCCAACCATAATTTGTACGAAATTTTCGAACTGCGGCCGCCAAACTTTCATTATTTTCAAGATAATGTTCAACAATAAAGACACGTTGCTCTATCGTGTAACGCTCCATTTTTACTAACTCTAAACTGACAGCTGTCAAATTGTTTTTTTTTTTATGGTTGCCAGCACTTTACTGCACAAATGGCGGCAAATTCAAATCTAGCGGTAATTCTGAGACACCCTTTACAATCCAACCTTGTGTTAGAACGTCTGTGGCTTCCTACAGATGACCAATTGTCGATTGTCATAATATGTATATTTATTCCTGTGTAATATCGATTATTTTTTTTCTCAAACAAACGATGGTTTATGTGTGTACTTTTAACACCCAATTCCCCTCTAACCGATTGAGTTTCGGTGGAAAAAGACTTAAAATATCCTGCGAATTTTCTTCACTTAATTTCTTTAGCTAACCCAAATATGAAACCGTTGTTTCTTTAAAGTAATTACTTTTTTTTTTTTTATTAAATTAAAAAAGCATTTTTCCTTTATTAGCTCTTACTGAACCTGACAATAGAATATGTGAAAAAAGACTTATTTAAATTTAAATAAAACATTATGTTATAAATTATTGATAGGTAAGTTGTAATTAATTAGACCGTTAATTTAAAAACAAAAACAAAGTCCGTTACCTTTATTAAATACTTTTTATAAGAAAAAACTGTATTAATTTAATTTTAATTTATGAAGATAGCATCAACGCGTATTTGAGGAAACCACACACGGGTGGAGGCAGTATCCCCCTGCAGTTAAAAATTAAACCGTTTCAAATGGCTTTTTGACATCTGCGAGATGTTCGATAGTTAATCGATAAATATATTGTCCGAGGGACTATCGACAGATTATTATTTGCAACTATGAGAATGACATAATTAATTACGCAATAGAATAAAGTATATTAATATTATTTTCTCAATAACTAGTAGTAGGGTTTTTCCTTGACTAGTGGTCTGTGAAATTATACATATCAGACATGTTCTATGCGATCGGTAGTAGACGACCCATCTCTCAAATAGACCAGTCCCAAGGTCCCATCTATAAATGCAATGGATCTGTGACAGATTTATTCCGCGTGGCTCTGTTTTCGGAGCATCATTTAATCTCTATTGGGGCGTTGGTAGAGGTATTATCTCAACTAATTGGTATTACCATTGTAGTTCATTATAATACAAATATTTATACGACGTTAGGTAGATAAGACGTGTTATCAACATGTAACTCTCTGGTCACAGTTGAGAGGTTTGTTTTTATTAGAAGGAGCAGCGTTCGAAATAAAGAAATATTCATAGCGCAGTTATCCAGAGTTAAATAATCTTTGTAGAGAAGAGTCTTTTAAAAGAAAAGAAAAGAAAAGCTTTATTATGAAGTACAAGCAAAACACTGGTATAAACAAATATTAAGAGTTACGTTACTACATACTAGGTGTAATGCCTGGGTACGAGGTCTAAATCCCCTTTAATAATTTTTTTTTAAATCCCTTTATTGATTATACAATATGTGAACAAAATGACAAAAATACAATGTACAAGATTTACAAGCTACTCCTCGTGCTGCATAAGCAGATGCATTCGAAGCAGGGTAGAATTACAGAACTTAGCATTTGTACAATTGAGGGAGAGAATTAGTGGAAATACTGGAATGAAAAACTTCATATGAGTTTTCTCACAATTTCACTTTTTTTTTTGAGTTGTCACACTATTCCAGGACAGGAGGCTACAATTAAATTAAATGACGATAAAGACTATTATAATGTGACTACACGGCTTTGTAGGAGAGAACGGTTTCGTACAAGAGAGAATAAACTAAGGACTTTCAAAAGCACAATTTTACAGATGACAGATGACGAGAATAATTAGGTATTGTTAGAATGAGAATATATGGCGCTTATGATCACCTGTCATGGCATCCGTACTATCAAACATGTTGGCTGACTGTAAAAGTATGTAATTAATCGTCACAAATGGCAATCATCCTCAGAAAAGTATTTTAAGATAAAGACAAAAAGGAAATTAAGAAGCTGGTGTAGTTTTTAAAAGGCGCAAAACTGATTACTGTGATAATGATTAAATGTTTAAATATTTGCTTTTCACAGAGTGATCTTACGTGAATTTCTAGGAATAGAAGATGTTATGTTATCGTTATATAAAAAAAAAATAATTAAATAACAGATGGGAACAAAATAACACTAAAAAATTGTTCACTAACAAGTAGATAAAAAAAACTATTTTGAGGCAGCCAGGATCAGTCAACATTGAGTCTTTCTAGATTGACTCAAAATATCAGAACATACTTATATTGTAATATCAAAACATACTTATATTGTAATATCAGAACATACTTATATTGTAATATCAAAACATACTTATATTGTGATATCAGAACACACTTATATTGTGATATCAGAACACACTTATATTGTGATATCAGAACACACTTATATTGTAATATCAGAACATACTTATATTGTGATATCAGAACACACTTATATTGTGATATCAGAACACACTTATATTGTAATATCAGAACATACTTATATTGTGATATCAGAACATACTTATATTGTGATATCAGAACACACTTATATTGTGATATCAGAACACACTTATATTGTAATATCAGAACATACTTAAATTGTAATATATAAGAATCCAATCTGGACCTATGGAATAGAGCTATGGGGGACAGCAAAAAAGTGGAACATTAACCGCATCTATTACTCTCAATCAAAAGTCCTGAGAACAATAGTAAATGCCCCTTACTACGTCAGCAACAAAACCCTTCATAACGATCTTAATATATCTTACATTCTTGAACTCATCCCTTCCAAGTTGATGAAATTCTATAGTAGCCTATCCAACTAATCCCGTAGCACAGTCATTCCAGAGCGCCACTCATCCCTATAATCCTCCTCGGAGACTGAAACGGCAGTGGTCTCGTGACCTGCTATAAATACGTAACAGTGGGAACCCTGGCAATGGCCTTATCCGGTGACTAGGCTGACGGAGGAGCATGGAGGGGCTTCCCAAGACTCCTCTTTCCCATGCGATGGAGATGACAAGCATGTGGACTTGGGAGGTCTCTGGACTGTATGTAATTTTATCATCAATATATAAAAATATAATTTTTCATGGCCGTATTTTATTATATGTTTTTTTTTTAAATTATATATTGGTCTTTAATCTAGTGCGATCTAGATTAATATAAACCAAAACCAACCACGTACACATCAAAGTCACATCAGACGAACTAATATTTGACCACAGCCATATACTAATTAAGCGCGTCTATAACAATCAACTTATCTCGCCTCTACTAGTCCACCAGCAGACTGATATTCCTTCTGAGAATATTTAAACTTTCCGTCAGCTTATATATACCCAAAACTACAGACTGAGCTACAAATACCTGAAAATTATGTGCATTCCACAGCAGACTGAATGGACAGCATAGAAATTGATGTCATCATAGACACACAAGATGGCAGAGAGACTCGCTTACAAACTGACTACCACATTAAGTCGCATTGATTTCTATTCCTTTCGCATTGACACCACTTTTTATTTTAAAAAGTAAACTGTAAATATAATAATGTATTTATTTATAATTTTTGTATTAAATTAATATAAACCTTAGCCGTATGTTCCGTGGACGGACCCTTGGCTAATAGGTCACTGAAAATAACTCCATGAGAGCCACGTGTTCTTGTATTTTTAAAGCTCAGAAACGAGGCGCCTGGTAGTATGCTCAATAAGCAAGAGCGAGGTATAACGCTTGGAATTTATGATTCGGTTTTGAGTTTGTTTTTGTTTGTTGTTGTTTTTCCCCCCGTGATGTGCGGGTGGCGATAGGACCAACCGACCGATCTTCAAAAGATCTTGAACAGGCCGCCTCCACCAGGACTATTCAGGGCACAAGGCTCTCAGTTCACTCGGTCCAAGATCTTCTCTTCGATAGGCTAATGATAAACCTAGCACACGTTGCGCTCATTACTTACGTTTTTAAATAATTCTCACGAGTTAATATCTCAGCAGAGATTGTAACAATCTCAGATCGTAAAGGGTACATTCAACATCAGCCAGGATTACCTAAGGTATGCCTACCTGAATAAAAAATAGATGAGATGGCTACAACGAACCGACACCAAAATATTGGAACAAAAAAAATGATGTGAAAATATAAATAATATACGAGTAGAAGAATTATAACAAGGAGGAAAAAAGCGTGGAATGTTGCAAGGGATGAATTAAAAATGAATAAAATTAACAATAATGACTGATTAAGAATTGTTGCATCGGAGGTAGGCTAAGTCTAGATTTAAAGATTGGAAGAGTCGATTAACAAAGTATCGTTCCATGTATGTTCCACGCATAATAAAAGAAGTGTAAGCTCTAGTATGTCATCCCTTCCAAGAGCATACAATTCCATAGCTTACTATAAATATACTAAGAAGAGAAGAACTAAACTGACGCTTTGGACAACTGTACAGACTACTTAAAACGACATCCCATCTCTCAATAGAAAACAAATTACTAATCTACGAAGTTATACTAAAGCCAATCTGGACATACGGAATAGAGCTATGGGGGACAGCATAAAAGTCAAACATCAAGCGTATCTAATCCTTTCAATCAAAAGTCCTGAGAACAATAGTAAATGCCCCTTATTACGTCATGATCTTAATATACCTTACATTCTTGAACTCATCTCTTCCAAGTTCATGAAATTCCTTAGTTACCTATCCAACCACCCTAATCCCCTAGCACAGTCATTGCACTGCACCACTCATCCCTATAATCCTCCTCGGAGACTGAAACGGCAGAGGACTCGTGACCTGCTATAAATACGTAACAGTGGGAGTCCTGGCAAAGGCCAGCTTCTCTAATGTCCTGAGCGTATGCGGCTCTCGTGCTCTTGGTCATTGGCTCATACCCAATGACAAGGCTGACGGAGGAGCGTGAGGGACTTCTCAAGACTACGCTTCCTCGTTCGCACTCGAGGGAGGCCCTCTGTTTGTAAATACTGTATGAATGAGCGAGTGAATGAAAATTGTAAATATGGCACGAATGAGATCATTTATCACAATTACATATTGCCCAATGAGGCAGATTGTAATTTTATCATAATAAAGTTGTTGTTAATAATAAAGTATCTGGTATTACATAATTTGAATTTGAGGAGGTTGTAAAAGTACTTTGTAGTCATGATAGTAATGATGACCAAGGATCCTAGGAAGAATTGACCACGGCCAGAAAGCCGAATGAAGAAGTCATGCCAACTCGGAGAGGTGACAGTTCCCGAGGTTCGCGCGCATGAATCTTTAACCACCATACAGCGCACACCCTTAGCCGTAATGGAGGAAGACTACAGAGATCACCAGGAGTAGGTCCTTAAATAATGGGGGGATTTATTTAGTATAGTTTAAGGGTGGAAATTGATGGGCGGGTAATTTTTAAATGTGCTATATAATTTTATCATTCCCGGTTAAGGACAGATGAAGGAGTAATGTTTTATTCCAACTGTCTGTAGAGCCGGAGAATAAAGCTTATTGTCCTACCTCAGAGATAATGCTACTGATTCATAAATGCCGAAAAAGAAGAAAATGTATTTATAATTTCGTTTCTATATACGACGCTATGTGCGTTGTACCTCTGACAGAGTAACATGTAAAACAAACATCGCATCTTGACATTTCCCATCAGTAAACTATTCGCACAGGATGTGGCCTAAAGTTGAAGACTTCCGTACCATACATGAGACACGGAAGCTGATTGGACGATTCATATCCGGAATATTGATAAGGTAATCAATCAGAATATCGACAAGAAGGCCCCGGGAACCACCCCCCCCCCCCGCATCCAGGCAATTTTTTTCGGACCCATCATTCGTGCAGACCCCCCCCCCACTACTGTAGAGAAGTAATCGATAATACCTAGCTGTCTTGCACATGTCTTCATATTCCTAGGTAGGTCGCATCACTCTTGCTTTGTCGGTCATCAGAAGAAGTTCAGTCATTAGGTAACCATTTCAGAAGCAGCGACAATAACAGTCAATTATATTACGCGTTAAAACAATGGGCCGTATCATTGGCAACGTTCCAAGCGATTAATTATTAAATGAGCCGTAATTAATTTTTTTTTATGGGAAAGCCATTTGTTTTCCTTGTTGTTGGCACATAAAGCCGAACTTAATTGGATTCAGAATTCCATGTATCCAGATCAAACAGAGAAGATACAATGGCCACTAACACGAGCTGTAATATATTACTGGAGTAAAAATAAAGCATAAATCATAAGGCATGTCACGGAGTCATACTATAAGTTACATGTAGTGAGTTTTTAGGACTAAAACTAATGTTTTCAGTGTCACAGGTCATGGCCTGACTAAAATACGAACTGTAAGGTTTCTCTATGCGGAATTTTGAAAAATTTCTGTATTGAAGAATCTTAGAGGTAAAGGATGTACCAGAATTAACGCAAGATTTGAATTTGCCACCATTTGTGCATTAAAGTGCTGGCAACCCTTAAAAAACAATAATTTGACAGCTGACAGTTTAGTGTTAGTAAAAATAGATTGTTGAATGGATTATTAAACATCAACAAGTGGATGCTGATATTCCGAGCAAAATTATCCTAAGCACATTTTCATCTTGATGGCTTTGTTAATCGACAAAATTGTCACATTTTGGCTTCGGAGAACCCACACGTGATTGTCGGAAAACAAATACATCCACAACGTGTCACTGTTTGGTGTGGATTTTGGGTTGGAGGCATCATTGGACCATACTTTTTTTAAAATGAGGCTGATCAAGCAGTGTCTGTTACTGGTTCTCGATATCGCGACATGATGACAGTTCTTTGTGACGAAATTGGATCATATTGAAGTGGCCAATATGTGGTTTCAACAAGATAGTACAACATGCCATACAGCCCATGAAACAATTCAAATACTGCATGAGACATTTCCAGGTCCTGTACTCTCTCGTTTCAGTGATCAGCATTGGCCCCCTAGATCGTGTGATTTAATACCTTTGATTTCTTTTTATGGGGTTAATTGAAGTCAAAGGTGTATGTCAACAAGCCCACATCCACCCGTGCATTAAAAGAGGAAATTCAACCACATTTATGCCAAATAGTGATTGGAAAATTTCAACAAAAGAGTGCGTATGTGCCAGCAAAGTCGTGGAGGCCATTTGCCCGATGTTTTATTCCATAAATAACCCTATCTTATTTATTGTATAATTCAATAAAAAAATAACAACAAAAATACTAAAAAGTGTGTTTTCTATTTAAATCAAATCTTGCGTTAGTTCTGGGACACCCTTTATTAAAGAGAAGCCGCCTCAATATTACTTAATATAGTATATATTAAACCAAAAGCATTACTAATAAAACTAAATTGTATTATTGATGATATATGTAAATAAAATAATTTTCGTTGTAAATAAAGGAAAAATATGGAGAGATCGCCCAAATTTGGACCGAAATACAGAATAAGTACAACCAAAAATAAACTATTAAATAACCCCTTCTAACTTGTATTTCCATTTTCACAAATCTGCTTCCCATGAACGTTATTTTCTTATTCGTGCCATAAAGCTTTGCTAATCTGTTCCAATCAGTATTGGTCGTTCATTAACTCTCCTAATCTTCCAATCTAACCTTCAACCAACTGATGGAAAGTAATGTCATTCCAAATGATAGTGTAAAGTTGAAAAGGAAGGAGTGAAGGAATAATGATGAAAGACTTGCGAAGGTAATGACATTAACACTGATACAATTAACAATTCATAATTATTTATTGTTATTCTGTTTATTTATTTATCATTCATCCCAGCAATATTCCGCGCTCTTACCCTTCTTTGTTACACTATCTTGTTGTAGCACTTCTATGTACTCCCCTCTATTATGTATTATTATGTAATTCCGGTTTTTTAGTCTGAAATAAAACACAATTTTTTCTATACAAAAAATGAACTTTAATCAGTCAAATATCTTCCATTCTGTTCGATGAACTTTTTCCATCTTTCTGGTAACTTCATGATCCCGCCCTCATAAAACTTCTGGTCCTTATCAGCAAAAAACTCAACCAAGTGCGATTTGAGGTCATCGCTATTACTGAAATGTTTACCATTTAAGAAGTTTTGTAAACATCGAAATAAATGATAATCCGATGGTGCAAGGTCGGGGCTGTATGGGGGATGCGGCATCACTTCCCAACCAAGCTCCAATGGTTTCGTACGTGTTGCTTAGTGAGGCCTCGCATTGTCGTGGCGGAACCCAAATATTGAGCTGCTTAACAAGTCCAAGACGTCTTATATGATTTTCAATTGTTGTATGTGATACATTTAACTGTTTTGCAATCTCTCGCACAATTATATGACGATTCGACTCAATTATGGCTCATAATTTGGATATCTTTTCGTGAAAAATCTCCAGAACGAAATTTTAAAACCAATTTTGACAGGTCCGTTCTGTTAAGCAATCAACACCATAAACTTCACATATCTCTTTGTGAGCCCTAGCCGCTTTCTTGCCTTTATGACAATAAAAAAGTAAAATGTGTCGTAAATGCTTATGTTTGCACTCCATGTTAAAACTCACCGTAAACTGACAGTTGTAAAGAAAATTAGACGGAATTTCTTTCTATAGCAACCTAAAGGTATCGACTACCAAATCTCAAAAGAAAAAAATTCTAACATAATAAATAACCGAAATCACTTTCTTGCCAACCCAATATAAGATTATCAAATCTGTATAATGTTTTTTATTACTTATTTGTTTTTCGTCAGCTAGACGTTCCTATTCTTAGTAGACAATGTCCCAGAATAAAGTTTTTTTTTTTATTTATATATTTATTACATTTCAATAAAAGTACAGCCTCTCGGTCACATAGAGGCAAACAATCTATATTAATTCATTATTCAAGTTTTCTTAATAATGCAGTTTCTTTATAAACATTCTTTATTAATTAGAAACTGCTGCGGTTATTAGGTTGTACAGAAATGATCGGGTTCAGTTTAATAAATGCCCAGTGCAGTTGCTAGAGTGCGCGCCACTTAGCAGATTAATCTAGAACAATGAAAATAAATTACACTTCTGATCAACACAACTGCTAACAAGATAATCGGATTAGTAGCTTAGAAGCGCACAGATTCCGGGCTAAGTGGCCCCTGAAGGATAGTTATGTTCATCCTGTTAGGAAGAGGAGGAGAGGAAGGGAACTTGGAGAGACTCGACAGAAAACAACTTAACACCTTTTAAAAACTTCATCTTGGAGGACAGTCTTTCTCTGGTCGTCCATTGTGCAGATCGCTAATGGTATTGGCCGAGTAACCAAGCAGAGTAGTTGATGGCAAAAGGTAAAGCTCTAACCAACGAACCAACATCTTCGGGCGAACTTTAGGGACTTGCAACTTTCGAGTTCGGACTTGAGGACTTAGAGGCCGAGTTTCATCAGAGGGAGGGGAAGGAGAGAGAGAGAGAGAGAGAGAGAGATTGAAGCATGGCTCATCCTTATTGATTTTGCGGTTACTCGAGTACACACTAGACAATTTCTACAATAGGCTACAATATAGGTCAGACCATTTTGTCCATGGATCCAGAAGGTTTATCTATGATCAAAAACCCTATGTTAAGACCACTATATTTTTGGTTAGCCATGTCTAGCTGAAAAAAAAGATATATAATATAAATAATATCTTGATTAGCTGGTACATAATAATGGGTCATATGTGGTAACAGCATAATATTATGAAACAATAGTAACCGTGAACTTTCAGACAACTCTTTCAAAGCATCTCGGCCACATAAAGAAAAATATTATATCCCAAAAAAAAAACTGTCAAATTTTTAATTTATTGCTAGAAAATTCTGCTGTTGTATCTCTAAGATTATTTCCCCGTTCCAGTTTTAAAAGTTTTCTAATCTCGTCCATTTACAACCTTCGATAGTAGGGGAAGGCTACATTGTACATATATTTGTGTTTTTTTAAGCCTAGTATGAGCACCCGAAACTTTATGAATAAGACACCTACCTAAAAGTGACTTTTTCTATAGATACTTGAACAATGTTGGTGACATGTACCTCTACAATGTTTCAGCTCTACCTACAGACAATTCAAACAGGCGGCGTTTACATAGATTACATTGAGGCGTCTCTAAGACTCAAAGCCCAAGACATTGAGATAAGACAAACTGCGGAGAGATGAATGAGACAGGGCATTACATAAGACAGAGGTCGGAGCCGAGAGAGAGGGTCAACAGCAGAGGGCCGGATGTTTGCGGGTCGGCCGATAGAGGCAGAAAGAGAGAGCCGAAGGTGCGCAGGACAGGTAGTAGAGACGGCATGATTGACACTGCGCCAAGGCTGCCCCCCCACCGCTAGTTCTGCGCATGCCCGCCTCTTGCCACGGCATCTCTCTGCCGGCGTTCAGTCGAGCATCGGGGTCGATGCCGTGCACACAAGGAGGAGAGTAGGAGATTTAAGTCCCTCATTGCCGACAATGCAGTGGTTGTGAGCAACATACATAAGGATTAACGCGTTCGAACAAAAGTTGAAACTTATGTGAAATCACATGAACAGTTTCCTGCAATAATCAATTAAAGTGCAATATAACGTTAAATATTGTCAATCAAGGAGTCGACAATGACACTTGGTTACTTACAATTAATAATGACGCTTCTGTTGATGTTAGTTAATGTTTTATCGGTGATAAAACATGGATGACAAGAGCAAAAAAACATGTGTTTTGATGAGAAAAAACAACAACCCTATTTAAAAATTTATATTATTGCCCAAAAGTAGAGATTCGTAGAGTTGTTAATAACGTTAGCCCCATCACTTAGTCTAGTCTATTGTTTTTGTAATTTTAACTATAAAACGAAAAATGTTTGTAATTCTACCCTCCTTCAAATGTATGTTATGCTATGCAGGGAAAGGAGCCATAAATCTGTACATTTGTTCATGTTATTGTTCATTTGTTTGTAAAATTTTTTTGAAGGGGTTTGGAAATAAAAAAATTGAATATAATTTATAATGAAATCTTTATTACTACCTCACTCATAATCCGCAAGGGAAAATAAACATGTGTTTTGATGAGAAAAAAAAATAAACCATCTTTAAAAATTAATATTGATGCACAAACGTAGAGTTTCGTAGAGTTGTTAATAACGTTAGCTCCATCACCTAGTCTAGTCTATTGTTTTTGTAATTTTAACTAATTAAAACGAAAAATGTTTGTAATTCTACCCTCCTTCAAAACCATGTTATGCTATGCAGGAAAAGGAGCCATAAATCTGTACATTTGTTCATGTTATTGTTCATTTGTTTGTAAAATTTTTTTGAAGGGGTTTGGAAATAAAAAAATTGAATATAATTTATAATGAAATCTTTATTACTACCTCACTCATAATCCGCAAGGGAAAATAAACATGTGTTTTGATGAGAAAAAAAAATAAACCATCTTTAAAAATTAATATTGATGCACAAACGTAGAGTTTCGTAGAGTTGTTAATAACGTTAGCTCCATCACCTAGTCTAGTCTATTGTTTTTGTAATTTTAACTAATTAAAACGAAAAATGTTTGTAATTCTACCCTCCTTCAAAACCATGTTATGCTATGCAGGAAAAGGAGCCATAAATCTGTACATTTGTTCATGTTATTGTTCATTTGTTTGTAAAATTTTTTTGAAGGGGTTTGGAAATAAAAAAATTGAATATAATTTATAATGAAATCTTTATTACTACCTCACTCATAATCCGCAAGGGAAAATAAACATGTGTTTTGATGAGAAAAAAAAATAAACCATCTTTAAAAATTAATATTGATGCACAAACGTAGAGTTTCGTAGAGTTGTTAATAACGTTAGCTCCATCACCTAGTCTAGTCTATTGTTTTTGTAATTTTAACTAATTAAAACGAAAAATGTTTGTAATTCTACCCTCCTTCAAAACCATGTTATGCTATGCAGGAAAAGGAGCCATAAATCTGTAAATTTGTTCATGTTATTGTTCATTTGTTTGTAAAAAATTTTTGAAGAAAAGGGTTTTGAAATTTAAAAAAAAAAAAAATCTTCATTACTTCCTCACTCATAATCTACAAGGAACAATAAAAATGAGCTTATACTGTAAACATTCTGTTTTTTTGTAAATCTCAAGAACACAACACGCAAAATTATTATGTCAAGTTTATGCTCAGTTGAATGACTAGTTTAATAATTAAAATCAATATAATATATCGTTATTATCCAGTGATGTACTTTGACTATGAGTTACTCTTCGATATGATAAGACCCCACTGATTTTCCAATAAATTAAAATAAAACATCAACAAACAGAAATACAAAATAACCTGTTTCAAAATAAACAAAAATAGTTAAAACTAAACATACTATAAAATAGACTTAGCCTATGTAAATATAAATGGACAATAAGATCGTTTTATAGTATACCATTGTTTATCAATGGTTATATATTATGTATATATTGTGAAATCGTTTTAAAAAAAATCTCTACTTGAGTGTATTTTCGTTTTTATAGCATCACTTTCATTGCGTTATCACCACTCAATTATGTCCAACTGCATACGAAGGGAGAGTTTAGGACAAGACTAATAAAGGACAATCAAGCCTCGTTTAATTCATTAAATGATTTAATAGGACTGTATGAATCATTAGTTACATAATAACCACATACACAGTTGTAAACATACTTCAGAATATATCATACATGGAAGCACGAAACCTCGTTACAGTAATGAAAATAGTTTAAACATACCTGCATCATATAATATTCCAAGAGATATATCTGAACTCACCTGAAACAAAACAATTAATTGATAATCTCATAAATATAAAATACATTAGGAAACTTAATAGAACAAGACATCATCAACACATGTACTTCTATCAAACTTGTCCTCATGCGTGTTATAGTGGTCAGGAGTCGTTCATTGTAAAGATGCAAAGTGAACAAAGAACGCAATAAGCACGTGCATCTATGATAAATTTATCTTTACATATACATATACATATTTACATATTTGTAGTCCTTATAGCCAAATGCAAACCTAGTCATTTTGAGGTTAACATTGAAACTGTCTATTCAGCAATTACTTTACATCGTTGGACGATCATTAGTAAGCAGTAATGGTAGCGATAGATCGAAATTCTAGAATATTTGTCATCAGACTCATGCCTGTGAGGTATGAAGTTTTCGCTACGTACGGTTTCATAGAGAGATGTATTATGAATACATTGGAATCCCAATTATTCGTATTTCCGGTTAATTCGTACAAATTTGCCGGTCCCCTAGAGAAAATCCCGGTAAGTGGTATAAAAACAATGCATTTCAGTCCCCTCGGTAATTCGTATTATTTTTATGCTCGAGGTCACTTAAAGCGCCTTATAATACGTATTTTCAGCTTAAAAACCTCGTTAATTCGTACTGTTTCAAGAAAGGGGAAGAGGACAATAAGGAGAGGAGAGAGGGAAAGTTTTAGGAATTTTACTAAGCTTTTCTTTCGTTTCTACAGTTCAGTCTCGTTTTCGTTATCGTTGTGACACGAAACCATGCCTCCGAAAAAAGTTAGCCTCTCTATTACAGAGAAACAACAAATCATAAAGGCCGTGGCCAGTGGCTTTAAGCAAATTGACGTACCCAAGCGTTTTAACGTCCCTCATTCCACGATCACATCAATCCTGAAGAACAAGGACAAAATCACTTCCCAGACATCAAGCAGCAAAGTAAAACGCTTCAAGACTGATAATTACCCACAACCTAAAGAAAACTTAAAAAAGTGGTTCCCGCAAGCAAGGATTTCAAATGTACCAGTTAGAGGAAATATACAAAGGAATTGACAATACCCTTCTACAAGGTTTGCGTCAACAAATAATTACAGATTTTTTTCGTACAAATGATTGGTGTTTATTTAATTTAGAACATAACTATGTACATATTTTTTATTGCATGTATTGTTTATTGTTTAGTTTAGTACTAAGCAGTGTTTATTGCTTAGTTTTTATCCTTATTACATTGTACATACTTCTTAATGCATACATGTTTGCATTAATACGTTTTTTTTAATTTTGTACTCCCGATAATTAGTATTCCCGATAATTCGTACTAAAGTGTCAGTCCCTTGGCAATACGAATTATGTTATGTATTATGTAATTCGTTAGAATGACCCAGTGTTTAACACTATGACCCCACCACCCCTTCAGCATCGATGGCAACAGACTGTCGGGGAAAAATTAGGATAAGAATTAGTATGTAAGTTAGTTTTAAGGTTCATCAAAATGGTGAGCCCCATCACCTTTATTAGTCAGTTTAGTCCAGTCACGTATAGTGTATATCATTATACTTGTTTATTCATTATATAATTTATATAAAATAACAAAACCTGTATATAATGTAGCGACGCTACAGGAAATACAAAAATAATTTGTAAATAGATTCACCGTAGGATCTATAATTATCTGTAAATTTAAAGGGTCTATGAAAGAAAAAAACAAAAACAATACGAATTATCGGGATTCTACTTACTAGACGGGGTTACTAGACAAAAAAAAAAATATAGGGTCTTTGGGAGAGTTTGGCCAAAGAGGATTCATATTGAGTAGGTCAGTGAATAGATATTATTACATAGAGGTATTTGATTTCATTTTTTTATGATAACGATACCTAGGTACAAGAGTATAATGCGCAGGTCATATCAGTTCCCGCTCTTCCTGCAGCAGGTCCCTCGTCAATCAAACATCACCCGGAGGGAACTTGGCCATAACACGAGCGGAGGATATCACGTGGCGATATTGTGCATGTTAATAAACCAAAGCGGGAATGATGGAGAAGCCCCGTTAGGGATTATCCCCGATAAAGATAACAAACAGGTCTCGTTACATTTGATAAATGACTCATTATCAAAGTATCGGATCTGTGGGCCCGTGTTTTATCGAGAGAGTTTCGCCCTGTTTAAACGGAACATCTATCCGGTCACATATAGCACAGAGCTGGTTAAATACAACATAGATTATAGTACAGTGGTCTGCTCAACTAAAATTACTATCTCTGTGTGCTTTTTGCATACAGTGTTGTTTGATGGAGTAGTTCAGTTCACTACACTGATACAAACGATATTTACCGACACGAGTAATGATGTAGTTTACTCAGCTCATACTGGAGTTAGTTAATCAGTTCATAGCTTTTTATGATGAGTACGAAATAGGCTGGTTCTTCGTAGGATTGACAAAAAGTCATTTTCGGTGCCAACTCATAAAAAGTGACGTGTACAATCACAATCATAAAACTCAAGTGTGGTACCAAAAAAAAAAAAACAGGTACCATTAGGCAGGGACATAAATTTCAAAATCAACTTTAATCAGTTTGTATTTACATAGAAATAAAGAAGAAGTGTTTTTTTTTTCTCAATGTATTCATCATCATTTACAGTCCATATAATGGCAGAATAAGCGAAACATTAAATTTTATATGATTACATCAATTTATTAAGAAATTTATTTTCCTACAGAAAATCAACGTATTATATAATAAGGTGTTTGAGATCGAAAGAGATGTTGTAATTTAGGTTTAAATGACGCAGATTGTTAGCTTTTCTTTATTAATTTTATAGCAAAACCCCCATTTAAACGCTTAAAATATAAATAAATAAGTACAACAATATATTATGCGAAAATTTCACCACAGTTTAACTCGGCATTTGCTACATTGCGCACAATCTTTGCGAGTGTTTAGTTGAAAAGAATTTATATTGGGAAGGTCGAGGCACCCATAGTTCATCGGAACGAGCTCCCAGACACCGGTGTTCCGGGTTCGAGTCACCAACAGGCTAATATTTTTTTTCATTTGGCTTGTTAATAATTAAATATTAAGCAACATATCATATGGAGTGTTACTGTTAAGAATATTATTACATAAATGAAAGCCTACTGCCCTATGTTATAGGCACATACCCAGGTTATATCGAATAGCTTGCCCTCCATCCATAATGAAATGATGAGATGGTTAGCTGAAGCCTGCAGGCTTGAGGCTTCTTGATGCATCACAGCTGCGGTGTACCCCTTAATTATATTATATTAGTACCGTAATTAACTTTACTTAATTCATTTTAATTATCCCTCCAATTTACAATTTCTTATGGGTATTTATTTATTTATATTTTAATCGTTTAAATGGGGTTTTTCATTCAGATCCTGAGAATGACAGCCGCAAAATGCCAAAATTCGCAAGACAAAATATGTGTCATTTAAACCTAACACCTTATATAATAAGTACGATAATTTATTGTAGGAAAATAAATTTCTAAATGTATTTCAGCTTCAGCTAGATGTAATAAAATTTAATGGTTCACCTATTCTGACATTATATGGCCTATAAATGATGATGAATAAATAAGAAAAAAAATACTTCTTTATTTCTATGTAAATGCAAATATTAAAGATGATTTTGAAATTTAATTAACACATAAATTGGTAACTTTTTAAATTGGAAACTTATTAACCAATTATAAAAATATTTAAACATTTAAAGCATGAGCTCTACAATCATCCACGATGAAAAAAAAAATTTTAAACATTGAGGTAGATTATACGTCGATAATTCTCTAAATCTCCAAAAGCAAAAAAGTCGAACATCAAGCGCATCCAATCCTTTCAATCCAAAGTTCTGAGAACAATAGTAAATGCCCCTTATTATGTCAGCAACAAACCCTTCATAACGACCTTAATATACCCTACATTCTAGAACTCATCCCTTCCAAGTTTATGAAATTCCACAGTAGCCTTTCCAACCACCCTAATCTTGTAGCACAGTCATTGCACTCCGCCACTCATCCCTATAATCCTCCTCGGAGACTGAAACGGCAGTGGCCTCGTGACCTGCTATAATCCCGTGACAGTGGTAGTCCTGGCAATGGCCAGTTTCTCCAATCATGTCCTATTGTGTGAATGATGACTGTAAATATGGTATGAATGAGATCATTTATCTGTATTATTATTGCCTTATAAAAGGCAGATTGTAATTATTTCACAATAAAGATTGTTGTTAGTTGAAAAAAAAAAAAAAAAAAATCTCCAAAACATCGAAATTTATTTAGTGTATGTCCCTACCTAATGGTACCTGACTTTAACGACATACGTACAGACATAGACAATAAAAAGTATTAGCATACGAAATTAATGTCTACGATTATTTTATTTCAGTTTTTCACACGCAAGCTTTCAACATAATAATTGTCATATTCTCGTTTGTTATTACTGGATTAGTTGGTAGCCGTTTTTGTTTTTACATTTTGAACATTTAATTTGATTTTAATGAGACTCGATTGCGATAATTATTACGACCAAAGGGTTCGAGTCAGTAATTATTCTCTCTTCACTCGGTTTGAAATTCCTTAAAAAGTATTCAATCATAAATAAATTATCTGTATCCAGGGTTGCTGTAAAAAATAAAACATAAATATTTATATAAATATTAAACATAAATATTTATGCCATAAAGTAAAAAACATAAATTTTATTCTTTTTTTGGACGATGGAAACAAATATTTTTTGCAAAAACCAACTGCAAATAACTTGTTTAATTTATGATCCCCCCTCCACATCCTCTTTCGCATGGAAGGGAGGAGACAACCATGTGGATTTGGGAGGTCTCTGGAGTCTCCAAGTTCATGAAATTCCATAGTAACCTATCAGACCAACCTAATCCCCTAGCACAGTCATTGCACTGCATCCCTATAATCCTCCTCAGAGCCTAAAACGGCAGTGGCATCGTGACCTGCTATAGATGCGTGACAGTGGGAGTCCTGGCAATGGCCAGTTTCTCCAATCATGTCCTGAGCGTCTGTGGCTCTCGCGCTCTTCGTTAGCCTCCACTGGCTTGTAACCTGTGGCGCGGGTGACGGAGGAGCGTTGTGGACTTCCCAGTACTCCGCTTCCTCCTTCGCACGCGAGGGGTGTGACAACTATGTGGACTTGGGAAGTCTCTAGGGTGTTTGTAAATACTGTATGAATGAGCGAGTGAATGAAAATTGTAAATATGGTACGAATGAAATCATTTAACACAATTTACTTATTGCCCAATAAGGCAGATTGTTATTTAATAATAATAAAGTTGTTTTTATTAATTATTCTCTTAATGTTTTAGGTAGTAAACTTGGAATATACAGTATGAACGGTATGAAATAATTTCTATTTTTATTTATACAAATATACCTTGTATAATGCAATATGAAAATAGGCTGCCAGATCGTTTGAGAGTGGAAGTTGAAAGGGGAGCTACAAGCAGATCCGTCGTAATACAATATCTCAGGCTTTAATGACAACGATGTAAAATGATAGGAGAGATTGATTAAATTATTATCCATATTATACAACGTTAATACTTTAACGGAGGTCAAACGGGCCGTAAAATGTATTGTACAAGTCACCTCTGCCAACTTCACACTTATCCCAGCCAGCACAGAATTATTTACGCACGAGTCCGAGCATTCAGTCAGCTAACTATATAATAGGGTTGTGTATAATCTGTTCTCAGGAGCTATTGTCATCAAGACGACAGTAAGTCCGTTAAACAAAATTTTGGGTTCAATTTGTTCCAGGCCGAAAAGTTTTTCGACCTTTCAAATCTGTTAAAAAAAAATAACATTCGTAGATGTATTATACAAGGTTTCATATTCGACTCTCGTGTCATCCCGAAAAAGAACTTATCTGTCGGGCGGGGGAAAAGTGTAGCAAAAAATCTAAACTAAAAGTGAATTAAACTAAAAGAGATTGAGACTAGAAACTAAAACCAAAAGAAAAACTGTTTAATTAATAATTAATAAATAGAACTGACGATGAGTGCGTGAATTAGCTTCGACGATATTCACTTGTTCAAAAAAAACAAATGCTAGTGACAACATTATTATCAGCAAAAAAAAACAAAACAACAGGACAGATTAAGATCGCAAACAAATTTTATGATAAGCTTAAATATAGCTATAGTTGATAATTTAAATTCCTGTTAATACTTGGAGAATATATTAGGAGGGCCGGAAAGTAATGTCGTTTTTTTTTTTACATTAAATTCGAAAAAACTCTTAAAATTAAAGATTGATTTACTAGTTCCAATTGTTCGCAGTAAAGATCTGCATTCACAGTTTGTCCAGGTTTCAGCACTTCAAAATGAACACGACCCCGCGAATACTCAACCAAACACACAAAAACACCTTTTCGGAATGTAAACCTGGCTTAGCTGTACTTCGTGACGATTCATTCGCAGAGAGACACTGCCTTTTGCGTTTTAGATTATCATAGACGACCCATTTTCCATCTCCAGCCCCACCCACCATACTCGCCCGATATTGCGCCCTCGAATTTCAATTTATTCTGATCGCTGAAAAATTTGCAAATTTGGATTATGTCCAAAATCCCACCTCCAGATATTTTTCCCAGTAACCAACCAATTGATTTTTATCGGTCCGGAATTGAAAATTTGCACACTAGATGGATAAAGGTTGCTGATAACGAGGGTGATTACATCATTGATTAAAAACGAAAACTTGTTAAAAATTTACGTGTTTGAATTTAATGTGAAAAACCGACACTACTTTCCGGTCCACTTATTATATTCTAAATAGTTAGTATAATTATTTTTTATTATTTTTTTAGTTAGCAACTATAATACATAATAAATAAAGCACTAAAAAACTATATAACTAGTGCAATTTAAAGTAAATGTGTATATTTGGACCATGGGTTGGTTGTCCATGAAGCTTTATTAGTTCTTAAGTTAAAATTCTTTTTAATTCTGTTATACTATTTTTATAGAGCATTTATTGTAAATGTGGTATGAATGAATTTATCTCAATTACTTACTGCCTAATAAAGCAGATTGTAATTTTGGCACAATAAAGAATAATATATATAAATATCGATACGGAAATTTGGCTGGCATCATCCATATTGTATGGACAACTATTATATTGGTGAAACTGTTATTACTTTTGTTTTTCATTATTTTTGGATTTTTTTTATGCTTTTTATGTATATTAGAATAAATCCTTACTAGAAGATTAGTAGATATTGATATTTGCTGAATAATATTGTGTTATAGCATATGATGTCGTCGGCACTATGATTGCGAATGCGAAAAATGGCAAAATTATGGAATATTTTTAATTGATTTAATTAATAAAATAATGACACAATAAAATTAGTAATACAACAAACCTGAGATAGTTGTCAATAATGACATAATTAACGTTTTTATCCGTGTTCCTAATTTACTGAAAAAGATTTAAACTTATAAAATTCACTAACTTTGGTAAATTTACTTTTTCATGTTACATTGGTTTTTACTCTGTAATAACTGCATTTTTATGGTTGAATCATCTCTCAATTGCCCTAAGTTTCAAATAAAATTGCAAAATAATAAATAAATTGTGTACAGTAACATTCCAAATTTCAGTATTAAATCATTTAAATTTTTCTCGGTATTGTATGTTTCACTTAAACACAGAAAATTTCTAATGTCTTGTTTCTTTAATGTAACTAACTACATAACCCTTGCTTCAAAATCACAGTCGTTGTCTGAAATTGACTGTTAAAAGATATTTTGTTAAAGAATACTTTTGAAGAGACTAACGCTTGAACACATACCATAGCGGAAATATACTTATTGATTTAGTTTATTTTTACTCAAGGTAAATATTTCTGCTCGAGGTTTAATTAGTTCAGTTTGAAACCGGAAATAAAACTTGACTTAGGATTTTGTATCTTAATTACTTTTTTTTTTTTTTTTTTTTAATCGAACTTCACTTCTTGATCGACGCTTGGAGTTCCCTAACCCTCGACTTAAGGTCAGGGCGATACGCCCTCCCTGTGATTGCCGAGCCAAATCCGATCTAGGGAGGAGGGGGTACGAAGACGGATAGAGGCGAGGAGGAGAGATGACTTGATGAGCGAGTGCACTCATGAATATGAAATTTCTTTCCTCTCCCGCGAGGGGATCCCCTTCGTTAGGGAGGCTCCAATCTGTATCGGATATTGGCCGAGGGTTCAGGCCAGCTGCTGTACCAATCTCCTGGTGCTTGCCTTCAACCCCTCAGTAGCCATAGGCACAATTTTCTTAGGTTATCTCGCTGGCTTTAAAGCACTTCTGGATAAAACGGAACCTTATTGGGGCACGAGGTCATGGAGCAAGCAGAGTATGGCAACACTGAAAGTACATTATGAAATAAAACAACTTTAGCCTCTTTGAAGCTGTCTGTATTGTTTTACGTACCCCCCCCCCCCCCCGCAAACGTTTCCGACAGACTCTCATCTCCAAGAGTGCGAGCTGGTGTTTTTCGAAAAAGTAAAAAAAGTGTTCAAAAACTAAAATCTACAAGTCTACTCATATAAAATTCATATTCTGTAGTGGCCTGCGTACTATTAGGTTGGAGCGAAAGAAATGTCAGATTCTTTAAGTGAATATATTAAACTGCATATCTTGTTCCAAAAGCTGTTTATTTAATCCAAATATGCTCCATTTACTTCAATACACTTTTCCCAACGAGATTTGAATGCATAGATGCCTGTCTTGACGAAATTCTGATCTTTTGAATCAATGAACTCTGATTATTCCGCTCGGTTAGTTCGTGCGGTATCCACTTATCCATTTTTTTCACCTTGCCAATTTCAGAAAGATGTCGCAATATTGTTGTATGGTCAACTCCCATTCTGGCAGCAAGTGCCCTTGAATAAACAGTTGGATTCGTTTCCACCAACGCTTTCAGAGCATCATTTTTCACAGACGTTTCGGGTCTTCCACGCGGTTCATTTTGCAGGGAAAAATCAACAGACCGAAATTTTTCAAACCAACGCTGCACTTACATCGTTCACAGTATTCTCCCCAAACGCCTGGTTTATATTGCGTGCCGCTTTTGCAGCATTATTACCAAGTTAGTACTCATATAAGAAAATTACACGAATATCGGTTGAATTCATATCGGTGCAAAATTCAAAGCAAATAACAAAAGGGAACACTTTTGAGAAAATCTTCTTTGCTAAAATGTGACCCTGGCAATGGACAGTACGACTATAAACCAGGTTATGTCAAAAACAAAAGCATAACGAAAACAGGGAGCCAAACGTTGACATTTAAAGAAAATCCGACAATTCATACGCACCAACCTAATAAATCAACTATTCAAAATTGAAAATCAAAGTTGGTAGGTCTTATCTCCTCAAGAGGTGGGGGATAACTGAAAAGGAGATTCAGAAATCGAACCCGGTTCTCCGGATTTATTATTAGCGAAAAAAAAAAAATATATTTATATAAAAATTCAGAAATAATGTTGATCAGTGATGGGGAAAAATTGACTCTGCACTATTGCTTGTTCATCAAGGGTCTCTTCAAAATATTCTTCTTTGACAAAATATCATTTAACAACAACCATACTCGCCCGATATTGTGCCATCGGATTCCTATTTATTCCGATCGCAAGTGGGAAAAAATTTGAAAATGCCCAAAATGCCATTTTCAGATATTTCGCTCAAAACCATTTGATTTTTATTAATCCGGCATTGAAAATTGGCACACAGCTATAAAACATTCTTTTTGTTTTTAACCATGATGTGATCACCCTAATTATGAACAACCTTTTGTCGTCTAGTGTGCCTATTTTCAATGCCGGATTGATAAATATCAAATGGTTTTTGAGCGAAATATCTGAAAATGGCATTTTGGGCATCATATAAATTTTCAATTTTTTTCCCAGCTGCGATCGGAATAAACAGGAATCCGATGGCACAGTATAATTGTTGCTGAATGATATTTTTAATAAACGCTTGATGAAAGTCAATATTTTCTCCATCATTGATTTCTACTTGAGGTTTCAATTAGCTTCATAGTTTACTTTAAAGCCAAGGATTTCCTACCTAAATCATTTCCCCCCCCTGAATCAAATTTGATCGACCTGGTTGAGGCTGGAGATGTGAAAAATGGGTACTCTGTGATAATCCAAAACGCAAAAGGCAGTGGCTCTCTTTGAATGAATCGCCACGAAGACCAGCTTAGGTTTACACCACAAAAAGCCGCTTTTGTCCGTTTAGTCGAATATTCGCGGGGTCGTTCATTTTGAAGTGCTGAAACCTTGGACAAACTGTCAATGTAGAACTTTACTGTGAACAATTGGATCGAGTAAAACAATGTTTAATTGAAAAGTCAACAGAAATAAATGAATTGGGGTAAGAGGGCCTCAACCACCATACTCACCCGATATTGCGTTATTTTAATAAACTTTTCTTATTTAAAAATTTTTGAGTGTTCCGTTGGTTTATTTCAGCCTACCCCGAGGCCGCCAGGAGAAATAGTGTGTCCCCTCTTTGATATGGAGTCATGAAATTGTACATCGGCGATCCCCCCCCCTCAAAAAAAAAAAAATTAAAATGTAAATTTGGAGCCGGTGTAAGTTTTTTTTGGTTTTTATTTGTAATATTTCAAGCGTTATCGATGGCTCAAACCATCATCTTGAGGTGTTCAGAAGAGCTTCTACCTCCAAAGCTGGCCCAGATAACCAGAAGCGGAAAAGTTGTTAGAATTAATTATCATTAAAATATTAGTTATTGTTAATAATACAGTCATATCCAATCACTGCATAATTTATAAAATAGCAGCGAGCTGATTGGCCATTAAACGCCCCAGTTGCATATCTGTGACCGACTCCTTCCACTTGGGCTGTCTGTTGCACTGCCCTAATTAACTAAACCTCCCCTGCTCTCTTCTCTAACTAATTAATGTTTAACTTGTGGTCTCTCTTCCCTTGAGCCTTAGATGCAGATTAATTGTTATTTGCTCAAAGGATTAAGGGAGGGGCTTTAAACGATTGCGGGAGGAGGAAGAGGAGTCTCTTTGTCTTAGTGCTGCAGCGGTTAGTGTCCAAGTTTGTCTCACCAAGTCCTCTATCAGGGGGGGACTGTTCTGTGCAGAGGTCGGCTAACTGCAGTTGCCGGATATCGCAACTTCAAACAAAAATTTAGTTTAGTATGCAATCTCGCACCATCTAAAACCCTTACTAATTACACCCTCTTGATTGCTTTCAAGTTATATTGAATTGTTTTTGTCAGGGGGGGGCACCCACCGGGGGAAGGTCTCGTCGACCCAGCCACTGTCCGGCGGCAGTCAGAAAGAGATAAATGAATAAACTGTAGCCTTTAACCTTTGCTGGCGGCCTAGTCAGCGGGCAGCTTAATTCGTATCTTTTAATTTATCTGACTCTATAAGATCTTAGAAGGTGTGTGCCCCGACAGGGTACTATGTTCAGGAAAACAGGTACTGGCTAGGTTTTATAGGTAGTTTACGTGGTCTTGGAATGACCACGAGTTCACCCTCGGTATCAGAGAGTAGGCGAAAACCGTGGCGATTCCAAAGGCGAGTGTGAACCGGATCGCTAGGGAGACGCTACTAGGTACATTTTGTAGGGCCCAGAGTCCGTCGTCTGCATGGAAGGGATCCCTTCTAAGGATGTGCTGGTTTCAGCGATACGAAGACAAATAGTCCCACTAGGAAGGTGTGGGGTCTGACTAAATAAGGATAGGGAAGAGAGGTGGAGAGGTAACTATAATATTATAGGCAGGTCAGAGGCCGGGCTATACCCACGCCCCTATTGAGTTCCTGCCGTGTCGAGATCGTTAACTAGTCTCCCTCTCTCTAAACAGACGCCGAAGAGTAATTAATAAAATATGGAAAAGTAGTAAATATTCAGGCACATAGTATGCTCCAAGATCGAGATTAATCCACATAACCACACGCCACTCAATCCCGACCTGGGAGAGATTGCTGTCCACATAGCTTCTAGAGAAATCATCAAAGATTTCGTGATAGTTATAAATCCTCAGAAACCCTTATTGTTCCACCTGTCTGGTTTTAGTGAGTCCCTTGAAGCTGGATGCATGACGTTTCGTCCCAATGTCCCACGGAGATTGGTAAGACAAGTAAAACATCGCCATTTTCATTATAAAACATAAGTAACATTAAAAATAGCTGTAGTTAAGAAAAATCTACTATTTTTAATACAGTGTCAAATATGGTATGAGCTATAATTACAAAAAATTAATTGTAACACCATTTTCAAATAGACAGAGAACTTTGCGTGAAAGTTTTAATTGATCCCCCCTCACTAAAGTTATGATCAAAATAAAAGCTACATCGATACATATCGTATCGAATCATACTTTCAAGATCTTGATTTACTGATTAATAGCATATGGTGTTGGGTTTTATAATATATATATATATATTATAGGGTCATTGTAAAATATGACATTTTGAGTACACTATTGTTCAACTTGAAGACAAATGAACCACGATCGCTGGTTAACTGTTTCATACCTCTTGCTGCTATCCACAGAGAGATTTGCAGCATATTGGCAGAATGTCGAAGGAACGAGAGAGAAAGGGAGGGAGGGAGAGAGAGGATATGACAGATTTGCTAGGGGGGGGGGCTGGATTATACAGATTACTCACCCTTCATATCCTCGGGTGTATGGGCCTCTACTTTATACCCCCTAGGCGGATAGTAAAATATAAACCGGATAGGAGGCAGCAGGGTAGAGGATCAAGGCGAAATTACAGGCAATTCCAACGGCTGAATATGGCGGGGGTTTGCGGGGGGGGGGGGCAAATGTACGGGTGAAACTTCTGATGGGGGGGGCATTTTATCCGGTGCTAAGCTGTGAACAACTGTTTAATGCCGCGTAATAATAGCAGCCCTGAATAGCTGCTGAGTGGGATTGCCTTCCCACGTACTTATGGGAGGGAAGTTCTCTTATACTGAACCACAGTATTTTATTTAATTAAGCCGACGGCAGGTAAAGCTGGACGGACATCCCAGCGGGAGAAACCCACAATGGGATGAAAAGTCACCAATAAGAGGCTACACAAAAGTGTTTTCGGTTTTAGCCCCAAAAAAATGTTCTACAAAACACATAAAACAATATTAGTTCATATTCAAGAACAAAAAAAAAAAAATTATTGTCAACATTTTAACTATTTATGTATAGTATTATTTTAATTTCTTTTTATTATTAATATCGCATATTGACACGCCAGGTTGTTTAATGTGTGTTTTAAGCTTTGTTTGAGTCTGTGAGAAAAAAAATGGTTAAAAGCGCTCAGTACAATAAAAATCATACTATGTACAAATATCGAGCAAACTCGACAATAAATAAGTATAACATAAAAAGGGTGTCCCAGAATTAACGCAAGCTTTGAATTTGCCGCCATTTGTGCAGTAAAGTGCTGGCAACCATAAAAAAAACAATTTGACAGCTCACAGTTTAGGGTTGGTAAAAATTGAGCGTTATACGATAGAACAGCGTGTCTTTATTGTTGAACATTATCTCAAAAATAATAAAAGTTTGGCGGCCGCAGTTCGAAAATTTCATACAAAATATGGTCGGAATAGTGTTTCGACTTCATCAACTGTGAAGAGATTAATTGAAAAATTTAGGGAGACTGGATCAGTTAGAGACACTAAACACACTGGTCGTCCAAAAACAAGCCGTTCAAATGTCAATATCGAAGCAGTGCGTGAGAGTGTTGTTGAAAATCCAGGAACATCAATTCGGCGTCGTAAACACAGTTCTTTGTGCCGAAATTGGATGATATTGATGTGGCCAATATGTGGTTTCAACAAGATGGTGCCACATGCCATACAGCTCATGAAACAATTCAAATACTGCACGAGACATTTCCAGGTCGTGTACTCTCTCGTTTCGGTGATCAGAATTGGCCCCCTAGATTGTGTGATTTAACACCTTTAGATTTCTTTTTATGGGGTTATTTGAAGTGAAAGGTGTACGTCAACAAGCCCACATCCACCCGTGCATTACAAGAGGAAATTCAACCACGTTTATGCCAAATGGTCATGGAAAATTTCGACAAAAGAGTGTGTATGTGCCAGCAAAGTCGTGGAGGCCATTTGCCTGATGTGTTATTCCATAAATAACCCTATCCTATTTACTTTATAATTCAATAAAAAAATAACAACAAAAATACTAAAAACTATGTTTTCTATTTAATTCAAATCATGCGTTAATTCTGGGACACCCTTTACGATTTGAGCCAACTCCTACTCCAGGTAGTTCCAGGATAGATAAAATAGAAGGAGAGAGAGAGAGAGCAGACGACCGTGAGGAATAAGCACAGAGACCTGGGGCAGTACCCTCTATCGTGGACAGAACGGATTATCGGACGGCCGTCCTGGACAAGTGGTCCCGAGGGTCTGCGGCTGATGGGTCCTCCTCCCCACCCCCGGGTCCCAGTGCCCCAGCCAGGCTACATCTCTCCACCCCCTCATATATATAACTCACCCTTGTACATATCTCTCACCCACCTACCCCCTTCTAGAACTTATATGCAATACCAATGTATGTTTTATTTAATAAAATAAAAACCGCAGCGTGACGGATTTGTATTCAAAATAACGCTATTTCATCTACAAGCCACCCCATATTAATGTATCGATTTACTAGCTGGTGTAAAGTAAATAACTATCGATGTGTATATTGTCATGGACTATCGGTCTGAAATTTAAATGGTATAATCTACACCACTTTGGAATACTGACCAACGAAATAGTGTTTTTATATATTTACAAAACTATATAGAATAACGCAGTAACAACATTTGTAAGAACAAATTGAGTTTTATTTTTAAATAAATATCTGGTTAGATAGAAAAACTGGAATATGTATTGTTAAGAGCTACCTGACAAGGGTTTACCTGTTAGAAAACTGTCAATAAATAGCAGGGTTTAAGCAAAAAGTCGGTGGGTGAGTTCATCCGCCGGAGACACATCAAGTTACTGGACCTGATAAACCCAGTGTTTAACATTATGACCCCACCACCCTTACCGCATCGATGGCAACAGACTGTCTGCGCAAACTAGGTTGAGTTAGTTAGATTTAGGTTAGAATTAACACACACACTTTGTTACAGTGAGCCCTATCACATTCTATGTTAACATGCCTTGTATTTTGTACATATATTATTGTAACCTCACACAATACATACAATATAGCTACGCTTCATTATATATAATAAGCACAATGTGCATTTATGTAAATATTCCATATTGTGGAATCTTCACTGATGTTAATAATAAAGAGATTGGAATAAAAAATAAAAAAACAGTTACCGTAAAAGGTACAGACTGGAATATTTGAAAAGCAACAGAGAGTCTGAATTTAGTAACTTCTTGTAAATGTCTTCGACTTCTTATGAATAAGAAAAGTGAAGTAACGACAGAATATATTTATAATAGAGGAATACGAAAGGCAGATTGAAAACAGTACAAATCTTATTTTTGTTCTCGATATTGCGACTCGGGTGCAATATCGTAGCTCTGCGACAGTCGAATCCTAAAAAGCGTGACCTGTTCAAGACAAAAACAGTCTAAACGCTTTGTTTTTAAACAAACAGGGAAAAACAAACTCCTTACAGGGTTTGTCCCCTTCATTTTAGATATTGAATATGAAAATTAGTTTTTTTCATTTTTTATCTCAAATGTTTAAGCAGTAAAGGTGAACCTTATATCCGTTCTCCGGAAAAGTTTTGAAAATAGGAGTTATACTTCTTTTCCAATTACCCCTTCATGATCACGTTGATGAGCTCATTGAAGTCAGACGATCAAAAATATGGAGTAATTAAAAAAAAAATTTGAGCCATCGTCCGTACCCCAGATCGCAATGTCATTTTTTAACTTTCTAAGTCATTTTTTTCTTTTATAAAAATAAAATCTTCCCCCTAAACGAATAAATTTATTCAATGAATAAAATTAAAAAAAAAAAGTAGTCAATGGAGAATAAGAGAGTGTCTTAGACTGTCAAAGATAAACAAAACAAAAAAAAAAAAATTGTATTTAAGATAATAACTTCAAGCAAAAAACCGAACACGCAATATTATTGATAGTATTAATGACATTTTCTTTAACTATAATCCTCTACACAATCAACTCCTTCATTTAGTAGCCTACCCACAATGATAAGATAACACTTCATTTAGTAGCCTACCCACAATGATAAGATAACACTTCATTTAGTAGCCTACCCACAATGATAAGATAACACTTCATTTAGTAGCCTACCCACAATGATAAGATAACACTTCATTTAGTAGCCTACCCACAATGATAAGATAACACTTCATTTAGTAGCCTACCCACAATGATAAGATAACACTTCATTTAGTAGCCTACCCACAATGATAAGATAACACTTCTTTTAGTAGCCTACCCACAATGATAAGATAACACTTCATTTAGTAGCCTACCCACAATGATAAGATAACACTTCTTTTAGTAGCCTACCAACAATGATAAGATAACACTTCATTTAGTAGCCTACCCACAATGATAAGATAACACTTCATTTAGTAGCCTACCCACAATGATAAGATAACACTTCATTTAGTAGCCTACCCACAATGATAAGATAACACTTCATTTAGTAGCCTACCAACAATGATAAGATAACACTTCATTTAGTAGCCTACCCACAATGATAAGATAACACTTCATTTAGTAGCCTACCCACAATGATAAGATAACACTTCATTTAGTAGCCTACCCACAATGATAAGATAACACTTCATTTAGTAGCCTACCCACAATGATAAGATAACACTTCATTTAGTAGCCTACCCACAATGATAAGATAACACTTCATTTAGTAGCCTACCCACAATGATAAGATAACACTTCTTTTAGTAGCCTACCCACAATGATAAGATAACACTTCATTTAGTAGCCTACCCACAATGATAAGATAACACTTCATTTAGTAGCCTACCCACAATGATAAGATAACACTTCTTTTAGTAGCCTACCCACAATGATAAGATAACACTTCATTTAGTAGCCTACCCACAATGATAAGATAACACTTCATTTAGTAGCCTACCCACAATGATAAGATAACACTTCTTTTAGTAGCCTACCAACAATGATAAGATAACACTTCATTTAGTAGCCTACCCACAATGATAAGATAACACTTCTTTTAGTAGCCTACCCACAATGATAAGATAACACTTCATTTAGTAGCCTACCCACAATGATAAGATAACACTTCATTTAGTAGCCTACCCACAATGATAAGATAACACTTCTTTTAGTAGCCTACCCACAATGATAAGATAACACTTCATTTAGTAGCCTACCCACAATGATAAGATAACACTTCATTTAGTAGCCTACCCACAATGATAAGATAACACTTCATTTAGTAGCCTACCCACAATGATAAGATAACACTTCATTTAGTAGCCTACCCACAATGATAAGATAACACTTCATTTAGTAGCCTACCCACAATGATAAGATAACACTTCATTTAGTAGCCTACCCACAATGATAAGATAACACTTCATTTAGTAGCCTACCCACAATGATAAGATAACACTTCTTTTAGTAGCCTACCCACAATGATAAGATAACACTTCATTTAGTAGCCTACCCACAATGATAAGATAACACTTTTTTGTAATCCTACGAGAATATTTCAGTTATCCGGCTCGAACATTTGCTGGAGCGACAACGGTCAAAACTAAACCTTGTCCAAGAAATTATATGAAAAATGAAGCCCAAATTTTTGTACACGCTTAGAAGACTACAGTTTTCAATGAAATGCTTATCACAGAATTATCACCATTTTCGAAATTCCTGACATTCAACGACGACATGGGGAGACTACCCAAGGGTATTTTTACTTAATACAGATAGAACATGAATTGACGATATATAAAGCTTCACTATGCTTCTGACCTATGTTTCTACATAGGCTTCTACACCGACTGTTTGCCTGTCACAGAAGGAAAACGAAAATGTAAAACTCACGGAGGGGAGAAGTGGTGTTACACCGTGGCTACTCTTTCCGCTTTCTTAAAACGGTAATACACAATATCCAAGGGAGACTACTAGATGCCTTCTGAATTAATAGCAATAAGAGATATTCAACAATAAAAGGGAGTACTCCAGCTTCATGTCATATTTACAGCTGATTTGGTGCTTGTAATGTGAAGTTATATATGGTGAAAAAAAATCTATAAACGATAATTAGTCAATGAAAATGTTGAAACAATGAAATCATTCCTCTCTATCCTATTCCATACAATAGTGTATTCCAATGCGATGAATGATAAGCGAAGATAAATCTTGTAACGTGCCCTCAATGGTAAATATCAGAAAACAGACATAACTTATTCACTGGCAGGAGGTGATAAGTGGGGCAGCTCTCACAAAACGGATGAGATATTTTATTTAGCGTGTGAGGTGATAGACTGTCTCCCTAGTTTAAATATTACTTTTTAATCTCATTTAAAAATTGATAAGACAGCTATTTGTATTTTGCATTTATCCTGTCTACGCCGTAACCGGCATTATAATGCTTGGCGACCGCTCAATTGAATAAATAACTTGCTCTGTCGCGTGCTTAGAACATTAGACACACACTCCTGTGCTTCACGCTTTGCAGGCGTAATGTTGGAAATGGTATCACGCCATTTGAATCACAATACGAATCTTCACGCAATACCTTCAAATTGTTCCTGAGTAATAAATGGTCCGGGCTCATTCGGATTCTCCCGGTGCTAAGGTCGATGAAAACAATGCTACAATCTAGATAGATCTGATTGATGATGGAACAGACAGTCAAGCAAAGATCCTCAAAGGAGCAGTCATTATTCTACTTTTGGTCATAGGACCATCAGACTAGTTGTCCTTCTTGCAGGCCACTAACACAGAAGACTTGAACGTACGTTTTCTCTTCAGATTTTCTCATCAGTTCCAACTACCAATTTGTTTTATTTAAAAGTGAACCTGACAAAAGGAAGCCTAAACATCACATCGTGATTACCGTTTTAAAATATCGGCAAGAAATAAAATCTAGATAGGTGTAGAGAATACAAAATAGGACAATATACTCATAAAAGACTCATGACTTTGCAACGAAACTGATTACCTGATAAATTATTTCTTTTCAGGTTTTTAAAAAAGTTTTTATTAAGATAAAATTACAATATGCCTTTTTATTAGGCAATAAGTTATTGAGATAAATGTTATCATTCATACCATATTTACAATTCATCATTCACTCGCTCATTCATACAATATTTACAAACAGCCCAGAGGCCCCACAAGGTTGTCACCTCCCTCGCATGCGAAAGAGGAAGCGGAGTCTTGGGGAGTCCCCCACGCTCCTAAGTCAGCCGCGTCACTGGATAAGAGCCAGCGGAGGCTGACCAAGAGCGCGAGAGCCACAGACGCTCAGTACATGATAACGGAAACTGGGCATTGCCAGGACTCCCACTATCACTTAGTTATAGCAGGTCACGAGGCCATTGCCATTTTAATCTCCGAGGAGGATTATAGGGGTGAGTGGTGCAGTGAACCATAAATATTATTTAAATAAAAACTCATACTCTCGACAATGTTCTGGAGAAAAACCTACGAGACAGCTCAATTCCTAATATGCAAAATTCATATGAAAAAAAAACAAAAAAAGAACTTACTTCAGGGTATAAACAAAATTAATTAGTAATACCCAATTTGAATAAATAATTATTAATTAAACCTACATATAAAGCCATAACCGAACACTTTAGAATTGTTTTCAAACCTTTAAAAGTTTTTTAAATCTCATTAGGTTATTAATTAATAAAAACAATTTAAAAATCCAAAGTTAAATCCTATGCCAAAAATAATTGCCTTAATAAAAGACGTAATGGAAAGACTAAGTAGGTTGTACTTAAAAACCAATAACAATTTAAACATAATTTCAATAACCTCATAATTTTTTTTTTGTATTCTATTGTATGTATGTTGCATGTCTTAAGTAATCTATCCAAAAGGGGTTGTCGGGCTCAGATAACTGAGTATCCCCAAAGTGGGGAGGAGACGCCCGCCACGGGCTAGGGTCACTACAACCTCTTAGCGCCCACAAATAAATAGTGCAGGCGGACCTATGGTATTTCACCCATGCTGGCGGCCTAGTCGGCGGGCAGCCTAATTCGCTTTGATCTGACTCCATAAGATCTTTAGAAGGCGTGTGCCCCGACAGTGCACTATGTCCAGGAGAAGAGGTACAGGGTAGGTTTATAGGTAGTTTATGTGGTCTTGGAATTACCACGAATTCACACTCGGTATCTAAGGATAGACGAAAACCGTCCGGATCCCAAAGGCGTGTGTGAACCGAAAAGAGGCAGACAGGATTGCCATGGGAGACACTGCTAGGTAAATTTGCAGGGCCAAGGCAACCGTCGTCCACGAGGGAGAGGTCTCTACCAAGGAGGTGCTAGTTTTAGAGAGACGAAGGCAGAGATTCCCACTACGAAGGTGTGGGGTATGACAACGCCTGACTAAAACATAGAGATGCAGAGGTAGTTGAATGAGAAGGTCATGGTTTCAGTAGAGCATCAATCGCCAGTGCAGAGAGAGTAGTCTTCCAAGTGACGGTCCGGTTCGTTATGCCCTCTGTCTAAGGACGCGAGGTTTATATAGCCGGCTCACCCTGGAGGGGATGGGCCCCCACTCCACTGGCTCCTCCCCCTACTCTCACTGACGTCATAATCTTTATTAACAACAAATATGGAAACATAGACAGGTATAATATGATTCGAGAAGAGGGGAACTTTTAATTATTCATAATTAAGAGGTGGCCACAACAGGGGTCATTGTATTTTATAGTTTATTGTTTTTGGTAAACAGAAGCACTTGTGTTTGCTTTGTTGTTTGTTCTGATGGTGATTATTGAACGAAAAAGGCCAACATTCTAAAGTATCTTTAAAATGGGCGATAATAACGATAATCCTTACTGTTAATAATTAAGTTCTTTATTCCGATTTACTATACTCGCATTAATTAAGTCGTTTCAAAAGTCCTAGTACTGAAAATATTATTGTATGCAAAATAACAGTTTTTTTTTTTTAATCTGACAGCGTTGGTATTATTATTTACCCCCAACTGTGAACCGGAAGGTGACCGCCGTAGAACTTGGTTGGCCGGAAGGTAGACGGCTTTGGTTCAAACCTTGCAATGCTCAAAATACCAATATTCAAAGCGTTCAGAACTAGTATTTTACATTTTTGAAATGGCATAAAAACATTTGTAACAACCTAGGATATATATATATATATATATATATATATCAGTATATTTAATAAATTTTTGAAATACTAAACAATAAATTACGAAGAAACCGATCATTAGAACAAAGTAGAGAAAGTAATTAATTAATTTGACAAACAAACTAATAATCAAGGATATTACTTTATAATCAGTGAGTGAATAATTGAGATAGATACTGAAAATAAAACGTCAAGCCCCCCCCCCCAGGCCACAGCCCTAATGGGATTGGCCGCTGGGGTCGGAGCGAACAAAGCAGGCCAGCCACCTTTTCAGGGGGGGGGGATTAAATTAAACCTATTCACTAAGGGCCATTTACCAAATATATATACATATCGGTCTTGAGGATTATAATTAAAAATGACAAAAGGGCCATCGCTCAATGGTATATGTGAGAAGCGTTCTCATTTAGAAATCAAATTTAATATTACTTAAATTACATAATAGTATCCAGTCGTAATTTAATGATAACTTATCGACATTATACTACACAGGAATATACATTAAATGAATAGCTTAACCTTAACCAGAAGTTGTCTAAAGCCAACTATAACCCTTATAGTCATAGGTTTTGTATCGATTAAAACATAAAATTTCTTAACGAAACTTTACTAGGTACTCATAAGAGAATATCATACTTACAAAAAACATTGTAAAGACATTTTAGTCAACAGGAAACCAGAGGGACAAAAGGAAAGAATCGGTGGTCCTCCGGGCCGGATTACCATTGTTTCGGCTAAATTATTTTATCTAGTTTTATTTATTTATTTATCTCTACTGAAAAATGTTCTGCCTTCAGAAAATATTACCTTATGAAGTCTTGAACGAATCGGGGCTAATTATGTTTAGGCGAGTCTAGTAGTACAGTCATTCTGAATATTTATTCTGTGCACAGTTGGCGATAGGCTACTTCACTACAACCAGGTAAGGTAATCATGATTTACTAACATTTATTTTTTTCTTCAGTTTGGAAGCCATGTTGTGGGAAACTGCTTTTCCAAAAGATTTTGTAGAAGCGACTCTTGCCCAGTCGTCCAGTAGTCATTGATTTTGAACATGTTAACTGAGATTGGGTGGTTTTCTGGCAAGCATTTCCCCACAGCTTCTTCAGGTACATAGATAGCATTTTCTCCATTCAGCTCGGAGTACCTGACCATATCGTAGGTTTATTAGTGTACGTAGGCTGTACATTTCGTAACAGGCAATCAAATGAAAGAAAAATCACATCTGAGAATCACAAGCATCCTCGAGAGTACCTTTTGTGTGATTTGTCGGACAATAAGACGACAACAGTTTCATTATGAAACGCTTACGTGTCTCCCAAGAAGTTCAACCCACGCATAATAATAACAACATACATTGTCTTCTAACGCCTGCTCTGCTTCAGCGGACATTGTCCTAAGTATATTACACACAATACTTCCGGATATAATCATTTTATGTTTTTCCAAGATACGATAACGTCCTATATTATTTATTTTATATAGTTATTGTTTATTACAGTTGCAGTAATAAAATTTTATCCGAAAGGTGTGTTCCTTTGATGTATTAATAACGCCATGACTGATAAAATAAGCTCACCACACTATTGTGTGCATAAAGCCAGCGCCGGTATAAATAGAGCTGACAGGACAATAGATGACTGAGCGAGGGGAAGAGAGGGAGAGAGAGAGAGAGAGAGAGAGAGAGAGAGATTGATTTGAAAAGTTAAGATATTTGTCAAGAGAGAGAATTATTGGAGACTGGAAGGTAATGTGACTCTGCCGATACTTGGCCGTACTCGCCGTGCTCGCTCGATATCTAACCCTTTTACGTCCCCTTTATTCCCGACCCCTATCCTGTCATTTTTTTTTTCCTCTTTTCTTCCTTCTCCTTATTCTCTACCTCTACTTCCTCTCTCAGCGATATAAGAACCGAAATCTAGACGAATTTTTCCTTGTAATAGTGGGCAAGTTTTTCTCTCTCTCTCTCTCTCTCAACTATTGTAGCTCTAGGAAGGAACAAACAACAAAAAAAAAACGACAAAAGAATAAAACAACACTGTGTTCAAAAATCCGTTCAATTTTGAATCAGATGACATAAATTTCAGATTTTTTTCCAATATTTACTTTCCTCAAATTATATCTGTTCATCTACCTATGATAATTAATTAATAACTTTTAGTAATATATAATCAAAATAAAACATTTCTCACCATTATCTGTATCAATTTTCCGATTGACAGATATAATCTTTTTTTTTATATATATCTTTTATAGATAACTAGTTGATGTGTTAATTTATATTTGATATTAATATGTGTCTATACATACATACATAGATACATTCAATACAATATTAATATCAATTCATTAACTATCCACAATGTACTTATATGCACGTCCTTCTTTTGTACCTAACTGTTGTCATTAATTATTAACCCGGATATTCTTGTCTTGCCATCGGGGCCTGAGAGGTGAAGAGCAATGGACACATGCTCTGATTTGAGAGAAATCAAATATCAAAATTAGTCAAATAGTATCCAGAAATCCTCAAATATATTTATATAGGGTGTCCTAGAAACGAGAGAGTACACGACCTGGAAATGTCTCGTGCAGTATTTGAATTGTTTCATGGGCTGTATGGCATGTGGCACCATCTTGTTGAAACCACATATTGGCCACATCAATCCAATCGCCAATTTCGGCACAAAGAACTGTGTTATGGATTTTCAACAACACTCTCACGCACTGCTTCGATATTGACATTTGAACGGCTTGTTTTTGGACGACCAGTGTGTTTAGTGTCTCCAACTGATCCAGTCTCCCTAAATTTTTCATTTAATCTCTTGACAGTTGATGAAGTCAAAACACTATTCCGACCATATTTTGCATGAAATTTTCGAACTGCGGCCGCCAAACTTTCATTATTTTTGAGATAATGTTCAACAATAAAGACACGTTGTTCTATCGTGTAACGCTCCATTTTTACTAACCCTAAACTGTCAGCTGTCAAATTGTTTTAGGGTTGCCAGCACTTTACTGCACAAATGGCGGCAAATTCAAATCTTGCGTTAATTCGGGGATACCCTTTATAAATATTAAAAATACGTGTAGTTAATAAAGACTTTTAACAAGACAAATTTATTCATAAGTATTCTCAATGTTTGGTATAAATCCAGCATATGGCGCTACGATATAGCTATAAGCTATTATATGTATGCTACAGCCATGATGATATGTATAGCCGATAGAGTCGGCAATAATATGCTGTGTGAGTCGATACAAGTTTCTACAATTACTTCGAGGTTAGCTTGATTTCTTCGCGATTGTACTTGGAACCTCTCGAAACTTGATTTTTTTTTTTATGAACTACACAATATACGAACACAGTAAACAATACATTAGGAAGATATTGAACATATTAGCTCACATTGAAGGCTCTGGTTTAGACTAAATATGATCTAACGCCGGCCGTTTGTTTCCGGGCCTGACAAGGAGATTATGCCTGCGACCATTGCGAGGAGAGCCTCCTGTGCATTAGTGCAAAATATATGTCGCCAGTAAATCACTAAATCACACCTGACAATACAAACGGGTTATCATTATTGAATCTTAATCAGCCGTGTAGTCTCGATTGCCTCCATGTCTCAGCCGATTGGGGCGCGATTGACTATGTATGTACTCGTGCATGAATAGGTAGTCGCTCTGACATATGCTATGCATGTCTACATATCGCTTAATGCATGAACATTACACGGTAATTTAAATGTAATTATTTATATTAAATAGCATTGATTAACTGACTTGAATAGTTTTAAAAAACATAATATATATATATACATATAGCAAAATGGACATAGCTTCAAACTCAAACAGTTGTCCAAAACCCACATTTTCTGACATCAAGTGCGTAAACTCTAGGAGGTTGTAGGAATGGTTATTTACTATTTTGCGAAGCAAATAGAACTCCTTAAATACAAAAAAAAAAATCACACACTACGAACTCTAATAAGCAAAAACTATACGTAAAGAAAAATTGCCCAAGCCAACACGTACAACTACATAAAATACAATTGATCCTGACTTTTCATAATATTTGGAACTTCACAGGTTTTTTGAATTGGTAAATTTATATGTTTCCTGGATCTTTAAAAGAATGAAAGCTAGTAAATACCTGCAATGTTACTATAAATAATATACACAATAAATTCTTAGCAGATTTCTATAATGCATACATCTTAAAACAGACAGCTCCGACCGACTCATAGCAGGTATGCAAATTGAATGATTTCCACATTTATTAACATATTGACATATTTATTACACTGTTGGCATATTTTATTATGTATACGTTTTTATCAATACCTCTTATACCTGTGATTATATCAAAACGAGTCGACTATTTAATATTTCATAACATCTTCATAGTTTAGTCTGTACCCTATTTTCATTAATTATGATTTTTTTTATTATTATTTTTTATATAATATTCTTTATTGTGCTAAAATTACAATCTGCCTTATTGGGCAATAAGTAATTGAGATAAATGTTCTCGTTCATACCATATTTACAATTCATCATTCACTCGCTCATTCATACAATATTTACAAACAGCACAGAGACCTCCCAAATCCACATGTTTGTCACCTACCTCGCATGCGAAAGAGGAAGCGGAGTCTTGGGAAGTCCCCCACGCTCGTCCCTCAGCCGCGACACCGGATACGAGCCTGTGGAGGCTGACAAGAGCGCGAGAGCCACAGACGCACAGGACATGATTGGGGAAACTAGCCATTGCCAGGGCACACGCATTTATAGCAGGTCAAGAGGATTAGTTGTAAATAACAACACTTCTTTAACATGGCCTTGTCAGGACCTGATGCAGACATGCATTGTATGCCGAAGCGTTGCCCTTTAAATTTATCATCAGACATAAAAAATGTGCTAAATAGGAGCTATGAGGTCTATAAAATACTTATAGAAGGGGTGATACAATACAACATTCGAAGTTAGAGCATAGAGTCCGTACAAGGGAGCGGATACACGGAGGAAGACCGGGATTATCCAGTTCTGCGGACGAGGATAAAGCAGGAGAAGACAGAGACAAAGAAATAAGAAGTGCAAGGGGAAGACGGTACTTGATGCTAATGACAGTCCTTTGAGATCGTCCACTGGAGCAGGCTAAAAGTCCAACGGGTCTCTCTCAGGTCGATATCAGCAGGACACATGTTATACGTATGTCAGTAGTGTAGTCTAGGATGATAGAGAAAACATCTAAAGGACGCTGGATATTTATCATCCTGTTCAAATTACTAAAAAATCCCATTAAAATTATAAGGAATTTATAATAAATATATTTAAAAACGTGTAAGTTTGTAAGAAGGACATGTTTAACCAACTAGAAGGCCGTGGAACGGCCCAGAACAGTGAACCAAGTGATAAAAAAAAAAAACATTACAACAACTTTAGTGGCCGAGAGTGGGAGAACTACAGACGCTCAGGACATAATTGGAGAAACTAGCCATTGCCAGGACTCCCACTATCACGCATTTATAGCAGCACACGAGGCCACTGCCGTTTTAGTCTACGAGGAGGATTATAGGGATGAGTGGCGCAGTGAAATGACTGTGCTAAGTGATTAGGGAGGTTGGATAGGTTACTATGGAATTTCATGAACTTGGAAGGAATGAGTTCGAGAATGTAGGGTATATTCAGATTGTGAAGGGTTTTGTTGCTGACGTAATAAGGGGCATTGACTATTGTTCTCAGGACTTTTGATCGAAAGGATTGGATACGCTTGATGTTCGACTTTTTTGGTGTCCCCCATAGCTCTATTCCGTATGCCCAGATTGGCTTAAGTATAACTTTGTAAATTAGTAATTGATAACTGATATTTCAAATTCGCTCCCTTGACTATACAGCTCCCCAATGGTCCTTGATGATTCTAAGGTGTAGAGCGAAACGAGGCTCGTCGGTAAACAATATATTTTTCCAATCATTTTCATTATTGGCGATCTCTAGCAAACTTCAATTGGTCCGGTTTTAAATTTATTTCGTGATGAGGGAATACTTAATGCAAGAAATTAACAATCTCAGCATTGACTGTCACAACAACGGGCAAAATCTTTCACGATATCTGCCAATGTTCAATGTATCAGGCAATGTTCAGAACCGAAGATGAAAAAAAAAAAATAATAAAATAAAAGATGTGCTCCTGAGAAACAAAGGTTGCTCACAAGTGATACTTTATAAAGATTACGTGCTACCGATACGACCTGTGGTGCTACGATAAAAACAAACATTGCCATCGATGTTTGCCGACGAGCCAACAGCTACTGAAGGCAGCGATAGACAGAATAGCCACAGAGAGACTACAGAGGCCGACAATGGCATACTAACAACGCCAATACAAGACTGGTCACAAACTGGACTGACGAGTACGTGTGGAGAATGGGCAATTACTGGCAAGGAGAGGCCATAATACGATATCTGACCTGTTCATATCGTGTTGCTTATTAGCATATCCATACTGTCCCTCTAGTAGCCCTGTAAACCAACACAATACCTCACAATTAGTCACTAGTCACTAGTCATGCGTAAACTAATCACATGAATAATGAGCTCTTAAAGAGAACACCCCCCAACTATTATTTTAAATGTTAACAACAATTTTGATTAAGATAAAACTACAATCTGCCTGATTGGGCTATAAGTAATTGTGATAAATGTTTTCATAAATACCAATTTACAATTTTCATTCACTCGTTCATTCATACTATATATACAAACAGCCCAGAGGCCTCCCGAGTCCACATGGTTGTGACTTACCTCGCATGCGAAAGAGGAAGCGGAGTCTTGGGAAGTCCCCAACGCTCGTCCCTCAGACGCGACACCGGATACGAGCCAGTGGAGGCTGACAAGAGCGCGAGAGCCACAGACGCACAGGACATGATTGGAGAAACTAGACATTGCCAGGGCACACGCATTTATAGCAGGTCACGAGGCCACTGCCATTTTAGTCTCCGAGGAGGATTATAGGGATGAGTGGTGCAGTGCAATGACTGTGCTGGGTATTAGGGTGGTTGGGGAGGTTACTATGGAATTTCCTAAACTTGGAAGGAATGAGCTCTAGAATGTAGGGTATATTCAGATCGATGAAGGGTTTTGTTGCTGACGTAATAAGGGGCATTTACTATTGTTCTCAGGACTTGGATGCGGTTGATGTTTTACAACTACTTTTTTGCTGCTGCCTATTGCTCTATTCCGTATGTCCAGATTGGCTTAAGTATGACTTTGTAAATTAGTAATTTGTTTACTTTTGAGAGATGGGATGTCCATTGAAGTAGTCTGTACAGTTGTCCAAAGCGTCTGTTTAGTTCTTGTCTTTCTAGCCTCGTATGTGGGTTCCATGTCAGTCTTTTGTCGAGATGGAAGCCTAAGTACCGTACTGTCTCGGATATACCCGACTATATTATGGCAGACCAAGTCTTAAGTTAAATAATCTTTGTAGAGGATTTTAAAAGAAAATCATTAAGTATCCTGCCTTCATAAATCCGATGAATGAGGCTGAGCGAAAATCCTGGACTTCATTTGTTGCAGTAGACGAAAATTTACTGGGAAAGCAAAAAGCTGAAAACTACGTTGAACTGGTAAACGAGAAGTTTAACAGTTTCAAATCCCTTGGGTGTAACATGACTATTAAGGTGCTCTATTTACACAGCCATTTAGACCGTTTTCCTGAACATTTAGCAGACACCAATGAGGAACAAGGTGAAAGATTTCTGCAGGATATTAAAACTACAGAGACCCACTACCAAGGAAGATGGGGTTCGCACATGATGGCAGATTACTGCTGGAGTGTAAAAAGGGACTGTTCTAAAATGCATTCAAGAATGTCACGAAAAGAAGCTTCCGAAGTGTTCAGTTTCAGTTAAATAATCTTTGTAGAGGAGAGTCTTTTTAAAGAAAAGCTTTATTATGAAGTACAAGCAAAACACTGGTATATACAAATATTAAGAGTTACATTACTACATACTGCGTGGAAGATTTAGGAAAAATCTGGGGATAAAGCTGAGACATATATGTATAAGAAAAGGGTAAGATTCTGGGAAAAGGGAGGGAGTTCTTGATTTTTAAAAATTAAATATTTAAATTGATTATAATTTTATAATGTGGATTTCTCCTAATCCTGCATTGCATAAATTTTAAGTAGTTATTGTCTTAAAAACAACAATAATAAAAACAAATCTTTATGTGGTATAAAATTATATAAAGTAAAAAGGGACAAGGTGATGGGGCTCACCTTCTGGTCTGGGGCTAAAGCTATAAGAAAAGGGTTAGATTCTGGGAATAGGGAGTAAGGGAAGTAAGGAGGGTTGCATACTTAAAAATAACAGGAACCATCAGTGACTTCCAAGTCACGAGGCATGTTCTGCTCAGGCCCCTTCTACATGTTCTTAGCAAGATTATAAATATTATATTTGAAGCAACCATTATAAAACTCTAGATAAAGTACACATAACAAACAATTCGATTCTGGCTAAAAAAAAATTTGAAATTTCATGTGATGATAAAAATAGCAAAGAAAAATAAATTGAGTACCTCAATTAAGAAAGCGTTCTTTGATCCATGCAATACAGAATCCTCCATTATATATCAACAACCGCAGCCTCCACCAGCTGAACTCAACATCACATTCATTCAAGACCTGAGCAGGCTCCCCCGCCTCCCTGGCCATCCCAATCCTTACGCCAATGCCCTCTAATCCCGTATAATCCCCTGAAAGCGAGAGCGACGTAAAAGGAATCGTGGCCTTCTCCAAAAACGAACTACCATTTTGTTTGAAATGAGCTCCGTGAGATAAAAAATGACAATGGGGCTAATGAGCCCCCTTTCGCTACAAAGAAACAAGACGTTAAAAAACTTTGTTTCAAAATAACGTTATAGTTATAACATTATAAAGTTATTTCAGTAAAGTGAAAAAAAAAGTAAATAAATTAGTCGGTGAAACGCAAACAAATAAAAAAACCCAATTAAACGTTAGTAAAATACGAAATAAAAATAAAACGTTAAAATGAATATATAAAAAGAAGAATTTGATAACACAACAAAGTGGACATAACAAGAAAGTGATTTCGGTTCGCACCAGTAGACGGCGTTATATTTGTTTCGTTATTCTTTTGTCAACGTCAGAATTTTTTATTTTTGGAGATTTGGTAGTCGATACCTTTAGGTTGCTATAGAAAGAAATTTCCGTATAATTTTGTTAACAACTGTCAGGTTTACGGTCAGTCTTAACATGGAGTGCAAGAATAAGCATTTTCGACACATTTTATTTTCATAAAGGCAAGAGAGCGGCTGGGGCTCGCAAAGAGATATGTGAAGTTTATGGTGTTGATTGCTTAACAGAACGGACCTGTCAGAATTGGTTTAAACAATTTCGTTCTGAAGTTGATGATGACAAAATGAAAGCGATAATTGAATCGAATCTTCATATAAATGTGCGAGAGATTGCAAATCAGTAACAGAAAATCATACAAGACGTCTTGGACTTGTTAAGAAGCTCGATATTTGGGTTCCGCCACGACAATGCGAGGCTTGACACATCTTTAGCAACAGGTACGAAACCATTGGAGCTTAGTTGGGAAGTGATGTCGGATCCCCCATACAGCCCCGACCTTGCACCATCGGATTATCATTTATTTGGAAGTTTACAAAACTTGTTAAATGGTAAAAATTTCAATAATAACGATGACCTCAAATCGCACTTGGTTGAGTTTTTTGCTGATAAGGACCAGAAGTTTTATGAGCGCGGGATCATGAAGTTACCAGAAAGATCATCGAACATAATGAAAGATATTTGACTGATTAAAGTTCATTTTTTGTATAGAAAAATAGAGTTTTATTTCACACTAAAAAACCTAAAGTACTTTCTTGCCGACCTCAATAGATTAATAAAAAAAAAAAAAAAAAAGACAAGTTAGAGTTTTATACAAAAAACACCGGATTAATAAAATTTCATAAAGATAACAATTATGAAAGAAAATTCGCATAGTTCATAATTGAACATTATTTTTCCAAAATTTTCCTCCTCAGTTTTTATTCTTCTGAAGTAGTACAAAGCAGTGTTGGGCAAAAATATCGAAAAAATATTAGATACTCCTGAAAAATCGCCCGAATAAAGGCAATGCATATAATATGCCATAGAAGATATTAAATAAAAAAAATTGATTTTCACTAAACGAATAAAATGGAACTCTTAATTATTCACCAAGGGCCGTTACCCTTAAACACCTATCTCCATTCTATTCACAGTCACATAGTTGGTGCGGTACGTGGATCACGCCCGTTATGGGTTTCCCGAGCTGGTCAGTGCACCGTAGGTTCATTGTGTCGAATTCGCGCGAATTAAAGCATTCATTCTCCTCATCTCTGAACCTTCACTATAGGTCGACTATCCGAGTATAACATTAACAGTAGTTATTCCATGAATTTTTTACTTTTAAGTAACTGATAAATAACAACATTCTCTTTTGTGTCATTTTTTTTTTTTTTTTTTAATCAGTTTTCAGTGAGATTTATTGGGACCCGAACCTTCCCAAGGGATATTGTGAAGGGGGGCTACCAACAGAGCTACCCTGTTCGAGTGACCATCTTCCCAAGCTTTAATTATTCTCTAGCATATAATTATTATTCTGTCTTGCAAGTGGGCGGATCCTGGACAGAGTGTAAATGCATTGTATGAATGGAAATTGTACATATGTATAGACGAATTCTTACATCCCAATAATATTAATTATGTCGCTTCGTCTCAAACTAATGATTTATGAATGTGTCCTCCGGCCAGCTTTGCTGTACGGTGCCCCGCTATTTACCCACTTGACTGACAATACAGCTAAAAGTCTCCAACATTTCCAGAATGGGATATTGCGAAAAGTGGTCCGACATACCTCTCTCAAGAAGTTAAAGAACGGAGACACATCAAGTTTTTTTACTCATTTCAGCACCTAACCAACCCAGTGTTTAACACCCAACACCCCTCCCGCATCGATGGCAACAGACTGTCGGGGATAAATTAGGTTACGAATTAGTATGTAAGTTAGTTTTAAGTTTGATCAGAAAAGGTGAGCCCCATCACCTATATTAGTCAGTTTAGTCCAGTCCTCACGTTTAATGTGTATCATTATACTTGTTAATTCCATTATATAATTATTATAAAATAACAAACCCTGTATATAATGTAGCGACGCTACAGGAAATACAAAAATAATTTGTAAATATATTCCCCGGAGGATTTATAATTGTATATAATTATCTGTGAACTTAAAGGGACTATGAAGAAAACGCAAAAAAACTAGTGCGCGTACTGTCGCCAGACCCTCGTCACAGTCAGCGGTAAATGACACTCACCGCTTCAGGTAATCAGACAGTGTGACGTAGTATGCGCGAAGGCGCCAAACATTGACGTATGTAGTCTTCATCGACGTTCAACGTCTCATTATTGGCCACTTTGAGGTTTCGTGTACATATGTAATGTACTGTGCCAATCTAAGATGGAGAAAATATCTAGAAATTCTATTCAATGAGGCGTGGGTGGTCACAGATATAGGACCATGTGTCGAAAAACCTGTACCAATTCCCATTCCCTGAGGATATCAAATGTCCTCAGGACGTAAACGAGGTGTGGTCAAAGATTTTAACGATGCCTATAAATAAATAGGAAAAAAATCTAACATTTTCCATTTTGGGAAAATTTCCTTCCAGCTCAATCCAATCACACAAATAAATATGAACTCACATTCATTATAAATTATGCACACTAGCTCATAATAAATAGGACAGTAAATATTAAAATAATTATCATTTTTTATAGCGTTATTACCCAAAACTAATAATTAATGAATACATGTCTTTGAACTCAGAAACATAAGCTTTATCGCTACTTTTTAGCTGTTCCTGTTTGTAAATTGTTATTGCATAACCATGGATCGAGTAATATTAAAAGTTTAAATAAATTCAACGCTTCCAGCAAACTTAAATTGTTGGAAATCCATAGGTTTTGACAAAAATGTGAAGTTATTGTGATGAGCTTCACAAATATGGGGTTCAAACAGTGTACCGGTTTAGGTACACATCAATAATGCGTTTCCACGATCATAGTTAAGGGAAAAAACCATCATCATACATATACATAAAAAATAAAGAAAACACCAACAGTGACAAGGTAAAAGGGCAGACCATGCAACCAAGAATAAATGGCTCTCCAGATATGGGAACAATACTTACATGAATAATTACATGAGTTATTATGATAACATTACAATCTGCCTCATTCGGCAATAAGCAATTGTGATAAATATTCTCATTCACACCATATTTACAATCATTCATCACTCGCTCATTCATACAGTATTTACAAACAGCTCAGAGACCTCCCAAATCCACATGGTTGTCACCTTCCTCGCATGCGTAAGAGGAAGACTTGGGAAGTCCCCCACCCACGCTCCTCCGTCAGCCGGGTACGAGCCAATGGAGGCTGACGAAGAGCACGAGAGCCACATACGCTCAGGACTTGATTGGAAAACCTGGCACTCCCAGTCCCACTGTCACGATTTATAGCAGGTCATGGGGCCACTGCCACTTCTGCCTCCGAGGAGGATTATAGGGTTGAGTGGTGCAGTGCAATGACTGTGCTAGGGGATTAGGGAGGTTGGATAGGTTACTATGGAATTTTATAAACTTGGAAGGGATGAGTTCAAGAATGTAGGGTATATTAAGATCGTTATGAATGGTTTTGTTGCTGACGTTTAAGGGCATTTAATATTGTTCTCAGGGCTTTCGATTGAAACGACTATCAGCCAATTCAAGAAGGTAATAATACTATCATTGACACTACATCACTTATTGAGCTAAGGCCTAATAAGGTTGCAGCAGTAGTTAGTAGATGGCTCTGGGGTAATAGTAACATCGTTGCTGAATAATTCTCCCATCCTTTATCCCACTTTATTACATCGGATTCGCTCCTTCATTGCTCAAGTAGCTAGTCATTTTCCAACAAGATTTTGCATGAAAATACCCTATGTCCTTAGAAACCTATAAGCTATAAAAAAAAAAATCTCGGAACTCCAATGATCGAATAGCCATTATTATTCTGACTTCTACCAATAATAATTTTAGTTCGCAGTTCCCTCATTGTAATCTGAAGGTGAGCCCCATCACCTAGCCTTTGTTATTGTTGTGTAATTGTTATTTTAATTCTACCCTCCTTCGAATGCATCTGCGTATGCAGTAACAGGAGAAATTTGTAAATCGAAAATTGGTAAATTGTAAATATTTTGATCAATAAAGGGGTTTTGAAATAAAAAAAAAATAATAATTTGGTACTAATATATAAATTAACCGACAAAAAACATGTTTACCACAAAGGCTAACAATAAAATAAAAATTTATCTGTATAATACAACATACAAAATAAAATAACACTTGTAACAAATGATGGAAAGCCAATCATCTCATTTATAATTAAAAAAAAAAAAAGAAGAAAATACATCGCATAATATTATATAATAATAGTAATATAAATATATATTTTTACTTTCCAAGGCATAGTAGATATTAGGAGCGAGAGAATTCCAGAGAGTGAATTTTCAAGACGAACATAAAATTAAACAATAAATATTAGCAGTAACCAGTGAATGTAATAATTTAACGATCCCGGCCCTGAATGGCGAGGAAATATAATAGATGGCTTTTGAAGGTGCGTTGGAGGTGGTACAGTCTCTATAAAATAGAGCACTTGAATGCGGGTGGATGAATGTGGGATAAGAGATGGGATAAATCTTTATATGGATAAGGACCACTTTGCATATTAGGCTGACAATACTCTCGTGGGCTATTCCTAATAGAATCCTCCCCTGTGTGCCTGTCTGTTCAATATGGTCGATCAGTGAACCATTTTAGTACTAATAGCGAACAGTCGAGGCTACTATTGTAAAGGGTGTCCCAGAATTACCGCAATATTTGAATTTGCCGCCATTTGTGCAGTAAAGTGCTGACAACACTAAAAAACACCGATTTGACAGCTGACAGTTTAGGATTAGTAAAAATGGAGCGTTACACGATAGGACAACGTGTCTTTATTGTTGAACATTATCACAAAAATAATGAAAGTTTAGCATCCGCAGTTCGAAAATTTCATACAAAATATGGTCGGAGTAGTGTTTTGACTTCATCAACTCTGAAGAGATTAATTGAAAAATTTAGGGAGACTGGATCAGTTGGAGACACCAAACACAATGGTCGTCCAAAAACTAGCCGTTCAAATGTCAATATCCAAGCAGTGCGTGAGAATGTTGTTGAAAATCCATAACACAGTTCTTTGTTTTTAAACCATGGAATTGGATGATATTGAGGTGGCCAATATGTGGTTTCAACAAGATGGCGCCACATGCCATACAGCCCATGAAACAATTCAAATACTGCATGAGACATTTCCAGGTCGTGTACTCTCTCGTTTCGGTGATCAGAATTGGCCCCCTAGATCGTGTGATTTAACACCTTTAGATTTATTTTAATGGGGTTATTTGAAGTCAAAGGTGTATGTCGACAAGCCGACATCCACCCGTGCATTAAAAGAGGAAATTCAACCACACTTATGCCAAATGGTCATGGAAAATTTCGACAAAAGAGTGCGTATGTGCCAGCAAAGTCGTGGAGGCCATTTGCCCGATGCGTTATTCCATAAATAACCCTATCCTATTTACTTTATAATTCAATAAAAAATAATCTCACCCCCTTCCACTTTCTAAAACCCCCCCCCCAAAATATATAATTGATAGCATATTTGCGTAAAATATCACACGTTTTGAATATAAATTATAATTTTCTTTTTTTATACGTTTACTAATAATTATTCTACTAGTCGTGTAATTATGAAATATTTTTTGTTTTCCTCAGGCAATTTCGCAATATGTCTCATGCAACACTGGGTGCTATCAGTCAAATTTCAGCTGTGTAGTCAGTCCATTGGTTTAAATTTACTGAGCCTTAGTTGATGATTACAATGATAATACACAATGCCATTAAAAAAATCGTGTTGGTAACTTTAAGTGAACCCGTATTTTACAATGAGGAATGATATTTTTCATGACAGATTCATAAACCAGCCTTTTAAGGTAAATTACAAACTATACTATATTATTAATTACTTAATTATTTAAAATATATTTCCCTATTATGTCAAGTTTGACATCCTAGTCTGTTTAAATATATTGTCTCAATGATTAATAATAATAGTAATTTTTGAACTGTAATTGCATAATGTCATTAAAATAGTGTTCGCAACTTTAGCTACTCGAAGAATTATTAAAGCACACTTTAAGACATTACACGAATCTGAATAGCGGAATCAGAACCTCAAGAAATAATGAAGAGCGTATTTATATGTCGCAGGCGGAGACTCAAAACCATCATTTACTAAAATGACTAGTCGGATTACTCGAATTTCAAACGATCGAGAATATGACTAGACACTTTATTAAGTGGCAAGGCGTTTCATTCTAAGAGTATATATAGGCACTTCATTAACTTTCAAAAGGGCACCCAGTCAAAAAATGAAATATACGCGATTATTTATTACATACAGAGAGGCATAATTATTTGTTTGCGCAGCTAACATTATTAGATTGTCACCCGAAATTAAATTTTAAAAGATTTTTGAGGTGTTTGCTGGTATTTTTTTCATCTGCCATATTCTGTGACGTGAAACAATAAATACCTGGGATTTGAATGTGCTGGCTATAGAATGTTTTTATTTTAGGTAGCCATTGTCCACCTTTTTTTGTTTTTTTAATGGTTTTTCAGAATGATTAGCATCTGGCTTGAGACAAAAACGGCCACGTTGAGAAGTCATTTTGATGCTGAAGTTGAACCAACAAACAAACAGACAAAAGGACAAAATAAAAGGATTTAAGTTTTTATCTTGTTTGACCAATTGATGACTAACCTGTGGTCCAAGTTTAATCAAACGGCTAGCTAGGCGTTTGATTGAGGGTCTAGGAATTTTAGCAGAACGTCTAGTCAGTAATATGGTCAAATCACTGACAGTTTTTGATATCTTTCCAAAACGTCCTTTTTCCCGAATAAAAAAATTGGCTAAACCCTACGTAAGAAGAACTGCTGTATGTGAATGGTTGCTGGAATTTCAAGATGAGCTACAAATCATTAACCCTCTCCCTTTATTATTTGTTAAAGCTGTCATAAACCCTTAAATTAAAGTACTAGTACCATTTTTTGTTTGGTCTCAAATATTCAAGCGTTCCCATGCTTAATTTTGATAATGGTGACCATCGAATACAAAATTTCATTTTCATTTAAAGAACGTTATATTTATTTTTTTCTTGTATTTTTGTACAGCGCCTCTCCAAGTCCAACGAATATCCTGTTGAAAGAGGTTGCAGATGTGCAGTCTACAAGGAAGATGCATTCATCCTAATCTACATAAAACATCGCAGATCGTGAGTCAGCCAAGAGTGGGCGCACTCACATCAGCATAGCAAGCTTTATGCTGGTCCTTCATCATATTACAATGTCTAGCGAGAAGACCGCAAGAGCGAGACGAAGCCACGTACCTTCTAAGACAACAATCATAGGTCGGACAATGGACAACAGCGACAGGAAGTGAACTGCAAGACTACAATCCAGTGTCATAGGCCAAAGACGGAAATTATAGATTCGCCTTAATCCTATAACTGACACAGGTCCTGACAGGACACAACTTAAACGGATTTTGATTACAATTGTAATTGTGACGGAACTGAACAAAACTTACATGCAGGTTTAAACTTCTCAACGAACCGAGAAATAAATTAATCAGTTATATTACAACTGAAGATCAAACAAACAATGGGATTTAACTACTCGACAACAAATTCATTGACGCAAATTATTTCACGAAACTGACCTAGCAAAGTCGGAAGTAAACATTACCCAGCAGAAAAAAACAAAACAAGGCATTCTCTTTTATTATCTTTTGAAAGTTATTTTACCTTATATTTCCAAAAATTTATAAATTCTTTCTCAATAATGTAAATACGAAGCGATAGTATCCTTGATGAAAAATGTACATTCCAATAAACTCTGGATCTAAATTTAGAAAAATGATTATTATACATTTATTCTATCATCCATTTTATAAGCGTTAATCTAGTCTTAATTATTATTATCATTATCACGCGATCAGAACGTTGTCTAAAAACGGATTTGAGCAAAAAAATAGGAACAACATAATGCAGAATTCATCAATTGGGGTGATGTTAAGTATCCTCTTATTGATAAAGTACATGTTATTAAAATTGTATCAGTTGTAAAGGGTGTCGCAGAATTAATGCAAGATTGGAATTTGCCACCATTTGTGCAGTTTAGGGTTACACGGTAGAACAACGTGTCTTCATTGTTGAACATTATCTCAAAAATAATGAAAGTTTGGCGGCCGCAGTTCGAAAATTTCATACAAAATATGGTCGGAATAGTGTTTTCACTTCATCAACTGTGAAGAGATTAATTGAAAAAATTAGGGAGACTGGATCAGTTGGAGACACTAAACACAATGGTCGTCCAAAAACTAGCCGTTCAAATGTCAATATCCAACCAGTGCGTGAGAGTGTTGTTGAAAATCCAGGAACATCAATTCGGCGTCGTAAACATAGTTCTTTGATTCATTGATGTGACCAATATGTGGTTTCAACAAGATGGTGCCACATGCCATACAGCCCATGAAACAATTCAAATACTGCATGAGACATTTCCAGGTCGTGTACTCTAAGAATTAAGAATTGGCCCCCTAGAACGTGTGATTTAACACCTTTAGATTTCTTTTTATGGGGTTATTTGAAGTCAAAGGTGTATGTCACCAAGCCCACATCCACCCGTGCATTAAAAGAGAAAATTCAACGCTGCATCAACGAAATGTGTGTATGAGCCAGCAAAGTCGTGGAGGCCATTTCCCCGATGTGTTATTCAATAAATAACCCTATCTTATTTACTTTATAATTCAATAAAAAAATAACAACAAAAATACTAAAAACTGTGTTTTCTATTTAAATCAAATCTTGCGTTAATTCTGGGACACTGTTTATTATTTAAGGTATTTCTAGTCGAGATCTCAAAGGACTGCAAGCCCTTTAGCCGTCCTGAGCTGCATGCGATCTGACAAGGCTGCTGTAAAACCTACAAGAAATGGTCCCTGGAGACCAGCAAAGAGAAAAAAAATATCTCTTTGACTGGTCTCGTATAACCTTTGAAAACATCGCCGGGGAACGGGTATCGTGGATTCCTGGCCCGGTACTATTGATTTTTGCAAAAACGATTAAAACACTGGTATTACACAGCACAACTAGTAATAATTAAATATGTCCATGACTTTCAACTAACACTTTCACTTTAATAATTATAAAGTACATGTTCTAGACACATAGTATGTTCCCAGAACGAGATGAGACCAGTTTATAAAAAGAAATCCTTAATATGCCTGGAACGCTTCATTGAAACTCCTTTTCAGTACATCGGAACGTTATCTTGACGAACAAATGAGGGAAAACTTTTATACCTTGGGTTTTCGGATATCTGCTCAAGGATTGAACATTTTGGTTACAAGTATCCAAAAATCAAAACATAATGACGAAATTCTAAAAAGTGGAGTAAAAATTTCCAATATAAAATACGCAACTAATTTTGAAAGGACAGTGCGGTAAACGATGAGAAAACTAATTCATTGCCTTACATATAAATTTCTGGCAAAGAAGAGGGAAGGCACTCTTTGAACATAGAAAAAATCGCACATAGTTATTCAAAGTTTTACCAGTCACATACCAAAGAGGACTTTTGACTGAATGGTCAAGTTTTAATATGGAATATTAGCTTTGTAACTCCAGGTGTACAGTATGAAAAAGAAACGAAACACTTTACATTCAACATAATTACAACACTACTCGTATTTTAGTAATATAAGAATACATTAAATAAAAATGGGGTAATATATTTCTTTATGTTAGTGCATATTATAAAAAAAAACATCCTATATGGACATATTCCATAGACATGAGTTTCAAACAGGTCATTAGTAATGACTAGACACTTCGGGACACCATTCCAATGAGGCGAGCAAAGAACTTGTTTTACCCACTTGGCTTATTCACTCCTTAATACAATTTGTATTGGGATTAAATTACAATTTTACTTTTATCTGGCAAGAAGTAATCGTGTTTAATGTTCTCATTCATACCATATTTACAGTAATTCATTCACTCGCTCATTCATATTTACAACAGCCTGAGACCTCCCAAATCCATATCGTTGTCACGCGAGAGCCAAAGGCACTCCCACTGTCACGTATTTACAGCAAGTCACATCACTGCGGCTTTAGTCTCCGAGGAGGATTATAGGGACTATACTAGAGGATTAGCCTGGTTTGATAGGTTACTATGGAATTTCATAAACTTGGAAGGGATGCGTTCAGGAATGTAGGGTATATTAAGATCGTTAAGATGAAGGGTTTTGTTCCTGTCGTAATAAGGGGCATTTACTATTGTTCTCAGGACTTTTGATTGAAATGATTGGATACGCTTGATGTTCGTCTGTTTTGTTGTCCCCCATAGCTCTATACCGTATGTCCAGATTGTATTAAGATGTATTAAGTATATATAACTTTGTAGATTAGTAGTTTATTTTCTATTGAGAGATGGGATGTCCTTTGAAGTAGTTTGTACAGTTTTCCAAAGCGTCTGTTTAGTTCTTGTATTTTTCTCCTCGTGTCTGGGTTCCAGATCAGTCGTTTGTCAAGACGGAAGGCTATCGTACTGTCTCGGATACAGGACGAGCGATGGAAATTCACTGTTTAAAGGTGTCTGATGCATGACGTCAGCGTTCAAGTAAACCACAATTATTTGTTTTAGCGTGACGTTGGTTATTTTCGCCTGTCAGTCCGATCGATTGAAACCACCACCACACAACCACAAATGACCAGAATGAGGGGGGTCATTTATTTTTAATGAAGCCAAATTTGTACTAGGCAACATGGATTTTGCCCAAATACTACGATCAATTTTCGATTCCCGATCACAGCTATCTTAAATACATGTAAAAATACTATGCAACGTTCCTGTTTTTTGTTTTAATAATGATGATAATCATTAAATAATAAATATCATTCGTAGTCAACTGTAAGCAGCTATGCCAATGCGATAACGTTACTATGGAAACTTTCAAGTATTTTATGAATAAAGAGGAGTTCATTGATGCCATGAGTATATTTATGAATTAGAGTTGTTTAATGTATTGTTTGCTGTTAAATTTATTAATGAGCAAGTCTGGGACCAGGTCCTAGGCGTGTGATGGTAGGCTATGTTGACTTTTTAAACTATTGTTTTAAATAGTCGGCACGGAGTAATGTAACAGTAAAAGTAACAAACATTTCTACTCGTTTATAAAATGTTCCTTCCTGTTGGTCTTCCAACAGGTCTCTTGACGGCTCCGTGCTGAGGGATCAGGTACTCACTAATTACCAACATCCATCTGAAGATAACGATTTAGACCGCCAAAAATACTATGTACATACAAAACCTACTGCGGGCTATAGACACAACCCACAAACAGACCTTACTCCCCACCCCCCACTTCATTATTCATTGACTGATTTTAAATTCATCCTGTACTGTCAATATAATGACACTATTAGCTATTTTGCCATTCCTTTTGAAAGTAGATCTGTTTGGATTTTTAAATATTCAGAACGGCGAGAATAATAAACAATTGCTCTCTCTCTCTCTGTCTGCCTGAGCTGTGTTGGATTGAAGATGACACGGACACATTGTGAAGGGCTAAAGTCGATCAGCTGAAATAATTCAGCGGGCAGAGAGGAGTCCCGACCTTCACCTCACACCAAGATCGATTCTCGCCTATTCTCTCTTCCACGTCCCTTTCCTCCAACACGTGGCTAACCCCACAAAAAAGTGACAGAAAAATAATTAAAAAAAAAAATGATATACTTATCTTTCCCTGAACAATTCACCCGAATTTTAATAATTTGACTTTTTACAGGCTGTCAAAATCTGGTCATATTTGTGCTACACTTAGCATGCATAAGCTACTTTCAGGCAGATGAATTTTAATACCATTTCTAAAGATGCACATTACCTAGTGACCACATTATTCTGTTTATTTATTATTTATTCAAGCACTTATGAAAATCTTCCGGTGACTAAAACACAGGGTGTGATTATAAAAACATGTTTTAAACTTTAATTAAAATTACTCAAAATATTACGAGAAATTAACAAATAAAGAGTACACGCAATTACTTATAACATATATAGTCACAAATAAAAAAAACTAAGATCATAATTAAATAATATTGCAAATAATAATATAATTTTCTCGCAATATTTGAAGACATTTAAAAACCAAAACTGAAAACACATTTTTTTAAAAATGATAGTAGGTGATAGCTTCTCCGAAACCACTGACCTGTGGAGTACCCCAAGGAGCCGTCTTATCCCCTGTACTGTTCAACGTATACACGTCTGAAATTGTCGGAGCCCGATATAAGAACACCACAGTTACTGCTTTCGCAGATGACATAGTGGTGTACAGTGAGTACAGCATGAGTACCAAGGTAGCTCTAAGACAGGCTGAAGTAGCATGTAACCAGATCAGTGAGAGATTGGGGAGACTCAATAACTCTGTAATCGCGGGTAAGACTGACTGCGTAATTTTCTCTTTCCAAAAGAGAAAAAGTCCGCTGCCTACTAGTTACATAGTAGGAACGGAGGAAAATTCACCAGCCAACAACCTAGTATATTTGGGAATTAAAATGGACAGACACCTCCGTTTTAGTAACTATTTTGCGAGGAAGTTGAAGCAAACCCCCACGAAGTCTTAACGGCTAACGCATTTATTAACTTCCCCAAATCTATCACTACGTCTCAAGCTATTGATCTACAAGAGCATACTCAGGCCTACTCTGCTGTATGGTGCACCGCTTTTTCGTTAATTGACGTATACGACAGCTCGGTGACTCCAACAATTCCAAAACGGTATACTGATGAAAGTGGTCAGAGGTACTTCATTCGAGCAGCGGAGTAACAGTGAGCTTCACGAGATCTTTGATCTGCCTACGGTGGATGAATTCATTCAACATAGACATATAAAATGTTTTGACTCCCTACAATACCTGACAAACCCGGTGTTTAACACGATAACCCCCACTCCGTTCCCCATCGATGGCAGGACGCTGTCGTGGCTGGAACACTTTACTCTTAGGTTCTAGTTTTAAATTTAGTTTGTAAGTTTTCCCACATTTGTAAGCTGAAGGTGAGCCCCATCACCTAGCATTTATACATTGCATTCAAATTTTAACTTCAATCTGTTATGGCTGAATGCATCAGCCCATCGCAGTAAGAGGAGAATTGTTTAAATTGAATTTTGTTTGAAAATTGTAATTTTTTTAAAGAGATTATAATTAAAGGGGTTTAGAAATAATAAAACACTTTATTGTGTTATAGCCACCAGCAAACAGATTTACGAAAGTGTTCAAGACGATTCCTTTAATGCTTAACAATTTTTATGATATAGTGGCTAGTCAGTTGACCGTTTTTAAATTTTCATAAATTAAATTTAATCCAATTTAGTTCAATAAAATTTTAAGCGGTAGTATAACAGTTTGAATATAAGTATATTTTGTAACAATGTCAGCACCAGTGATGACTGTCCTAGCTCATAAACTAGTTCTGTCTGTCTGTTGAATTTTCGCATGCTCCAAAAAGTTATTCTGAGAGCTAGTTTTCACCGCTACTCGACACAAACTTGGTCTCGACAGTCCCATATTTCAACTGAGAAATTCAACGGTTATATATTTTCACCAATAGCATTGTATTTGAGGCCATACTAGCGATGAGCTCGCTAAAAATGGCCATTTTGCCAAAATTCACATAAATAATTAAAGTTTTTGTTCGCGCTAGGGCCCCAAACGCCAGAGAATTTCGTCGGTTACGCCAGTAACAAAATTGCCAACAGTCAGGCATAAACATTAAATAAAGTACCAAAAATAATATATAAATAACCATTCGTTTTATTCAAAACAAAAAAAATAACTGATCAGCAATTTAACCAGGCCTGAATATTAGTATAAATAATTGTCAATATAATTAACGTATAAAAGTTACGAAAAAGTTTATAGTCACGATACGATGTTTCGGAGAAAAGTGCGTGTAGTCAACTGCAGAGTGGCGATGTGCACGGAGAGATCTGTAGACGAGATAGCCGAGAAGTCCAAACCTGTAGTAAACAACGACTTCTTGTTCGCAGGGGAACAGGCCCGCGTTCTGCTATCTTCAACACTGACTAAGCCAAGCTCCTTGTCCTCCAATACGCAAAGTCCTATTTCTTCACTTCCTCGAGCTTTATAGTACTTCAAACTATCTTCTCCTGATGTAAAACTATCTGTACGTTGATGTAACAAAATGAAAACTACTGTTCAAGAGAAAAAACAAAACACTTCATAACCTACACTTTCTTTTGTTTTTTAATCTTAAACATATGTTCGTGCATACAATATTTACATACGCTTTTCCTAATTTTCTCCGGCCGAAACAATCAGAAGATAAAGAGAAAAAAAGAAATTTACAATTTAAAAATTTCCCACTCATCTCGTTACCATAAAAAAATAATAATAATAATAAAATATTGCTGAAATCCTCTCAAACAATCTAATCAAGAACTCTGTGGAGTCCCAACAGTTTTATTATTCCTCTAGAGTTAACGGTTTAAATTTCGAACTTTTTCCTCTAATCTAACTTCACCTTTCAGACGTGTTTATACCGGAGAAAATTCTTCATTAAAACCAAAGTTGCCTTACCAAAAACAAACAAGCTCCAAAGTACAACCCTGGAAGTTTACAGACAAACTTGAAACGTTTCATATTTACAGGGTATATAATTACTAAATATAATGGCAGAAAAATATTTATCTTTCCGGGCGAGAGAAGCCCCCCCCCCTCCTAATCCTACACAGTTTTATCTGCTTCACAACTGGCTGGCTACCTTCCTGTCGTAAATTCTGACAATCACCCTTTTCCCCAAAAAAAGTATTTTTTGTACGATTGTTAAGAGATTGTTAAAGAGAATTCAGCTGATAGAATAGGAGATAAACTTCATTAAACTTCAACACATTACTTTAACAATTACTCGATAATTAGATAAGAACACACAGAGCTACTCACTACACCAAACTAAATTGATACGAAAATATAAACAGACTATATATAAATGGTTACAAAAAGTTTTTTTTAATGAAAAATTAAAATAAAATAAAAACTATGACGACAGCATAAAAACTTCAGCCGGTACAAGTGTGGTTACGAGTCCAGTCACGTTTAATGTGTATCATTATACTTGTTTATTCATTATATAATTATTATAAAATAACAAAACCTGTATATAATGTAGTGACGCTACAGGAAATACAAAAATAATTTGTAAATAGATTCACCTGAGGATCTACAATTATCTGTAAATTTAAAGAGGCTATGAAAAAAAAAAAAGTGTGTTTAGCGCTAGGTGTTTCTTTACAGTGTTAAATTTGCTTTCTAAACCTCATTCGGTCATTCATTATTCAAGCAGTCACTAATCATTTACCATAGCAACTACGGGTAGACCCAAAAACACATCCTTAGTCAGGCAAAGTCGGGATTGGAAGACGAGTCTACAAAGTTAGTTGCAGGCACGCTACACCAATACACCACGGCGACGTTGGTTAATTGATTGAGGCCAATGAAGGCTGGAAATTGACTCTCCAAGAAAATAAAAGAAAAAAAACAATCTAACATTGAGTAGTGTTCCTATTTGCTTAGGAACGACAGAACTAAAACAAATCACACCAATCCGCTTACTGATCGTCAACATTTTTAAAAATAATTTTTATTAATCACTTAAGTAACTTTATTATTTTTAAAGTAAGTCAATCAATAATATGTTTGTCAGGTTAGATGCGGAATATCCTTAAGGTGGGGAGGAGACGCCCGCCACGGGCTGGGGTCGCTACAACCTCTAGTCTCTGTTCGGCAAGCGCCAAGAAAGAGATAGAGCAGGCGGACCTGTGGTCTTTCACCCTGGCTGGCGGCCTAGTCGGCGGGCAGCTTAATTCGTTTTGATCTGACTCCATAAGATCTTAGAAGGTGTGCCCCGACAAAGCACTATGCTCAGGAGAAGAGGTACAGGGTAGGTTTATAGGTAGTAGGTCTTGGACTGAATTCACACTCAGTATCTTAGGGTAGGCAAAAACCGTCCGGATCCCAAAGGCGTCTGTGAACCGGAGAGAAGTAGACTGGATTGACATGGGAGACGCTACTAGGTAAAGTTTGCAGGGGAAACGGGAACCGTCGTCTGCGAGGGAGAGGTTTCTCCCAAGGAGGTGCTACTACTTACACAGTAGGAACGCAGAAAAACTCCCCAGCAAACAACCTAGCATATCTGGGCATTGAAATGAACTGACACCTCCGTTTTAGTAACCATTTTGCCAGGAAAGTAAAGTAAACACGCACGAAGTCTTACCGGCTCTCGCATCTGTTAACATCGCCCAGTCTATCATTACGCCTCAAGCTCATGAACTATAAGAGTGTACTCAGGCCTGCTCTGCTGTACGGTGCACCGCTTTTTCGGCATTTGACTGAAGCGACAGCGAGACGACTCAAACAATTTCAGAACGGAATCCTCATGCAAGTGGTCAGACACACTACATTCAGAGAAACAGTGAACTACACGAGGTCTTTAATTTGCCTACGGTGGATGAATTCATTCAACGTAATTCTTTGACTCCCTACTACACATGCCAACCCCGTGTTCTACACGATTACTCCCGCCCCGTTCAGTTTAGTTTTTTCCTTATTTTAACCCGAAGGTGAGCCCCATTACCTAGTCCGGTCTGTTGTTTTTGTAATTTTAACTATAAAACCAAGTAATGTTTGTAATTCTACCCTCCTTCAAATGCATGTTATGCTATGCAGGAAAAAGAGCCATAAATATGTAAATTTGTTCATTTTACTGTTCATTTATTTGTAAAAAAAATTTAAAATAAAGGGGTTTTGAAAAAAAAAAAAAAAAAAAAAAAAAGCCCCAGACCACCACTAAAAGACCCACACTTGTTCCCCGACACTCGTTCCCACACACCCCAACTAGAATGTATCATAGTAGCATAACTCTTAATATTTGTATAAACCAGTGTTTTGCTTGTACTTCATAATAAAGCTTTCCTTTCTTTTCTTTTAAAAGACTCGCTTCTACAAAGATTATTTATTAACTACCGATTCTATTTATGATATTTTATGTTCTGTTATTTTCGGGATAATATAACGAAAGACTAACTAACTTCCCTTTATTGAAGTGCTTTTTGCATTATTTGTGACAAAAGTTAAAAGTACTTGATATAATAAACAAACACACCGTCACAGCTAAATCACATCAATATAAATAACACGAGCGTCACATTTTTAGCAGATGCCATATATAACAAGGGGTTCCTTGTATATTCTACACGCTTTTATTTGGTGGCATTGTTTTCAGAATTTATCCAGCTTTAATTTTATCCTGTTAAAATATCATTATTTATACAAACTACAATATTACCGGAGCCCAAATTTGCGGCTCCGCAAAGAGACAACATTAAAACAATACGGACTTTTAAATAAAACCCTCTTAAAAGACTTATCATATGTGCACTACTTTTCCGTATGTTTTACGTAATCATAAAAACACAGAGCTCTAAAAATGTACGTCAACAAACGTTTTAGAACATTATAATATAGATTTTGACGTTTCGATCAAAGGAATTAATTCAATTTAATAGCACTCAAGCAGACACACCTGTATATTGGTATTTAAATTGTTACAAAGAACAATTAAAGAGTCTCTTCAAATATTTTTTTTTATTTTCTATGATATATGCTCATCAGCATCAGCTCATCAGGTATTCTCAGGACTGCAATTTAGAAAAAAGAATCATAAATTTACAAGACTATTTTATGCAAAAACATTTAATTTAATAACTAATAAGAAACAGGGAACAATATAAAGAATTTAACAACACACAAGTGAATGATGTTATCTTTTGAAATTGGGATTTAATACAATTACTTTTTATTGTTTCTAATCTTATTATGTATTAAATTAATTGTTTTTCTATGTAATTGTCTTCTAAATATGTAAGTTTATGTATTTTTTTTAAAATTGTTGTCCCCTAGGATGCCTGAATAGGCGAAACGTCATGATCTCATATAATAGAAATGGATATAGGAATTAATTTAGTTTAATTAATTAATTGATTAATCAAAAGTTGATTGGTTTTGATTGTTACAATATGACTTGTAATGTTTATTATACCAATACAGACATTATTTAAACAATGTCTATTCACAGATAAACTTTCAAGACAAAGTTCACAGACAGTCAGGACAGCTGACTTCCCTGCTAACATACATTACTGTAAAAGCATACAAAAAACTACAAAAATAGTTATTAATGTAATTGCTTTCTCTTAATTACAAATCTAAGGATCTGTGCCCCTTGAGTGCTCCTCAATAAGTTACACACCTAGTACGGTTTTGCTTCATTGAAGAGAAAATATTTTAAAACCAAATCCTTTATTGAGAGTACAAAAAGGACCCCACTACTACATGTACCATGTAGCAACATGGTTTCCTCGACATGCGCAGTAATAAAAGTGCATCGGAGGCTCTCAGAGGTACAACATCACAGGTACATTCCACAACTCGCTGAAAACCTGTTTGGACTGACCTTTGCTCAACCCAAACAAGACATAGTACCCAACTGTCCGATCGTAGATCGAGCAGTCCAAAATATATGTTTCGATTCAACGGGTCAAAAGTCATTTTTTCAAATCACTTGAGGCAGTTTGACTATATGAAAATATCTCTAAAGAATATTTTCCTCAAGTATCTATTTTCCTACTCACTGTTTGACCTTGGATTGAAATGCCACTCGACTAAAGAGAATAAAACCGTTCGCCGTGCAACGCGTGTGTCGTCTACAGTTCAATCTTTAGTTAAATAATCTTTGTAGAGGAGAGTCTTTTAAAAGAAAAGAAAGAAAAGCTTTATTATGAAGTACAAGCAAAACATAGCTATATACAAATATTAAGAGTTACATTACTACATACTGGGTGGAATGACTAGGCACAAGTGGGGTCTGGGGCTAAAGCTGAGACATATATGTATAAGAAAAGGATACGATTCTGGGAAGTAGGGAGGTTGCTTACTTAAAAATAACATGAACCATCAGTGACTTCCATGAAGTCATGAGGCAGGTATACAGTTCTGCTCAAGCCCCTTCTACTTGTTCTTAGCAAGATTATAAATATTATATATAAAGTAAGCATTATAAAACTATAGATGGAAGCAAGTATTAAAATTTTATCACTTCTGCTTTCATAGCGATGAAAAGTAGTCTTATGTTTTGTGAAGGAAACTTTCGCTCCGTTCGAATAATTTAATTTGTCAAATAGCCAGACATACCCTGCAATTGCAATTCAATTGAATGGTCAACTCAAAATTGTGGAGCTTGTGGAAAATTTGGAACAGTAGAATGGCTTTATATGTGTTAACTATGAACACTGTCTACAGTTCCATTTTTGACAATGCGTAATACAAAAACAGAAAATATCACGTCCTTCTTCAATATAGATTTGGAATTATATTATAAACAACCATTAGAAATAGCGTCATTTATATAAAAACATGATTTAAGTATCATTATCTAAAAATGGCTATAATTAAGAAAATTTTGTAAATTTAATGGCCTAGAAGTCCTAATCGGCAATAATTGCTATGTTTCGGGGCCCAAGTGGATTATAATAACATAAAATGATTAATGATACTCCCGGAAATATCAGTAATTTTGTAATGCATCGCAGACCACTTGAATTATTTTCGGTTTTCGAAATTGGTTTAATAAACCACACGGCACTGATTGGGAGAATCGGTTATATATATATATATATATTCCTCTGGTATATTGTTGTTGACATTTTGGTTATTTACAGCCAATGAATAGAGTTATCGGTTTTTATTAACATTTACATAGAGCATATATCCATCTTCAATAATATGGGCAGGTGAATAGAAGTGGGTGATTACAGGTAGATAGCCTTTCCTTCCCTCATCGGAGTACGTTAAGGTGTAAAAATGATTTACTTAAATATGAGATTATATGGTATGAATGAGAACATTTATTTTTTAATTACATATTGCCTAATAAGAGGCAGATTGTAATTTTAGCACAATAATAAAGATATTTGAAAAAAAAAATGAGATCGTTACTCCTTAACATCTCCCCCTCTGTTATATACAATAAACTAAAACCTTATAATAAAGGGCAACAAGAAACAGAATAAAAACTTTATTGCAATATTTTTTTTCATGTAAGCGTTAGCAGTTTATTTCCAGTGTATTAAAAGGAATGTAAAAATGTAAAAGTAATTTTGAGTACGAGAATGTAATTAGTATACAGTGCTCAGTATGCAATCAAGAACAAACAAATAAAAGGTCGTGTAAAACATAATAAAGTATAAATTAAATAAAAACCAGTGGAAAAAAATTTATTGGTAATTGGTGTGTTTCAGCTTCTTGAATTTATTATATTTTAGGGCGTGTATTCGAGGGGGTATTGATATAATAAGGTTTTGAATAAATTCCTGAGGGATATTTTTGAATTCTTCCTTGAGGGTCACCCTTAACTCCTGAGGTGAATCTGGTAATTTAGCTCGTCCTGACAACTCATCCCATAGATCTTCAATAGGGTTTAGATCTGGACTACGTGCTGGACACTCTAAACATCATATTGCAGCGTTTTCCAGGTGTTGGGGGAACAATTCTTGCTATAGGGGACTGGTGGATAAACAAAAATGCATTACCAACGTATGGTGCAAATCGGACAACAGCCAGCCTTCAAAAGAATGTACTTTAAGTAGCCATCAGCTGTTACAGACCTGTATATAAAAATTATTTCTGTCCAAGCTCCAAATTAATCCTAGCCCAAATCAAAACTTCTCCTGTGAAAAGGTTGCAGCCGTAACCCGCTCATTAATTCCTTTTCAAAGTCTATTCGTCGGGGAGAACACTCGGAAAACGCTTCAATCTTATCTATAGAGCAGCCAGGGTGTAGTCCAGATCTGATCTATAGAGCAGCCAGGGTGTAGTCCAGATCTGATCTATAGAGCAGCCAGGGTGTAGTCCAGATCTGATCTATAGAGCAGCCAGGGTGTAGTCCAGATCTGATCTATAGAGCAGCCAGGGTGTAGTCCAGATCTGATCTATAGAGCAGCCAGGGTGTAGTCCAGATCTGATCTATAGAGCAGCTAGGGTGTAGTCCAGATCTGATCTATAGAGCAGCCAGGGTGTAGTCCAGATCTGATCTATAGAGCAGCTAGGGTGTAGTCCAGATCTGATCTATAGAGCAGCCAGGGTGTAGTCCAGATCTGATCTATAAAGCAGCTAGGGTGTAGTCCAGATCTGATCTATAGAGCAGCCAGGATGTAGTCCAGATCTGATCTATAGAGCAGCTAGGGTGTAGTCCAGATCTGATCTATAGAGCAGCCAGGGTGTAGTCCAGATCTGATCTATAGAGCAGCTAGGGTGTAGTCCAGATCTGATCTATAGAGCAGCCAGGGTGTAGTCCAGATCTGATCTATAGAGCAGCCAGGGTGTAGTCCAGATCTAAACCCTGTCAAACGTCTACGGCATGAGTTGCCAACAAAGAGAAGTCCAACTTTACCATATTCGCTTCAGGAGTTATGGGTCGCCCAAACGGAAGAATAAAAATATATCCCTCAGGAAAAGGTGGAAAAACACACTATACATTTTTTTTTTTTAATTTAATTTATACTTCTAATATTTTTTATTATGGGCTTATATTTATTGTAAAAGTATCCGGAGACGTTAACAGCAAATTGATTGAAAATCCCGGAGGGTGGCCACATTTTATAGCTTTTAGTATATACTAATTAAACTGGCAGTTTTTACTTTAATCTACATTGTATTGTATACTTTAGTAATAAAATGCGTTGGTTGGTTGTTTGGCGTCAATTGATGCCCATCAACAACAGAGGCCCACAAACGAAGCAAATTGACAATAAATTAAAGTTGACACGACACAGCGGTTACTCAATAGGAGATATAAGTCTGAAGCCGTCGCTTTAAAGAAAAAAAAAGAGAAATATTATCACCATATCCATTATTAAAATTATAGCTACTGCGGGTCAAACTGGAAGTAATTGGTACATTAGCCTAATGATTCCATGACCAGGAAATGCCGACAACTCGAAACCTAAGACTAAAACTAGCCAAGGCTACTAGTAAGGCAGTAAAAGATAAAAAAATGTTTAACAGTTTGCATAAGCAACAACAGGAGCGACGTCGTTGAAAAAACATTAAGCCGTATATCCCTTCTGATAATAGACATGTAAGGAAGGCTGAATCACAAACTAGCCACTGTTGATTAATGTAGCGCCTGATGGCCAGTTTATGCCGTTTATTTTTTTATTATCTATTATTTATTTATTGTAACAATATTGTATAGGTGTAGTTCCCTTTACAATGGTTACACTACAATGGCTTTGACTGGCCCTTAGTGTATTGTATAGTTTAAGGTCACAGTACTTCCACCGCTGCGTTAGTAAATACTTACAGACAGAAAATGATTCTATTTGTTAAAATCACAAAATATCAATAATTAGGATTGTTGATATAATTAAATAACAATTACTCTGTTTCTAAACAATAGGTATATTTAACAATAACGTCTAATGGCTAGCCATCATATTATTCTATTCATAAAATAGAAGGAGCGTTTCTGACTTCAATTTTATGTGAAATTTAGCTAAGTTATTATTTATTGTTGCTAATGATGATAATCGATTTCTCCTAGCAATCGATGTTTTTATTTTATTAGCAACTGAATTGTTATTTCGTTACCAATGAGGAATATACCTTTAAAATTTCTTGGCATTTAGAAAATGACTCGCATAAGTAAAGGCCTTACCTATGTCATTAACCATTACCCATTTTATCGGGCATGGAGCCATAAAATGGGTAATGGTTTCGGTTTAAATAACAAACCAGACATAAATTATTGCAATGTTAGAAACAAGGATGGTGTCGGGTCGTCACGAGGGGATGCCTAGTTTCCCTAGACCTAGTGACGAAGTGAGGGTTGATTAGGCTATGACCTGGACAATTGCTTCATGACGGTCTTACTACTGTACTATCTGGCTCCATATTTGATAGGTATGTGCCCCGACAATGCACTATGTTCAGGAGAAGAGGTATAGGGTAGGTATTGTAGGTAGTTTGTGTGGTATTGGAGTGACCATGAGTTCACACTCGGTATCTGAGGGTAGGCGAAAACCATCCGGATCCCAAAGGCGTGTGTTAACCAGAGAAAGGCAGTCTGGATCACTGGGGGAGACACTACTAGGTAAAGTTCGTAGGGCCCAGATGACCGTTGCCCGCGAGGGAGAGGTCTCTCCCAAGGAGGTGCTAGTTTTAGCGAGACGAAGACAGAGAATCCCACTAGGAAAGTGTGGGGTCTGACAAGGCCGGACTAAAACATAGCAAGGTTAGGAAGAGAGATGCAGAGGTTTTCATTAATGAGAAGGCCAGATCTTGAAACATCAGTGCAGCTGCAAGTACCAGTCAGAGAGCCGTTGTTAAAATGAATTATCTTTTTTTTTTTTCAAAACCCCTTTTTTTAAACATTTTGAGCAATAACATAAACAAATTTACGGAGTTATGGTTCCTTTTCCTGCAAAGCATAACATGAATTATCGGCCGAGACTAGGGGGTATATATAGCCCCAAGTAGCCAATGGCTTGGTGTCTTAGTCTAGCCAATGAGGTGTGGTTTTATTCTGACCAACCGCATTGCGGACCTGGGGATGAAGTTCGAATGTTCTAGACTAGGACCCAGCCCCTCTACAAGGGCCCAGGGACTACCTGAGCCCCTGCCTCTTGGTAATATTATTTACATTCGTTTAAATTAATTTACAACACATTATAACCAATTTACAATATATATACAATAGAGTGTAGGGCGATTTATCTTATGTAGTTAGCGGTCGCTACAGATGGTAATTAACGTTTTTACTTCACACCTAGCGACATGAGGTTAAAAAAAAAAAAAATGTTAGTTGATGATATGCGCGAATCTTTTCAATCTTGTGGTTAAAACAATATTCGTAAAAATATCTTTCTAATTAAAATCCTGTCTGACCTATGATAGCAAACATACTATAATGTCTGATCTATGATAGCAATCATACTATAATGTCTGATCTATGATAGAAAACATACCATAATGTCTGATCTATGATAGCAATCATACTATAATGTCTGATCTATGATAGCAAACATACTATAATGTCTGATCTATGATAGCAAACATACTATAATGTCTGATCTATTATAGCAAACATACTATAATGTCTGATCTATGATAGCAAACATACTATAATGTCTGATCTATGATAGCAAACATACTATAATGTCTGATCTATGATAGCAAACATACTATAATGTCGATTCCCTCAAGTATTTCTCAGCATTGTGTTTCTTTACATTCTACTTCATTTATTTTTATACAATTCGTACAACTCAACGAACGAGCTTGATAATGGTAGAACTTTTACTAATGGTTTTATTTTATTTTAAAACTGCAGTAAAATCGAATCAGACTACATTATAGTTATTATAAAAGCAATGAAGGGATTGAATTAGTGGACAATCGATGATGCGGATTCCAAGCTTGCATATAAACCAGATTTCATGCGAGCGAGAGAGAGCAGCCTGCTACTGACGTAGTGTTGCAATTAATCACAGCAACAACGACCCTTCCGTGGCAACCCTCCGTCCATGTAACGTTTTTTTTTACACAACCGCCCTTACCTTTTTAATAAATATCTGAAGGGCTGGAAGTTTTATAAAATAGATAAAAGTAATTCTCACGAAGGCTGGAAAAAATATGGAGCTAACAATGGGGTGATTAAATTTAAAAAAAATTATATAATGATTAGTTAAGCTTCACTATTTCAATATAATTGAAGTTCTTTTTAATTGAATTTTCTAAAAGTTTATCTAATGAAAGCGAAATAAACAAAACCGACTAACAAATATGAACGAAATAAAGATATTTTTTTTTTTATTTCGCTTAAATATCAACGACGTCTATATATCCTGTAGCTTGGCTACATTTTATACAATTTTTAATAATTTTACATTGCTTGATTTGTGATTGTTGCAAAAGTATAATGTACATTATACAGTCATTGTCTATAGATGTTTAAATGGGGCTCACCCTATGAATAGACTGAAAACTAACAAAATCAAAACCAAATTTTCCCCAACAGTTTGTTACCACCGATGCCACAATGGTGGCGGGGTCATAGTGTTAAACACTGGTTTTGTCAGGTGATGCAACGAGTCAAAATCCGAGTATTCGGCGGATGAACTCGCCCACCGATGGTAAACTAAGCAACGCGTGCAGCTTTCTTTAACCTCTGCAGAGAGGTATGTTTTTCCACTTTTCTCATGATCCATGCTGAAATTGTTGGAGACTTTTAGCTGTATTGCCAGTCAAGTAAGTATATAGCGGGATATCCTTTGGCAGCGGAGCTTGGGCGTCCACTTTGGTAAAGTTAACAAGTGCGAAAGCCGATAAGTCCTGTGTGGTACTTTTTCTATTAAAATCGTTTTATTCCAAAAAAAAAAAAAAAAACGTTTTAATTAAACCATTTAAATATATTATGTTTTATCATAAAAGAACTATAGTTAGAAGTTTTAATATTCAAATTTTATCCCTACGTGAAGTAGGCGAACTTTACTTTGTAATATGACTTTTTTTTTTAGGCTTAAAGGCAAACAAGAGCAAAGGGCATTATCTTGATTGATGTATCGTTGGCACCGAAAAATATTGAGCTTGAAATTCTCTCAGTAGTTCCTTTGCCTCCAGAATATAATATATAATATATATATATATATATATATATATATATATATATATATATATATATAATATATATAATATATATATAATATATAATATAATTCTTATATGAATATTATTAATATATCATTATTATACTTTCATAAAAATATGTTTATGTATATTATATTGAGGACCGATATTGATTATAGGACCCCGTTGCATGAATGTATACTAGTCGATATCACTGTGGTATTGGTTGGATGGGGCGAGGCCGTACAGGATAGCACGGTTGGTATAGCCTACGAGTCCTGGCAATGGCCACTTTCTCCAATCATGTCCTGAGCGTCTGTGGCTCTCACGCTCTTCGTCAGCCTCCAATAGCTCTTATCCGGTTGATTATGAGGAAGCCCTGGGTGCTAGACCACAACCTTAATTTATGATTTTATCGAGTGGCCCTACGAAGGAGATCAGATCTTCTGACATAAAAGTTGATCGATTGGAAATTAGCCAGGGTATGAATGGCAACGACACGAGATAATATTTCCCTATCTAACCCCCTATTCGACAGAAATAATAAAAGACATGAAGAAGCGATTGCCCTTGAAGTAACAGCACGATGTTGGCAATAAGTCTGAAGGTCGTAGCCACTTCGGTCAAGTGCATTTGAGCCATGTGTGTAGACCAAGCACTAGTTGAAAAAGTTTCACGCAAATTATGAATGAATTTAATTTTATATTTGAGGCGATCGCAATCCCTTACTGAATACTAAAGTTGAAATAACTTAAACATTTTGTCGTTTTCAAAATCACCTGCTCAATTAAAGCTACTAAGGTGTTAATTTCCTTAAGCCATACTTATGTAATCGTTATCTGTAAATAGAAGAAACATATTTGAGGAACATTTATATGGATTCACTTAAAATTTTTATTTTATTAACAGTACGGTATTTAGTCGCCCATCTTCGGACAAAAGACTGACCTGGAACCCACGTACGAGGCTAAAAAGAACTAAACAGACGCATTGGACAACTGTACTGACCACTTCAAAGTACATCCCATCTCTCAATAGAAAATAAATTACTAATTTACAAAGTTATACTGACGCCAATCCGGACATACGGAATAGAGCTATGGGGGGCAGTAAAAAGGTCGAACATCAAGGGTATCCACCTGAGAACAATAGCAAATGCCCCTTATTACGTCAGCAACAAAACCCTTCATCTTTTATCCTAATATACCTTACATTCTAGAACTCATCCCTTCCAAGTTCATGAAATTCCATAGTAACCTATCCAACCACCCCAATCCCCTAGCACAGTCATTGCACTGCACCACTCATCCCTATAATCCTTCTCGGAGACTAAAACGGCAGTGGCCTCGTCACCTGGTATAAATATGTGACACGTCCTGGCAATGGCCAGTTTCTCAAATCATGTCCTGAGCGTCTGTGGCTCGCGCGCTCTTGATCGGCCTACACTGTTATCCGTGAGGCACTTCCCTAGACTTCGCTTCCTGTCTCGCATGCGAGGGAGGTGACAACCATGTGGATTTGGGAGGCCTCTGGGCTGTTTGGTATGAATGAGAACATTTATCACAATTACTTATTGCCTAATAAGGCAAATTGTAATTTTATCATCATAAAAGTTGTGATTTTAGATGTGATTTTATTAAACTCAAAAAATGGTTCCAGGGATTTTAATAAATTTGCTCGATGACAGTTGGGAGGTTCGACTGTAATGATAATTAGTAATAAACTGTTGAATGTAATTCTTTAAACCTTAGTGTTGTTATTTCTTTATCGTGGATATGGTTCCTTAACAAAGTTATGTAGATAGTTTAACTACTTATAAATATTACAATAATTAAATAATGACAATACAAATTATAAAGACAGAAAAAATAGAGCTTTTGATGCCAAACGTCTAAATCTAATCTTGTCCCGTCTAGTTTCTGATCCGTTTGGTGGTGTCTGTCTCGGGGCAATCTCATTACCATTAAGACAGTTTTCCACAAGATGCCATTTGTCCAAAGGCGATATATATCTGTAGGCTATTTCAATCTGGATTTGTTAGGTGACTCATGCGCAATATCCATCGCCCTCAATTCATCTTGCTAAGAACAAGTAGAAGGGGCTTGAGCAGAACTGTATACCCACCTCGTGGCTTCATGGAAGTCACTGATGGTTCCCTGTTATTTTTAAGTAAGCAACCGCATCCCTCCAAGACCTCCCTACTTCCCAGAATCTTATCCTTTTCTTATACATATATGTCTCAGCTTTAGCCCCAGACCCCACTTGTGCCTAGACATTCCACTCAGTATGTAGTAACATAACTCTTAATATTTGTATACCAGTGTTTTGCTTGTACTTCATAACAAAGCTTTCCTTTCTTTTCTTTAAAAGACTCTCCTCTGCAAAGATTATTTAACTGTTCAAGTGGGATGAACAATCAAAGTGAATAGTGGCAAGTCCTAGCATGTCACCTTCCCCCTCTATCGCTCTTCCTTTCCTGTAATTTTCTTTTTCAAACGAGCCATTCCTGTTGAATCCCATACCGTCTAACTAGGACAAGTAACTAACAAACGATTTAAACGGACACAAGGATTCTCCAACCTACCTGGTCCTGTGGATGTCTGGAGGAGTGTCAAGCCCTCCAATATTTTTTGCTTTGAATCCCTACAGCCCAGAATCCTCCGCAAGATAACCATTTTTCCTTTCTATGTCAACAACCGTACCCTTCAGGGCTATCTCATTCATTCAAGCCACCTCCCGCTTCCAGAACTTCCATTCCCGCCTCCCTGACTATCCTAATCCCTATGATAATCCTCCATACTCTATAATCCCCGGTGAACCAAAGCGACGTACAAGGCCTCGCGTCCTCATACAGACCGACTAGTATTGTGTTTGTAATGAGCTCAGTGAGAAAGTGGCAAGTTAACTGGTTTGGGCTAATGAGCCTTTTCTTTTTCCTCAACACTAACAAGACATAAAAAAAAAACTATTAAGCAATGCTTAAAATACTTTCAGTATGACATAAGTATAAGCTCATGATAAGCAAACAAATATATATATATAAATAATTTTCGACTGGACAAAGGATATATTTTATTAATAAAAGCAAACCGCACAAACCACGTTAAAAAGATTAAATTCTCTATTACATTATTTTTTTATAGGGTTTTAGAATTTAAAATAATTTTCCTACAAGCTGTTCCTATGTCGCGTCTCGAAGTTTTATGACCAAACTGACCTAATATTTATTCATTCGTATATTAGGTAGCACTGTAAGAGGGCTCCGACATAGTAGCGGTCGAGGTTATGGCATTGAAATATAAACTTATTTAAATGACTATAAAATTTCGATGGGTAAAAGAGGGGTTGTAATCAAATTTAATGAAAGACAACGTTTCTATGTCATCATATGGGTGAAGAAATTTCGGAGAGCTGTTGCAGACATACTATTGTAAATACAGTGGAATCCCGATTATTTCCAGCTAATTCGTACAAAATCCTGGTAAGTGGTATAAAAACAGTGCATTTCAGTCCCTTCGGTAAATCTTACGTATTTCCAGCTTAAAAACGTCGTTAATTCGTACTGTTTCAAGAAAGGGAAAGAGGACAGTGAAAGACCAGAGAGCAGAATGAGTGCGAGATAAATGTTTATCTATAAAATCAAGTAACCCCTTCTACAGAAGAAAAAGGAAGAGGGAGTGAGAGATACATTTCGACGACGGCCTAGCAGTAGTGGGGATGTTAACCAACGAAGAAATTTTAGATCCATTGGAGGACGTTTATGTTGAAGATGGAAAGGGCGATGAAGATGATGTACCAACAATTACTGCTAAAGTTGCTAAACAATACGTGAACAACGTGCGCCATTTTTTAGCAAAATCATATGTTGGTCTGAACACTCTTGACAAAGCAATTGACAATACCCGTCTGCAAGGATTGCGTCAAAAAAAAATTACGGATTTTTTTCGAACAAATGTTTGATTGGTGTTTATTTAATCTAGAACATAAGCAGGTGTATATATTTTTATTGCATGTATTGTTTATTGTTTAGTTTAGTATTAAGCAGTGTTTATTGCATAGTTTTTATCCTTACTACATTGTACATACTTCTTAATACACACATGTTTGCATTAATACGATTTTTAATTTTGTACCAAACTGTCAGTTCCTTGACAATACGAATTATAGGGTTTCTACTGTATTAGCGAATACAATGAGCTCACGGTATTAAGGTTCTAGGTTCAAACCCCTCAACAGGTATATATGGTGGTAAGTTCATAGAGGCTCCTATTTTGAAATTGTTGAGAAATCCGAAGTATCCTATGAGAATTGAAGCTTAGGCCAGGCTAGCAAAGTGCAATATTGTTGGAAAAAGGCATTAAAAGACTAGCCAGAAGTGACCGGTTGCTAGGACGACGGGAGAGTTGCCAAACCTGATATAGCGAACGATAGACGGCTGCCAATCAGGTACTGCCTCTTGCGCTTATCTGCACCAACTACCTTCCACCATTTCTAGCAACATGACTCACCATTTCCCATTTCAAGACGAAAAAAATATAAAATTCAACCATTAAACATCTACCAATACAATGATTCATACAACATGACTATTTTTATTGCTGATTAAAAAAAAAAAAATATTTTAACAAAATTTTGTTTTTTAATATTCAAAGTAGAAAAACGCTTTGTTCTAGCATCGACAGCCTTCGCTCATCATTTTGCATCATTTATGGCCAAACTACTCAACCACTTTATTAGGTATGCACTATAGACAACTTATAGAAGAATACAGAAAACTCAAAAATATTTTTTTGAAGCCTAAAGTGAGAGGCTTTAATTAGAGAAAGGTACGTCATTTCCTGAAGTAGCTCTTTAGTATTCCATAGACAATTCAACAGAAAATTCCACCTCACCTCAGAAAACAATACTCTAAATTATAAAGCCACATTAAAAAACCAATCTGAACTAGAACTAGAGGGGGCAACAAAACTCTCAAGACATCAGCTGCCTCTAATCCTTCCAATCTAAAGTCCTAAAAACGTCAGTAAATGCTTCTTTTTAAATTACTATCTTTCCATTGTGACCTTGAAATTCCCATTATATGAGACCTCATTTCCAAACATTTCACCAACAAACATCCCCCATTCCTACAATCCTCTTCGGAGAATGAAGCAGAAGTTGCCCTAAGCTCTTTTATAATTGTTGCATCATTCTGGAAGTGGTCACTTTTCTACCCTCACATCCTTAGAAAGTTTGTAGCTGAAGAAATATCCAACCTCCTCCATAGCTGAGAATACTGTAAGTGAATTCAGGGGTTCCCTCAGCTATGTTTATGGCATGTTGTGTGAACATATTTGTAAATACTGTATTAATAAGATATGAAATAAATTAGATCATTTATCATAATTATCCATTGCTACATTAAGACAGATCGAAATTTTATTCAAATACATACTGTTTAATCAAAAGAACAAACAAGTGTAATGGTTTTAATACATTAACTACTACTCAACCACTTAACTATTTCAAAAAATATGTGAACTCCACAGCCTCATATATAACTTATGTTAAAGAATTTAAATTTCGATACGCCACCACGTCGTGGCGTAAAGGTTGTGAATTATTGTTTAGTTTTTCTTTATCAAGTAATCATTGGGTGGATTGTCAAATGGAACTTTATCGTCTGTAGGTCAAACAGATGGGTTCACAAGGATGAAAGCATAAAGGTTTCTTCTTATTCCGAGAGAAAAAAACAATAATAACACCCTAAAAATACCTAAAGTAATAATATGTAATATATATATATATTTTTTTTTCATTCCGACAAGTATCTTTATGAAATAAAGTTAGGGTCAGTCTTATAATACCATAAGGTTTAATTTGCAACAATAAACCATGGTCTATATTGACTCATTATAACATCATTAATTCTATTTATTCTCAATATTAATCATTAACTCATGCAGTAAAGGAATTGGTTCGCAAGTGAAAAATATATTTAATTGTCCGTGTTGTCTGTCATTTCCGGAGTCATGTTTGATCAGCAGTTAATTATGTTTGCACAAGATCCCATTACAGGTGATCAAACATCAATATTATTTTGAAGTGACCAATTCATATGAGATCAATATGTTATCTCTATTTCAGCATTCTAATGTTGTTGTTTTTTTAAATGAAAGACTGCTCTACCGGAAATATCCAATGGGTTTGTGATCGATTAGTTAAAGAACATTTTATATATAACCATTGTTTTAAAAAATATATATATATTTCTTTAAAAAAGGTCTTTAAAATCTAGGCGACAACTAGAAATAAATGGGGTGTTAAGAACTAAAATGTGCTGATGTCATGAGCGTTCTTACAAGTCAAAGCGACCGGCGAGAATTTTCATTGCTCTAGGAATAGTCTTGTACGATTTTGAAATGTTGAAATGTGTTCTTTGAAATGGAAGTTAAAACATTTGTAAAAAGGAATCGTTTTCAAAGTGAGAAACGTTTTAATAATTGGCTAATAATAAACATTTGTAACATAAATCAAATACGGAGGAAAAACATTTTTGTATTTGTTGTTCTGTCACTTGATCCTGAAATATTTCATCATTTCCAACGTACGAATTTCGTTTTTCATTTATCAAATCTACTGCATAAACACCACAATGTTTAATAATAACTAAGCACTTAATCATACAAAATTTCTAAGAACTAGATTAGATAAGCTGGAACACAATACGAGGGTGGTCTGAAAAGTTTCCGACCTCAACATGAAGATAGCAGCAGTTGTAAATAAAAGCTAGTGAATTTCCTTGTTCATCTGTTGACAGTTACTCGCCTAAGTTTCAGCCATTTTGGACGCGCAGTTGTTGTGTAACAGTCGTTTGAGTGAATCGATGTGACTGTTTTTATGAAAATGGACAAAATCTAGTATCGAGCTGTCATTAAATATTTGTTTTTGAAAGGCAATACGCCTACGCAAATCAAAGATGAGTTGGATTCTGTGTATGGGGCAGCTGAATTTAAACGTGGTCGTAAGAGCTTGGGAGACGATGAACGTTCGGGACGTCCAAAAACTGCAACTACCGACTAAAACATCGCCAAAGTTCACCAAATGGTGCTAGACGACCGCCGAATTAAAGTGAGAGAGATAGCAGAGGTTATGAACTTGTCAAAAGAACGTGTTTGTCACATATTAAATCAACATTTAGAGATGAGAAAGCTGTCCGCGCGTTGAGTGCCGCGTTTGCTCACGTTAGACCAAAAACATGTTCAAATGAACATTTCCAACGTTCTGTTGGCGCAGTTTAAGCGCAATAAATCCGAGTTTTGGCACCAATTAATTACTGTGGATGAAACTTGGGTACACCATTATACGTCCGAAACAAAAATACAGTTCAAACAGTGGACTGCAAAGGTGGAACCGGCTCCAAAAAAAAACTGTTTTTTCGGCTGGGAAAGTGATGGCGACTGTTTTTTGGGATAGTCATGGAGTTATTTCAATCGATTATCTTCAAAAAGGAAAAACCGTTACAGGAGCATACTACGCATCATTACTTGACAAGCTGAAGGCATAACTTGCGAAAAAACGGCCACATTTGCAGAAAAAGAAAATCCTGTTTCACCAAGACAACGCACCGTCTCACACCTCAGCGGTTGCCATGGCGAAAATCCATGAATTACGGTTTGAACTGCTTGACCATCCGCCTTACTCACCAGATCTCTAGCCCCAAGCGACTTCTTTTTGTTCCCTCATCTAAAAATTGCGCTCGGAGAACAGATATTTTCGTCAAATGAAGAGGCAATCACCTTCGTGAAAGATTATTTTGCAGAGAAAAACGCCGAGTACTATTTGGACGGGTTACAGAGATGGGAGCATCGCTGGGAGAAGTGTGTAGAGTTACAAGGAGACTATGTTGAAAAATAAAAAAAAAACATTTCTGAAAAAACGTCTTGTATCTTTGTTAGGTCGGAAACTTTTCAGAACGCCCTCGTACAGCTCTCGACGTTCCAATCAATCATATCTTAAATTATTGGATTATAATTACGAAGATCATTAAAACTGTCAATCATTAATTGATTATTTGGAAATCCTTTATCTATCATTTGACCTTAAGCGACATTAAATCCATCAAAAAAGAGATTTTTTTTTCATTTATTATTAATTTATTTAAGAATGAGTAGAAGTGTTGGTGCGAAATGACCTTATGATTTTAAGGTTGTAAGGTAAGTATGTCTGCATCAGGTCCTGGTAGAAGTTGTTGAACCTGAGTCAACATGTTCATCATCCGAACCTGATGGAGATCTATTATATCGAAACGTTCCCACTCGATAAATTTGATAGAAACCTTAAAACTTTCTATCATCAACCCCAAACCGATTGCCCAACAAACTCTTTAACTCATTCATATACTCGGTGTTAACAATGTTGGTCGAGAAAATGGCCGTTTGATTGCCCCGTTATTCTCACCAAATGTGAGAATCTAATCCCTCCCCCCTCCTTAGAATAAAAGTATGTTTTGGTGAACTGGTTCTCCGCTTTTTCTTCTTCCTTTCGACGAACTGTTTCAGGTTTCTATTTGCAAAATTACGATATACTAATACAATAATAATAATAATAGTGATTTAAGAATTCTCATTCATAGGCATATTCTTAAATTGATACAAAATTCCGCTCACTAATACGTAAAGTTCAATCTCATACTAACATTCATGCTATACGTAAGTAAAACATCTGCCCGGACATTCCCGCACGTAAAAGGAGACATTCCTCCATTTGCAGGCTAGTGGAAATGTCGGGGAATCATCAGGTGTTACATTGAAATGTTTCCAGATCGATCTCGAGTTAAATGGTCTTTGTAGAGGAGAGTCTTTTAAAAGAAAAGCTTTATCATGAAGTACAAGCAAAACACTGGTATATACAAATATTAAGAGCTACGTTACTACATACTGGGTGAAATGACTGGCGACGAGAGTGGGGTCTGGGTCTGAAGACATATATGTATAAGAAAATGAAAAGATTCTGGGAAGTAGGGAGGTCTTGGAGGGATGCGATTGGCTATTTAAAAATAAAATACAAAAACAGGGAACCATCAGTGACTTTCATGAAGTCACGAGGCAGGTATACAGTTCTGCTCAAGCCACGTCTACTTGTTCTTAGCAAGATTATAAATATTATATATAAAGCAGGCATTATAAAACTTCGGATCTCCATTTTTCATTAATAATGCGGTGGGTCATAAAGAGTGGCCGGTTTCGTTTTCTTGGAAATTGTAATACACTGACCGGTTTTATTTGTTTTTCAAATCCAATTTAAGGTTATATTTATAGTCAATGAATTTGAGTACGAAATAAAATTGCCTTGCCTTCAGTTTTGTCTTATACATTCAGATAAACAAAATGTCACTAAAATTTGAAATATTACGCCATTATTGGAAACGTAACGTTTCTCCCGCCCAAAAAAAACCATTTGGTGTGGCAATCTGAAGAAGAGGGTGCTCATTCTGAACGGACTGCGAGTAGATGGTCCCAGAAAAAACTGGGACCTCCAGAGGGTTCGTTCGTTCGATAAGGAAGCTCTATCTCCAAGGCTTCTTGAGGCATAGGCCCAAGGAAAAGTACTCACGAATGGGCACGAGAGCTTGTAGTTTCCCCATTCATCATAAATTGTGGGCTGCATAACTTGAGAAAAGTGAATCGCTTATCAAGAGTGGTCCATCGCCCCATGAGTTGGCCACTGAGCAAGCAGGACCTCGAGTAGAAATTGGTCGACAACTTTTGAAAACCCATAAATGACCATCGTTTCATTAAAATAATTGTTACTTGTGATGAAAAGTGGATATATTCAAGAAAACCCTTATACCAAAAATCAATGGTGAGACTGCAGTCAGACTGATGTGCAAGTCGCTAAAGAAAGAGCAATTCGAGAAAAAATAATATGTTTTTGAATTACGAAGGCATAATTCATTCCGTAAGGTCGAACAATTGATGCAAAACTTATAGATAGTACAATCAGTTACAAATATTGTATGATGTGACCCAGCGTTCCCCAGGATTAGTAAACGGAAATCGGGTTTTGTTTCAACAAAATCCCTTTTATTACAAATGAATCTGTGAGTAGACATTGTTTAAATAATGTCTGTATTGTTCAATAATAAACATTACAAGTCATATTAAAATTAAAATAAAAACAGCCCTATCAAAATCAATTAGCTTTTGATTAATTAACTAATTAACTAAACGCAATCAATTTCAATATATATTAAATGAGATCATCAGTCGTCTTTTAGCCTAATTAAAAAAAAAACACTTAAATTTACATATTTAGAAAACAAATTACATACAAAAACAATTAATTTAATACATGATAAGATCGGAAACAATAAAAAGTAATTGTATTAAAACCCAATTTCAAAAGATAACATCATTCACTTGTGTGTTGTTCAATTCTTTATATTGTTACCTGTTTTTTATTAGTTATTAAATTTAGTTTTTTTGCATAAAATGGTCTTGTAAATATGTAAATTTATGATTCTTTTTTCTAAATTGCAGTCCTGAGAATACCTGAATATGCTGCTGATGAGCATATATCATTGAAAATAAATAAAAATATATTGGGAGAGACTTGTTAACTTTTATTTCTAACAATTTAAATACCAATATACAGGTGTGTCTGCTTGAGTGCTATTACATTGAACTAATTCCTTTGATCGAAACATCAAAATCTATTTGAATGAGAGTATTCTATGAACCGAATGTGTCAGGTGTAAAAGGCCCAAGGAATCGACTGTGATAAGAAAACCGAGTACATATTTGCCTTCGGGAAGATATCCTCTTCAAACAGTCGTTAAAGTCTGTCTGTCTGTCTGTCAAGGATAACATCCTCCCCGTCCTAACAAAGAAGTCCATTCGAGAGGGATAAAGTTTGCCACCAAAGACTTTTTTCAAGCAAACTTGAAACTGTGCTAGTTGGACTAATTGAGGGCTTGACTACTTCAAGACAAAAGAAAATAAAGACCCTGCAATGCAGCACAGCAAAAACTTCATCTTGTCAACAATAAACTTGGATCCAATATTTCCTATTTGGTGGGGTTTTAATTTTTAAGTCTCTGCCCGGTTTTAATAAAGGGTGTCCCAGAATTAACGCAAGATTTGAATTTGCCACCATTTGTGCAGTAAAGTGCTGGCAACCCTAAAAAAAAACAATTGGACAGCTTAGGGTTAGTAAAAATGGAGCGTTACACGATACACGTTACACAACGTGTTTTTATTGTTGAACATTATCTCAAAAATAATGAAAGTTTGACAGCGACAGTTAGAAAATTTCATACAAAATATGGTCGGAATATTGTTTTGACTTCATCAACTGTGAAAAGATTAATTGAAAAATTTAGGAAGACTGGATCAGTTGGAGGCACTGAATACACTGGTCGTCCAAAGACAAGCCGTTCAAATGCAGTGCGTGAGAGTGTTGTTGAAAATCCAGGAACATCAATTCGGCGTCATGAAAAACAGTTCTTTGTGCCAAAATTGGATGATATTGATGTGGCCAATATGTGGTTTGAACAAGATGGTGCCACATGCCATACAGCCCATGAAACAATTCAAATACTGCATGAGACATTTCCAGGTCGTGTACACTCTCGTTTCGGTGATCGGAATTGGCCCCCTAGATCGTGTGACTTAACACCTTAAGATTTCTTTTTATGGGGTTATTTGAAGTCAAAGGTGTATGTCGACAAGCCCACATCCACCCGTGCATTAAAAGAGGAAATTCAACGAAATTCAACTGCATTTATGCCAAATGGTCGTGGAAAATTTCGACAGAAGAGTGCGTATGTGCCAGCAAAGTCGTGGAGGCCATTTGCCCGATGTGTTATTCCATAAATAACCCTATCCCATTTACTTTATAATTCAATCTTTCATTGATTCTGGGACACCCTTTACAACTAAAACTGAACAAGAAATCCTTAAATTTATCAGAGTGAAACCCAAGGGTCAAGTACGTTCGTGTATAGCCTCATGCGGTCAGGCGATCACGACCTGTGGCCATAAAAACTATTTTTTTTTGTCTATTTTAGAACATTTCACCATATCATAGAGAGACATCTGCATTAAATGTTTCATGTGTGGTCATCTAGAGGTAATGTAACTAATACAATCCTTTCCTGATAAAATCCATTTTGTCATCATCAACTTCAGAAGGTGGACCAGAACGTTGGTCATCTTTCCGTGAAAAATCTCCAGAACGAAATTTTTTAAACTAATTCTGACACCTGCGTTCTGTTAAACAATCAACACCAAAAACTTTACATATCTCTTTGATAGCCTCAGCCGCTTTCTTGCCATTATGAAAATAAAAAAGTAAAATGTGTCGAAATGCTTATTTTTGCAGTCCATCTTAAAACTGACGGTTGTAAAGAAAATTACAATGAATTTCTTTCTATAGCAACTTAAAGGTATCGACTACCAAATATCAAAAGAAAAAAAATTATAACATTGACAAAAGAATAAGGAAACAAACATTACGCTATCTACTGGTGCAAACCGAAATCAGTTTCTTGCCAACCCAATAGGACTAAGTTTTTGTCACTTTTACACTTTGAGTGCAGCACGGTGTTGTGTGTTTGCAGATAAGAAAAGCTACTCTTCCTTTTCGTAAATTGACCTTCTATTTCTGTAGTTCTATTTTTATTTTTTATTAATTATTTTGTGTCAATCGATCGCTACTTTTTATGACATTTCAAAAACTTAACAAGATCGCGGGCTTGACGCTGCTAAGTGATACGGCAATGCTAAAACAAGGTGTTGTTAATTAATAGAATAATTTCGGACGGATTGCCAGCGCTCAGAGCTCAATAAGGATTTTGATTTTGTTTTTGAGATAAGACAACCATCCCTTTCCATAAGTCCCACTCAAATATATTCAAAGGCTCGACTCCTGAGGAAATTTGTACTAAAGACTACTAAAACCTCATTTTACATGTGAAATAGATTAAGCAACAATTAATTTATAAACTGAATAAATAATGATACATTATTGAAAATCAATTGATTAGAGCAGAACCGTGTTTAAATTTTAAAAAAATATAAATTTTAACCATACCTTGTATGAAATATGGATTCGTGCCAGAACACTAAGTAAGAAGTGTGGCTTACCTGAAACAAGAAGAAAAAAAAATTAACATATTTTTCCATACTAAAATTATTGAAATTTAATACAAATATATGGTAATAGAAACAAACCGTTGACCAATCAGCAATATACAATAACGATATTTTTTCCTTAACATTATTTATAGAATAAATAGCCATGAAGAAAATGCATAAACTATAGCACAAATTATATAATAAATTGTCCACTTTAACTCTTAGAGTTATCTAATTGGAGGATATTACATAAGCAATGTCACGGGTATAATAATGGTAATTGTGAGAATGATTGTAAAATTTTATAACGGCAGTTAAAACACGGCGGAAATCAAAGAATGACTTCAAACCGATCAGGAAAATCAATTTTAGCAAATTGAGCTTAATAGGTGCAAACATTTTATCGATAACAAATAAACTTGATAGTGATTTTGAAAGTCAATTCGACCTTTTCCTGATTGGAATACTCTAGTAACGCTATAAGTGACATTAAAAAAAAAAAAAATCTATCAATCAATAATCAAAGGCCAGGACATTTGATATACAACGCCGATCCTACGATAGGAATAAAAGAAAAAGAAAAAGAAACGCGTGAAGGAAATATCTGCTAATATTTCTAAGGACAAACTTAAGTCAAGCGAAATAGAACGAACGACAATTAATTAAGAAGCGAACAATTATACACTTGTAACAAACAATATCTTTTTATTATATTCTACCAATTTTAACGAAATACTTGTCACAATCATGCGGCTTTGAAATACCATAATAATTTAAACAGAACTACAAATAAACTCCTTGGGCTCAACCAGTCCAGAACTCTGGACTCCAGTCAAATATCTGGAACCCTCCCCGAAGACTTGGACGGAAAGTACTAGCTCACCTCCTCAAACTACTGTATCGTTTAAATAACAGGCAATCAGAACTGCCATAACAGAAAATCAGAACGGATATATCGACAAATAAACAATTCATACTGTAGACATTCCGATACAAAGTTCTCAGGCAGCGTACTGTCTGTTGCATTCGTGCAAACTGACAAAAAGATATTTCCTGATCTGGCCATTCGAACCCTCTGGGACAAGATCCACAGTTGATTTAAGAGAAGCTGGGACAAAACATACTGAGGGTCTAAACCAACCCAGTATTTAACACTATGACCCCACCACCCCTCCCGCATCGATGGCAACAGACTGTCTGGGAAAAATTAGGATAAGAATTAGAATGTAAGTTAGTTTTAAGGTTGATCAAAAAGGTGAGCCCCATCACCTTTATTAGTCAGTTCAGTCTAGCCACGTATAATGTGTATCATTATACTTGTTTATTCCATTATATAATTTTTATAAAATAACAAAACCACTATATAATGTAGTGACGCTACAGGAAATACAAAAATAATTTGTAAATAGATTCGCCTGAGGATCTATAATTGTATATAATTATCTGTAAATTTAAAGGGGCTATGAAGGGGGGGGGGGAAACGACTTTAACAACAATACGCTATCTAATAATGAAAAAGGAAGTACAGTTAATTATTAAACATTGAAGATATTTAAGTTTTCATTAAATCCAATTATTAAATGAAATTTCTTTTAGTTATATACAAAAATTAAATATCGTATAAATTTAACGCGGTTCATTTTAGCAAAAATTTCTTCGAAAAAAAAATATTTTGTATCAGAAATACTAGCAGATAATGAAGATTCCTTTGATACCTCAGTACATGTAAAAAAAAACAAATGAGAACGTCCAAAAGTTAACCACACACAGTAGGTAACATACTTCAGAAAGATTAATGCTTTCCAATGGCACTTTTAATGGTGGTTCAGCTCCCCACCAAGATTTAGTATTAACCTTTTACAATTTAATGTCGAATGAGCTAAGTTTGAAATTTTTATTGGATTCAACGCATACTGTTCATTTAAAAGTTATATTTTAGTTTATATAACTGACCCATTAGACTCAATCTTAGTTAGTTCTGTAAACTCCTGTATTTTTTGTGTTAACGTATTGATAATAAACATAAATATCAAGTTATCACGCTTTACAAAAAAGCTACTTATCAGAAAAATGTCAAAGAAGTATTGTACACTTTTCCAAAAAATATCTGTGATTTAGTTTTTTAAACCATTTTTATTAAAAAAAAAAACAATGATTCACAATTAAAAAGTCAAAACGGTCCGAGTACAACACCATCGCCCACATTAAAATTGGACAAAACACAAATAATATAATGGATTTAAAATAGGACTAGTTTATTTTAATGAGGCGAAATAGAATTTCAAACAATTTTATTAAGATAAAATTACAATCTGACTTTTATTAGGCAATGAGTAATTGAGATAAATGTCATCATTCATACTATATTTACAATTCATCATTCACTCGCTCATTCATACAATATTTACAAACAGCCCAGAGGCCCCCCAAGTCCACAAGGGTCACCTCCCTCGCATGCGAAGGAGGAAGCGGAGTCTTGGGGAGTCCCCCACGCTCCTACGTCAGCCGCGTCACTGGATAAGCCAGCGGAGGCTGACCAAGAGCGCAAGAGCCACAGACGCTCAGGACATGATTAGAGAAACTGGCCATTGCCACTATCACTTAGTTATAGCAGGTCACGAGGCCACTGCCGTTTTAATCTCCGAAGAGGATTATAGGGGTGAGTGGTGCAGTGCAATGACTGTGCTAGGGAATTAGGGTGGTTGGATAGGTTACTATGGAATTTTATGAACTTGGAAGGGATGAGTTCAAGAATATAGGG